>OZ012735.1:409390173-409990173 GCA_963859935.3 Lathyrus sativus
GTTTCTAATGCGCCGGGTGTTTTCATGGAATATATGAACCGTATCTTCCACGAGCAGTTGGATCGTTTTGTGGTAGTGTTTATCGATGACATTTTGATTTATTCTAAGTCTCGAGTGGAGCACGAAGAACATTTAAGGATTGTGTTGCAGATTTTGAAAGAGAAGAAATTGTACGCAAAATTGTCTAAGTGTGAGTTTTGGTTGTCGGAGGTGAGTTTTCTTGGACATATTATTTCCGGCAATGGTATTAGTGTGGATCCATCCAAGATCGATGCGGTAATGCAATGGGAGACTCCAAGATCGGTTACGGAAATTCGAAGCTTTTTGGGCTTGGCCGGTTACTACCGGAGGTTTATCGAAGGATTTTCAAAGTTAGCACTCCCGTTAACGCAGTTGACTTGTAAAGGAAAGGCTTTTATTTGGGATGTTAATTATGAAGAGAGTTTCATGGAATTAAAGAGAAGGTTAACGACAGCGCCAGTTTTGATTTTGCCGAATCCTACGGAACCTTTTGTGGTTTATTGCGATGCTTCTTTGTCAGGATTGGGTGGTGTATTGATGCAAGATGGGAAAGTCGTGGCGTATGCTTCTAGACAGTTGAGAGTACATGAAAAGAATTATCCTACTCATGATTTGGAGTTAGCGGCCGTAGTGTTCGTTTTGAAAATTTGGAGGCACTATCTTTATGGTGCAAGATTTGAAGTTTTTAGCGATCACAAGAGTTTGAAGTATTTGTTTGATCAAAAAGAATTGAATATGAGGCAAAGGAGATGGCTAGAACTTTTGAAGGACTTTGATTTTGGTTTAAATTATCATCCGGGTAAGGCGAATGTGGTAGCCGATGCCTGAAGTCGGAAGTCGTTGCACGTGTCTACTTTAATGGTTAGAGAGTGGGAACTTTTGGAGAACTTTAGAGATTTGAGTTTGGTTTGTGAGTTAACGCCGATAAGTGTGAAGCTTGGTATGTTGCATGTCACGAATGATTTCCTTGCTACGGTGTGTGAAAAGCAAAAGTTGGATTTGAAATTTGTGGATTTGATGACGAATGGAAATGAAGATTTCAAAGTTGATGAATTAGGAGTCTTGAGGTTTCGAGGTCGTATTTGTATTCCCGATGATGCGGATTTGAAAAAGATGATATTGGAAGAGGGACATCGGAGTGACTTGAGTATTCATCCGGGAGCGAATAAGATGTATCAGGATTTGAAGAAGATCTTTTGGTGGTCTGGATTGAAAAGCGATGTTGCTCGTTTTGTGTACTCGTGTTTGACTTGCCAAAAGTCTAAGGTGGAGCATCAGAAGCCTAGTGGATTGATGCAACCGTTGGATATTCCGGAATGGAAATGAGATAGTATATCGATGGATTTTGTTACGGGATTTCCGAATACGCAAAGAGGACATAATGCTATTTGGGTGATTGTTGATAGGCTTACTAAATCGGCTCACTTTATTTCGATTGATATTACTTATTCTTTGGAAAGGTTGGCCGAGATTTATGTTGGCACTATTGTGAAGCTTCATGGAGTTCCTAAGAGTATTGTGTCGGATAGAGATCCTAGATTTACTTCAAGATTTTGGGAGAGTTTGCAAGGTGCCTTGGGTTTTAAGTTGAGATTGAGTTCGGCATATCATCCGCAAACAGATGGTCAAACCGAGAGGACGATTCAATCGTTAGAAGATTTGTTGCGTGCTTGTGTGCTTGAACAAGGTGGTGCGTGAGACGGTTATTTAGCGTTGATTGAGTTCACCTATAATAACAATTTCCATTCGAGTATTGGTATGGCGCCATTTGAGGCTTTATATGGTCGGAGATGTCGAACACCTCTGTGTTGGCATGAGACGGGTGAAAAGTCGGTAGTTGGTCCTGAAATGGTACAACAAATGACGGAAAAGGTGAAATTTATTCGGGAAAAGATGAGAGCTTCTCAGAGTAGACAGAAAAGTTATCATGATAAAAGGAGAAAGGATCTCGAGTTTCAAGAGGGCGACCATGTGTTTTTGAGAGTTACACCGGTTACGGGTGTGGGTCGTGCTTTGAAGTCGAGAAAGTTGACTTCTCGTTTTATTGGTCCGTATCAGATTGTCGCACGAGTTGGTGTTGTGGCTTATCGTGTGGCGTTACCTCCGAACCTTTCGAATTTGCATGATGTATTCCATGTCTCGCAACTTCGGAAGTATGTTTCAGATCCGTCACATGTGATCCCGATGGATGAAGTTGAAGTAAGAGATAACCTTACAGTTGAAGTTTTACCGGTTAGTATTTTGGACCGTGAAGTTAAGAAACTAAGAGGCAAGGATATTGCGCTTGTGAAAGTGTCCTGGGGAGGTGCCGCGGAAGGCAACATGACTTGGGAATTGGAGAGCAAGATGCGAGAGTCGCATCCGGAGTTGTTTGAATCAGGTAATATTTTCGAGGACGAAAATTTCTAAAGTGGGGGAGAGTTGTAACGCCCCGATTCTGAATTCCCATTAATTGTTGAATCTTTTAATTTATTTAATTGATGTTTGTTTTAAATTGAGAAATTATATATTATTATGTGGTGTTTGCTTATTTTATCTATTTTTACCGATTCGGAGAGTTTTCGGGGAATTAGAGTAAAAAGGGCATTTTAGACATTTAGCAATTTAGTGTGAGAATTGATTGGTAAGTGTTGGAAAGAATTTGAGAGGAAAGAAATAGAGATAGAAATAGAATAAGAGAGGAAAGAAAGAAAGATAGTAACATAAGAATAAAAACAAGAGAAAGAAAAGAGGAGAAGAGAAAGTAGAGAGGAAAACCTAGAATCATCAAGGGATCATCACCAAAGCTTGCAATCGATCGGTAAGGGTGTGAAACTCCATCATCTCTTTAATGTGTATGATTGTATGTGTGTGTTTGGATTTTGTAGAGTTTCTACTCTTTTTCCCACTTAGGTTAGAAGTTGGTTTTGTGAGTAGAATGAGGTTTTAATCGGTTAGAACTCGGATTAGACGATGTAGTTTAGTCGGGTGATGGTAGGGTTGTGCCACTGAGACTGGTTTGGATTTAATCGGTTGATTTTGTGGAGTTTGGGATCTTGAGACAGCCATGGAAGTTCTATCTTCGCAGGCTCGCCAGGCGAATGGCAGCAAAGCTTCGCCAGGCGAAGTCCAGCGAGCTGTAGCGAAGCAAGTCAGAAGCAAACACCCTGTATTCGCTGGCAAGTTCGCCAGGCGAGGTTCGTTGGCGAAGGTTCGCCAGGCGAGTGTGTAGCGAGCCTCAGCGAGTAATTCCAGAATTACTCCCAGTGGACTTCGCTGGAAAGTTCGCCAGGCGAAGGCCAGCGAGCATTCGGTGCGTGGCTTCGCCAGGCGAAGGTTGGCGAACCTGACAGTGTTATTTGTTTTGCTGTTTGTTCATAGCATGATTTTTGGCCGATTCAATTATGATTAATGCCTATATGAATGATTGATGTGTGAACTGTTTCGACATGTCGTGCTGTGGGTGGCCGAAGGGCGTGAATCCTAGATTGTAGAGTCAATGGTGAATCTTGAACGTTTGATAATCTTGTGTATTTGCTTGAATTGGATAGAAACGCATTGATAGGATGATATGTGTGTGAATCATGTGTGAAATGGTGCATAATGTGAATGCATGATAGATATATGCGATGTAAGTGATAAATGCAATGAGTATGTTTGTGAACATAGTATGCATTCTGTGTTGATCGATCCCTCGGAGGATTAGCATTGTGTAGCATATTAGTATGCATTTTTGTGTCGAATGATCCCTCGGAGGATTTGCAGAACCTCGTATGATACGATGGTTACATTAGATTCCTTGGAGAATCGGTTGCATTGTGTGATTCCTCGGAGAATCAGTCATAACATGTAATCCCTTGGAGGATTGACTAGAGTATTTGATTCCATGGAGAATCTGCAGAGTATTTGATTCCGTGGAGAATCTGCTAAATATTCGATTCTGTGGAGAATCTGGTGAATATTTGATTCCGTGGAGAATCTGCTGAATACTTGATTCCGTGGAGAATCTGCTGAATACTCGATTCCTTAGAGAATCTGTTGAAATGAGTCGGTACCGCATTTGCATCTGCATAGAGTCATGTGTCGGTCTCTATGAGTTGCATGAGTCATCTGTGCATGATGCATTAGTTGAATGAATATAACTGCGTATGTTATATATGATTGTTGGGAGAAACATATAGTAAATGTTCTTGTGTATGTGTAGAGACATGATTATTTGTATATGCTTAATGTGGTGAGAACATAAATTGAGTATGACTTGTACAATTTTATGTATTAATTGTTATGATATTGTTTCTCACCCTTCTGCTGTTTTATAATGCTCTATGAGGCATTGCAGAGTAGGAAGCTGGAGGTTCTTTTGTGAAGCGATGTCTTCGTCTTTTTGGTCAATGGCTCTGATATGTAACATCTGGGTAGTTAGGAAGCCTTTGACTTTTTTGGAGTTACATTTGTTTTGATTCCTTGTGATACATCTGTGTATGTATCCGCTGTGGATATGGTTGTAAAGCATGAATTGATTGAATGGTTGTATATACTTTTATGTATGTGATCGATTCAATATTTGGATGTTTCCGCTTTTATTCTAAATATTGAGATGTGGGTTACCCATTGTTGCATATCTATTTTGAGCAGGTATCGTATGTGTTTAATTTCATGATAATGTGATGCGCCTCTTATATACCATGTTTTAATTAAACTCTAATGAAATAAATTTTCTAAGTGCCTAATTGATTTATTTAATTAATTTGGGGGTATAGAAAGGGGGTGTTACATCCCAGGTTGTTCCCGGTGACTCCAGGATTGATCAGAGACTAATTCACCGTTATCCAACTAGAGCTAATCAGACCAGGATCATGGATCAAGTGCAAACCGATGTTCAGAAGCTTCGCGAGAGGATGGATCGCTTCATGGAACTCATGCAAGTGGTCGCTAATGGCCAGGACCAACTCAGGACTTTGGTTCAACCTTTGATCTCCAGGGTTGATAGCAACGGCATACTCCACGGTGGGACCGTGCCTACTCCTCCACCAGTTGATACTCCACAGAATGGTGTCCCCGTGGCCGGCGGCAACGGCAGTGCTAATGGCAATGTGATGGCCAACATCGGACTCAATACGACGGGCGTCGGTAATGGGAGTCTGGGAGCTAATGTCAATATCGGGCCGGGCAACAGCAATGCAGGCGTCGGGAATCTGTTGGTGCCTCAACCATGGCTTGAGGATCATCAGGATGATGTGTTCTCTCAAAGAGGTGCCGAAGGGGAGCTGAATGCTGAAGCGCGGCTCAGATTCAAAGCACTTGAAGATAAAATGAGAGATATTGAGAATCAGAATACTTTGGGCGTTGATATGTCAAAGCTGGGGTTAATTGCTGATTTCAAGGTACCTCCTAAGTTCAGGGTACCTGACTTCGAGAAATATAAGGGCACCACCTGCCCTCGTGTCCACCTGAGATCGTACTACAGGAAGATGTCTGCTTATTCCGAAGACGAGAAGTTGCTGATGCACTTCTTCCAAGATAGTCTTTCCGGGCCATCCCTCGAGTGGTACATGGGTCTGGAGCCCACTAGCGTGTGCACATGGAAGGACCTCGCTGAAGCGTTTGTCCACCATTACCAGTACAACAACGACTTGGCCCCGAACCGAGTCCAGCTCCAGAACCTGTCGCAGAGAAATAATGAAGGATTTAAGGAGTACGCCCAGCGGTGGCGTGAGTTGGCAGCCCAGGTTCAGCCGCCGATGGTTGAACGCGAGCTCGTGCAGATGTTTGTTGCCACCCTCCCGGGGGTTTACTATGAAAAGTTAGTCAGCGGTATGTCTGGGACGTTCTCAGCTCTCATTATCATGGGCGAGCACGTCGAGAATGGTATCAAGATCGGGAAAGTTCAAGGTGAGTCATCCTCAGCGGGAGGAGGTGGAAAGAAACCTTATGCTGGTAAACGACGAGAAGGAGAGACGAGCGCTGTGACCAACGCTCGGAGAAAGGGCAAAGGCCCTCAGCAGCAGATAGCCAGTATAAATATCCCAGCGGCTCCGCAACCGCAGCAGCAGCAGCAACCGAATCAACAGGATATAGAAAATACCAGAATCGGGCACCTTTGGCAAACCGTCACTTCGAGGCACTGCCCATGTCGTAGGAGCAACTCTTGCAGACCTTGCTTCAGCTTCAGTTGGTTCAGAAGAGGACGATGGCTCCCTTGACAGGGGCACCTCCACCAGGGTACGACGCAAATGCCACTTGCGACTTCCACTCAGGGGCACCTGGCCACACAATCGAGAACTGCAAAGCCTTTAAGCACAAGGTGCAGGACCTGGTAGATGCCAAGATCATTAACTTCTCCGATAATGTGCCCAATGTTACGAAGAATCCTATGCCAAATCATAGGGGAGGCGGAGTGAACGCCATTATCGAAGAAGAGAGTGCAGGTTTGTTGACTGATGTCAAAGATCTAAAGACGCCGCTTAGCTTCGTTAAAGCTAAGTTGCTGAAAAGAGGGTTCTTTCCAGGATGCGGAGAACTATGCATGGACTGTGATACACATTCTGATGGATGCGAGCAGCTGGTAGAAGGAATCCAAAGTCTGATGATTGAGGGGATTCTGCAGTTTAGCCGGAGGGCTGAAAGTGTATCAGGAGAGGTAGTGTTGAAGCAGGCCGACGAAGTCGCCACCATCACCATCCCTCGCCAACCAATAACCATTTCTGCGCCCAGACCGCCTACAATCACTATTACCAAAGCTGGGCCGATACCATTCGAGAGCACTAACGCCGTTCCGTGGCATTATGGGGCTGAAGTCTATTGCAACGGTCAAAGGTTGGAGCTAGAGCCGTATGGGTCGACTGTGGAGAATCTCGCAGGAATCAGTGGTATTACCCGTAGCGGAAGAGTATTTGCACCGCCAGAGGTTGTGGCGGATAAAGTGGTCAGAGCTGATGCGGCTGATAAAGGGAAAAGAAAAGTCGTCGAAGAGACCCCGTGTGGGGTAGAGAAAGACTTGCTTGTCAAAGATGCCGAGGAGTTTATGCGGTTGTTCAAAAAGAGCGACTACAAGATTGTAGACCATCTCCATCAGACGCCTTCGAAGATTTCTATTCTCAACCTGTTGCTGTGTTCTAAAGCGCACCGCAACGCGCTACTGAAGGTATTGAACGCTGCCTACGTACCGCAAGAGATATCGGTGAATCAACTAAAAGAGGTGGTAGCCCACGTAAATGCTGGCAATGGGCTAGGTTTCACAGACTTAGAGCTGACGCCTAAAGGGAGGAATCACAATAGCGCCCTGCACATCTCGATAGAGTGTAGGGGCACAATCATGTCGCACGTGCTGGTAGACACGGGTTCGTCGCTTAATGTGCTTCCGAAGAAGGCATTAATGAAGTTGGACACTCGCGGATTGCTCTGCACACCCAGTGATCTGGTGGTGAAGGCGTTCGACGGAACTAAACGCCAAGTTTTCGGGGAGGTGACCCTGCCAATCCAAGTTGGTCCAGAAACGGTTGACGCGGTCTTTTATATCATGGACATCATGCCTGCCTACAGTTGTCTCTTGGGCCGTTCGTGGATCCATGCTGCTGGTGTCGTGACCTCCACGTTGCACCAAAAGCTCAAATATGTTGCCGGGGGAAGCATAGTAACCGTGTGCGGTGAGGAGGACATAATGGTGAGCCATTTGTCATCCTTTAAGTACGTTGAAATGGATGGCGAAATCCATGGAACTCTTTGCCAAGCGTTCAAGGCTGTCAAAGTGAAAGAGGTAGCTCCTGTAGTCACAGAAAAGCCAGAGATGAATCTCTCCTCGTTCAAAGAAGCTCGGGCCGTCGTCCAAGCTGGATCTACCCCAGGATGGGGGCATATTTTGGAGATACCCAACAAGCAGGATAAGTTTGGATTGGGATATTCTCCCGGAGCTGAAGCTCCTTCTTCTTCGTCTAGCAGCGCGTCACGGGGTAAGGGGCCGATCCTATTTACCAGTGGCGGAGTGATCTTCGAAAGCATCAACGCGGCGTCTGAAGACAGCGGGGATAGCGATTGTGATCTCGACTCTTGGATTCAGCCAAGCAAGCCAGGCGAGGGCCTCAACAATTGGACCATCAAGGATATCATCCAGCTGACAAGTGAAGAGTAATGATTTACTTTTTCCAATCATTGTACAACCCTATGTCCTACCCGGGGCATAGTGGTTTTATTGTCAGGGCCTTGTTGGATTATGTACATGCATTTTGTTAATAAATCAAAGGCGTTTTCTTCATATTCAAATATTGTGATCTCTGTTATTCCTGTTTTATATTTGTTTTGAAAAACAGCAAAATGGCAATGAGGTTTGTGCTAACCTGCATATTCTTGTTTTAAACTTAACCCTTGTTATTGCAGGATCCACATAACATATGACATCGACTCTAGACCTTCTACGGCTCACTTCGACTTCGATTTCCCGATCTATCAAGCCGAAGAAGAGATTGATGAAGACGAAGACCTTCCTGAAGAGTTGGCCCTCTTGTTGAAACAAGAGGAAAAGGTTATTCTGCCTCATGAGGAGGAGATCGAAATCGTGAACCTGCGTTCTGAAGAGCTCGTCAGAAATGTCAGGATAGGGGCTGCATTGCAGAGTGACGTCAGGCAGAGATTGGTCGAGATGCTTCGAGAGTATAGTGATGTCTTTGCTTGGTCATACGAAGATATGCCCGGACTTGACACGGACATCGTGGTCCACCACTTGCCGCTGCGAGAAGATTGCCCTCCCGTTAAGCAGAAGCTTAGGAGGACGAGACCAGATATGGCCGTTAAAATCAAAGAAGAAGTGCAGAAACAGCTTGATGCTGGCTTCTTAGCGGTCACCACTTACCCTCCGTGGGTTGCCAACATAGTGCCTGTACCGAAGAAGGACGGTAAGGTACGCATGTGCGTCGATTATCGGGATTTGAATAGGGCGAGCCCTAAAGATGATTTCCCGTTGCCTCATATCGATGTGTTGGTCGACAACACAGCCCAGTTCTCCGTGTTTTCGTTCATGGATGGCTTCTCCGGTTACAACCAGATCAAGATGGCGCCAGAGGACATGGAGAAAACGACGTTTATCACCTCCTGGGGAACATTTTGCTATAAGGTAATGCCCTTCGGTCTGAAGAACGCAGGGGCCACTTACCAACGAGAAATGGTGACTTTGTTTTATGACATGATTCATCATGAGATTGAAGTCTATGTTGATGACATGATTGCGAAGTCCCAAATGGAGGAAGAGCATCTGGTCAACTTATTGAAGCTTTTTGAGAGGCTTAGGAAGTTCAGGTTGAGGCTGAATCCTAACAAATGCACTTTCGGAGTGCGGTCCGGAAAGTTACTGGGGTTTATCGTGAGTGAGCGAGGCATCGAGGTTGATCTTGCGAAAATAAAAGCCATTCAAGAAATGCCAGCGCCGAAAACAGAAAAAGAAGTTCGTGGTTTCTTGGGCCGAATAAACTACATTGCAAGATTTATCTCTCAGCTCACGGCCACGTGTGAACCGATGTTCAAGCTTTTAAAGAAAGATTAGGAAATTATCTGGAATGAGGATTGCCAGATGGCATTTGACAAGATAAAGCAGTATCTCCAAGAACCTCCAATCTTGATACCCCCAGTGGCTGGACGGCCACTAATCATGTACTTGACAGTTCTTGAGAATAGTATGGGGTGTGTTCTCGGTCAGCACGACGAGATGGACAGAAAGGAGCATGCCATTTACTACTTGAGTAAAAAGTTAACTGACTGTGAATCTCGATACTCGATGCTGGAGAAGACGTGTTGCGCACTAGCCTGGGCTGCCAAACGTCTGTGACAGTACATGCTCAACCACACCACTATGCTAATTTCGAAGATGGATCCGATCAAGTACGTCTTCGAGAATCAGGCTCTTTCGGGCAGGATTGCCAGATGGCAAATGGTGTTAACGGAATATGATGTTCAGTACGTTTCCCAGAAGGCCATCAAGGGAAGCGTATTGTCTAATTACCTTGCCGAACAGCCGATCGAGGATTACCAGCCGATGAAATTTGAATTCCCTGACGAGGATATTATGTTTCTCAAAGCGAAGGATTGCGATGAGCCGTTGCCCGACGAGGGGCCAGATAGGAAATCCCAGTGGAAATTGATATTCGATGGGGCAGTTAATTCCTATGGAAGTGGCATCGGGGCTATCATCACGACTCCCCACAGATCCCATATCCCGTTTACTGCGAGACTGACGTTTCCAGTCACCAACAATGAGGCGGAGTACGAAGCATGCATCATGGGTCTAGAAGAGGCAATTGATTTGAGAATCAAGAATCTAGATGTATATGGTGACTCGGCGCTTGTGATCAACCAAATTAAAGGGGAGTGGGAGACTCGTCAATCGAATTTGGTGCCGTATGTGAACTATGCCAGAAGGCTACTTCCGTTCTTTGATCGAGTGGAACTCCATCATGTGCCCAAGGCTGAAAATCAGATGGCTGATGCCTTAGCCACGTTGGCTTCAATGTATAAAGTCAATTTTTAGAATGAGGCTCCAAGAATTATACTGTCTCGTCTTGATAGACCGGAATTTGTCTTTGCAATCGAGGAAGCCGCCGACTGCAAGCCATGGTTCCATGACATCCAGACTTTCCTTATGACTAAGAAGTATCCTGCGGGTGCGTCAACCCAGGATAAGAAGACTCTGAGGAGGCTGTCTGGAAATTTTTATCTCAATCCTGATGGAGTGTTGTATAAAAGAAACCACGATCTCGTGCTACTCAGATGTGTAGATGAGAAAGAGGCGAGTATGCTCATGGAAGAAGTCCATGAAGGCGCATTTGGTACGCACGCCGGCGGGCATGCTATGACAAGAAAGATCCTGAGAGCAGGATACTACTGGCTGACAATGGAGTCGGATTGCTTCAGATTCGCGAAGAGATGTCATAAATGCCAGATTTATGCTGATAAAGTTCATGTGCCGCCGTGCCCATTGAATGTCATGTCCTCCCCGTGGCCGTTCTCCATGTGGGGCATCGACATGATAGGCAAGATCGAGCCCACTGCATCTAACGGTCATTGCTTCATTCTGGTAGCTATCAACTACTTCACCAAGTGGGTGGAGGCAGCCTCGTACGCTAATGTGACCAAGCAGGTGGTGGCTAAATTCATAAAGAGGGACATCATCTGTCGTTACGGAATTCCCGAGCGGATCATTACTGATAATGGTTCGAATCTGAAAAATAAGATGATGAAAGAGCTGTGCCAGAATTTCAAGATTGAACACCACAACTCGTCTCCATACCGGCCGAAGATGAATGGCGCCGTCGAAGCAGCCAATAAGAACATAAAGAAGATTGTTCAGAAGATGGTTGTGACCTACAAAGATTGGCACGAGATGCTGCCGTTTGCACTGCACGGTTATCGTACGACGGTACGTACTTCAACCGGGGCAACTCCTTTCTCCTTGGTGTACGGTATGGAAGCAGTCCTACCGTTAGAAGTGGAGATCCCTTCTTTGCGAGTTTTGGTTGATGTGAAACTCGACGAGGCAGAATGGATTACGAATCGTCTGAACCAACTCAGCCTGATGGACGAGAAGAGGTTTCCATCGATTGCGTTTGGTCGTCTGTACCAAAGCCGGATGAAGAAAGCTTATGATAAGAAGGTGCGTCCTAGAAGCTTTCATACGGGTGATCTCGTCCTGAAGAAGATTCTTCCGCCACACTCCGATCACCGGGGCAAGTGGACTCCGAATTACGAAGGTCCATACGTCGTCAGCAAGGTCTTTTCGGGAGGAGCGTTGTTGTTATCCACGATGGATGGTGAAGATTTTGCATCCCCGGTGAACGCGGACGCAGTTAAAAAATACTTTGCTTGAAAGTGACCCGCTGGACGAAAAAAAGGAGAGTCCAGGCAAAAACGGGGCATCCCGGCGAACCAAAAATAGAATAAAAAGGTTCGGGCAAAAATTAGGGATATAAATTGAAAAAAGGTACACCCGCGAAGTCGAAAACCTACACTGGGCGGCTTCGGCAAAAAAGTGTATCCCGGTGAACTGAAAACCCGCAAAGGGCGGTTCACGCAAAAGTTAGGGATTTGAAAAAGCAAATGACTGCGTTCCGCGTGTGGACTTTCATTGTCAGTGGTTTGGAGGACCTGAGGGCCGTTCATCTGAATCAATCTCTTCCGAAGCTGAAGCGCCGGAGAAGTATCGAAGTCGAGTGGGTCATAGAGGGATCAACTCATGGTGTTCGTCTACGCCTCGTTGCCGACATTTGTATATACTGATGTATATTTATGTTTTATGTTTGTGCTGCTTCCTCATTCCAGGAGCTTGCATCTGTTGTAAAACATTTTTTACCCATTCAGGGGTTCGTTATCAATAAAATGCATACTATTCAGCAATTCTGTTTGCCTGTTTAGCATTTATCTGTTTTGTTTGCGAAAAAGAACGCCGATGTTTTTGATAAAATGCGCATACATAAACTTACTGGCCTAGGCCACTGATTGTTGAAGCAATTAATCACTTGAATATTGTCACAAGATAATAACCTCGATAGGTCCTTTTGAAAAGGGTATCTTGTCTGTTTGTTTATGTTGTTACAGGTGTAGCATATTCCAGACAGTGCGCCGTGCGCGTCCCAGAAGCAGGATGATTCCTCCTTCTCCAGCAAAGTTCAGTAGCCTCTCCCCGCAGAGTCTGAACGCGAGATCGTGAGCATTGATATGTCTCCCCAGGCAGAGATGATTCTCTTCCCCAATCAGATGCGTCCGGAAGGAGCGTCATCACCTCAGCTGAGTCAGGCGCTGAAGCGCGTGTTCGTCCCCCAGCACCGGGTCACAAGTGCGGGTTTCGTAGGAAACTACTCGTACGTTGAAGTATGCAGCAACTGATGGTGCCAGACTGAAGTCTCCAGCGGAATTGAAATTCCCCACCAGAGTCGTACTCTCCCCCGAAGTCGGATGATTCCTTCTTCCCCAGCGGAACTGAAATTCCCCACCAGAGTCGTACTCTCCCCCGAAGTCGGATGATTCCTTCTTCCCCAGCGGAATTGAAATTCCCCACCAGAGTCGTACTCTCCCCCGAAGTAGGATGATTCCTTCTTCCCCAGCGGAGTTGAGATTCCCCATAGAGTCGTACTCTCCAGCGAAGCAGAATGATTTCTCCTTCCTCAGCCGAGTTTGCAGATACCCCAAGAGAGCCGAATCCTTGGAAGCTGCTCAAGCCATGATTGGTTTTCCCCAGTGGAGTGTTCATCAACTGAATTTGTTTCCCCACATAGCCGTTATCTCCGGAGAAGTAGCCGAGACGGCCACGCAGTCTATTCCCGCGATTGACATCGTTTTCCCTCAGCAGGTCCAGGTTCTCGTAGAGCTTCGTTCCCCTGCAGCAATCAACTGAAGTCGTTTCCCCCGCAGCAGTCAACTGAAGTTGTGTCCCCTGCGGAGTCCAATTGATATTGGCGGGACCATGTTCTCCTCAGCAGGATGATTCCTCTATCTGAGTAGTTCTTTCTCCTTGACAGGAGGATTCCCCCTTCGGCATTTATTTTGCTAACGGGACCGCATCATTGTGCATGATTGCATAGCATTTATCATAAACGCATGCATTTCCACCGTGTGGAGCCTTGTGCCATTGCCGAAGCATATGTATAATAAACATGATCTAGGTTGTTATCGTTCTTGTTTTGCAGGTGTTCCTCCGCAGAAGTGATTGCTCAGGATGATTCCTGACATTCTCCCCAACGAAGTCGCTTGCCCAGGATGACTCCTGAAATCCCCAACAGAGTGCTCGCTCAGGATGATTCCTGAAAGCTCCAGCATGGTTATCGGTTCAAGATGATTCTTGAAGGTCCTCGGCGGAGTTATTTGTTCAAGATGATTCTTGAAGTCCTTAGTAGAGTCGATTCATCCAGAATGATTTCTGGACCCCCGGAGCGGAGTTACTTGATAGTTCTCTAGATTCCCCAGCGGCGAAGCATCCTCCCCAGCAGGCTTTCTAACGGCGAAGTTGAAATCTCCCTTGAAGACTCCATGATTGAAGTCTGACAGTGTTAATGAAGCAGTTCTCTCAGCTGATGCGGAGTTCCTGATGGCAGAGGTTTAGATGTTCCCAGTTGGCTCATGATTGACCAAGAATTCTATTCCCGACTTGCTGATGAAGTCCGGCTGATGCCCGACAGTAATGCGGAATGCCTGATGGCATGATCAACCTGATGGTTGAAGTCCGGCTGATGCCCGACAAATGTCTTTGAATGCCTGATGGCATGATCAACCTGATGGTTGAAGTCCGGCTGATGCCCGACAGTGTTCTTTGAATGCATGATGGCATGATCGACTATGTATTACCGGTTACCATGTGACCAATTCCCCAATGGATTTTCTTTACCCTGACGGCGAGGTCAGAGGATGTTTGTTTTGACGGCGAGGTCAGATTATTTTGAGTTCTCCCGCGGCGATGTTGGATGTTTGTTTTTGACGGCGAAGTCAGATTATGTTGAGTACTTGACGGCGATGTCGGGTGTTTCCCAGAGTTATAGTGGGCTGGCGACGATGTCAGATGATTTAGTTCTCCAGCGGCGATGTTGGATGTTTGTTTCTGGCGGCGATGTCAGATTCTTTAGTTCTCCAGCGGCGATGTTGGGTGTTTTGGTTGTCCGACGGCGAAGTCAGACGCTTTATTTTCATGCCTGACGGCGAGGTCCGGTGTCTGATGACAATATCAGAGGAATTTAATGTGGATAACTGACGACAAGGTTCAGGTCAGTATGTCTCCAGCTAGTTGCCGTGCAGCTATTATTTCAGTGTTCGAAGATTTGTTCCCTCCAGAGTACCGTGTACTTGTGCAGTTGGCAAATTTCTGGGTTTATCGGTATTCAACCGTCTCGCACCTCGATTGGCTGAGAGCCGTTCGCTCCTCACCCAGTCAGGTTCAAGCCGTTTGAATAGGGGCAGATGTTGCACCCCAAAATTTGACCAACATTTATTTAACCATCAAGAGTTGTATGAGGCTTTGAAGCTAGCCAAGAAGTTTGTTCAAATGTTCAAAGGTTGATACCTTTGTCAGAGAACTCAAGAGATCCTCAGAGGAATTGGTTGAAACCAAGGTTGTGTGTCTCATAACTTGAGAGTTGTGGGAGCTCCCCAGATGATTCTGAGACTATGAGGATGGACCTGAAGCTTTGAGAAAGCTTATGAGATGTCTTGAAAGCCATCATGAAGCCTAGAGAGGTCATTGTGCAAGAATTCAGAAGATTCAGCCATGAGTGGTGGAATTAGGGTTTGATTGGGTCAACCCTAAGTCAACTGATGATTTGGAGAGGGTTGAGACCTAATCCAAGAGCCATGTGATCATGGAATTATGCATTGAGATTCCATAAGGATGATTCCTAGACCAACTCATCATGATTGAGGAGTTTGAGAAGTTTTAAGCTAGGGTTTCTAAGGATTGACAGTGTAAAATCCCCTAGTTTGATTCCTATCTTCAAGGCAGTTTAGCTCAAGATGTGATTTTCATCTCATCTTCCCCACAACATGAATGTTGTAGAGCTTGTTCTTAGCTTTAATTTTAGTACTAGAAGTCCTTGATAGGATTTGTAGAGCTCAAGTTATGACTTTGACAAATTACAGGTCATCTGAGGTATGTGAATCTGGGTCCTTGAAAGTCACCCAACTTTCATCCAACGTTTGCCCTAGTAGGATGATTACTATGAACTCTTGGTCAACATGAATGTTGTAGAGAATCTTCTTAGCTTTCTATAGAGTACTAGAAGTCCTTGATAGGATTTGTAGAACTCAACTTATGGCTTTGACAAGTCAAGGGCATTTTGGTCATTTGGAGGTTATAGGTCATGTCAAGCATAATGCCATATCTCCTATTTCCAAGCTTCAAATGGAGAAATCTTCAACATCAAACTTGCTTAGAATGATGTTTTAAGGCTAGTAAGGAGGTCATGAGATGTTGAAAGGGCTTGTATCAAAAAGTGATAAAAATGGCCTAAAAAGGAGGCATAAGTTAATTAAGGTGAAATTGAAAATTGGAAATCACAAGTTGTACATCCAAACCATGTCATATAATAGGTCATTTTGACTCCAAATGACATTCTAAGAACAATGGTTCATCCACAATTTTTATTTGGGGCTTAGATCATATGGCTGCTTTGGAAATGGCTTACTTGCATATTAAGGTACCAAAGCAAAACTTAACAAAACTCAATAAGCAAGTTGGTTATGCATTGTAACACATCATAAATCTCATGTGGGGAGAATTTCAAGTCAGTTACAAAGGTTACAAGAGGCTTGGCATGAGATAGCACATAAGGAGAATTGAAATCAAAATGTCATGACATGAGAAGTTCAAATACTCATTAGATGGTCCTAGATGGTTCTAGATGATTCTAAACCATTCTATATAACATGTATGACTTGCTCAGATGCAAGGTTGGTGAGAATTGGTGCAGAGAAGAGAGAGTGAGATCAAGAATCTTCCATTGCCAGTCAAGTTCCATTTCTTCATTCTTCTTCATTTCCATTCATTCTTTCCACACAAACACATTCTATACATCATAGTGAAGCTGTGCAGATTGAATTGAGATCAAATCCATGGAGAATTGAAGAGTTGGTGATTGAAATTTCAAGGTGGCAAGTCAGAATCGAATTCTAAGATTGAGGCTTTCTCCATCAAAATTGTTGCAAACAGTAGCAAGATTGGCATCTAGGGAATCTTTCTGAAGAGTTTCAAGGTCTGAATTGGTGGATTTCATCATCTGTTCATCAAGATTAACCAAGTTTGCAAATTCTTACCTACACCATGTTTTATGCATAATTAGGTTAGTTTGTTAGTGTAGAAATGTTAGAGACCAATAGGAGATGGATTTTGGAGAGTTAGAAAGCAATTGGTGAAGATTGGATAGTGGACACCATTTCTGTTTGACCTTGTATCTTGCTGAATCTTGAGGGATAAGCTTAGTTTAATAGCAAGAAATGTTCAGGGAAGCATGAGGATGAGATTAGGACCATTAATTTTGAGAATTGTTGAGATTGGTTCTTGATCAATAATTTGAAGTTGCTATCGGGTTTCGTGTTAGAGGAAGTTTCAATGGAATTTGGGATTATGATTGTGCTCAGCATGAAAAATGGAGCATGTTAGGGTTTTAAACTTTGAGTTTTGATGGAGAAATGAGAGAGCACGAGTTGAGGAAGATGAAGCTTCATGTTCTGCATTTCCATGGAGGTTCCTTAGAACCCTAGCTGAAGGTTGAAGATGACCTCTCAGCCATCAGATCAAGCAAGACTGGTTGACTTGAGAAGCAATCCAACGGCCCGTGTTTAATTTCATCTTGGAGGGAATCCTGAGCTAGCATGAAACGATGCGTTTCATTAAAACCTGAGTTTTGGGCTTAAGTGGATCCAATGACTATGCACACCCCCAATCATGGCCCAATTAGATTTTGAACTGATTTTCTATTCTATTTGCACCGTTCCCTTTTCATTTTCTTTATGTTTTATTAATTGATTTCTGATTAATAAATGAGCCTAGGGCGCTTGCTATCTGAACCCCCCACTTTTAGCCCATGTGATGATTTGAACTGGATCTGTTGGCTAGCTGCACCACATTTCTTAATATTTCCATTTTATTTTTATTCCATTTTATTTCAATCTTGGAAAAATCATATCAATTTGAAAATTAAAGATTTTTTAATGGGAATTTTTGCTCCCATTTCATAATTGTGTCAAGAAAAATATAAAATAAAAATATTTTCCTTTCATGCCTTTTTAGTATTTTTTGTATATTTTCTACTTTTATTGCATTTTATCTCTTTTATGTTGATATATGAATTTATAGAATTTTGTTTAGGTAGTTCCCTTAACATTTTTAAGCCATTATTTTAAGGATAAGTAGATATGAGCTTTAGCTTCCCCCTGGATTTATTCCATAATTTTGTGATAAATTTTAGGATAGTTTTGATTAGATGGCATTAGGTTGTGTAGAATTAGGTCAAACCTTAACATAGGTCCATAATAACATTAGATTTTTGGGTTTTTAGGACAAGTTAGACTATGGGACATATAGGGGTATTAAGGGTAGGTATGTAGGATCCCTTAGAAATTATATTAGGATTTAATATAGTAGTATACTATTTTTAGATGATTTTTGTAGTTGATGATTGTTTGTGTTGCCCTTGTGGGCTTGTAGTTTTATTTGCCTTGCTTTGTGGGCTTGGAGAGCTTGGGATTGTTCTGAGGAGCATTGAGGAGCATAGTAGAAGACTTGAAGATTGATTAAGGAGCTTGAGAGCTTGATCCTGTTGTTTTGTTGATTGTTTTAGGGTTAGGGATTAGGAAGAGTTTAGACTTAGATAACTTCTTTCTTAAACATGGATGGTATCTTTCACCTCCATTCCTCCCTGTGATTCAAAGTCCTTCCATGGTATACACCTCTCTCCTTTGGAGGGATAAGTGATTATATCTAGGAAGTAGAACTTTTGAGGGAACCATTCCTTCGATGTTGAACCCTTATAGGTCACCTTTGGTGGTCAATAAGCAGTTCAATATCCCCAGCTTATCCAATAAGTGATTTCCTCTGGTTTGATTGTCTTGAGAGATGTTGAGCTTGAGCTTGAAGATGAAGACTTCAATGAAGAGTGTAGAAGAGGATGAATCCTTGAGTATTGCCATTCCAGCTGAAGCTTGAAGAGCAACAAGAGCAAGTTGATACTTGAAGACCCCTGAAGATGAAGTAAAGACTGAAAGATGAAGTTGACACTTCTAAGTGATTGAGATTGATTCTGAAGAGCTGAAGCTTGAAGAACAAAGGAAGTTGATACTTACTTTGATACCTGGAGATCCTGAAGGAGCAAAGTTGGTACTCATGATTGATAGTGAAGCCTGAAGGTGGAGCTGATCAAGAAGCTGAAGCTTAGAGGAGAAGATAAGTTGAGAGTTATGTTGAAGGGTTGAAACCTGGAGAAGCAAATTGATATTTGTCAAGAGTGATTGGAAGTCTGAAGACTGAATTTCTGTTGGAAAAGCTGAAGCTTGGAGTTGAGAGAGGAGTTGATCTGCTTTCTTTTTCTTTTCTGTATTGATGTGTTTTGTTTGACTTGCTTGATGCATTAGAATAAGTCCATATCTAGAATAGGTAGAATCTAGGAGCATGATTGCACTAGAGGTTGAGTTGCTCCCTCTGCTTGTATTGTTATTGTGTGGCTTTGCTTGCGGGTATTCGGTAGAGCCCAGCTCCCTTGCCCATGTGGTTTGTTTGTCTGATGGCATTTCATTTCATTTTATCTGTATGATTGCAGTTTACTGTTCTTGCTTGATAGCATGATGTTTTATATTTCAGTATGATTACTGTTATCCATTCTGGCTTGAGGTTGAGATGAGCTTGTGGAGGCTGAAGCCCCACACACATTTCCTCCCTCACTTGCATTGCATGCATTTTACTGTTAAGCTGATGCTTTATCTGTTTTGGTGTATCATTGACATGATCCCTTAGGACTCTCATTTCCTTTGATAAGGAATTGATGATAGAACTGTAGCTTGAAACCTATGCATGACAACTTCTAGGAGTTCCATGTTCAAACCTCAACCATAGGATGAATCCTTGGCATGACAACAGTAGGACTTGATAGTCTCTCTCCTAGTTGGGCCTGTTCTCTTCTCATCTCAAAACAGTTTAAGATACAGTAATCATGAATGATTTCTTTCGTACGTTACGAGCCTTAAGATATCTGAGAAAGGATTGTGGGAGAGTTTCTTTTCCACAGTCTGGATGTTTAGTATGGTACCCTTTGGGTGACATGCGACGCATTCACTCTCAGGTCATAGTCTCTAGTGCGATTGAAATCGCAAACACAATAAAAAACACTTCTTTCGTAAAAGACAGGAAATAAACCGTAGTTTCCCGAACTACGTGAGCTCTGATCTCTCATACCTGTTGAGAGTACGTAGGCACAAGATGGCGATGTCTTGGCGAGCTACCTTCCCCCATAACCCGTCGTAGGCCGAACTACGTTGACTCTGATTTCTCATTCGCTGATGAGAATACGTAGGCATAAAGTGCGACGCTTTGCCGAGTCATTTTTCTTTTCTGTTTACGCCAGCCTTGATAGGTAGATAGAATAAAACCAACCCGTCCAAGTAAACACAACAAGCGAGGATTCCGTCGAGTACGACGGACCTGAGGGGTGCTAATACCTTCCCCTTGCGTAACCGACTCCCGAATCCAGACAATGGTTGCGACGACCTTGTCTTACCCTTTTTCGTCAGGTTTTTCCGATCGTTTCCTTTCCCGCTCTGAGGGATAAATAACGAAAGGTGGCGACTCTTCTGTTGTGTCGGCACCTTATTTTCGCGCAAGCGACAGCCGGCTTAACCCAAATTTGAGAAGAACATCTGACCTCGCTGTCAGGAAGCTGTTAAACAAACAGGCATCGAATTTAATGGCCAGCTCAACCCGAAGTTGATAAGAACATTCGATCTCGCCGTCAGGCATCTGTTAAACAAACAGGCATCACACCAGAAGGGCGGCTCAACCCGAAGTTGAGATGAATATCTGACCTCGCTGTCAAGCATCTGTTAAACAAACATGCATCAAACCCGAAGGCTGGCTCAACCCGAATTTGAGAAGAACATCTAGCCTCACCGTGAGGCATTTGTTAAACAAACAGGCATTGAAACCGAAGGCCGTCTCAAACCGTAGTTGAGAAAAACATTTGACCTAACCATCAGGCATCTGTTAAACAACAGGCATTGAACCCGAAGGCTGGCACAACACGAAGTTGAGAGGAACATCTTACCTCGCCGTCAGACATCTATTAAACAAACAAGCATCGAACCCGAATGCCGGCTCAACACGAAGTTCATAGGAATATCTGACCTTGCCGTCAGGGATCTGTTAAATAAACAGGCATCGAACACGAAGGCCGGCTCAACCCAAAGTTGAGAAGAACATCCGACCTCGCTTTCAGGCATCTGTTAAATAAACAGGCATCGAATTTGATGGCCAGCTCAACTCGAAGTTGATAAGAACATTAGACCTTGCCGTCAGGCATTGAACCCGAAGGCCAGCTCAACAAGAAGTTGAGAGGAACATTTGACCTCGCCGTCAGGCATCAGTTAAACAAACCAGCATCGAACCCGAAGGGCGGCTCAACACGAAGTTGAGAAGTACATCTGACCTCGCCGTCAGGGATCTGTTAAACAAATAGGCATCGACCCCAGAGGCCGGCTCAACCCGAAGTTGAGAAGAATATTTGACCTTGCTCTCAGGCATCTATTAAACAAACAGGCATCAAGATTGATGGTAGGCTCATCCCGAAGTTGAGAAGAACTTCTGAACTCATTGTCAGGCATCAGTTAAACAAACAGGAATCGAACCCGAAGGCCGGCTCAAACAGAAGGCGAGAAGAACATTTGACCTCGCCGCTAGGAATCTGTTAAACAAATAGGCATCGAACACGAAGACCCACTTAACACGAAGTTGAGAGCAACATCTGACTTCGCTGTCAGGCATCTGTTAAACAAACAGGCATCGAACCCCAAGGCCGCCTCAACACGAATTAGAGAGGAACATTTTACCTTACCGTCAGGCATCTGTTAAACAAACAGGCATCGAACCCGAAGGGCGGCTCAACCCGAAGTTGAGAAGAACATCTGACCTCGTTGTCAGGCATCTGTTAAACAAACAGGCATCGAACCCGAAGGCCGGCTCAACACAAAGTTCATAGGAATATCTGACCTCGCTGTAAGGCATCTGTTAAACAAATAGGCATCAATCACAAAGTCCCGCTCAACACGAAGTTGAGAGCAACATTTGACCTCGCCGCCTGGAATTTGTTAAAGAAACGGGCATCGAACCCGAAGGCCGACTCAACACGAAGTTGAGGGGAACATCTGACCTCACCGTCAAGCATATGTTAAATAAACAGGCATCGAACCCAAAGGCCGGATCAAAAAAAAGTTGAGAAAAACATTTGACCTCGTTGTCAGGCATCTATTAAACACACAGGCATCGAACCCAAAGGTCGGCTCAATCCGAAGTTGAGAAGAACCTCTGATCTCGCTGTCAGGTATCTGTTAAACAAACAGGAATTGAAACCAAAGGTCGGCTCAACAAAAAGTTGAGAGTAACATTTGACGTCCCCGTTAGGCATCTGTTAAACAAACAGGCATCGATCCAGAAGGGCAGCTCAACACGAAGTCGAGGTGAACATCTGACCTTGCCGTCAGGCATCTCTTAAACAGACATGCATCAAACCCGAAGGTTGGCTCAACCCGAAGTTAAGAAGAACATCTAGCCTCACCTTGAGGCATCTGTTAAACAAACAGGCATCGAACCCGAAGGCCATCTCAACCCGTAGTTGAGAAAAAAATTTGACCTAGCTGTCAAGCATCTGTTTATCAAACAGGCATCGAACCCGAAGGCTGGCACAACACGAAGTTGAGAGGAACATCTGACCTCGCTGCCAAACATCTATTAAACAAACAGGCATCGAACCCTAAGGCCGACTCAACACGAAGTTCATAGGAATATCTGACCTTGCCGTTAGGGATCTGTTAAACAAACAGGCATCGAACACGAAGGCTGGCTCAACCCAAAGTTGAGAAGAACATCTGACCTCGCTGTCAGGCATCTGTTAAACAAACAGGCATCGAATTTGATGGCCAGCTCAACCCAAAGTTGATAAGAACATTAGACCTCGCCGTCAGGCATCTGTTAAACAAACAGGCATCGAACCCGAAGGCGGGCTCAACAAGAAAATGAGAGGAACATTTGACATCGCCGTCAGGCGTCTGTTAAACAAACAGGCATCGAACCAGAAGGGCGGCTCAACACGAACTTGAGAAGTACATATGACCTCGCCGTCAAGGATCTGTTAAACAAATAGGCATCGAACCCGGAGGCCGGCTCAACCCGAAGTTGAGAAGAACATCTGACCTCGCTGTCAAACATCTGTTAAACAAACAGGCATCGAGATTGATGGTCGGCTCATCCCGAAGTTGAGAAGAACATCTGACCTCTTTGTCAGACATCAGTTAAACAAAAAGGAATTGAACCCGAAGGCCGGATCAAATCGAAGGTGAGAAGAACATCTGAGCTCGCCGCCAGGCATCTGTTAAACAAATAGGCATCGAACACGAAGTCCCGCTCAACACGAAGTTGAGAGAAACATTTGACCTCGTCACCAGGCATTTGTTAAACAAACGAGCATCGAAACTGAAGGTCGGCTCAACACGAAGTTGAAAGGAACATCTGACCTCGCCGTCAAGCATTTTTTAAATAAACAGGCATCAAACCCGAAGGCCGGCTGAAACAAAAGTTTAAAAGAACATTTGACCTCCCCGTCAGGCATCTGTTAAACAAACAGGCATCGAACCCGAAGGGCGGCTCAACCCAAAGTTAAGAAGAACATTTCACCTCACTGTCAGGCATCTGTTAAACAAACAGGCATCGAACCCGAAGGTCGGCTAAACACAAAGTTCATAGAAATATCTGACCTCGCCGTAAGGCATCTGTTAAACAAATTGGCATCGAACACGAAGTCCCGCTCAACACGAAGTTGAGAGCAACATCTGGCCTCGCCGTCAGGCATCTATTAAACAAACAGGCATCGAACGCCAAGGCCGGCTCAACATAAAGTTGAGTGGAACATTTGACCTCACCGTCAGGCATCTGTTAAACAAACAGGCATCAAACCCGAAGGGCGGCTCAACCAGAATTTGAGAAGAACATATGATGTCGCAGTCAGGCATCTGTTAAACAAACAGGCATCGAACCCAAAGGCCGGCTCAACACGAAGTTCATAGGAATATCTGACCTCGCCGTAAGGCATCTTTTAAACAAATAGGCATCGAACACGAAGTCCCGCTCCACACGAAGTTGAGAGCAACATCTGATCTCGCCGCCAGGCATTTGTTAAATAAACGGGCATCGAACCCGAAGGCCGGCTCAACACGAAGTTGAGAGGAACATCTGACCTCGCCGTCAAGCATATGTTAAAGAAACAAGCATCGAACCCGAAGGCCGGTTAAACCAAAATTTAAGAAGAACATTCGATCTCGCCGTCAGGCATCTGTTAAACAAATAGGCATCGAACCCGAAGGTCGGCTCAACCCGAAGATGAGAAGAACATCTGACCTCACCGTCAGGTATCTGTTAAACAAACAGGCATCGAACTCGAAGGTCGGCTCAACATGAAGTTGAGAGGAACATATGAGCTCGCCGTCAGACATCTATTAAACAAACAGTTATCAAACTCGAAGGCCGGCTCAACACGAAGTTCATAGGATTATCTGACCTCCCCGTCAGGGATCTGTTAAACAAACAGGCATCAAACACGAAGGTCGGCTCAACCCGACATTGAGAAGAACACTTTCCCTCGCTGACAGGCATCTGTTAAACAAACAGGCATCGAATTTTATGGCCAGCTCAACAAGAAGTTGATAAGAACATTAGACCTCGCCGTTAGGCATCTGTTAAACAAACATGCATCGAACCCGAAGGCCGACTCAACAAGAAGTTGAGAGGAACATTTGACCTCACCATCAGGAATCTGTTAAACAAACAGGCATCTAACCCGAAGGGCGGCTCAACACGAAGTTGAGAAGTACATCTGACCTCGCCGTCAGGGACCTGTTAAACAAACAGGCATCGAACACGGAGGCCGGCTCAACCCGAAGATGAGAAGAACATCTGACCTCGCTGTCAGGCATCTGTTAAACAAACAGGCATCGAATTTGATGGCCAGCTCAACAAGAAGTTGATAAGAAAATTAGACCTCGCCGTCAGGCATCTGTTAAACAAACAAGCATCGAACCCGAAGGCCGACTCAACAAGAAGTTGAGAGGAACATTTGACCTCGCCGTAAGGCATCTGTTAAACAAATAGGCATCGAACACGAAGTCCCGCTCAACACGAAGTTGAGAGCAACATCTGGCCTCGCCGTCAGGGATCTATTAAACAAACAGGCATCGAACCCAAAGGTCGGCTCAACACGAAGTTGAGTGGAACATTTGACCTCGCCGTCAGGCATCTGTTAAACAAACAGGCATCGAACCCGAAGGGCGGCTCAACTAGAATTTGAGAAGAACATATGACGTCGCAGTCGGGCATCTGTTAAACAAACAGGCATCGAACCCGAAGGCCGGCTCAACACGAAGTTCATAGGAATATCTGACCTAGCCGTAAGGCATCTTTTAAACAAATAGGCATCGAACACGAAGTCCCACTCAACACGAAGTTGAGAGCAACATCTGACCTCGCCGCCAAGCATTTGTTAAACAAATGGGCATCGAACCCGAAGGCCGGCTCAACACGAAGTTGAGAGGAACATCTGACCTCGCCGTCAAGCATATGTTAAAGAAACAAGCATCGAACCCGAAGGCCGGTTAAACCAAAAGTTAAGAAGAACATTCGATCTCTCCGTCAGGCATCTGTTAAACAAATAGGCGTCGAACCCGAAGGTCGGCTCAACCCGAAGATGAGAAGAACATCTGACCTCACCGTCAGGTATCTGTTAAACAAACAGGCATCGAACTCGAAGGTCGGCTCAACACGAAGTTGAGAGGAACATCTGACCTCGTCGTCAGACATCTATTAAACAAACAGTTATCAAACTCGAAGGCCGGCTCAACACGAAGTTCATAGGAATATCTGACCTCCCCGTCAGGGATCTGTTAAACAAACAGGCATCAAACACGAAGGCCGACTCAACCCGACATTGAGAAGAACATTTACCCTCGCTGTCAGGCATCGAATTTTATGGCCAGCTCAACAAGAAGTTGATAAGAACATTAGACCTCGCCGTTAGGCATCTGTTAAACAAACATGCATTGAACCCGAAGGCCGGCTCTACAAGAAGTTGAGAGGAACATTTGACCTCACCATCAGGCATCTGTTAAACAAACAGGCATCTAACCCGAAGGGCGGCTCAACACGAAGTTGAGAAGTACATCTGACCTCGCCGTCAGGGACCTGTTAAACAAACAGGCATCGAACCCGGAGGCCGGCTCAACCCGAAGTTGAGAAGAACATCTGACCTTGCTGTCAGACATCTGTTAAACAAACAGGCATCGAGATTGATGGTCGGCTCATCCCAAAGTTGAGAAGAATATCTAACCTCGTTGTAAGAAATTAGTTAAACAAAGAGGAACCGAACCTGAAGGCTGGCTCAAAGCGAAGGTGAGAAGAACATCTGACCTCGCCGCTAGGCATCTGTTAAAAAACTAGGCATCGAACACGAAGTCCCGCTCAATACAAAGTTGAGAGCAACATTTGACCTCGCTGTCAGGCATCTGTTAAACAAACAGGCATCGAACCCCTAGGTCGGCTCAACACGAAGTTGAGAGGAACATTTGACCTCACCGTCAGGCATCGAACCCGAAGGGCGACTTAACCCGAACTTGAGAAGAACATCTAACATCGCTGTCAAGCATCTGTTAAACAAACAGGCATCGAACCCGGAGGTCTGCTCAACACAAAGTTCATAAAAATATCTGACCTCGCTGTAAGGAATCTGTTAAACAAATAGATTTCGAACTCGAAGGGCAGCTCAACCAGAATTTGAGAAGAACATAGGACGTCGCAGTCAGGAATCTGTTAAACAAACAGGCATCGAACCCGAAGGTCGGCTCAACTCGAAGTTCATAGGAATATCTGACCTCGCCGTAAGGAATCTTTTAAATAAATAGGCATCGAACAAGAAGTCCCGCTCAACACAAAGTTGAGAGCAACATCTGACCTTGCCGCCAGGCATTTATTAAACAAACGGGCATCGAACCTGAAGGTCGTCTCAACAAGAAGTTGAGAGGAACATCTGACCTTGCCGTCAAGCATATGTTAAAGAAACAAGCATCGAACCCGAAGGCCGGTTCAACCAAAACTTAAGAAGAATATTCGATCTCGCCGTCAGGCATATGTTAAACAAACAGGCATCGAACCCGAAGGTCGGCTCAACCCGAAGTTGATAAGAACATTAGACCTCGCCGTTAGGCATCTGTTAAACAAACTTGCATCGAACCCGAAGGCTGGCTCAACAAGAAGTTGAGAGGAACATTTGACCTCGCAGTCAGGCATCTGATAAACAAACAGGCATCGAACCCGAAGGCCGGCTCAACCCGAAGTTGAGAAGAACATCTGACCTTGCTGTCAGGCATCTGTTTAACAGACAGGCATCAATATTGATGGTCGGCTCATCCCAAAGTTGAGAAGAACATCTGACCTCGTTGTTAGACATTAGTTAAACAAACAGGAACCGAACCTGATGGATGGCTCAAAGCGAAGGTGAGAAGAACATCTAAGCTCGCCGCCAGGCATATGTTAAACAAATAGGCATCGAACACGAAGTCCCGCTCAACACAAAGTTGAGAGCAACATCTGACCTCGCTGTCAGGCATCTGTTAAACAAACAGGCATCGAACCCCTAGGTCGGCTCAACACGAAGTTGAGAGGAACATTTGACCTCACCGTAAGGCATCGAACCCGAAATGCGGCTCAACCCTAAGTTGAGAAGAACATCTAATGTCAGTGTCAAGCATCTGTTAAACAAACAGGCATTGACCCCGAAAGTCTGCTCAACACAAAAATCATAGAAATATCTGACCTTGCCGTAAGGCATCTGTAAAACAAATAGGTATCGAACACGAAGTCCCGCTCAACACGAAGTTGAGAGCAACATCTGACCTCGCCGTCAGGCATCTGTTAAACAAACAGGCATCGAACCCCAAGGCCGACTCAACACGAAGTTGAGAGGAACATTTGACCTCGCTGTCTGGCATCTGATAAACAAACAGGCATCGAACTCGAAGGGAGGCTCAACAAGAATTTGAGAAGAACATATGACTTCGCAGTCAGGCATCTGTTAAACAAACAGGCATCAAACCCAAAGGCCGACTCAACAGGAAGTTCATAGGAATATCTGACCTTGCCGTACGGCATCTTTTAAACAAATAGGCATCGAACACAAAGTCCCGCTCAACACAAAGTTGAGAGCAACATCTGACCTACCGCCAGGCATTAGTTAAACAAACGGGCATCGAACCTGAAGGCCGGCTCAACACGAAGTTGAGAGGAACATCTGACCTTGCCATCAAGCATATGTTAAAGAAACAAGCATCGAACCCGAAGGCCAGTTCAACCAAAAGTTAAGAAGAACATTCGATCTCGCCGTCAGGCATTTGTTAAACAAACAAGCATCAAACCCGAAGGTCGGCTCAACCCGAAGATGAGAAGAACATCTGACCTTACCGTCAGGTATCTGTTAAACAAAAAGGCATCGAACTCGAAGGTCGGTTCAAGACGAAGTTGAGAGGAACATCTGACCTCGCTGTCAGACATCTATTAAACAAACAGGCATAAAACTCGAAGGTCGGCTCAACACGAAGTTCATAGGAATATCTGACCTCCCCGTCAGGGATCTGTTAAAAAAACATGCATCGAACCCGAAGGCCGGCTCAACAAGAAGTTGAGAAGTACATTTGACCTCACCGTCAGGGACCTTACCATCAGGCATCTGTTAAACAAACAGACATCTAACCCGAAGGGTAGCTCAACACGAATTTGAGAAGTACATCTGACCTCGCCGTCAGGGACCTGTTAATCAAACAGGCATCGAACCCGGATGCCGGCTCAATCTGAAGTTGAGAAGAACATATGACCTTGCTGTCAGGCATCTGTTAAACAAACAGGCATCGAGATTGATGGTCGGCTCATCCCGAAGTTGAGAAGAACATCTGACCTCATTGTCAGACATTAGTTAAAAAAACAGGAACCGAACCTGAAGGCTGGCTCAAAGCGAAGGTGAGAAGAACATCTGACCTCGCCGCCAGGCATATGTTAAACAAATAGGCATCGAACACGAAGTCCCACTTAACACGAAGTTTAGAGCAACATCTAACCTCGCCGTCTGGCATATGTTAAACAAACAGGCATCGAACCCCTAGGCCGGCTCAACATGAAGTTGAGAGGAACATTTGACCTCGCCGTCAGGCATCGAACCCGAAGGGCGGCTCAACCCGAAGTTGAGAAGAACATCTAACGTTGCTGTCAAGCATCTGTTAAACAAACAGGCATCGAACCCGAAGGTCGGCTCAACACAAAGTTCATAGAAATATCTGACCTCGCTGTAAGGCATCTGTTAAACAAATAGGCATCGAACACGAAGTCCAGCTCAACACGAAATTGAGAGCAACATCTGACCTCCTCGTCAGGCATCTCTTAAACAAACAAGCATCGAACCCCAAGGCCGGCTCAACACGAAGTTGAGAGGAACATTTAACCTCGCCATCAGGCATCTGTTAAACAAACAGGCATCGAACTCAAAGGGCAGCTCAACCAGAATTTTAGAAGAACATATGACATCGCAGTCATGTATCTGTTAAACAAACAGGCATCGAACCCGAAGGCCGTCTCAACACGAAGTTCATAGGAATATCTGACCTCGCCGTAAGGCATCTTTTAAACAAATAGGCATCGAACATGAAGTCCCGCTCAACACAAAGTTGAGAGTAACATCTGACCTTGCCACCAGGCATTTGTTAAACAAACGGGCATCGAACCCGAAGGCCGGTACAACACGAACTTGAGAGGAACATCTGACCTCGCTGTCAAGCATATGTTAAAGAAACAAGCATCGAACCCAAAGACCGGTCCAACCAAAAGTTAAGAAGAACATTCGATCTCGCTGTCAGGCATCTGTTAAACAAACAGGCATCGAACCAGAAGGTCGGCTCAACCCGAATATGAGAAGAACATTTGACCTCACCGTCAGGTATCTGTTAAACAAACAGGCATCAAACTCAAAGGTCGGTTCAACACGAAGTTGATAGGAACATCTGACCTCGCCGTCAGACATCTATTAAACAAACAGGCATCAAACTCGAAGGCCGGCTCAACACGAAGTTCATAGGAATATCTGACCTCCCCGTCAGGGATCTGTTAAACAAACAGGCATCAAACACGAAGGTAGGCTCAAACCGACATTGAGAAGAACATCTAACCTCGCTGTCAGGCATCTGTTAAACAAACAGGCATCGAATTTTATGGCCAGCTCAACCCGAAGTTGATAAGAACATTAGACCTCGCCGTTAGGCATCTGTTAAAGAAACATGCATCAAACCCGAAGGCTGGCTCAACAAGAAGTTGAGAGGAACATTTGACCTCACCGTCAGGCATCTGTTAAAAAAACAGGAATCTAACCCGAAGGGCGGCTCAACACGAAGTTGAGAAGTACATCTGACCTCGCCGTCAGGGACCTGTTAAACAAACAGGCATCGAACCTGGAGGCCGGCTCAACCCGAATTTGAGAAGAACATCTGACCTCGCTGTCAGGCATCTGTTAAACAAACAGGCATCGAGATTGATGGTCGGCTTATCCCGAAGTTGAGAAGAATATCTGACATTGTTGTAAGACATTAGTTAAACAAACAGGAACCGAACCTGAAGGCTGGCTCAAAGCGAAGGTGAGAAGAACATCTGACCTCGCCGCTAGGCATCTGTTAAACAAATAGGCATTGAACAAGAAGTCCCGCTCAACATGAAGTTGAGAGCAACATCTGACCTCGCCGTCAGGCATCTGTTAAATAAACAAGCATCGAACCCCTAGGCCGGCTCAACACGAAGTTGAGAGGAACATTTGACCTCGTCGTCAGGCATCGAACCCGAATGGCGGCTCAACCCGAAGTTTAGAAGAACATCTGACGTAGCTGTCAAGCATCTGTTAAACAAACAGGCATCGAACCCGAAGGTCGGCTCAACACAAAAATCATAGAAATATCTGAGCTCGCCGCCAGGCATTTGTTAAACAAACGGGCATCGAACACGAGGTCCGGCTCAACACGAAGTAGAGAGGAACATCTGACCTTACCGTCAAGCATATGTTAAATAAACAAGCGTCGAACCCGATGGTCGGCTCAACCAAAAGTTGAGAAGAACATTCGATCTCGCTGTTGTGCATCTGTTAAACAAACAGGCATCAAACCCGAAGGTCGGCTCAACCCGAAGTTGAGAAGAACATCTGACCTCACTGTCAGGTATCTGTAAAACAAAGAGCCATCGAACCTGAAGGCCGGCTCAACACGAAGCTGAGTGGAACATTTGACATCCCCGTCAGGCATCTGTTAAACAAACAGGCATCGAACCAGAAGGGCGACTCAACCCGAATTTGAGAAGAACATCCGACCTCGCTGTCAGGCATCTGTGAAACAAACATGCATCAAACCCGAAGGCTGGATCAACCCAAATTTGAGAAGAACATCTAACCTCACCGTGAGGCATCTGTTAAAAAATCAGGCATCGAACCCGAAGGCCGTCTCAACCCGTAGTTGAGAAAAACATTTGACCTAGCCGTGAGGTATCTGTTAAATAAACAGGCATCGAACCCGAAGGCTGGCACAACACGAAAATGAGAGGAACATCTGACCTCGCCGTCAGGCATCTATTAAATAAACAGGCATCAAACCCGAAGGTCGGCTCAAGACGATGTTCATAGGAATATCTGACCTCGCCGTCAGAGATCTGTTAAACAAACAGGCATCGAACACGAAGGCCGGCTCAACCCGAAGTTGAGAAGAACATCTGACTTTGCTGTTCGGCACTGTTAAACAAACTGGAATCGAATTTAATGGCCAGCTCAACCCGAAGTTGAAAAGAACATTAGACCTCGCTATCTGGAACCTGTTAAACAAACAGGCATCAAACCCGAAGGACGGCTCAACAAGAAGTTGAGAGGAACATTTGACCTCACCGCCAGGCATCTGTTAAACAAACAGGCATCGAACCCGAAGGGCGGCTTAACACAATGTTTAGAAGTACATCTGACCTTGCCGTCAGGGATCTGTTAAACAAACCGGCATCAAACCCGGAGGTCGGCTAAACCTGAAGTTGAGGAGAACATCTGACCTTGCTGTCAGGCATCTGTTAAACAAACAGGCACCGAACCAGAAGGGCGGTTCAACCCGAAGTTGAGACGAACATCTGACCTCGCCGTCAGGCATCTGTTAAACAAACATGCATCAAACCCGATGGTTGGCTCAACCCGAAGTTGAGAAGAACATCTAACCTCACCGTGAGGCATCTGTTAAATAAACAGCCATCGAACCCGAAGGCCGTCTCAACCCGTACTTGAGAAAGACATTTGATCTAGCCTTCAGGCATCTGTTAAACAAACAGGCATCGAACCCGAAGGCTGGCACAACACGAAGTTGAGAGAAACATTTGACCTCGCTGTCAGACATCTATTAAATAAACAGGCATCGAACCAAAAAGGCCGGCTCAACACGAAGTTCATAGGAATATCTGACCATGCCGTCAGGGATTTGTTAAACAAACAAGCATCGAACACAAACGTCGGCTCAACCCGACCTTGACTAGAACATCTGACCTCACTGTCAGGCATCTGTTAATCAAACAGGCATCGAATTTGATGGCCAGCTAAAACCGAATTTGATAAGAACATTAGACCTTACTGTCATGCATCTGTTAAACAAATAGGCATCGAACCCGAAGGCTGGCTCAACAAGAAGTTGAGAGAAAAATTTGACCTTGCTGTCAGGCATCTGTTAAACAAACAGGCAACGAACCCGAAGTTGAGAAGTACATCTGACCTCGCCGTCAGGGATCTGTTAAACAAACAGGCATCAAACTCGGAGGCCGGCTCAACCCGAAGTGGAGAAGAACATCTGACCTCGTTTTCAGACATCAGTTAAATAAACAGGAATCGAAGGTGAGAAGAACATCTGACCTCGCCGTCGGGCATCTATTAAACAAATAGCCATCAAACACGAAGTCCCGCTCAACACGAAGTTAAGAGCAACATCTAACCTCGCCGTCAGGCATCTGTTAAACAAACAGGCATCGAACCCCAAGGCCGGCTCAACACGAAGTTGAGAGGAACAGTTGACCTCGCCGTCAGGCATCTGTTAAACAAACAGGCATCGAACCCGACGGGCGGCTCAACCCGAAGTCGAGAAGAACATATGACGTTACTGTCTCGCATTTGTTAAACAAACAGGCATCGAACCTGAAGGCCGGCTCAACCCAAAGTTCATATGAATATCTGCCTCACCGTAAGGCATCTATTAAACAAATAGGCATCGAACACGAAGTGCTGCTCAACATGAAGTTGAGGGCAACATCTGACCTCGTCGCCAGGCATTTGTTAAACAAACATGCATCGAAACCGAAGGTCGGCTCAACACGAAGTGGAGAGGAACATTTGACCTCGCTGTCAAGCATTTGTTAAATAACCAAGCATCGAACCCGAAGGCCGTCTCAAACAAAAGTTGAGAAGAACATTTGACCTCGCCGTCAGGCATCTGTTAAACAAACAGGCATCGAACCCGAAGGTCGGCTCAACCTGAAGTTGCGAAGAACATCTGACCTCATCGTCAGGTATCTGTTAAACAAACAGGCATCGAACCCAAAGGCCAGCTCAACACGAAGTTGAGAAGTACATCTGACCTCGCCGTCAGGGACCTGTTAAACAAACAGGCATCGGACCCGGAGGTCGGCTCAACCCGAAGTTGAGAAGAACATCTGACCTCGCTGTCAGGCATCTGTTAAACAAACAGGCATCGAGATTGATGGTCGGCTCATCCCGAAGTTGAGAAGAATATCTGACCTCGTTGTCAGACATTAGTTAAAGAAACAGGAACCGAACCTTAAGGTTGGCTCAATGCGAAGTTGATAAGAACATGTGACCTCGCCGTTAGGCATCTGTTAAACAAATAGGCATCGAACACGAAGTCCCGCTCAATTAGAAGTTGAGAGCAACATCTGACCTCGCCGTCAGGCATCTGTTAAACAAACAGGCATCAAAACCCCTAGGTCGGCTCAACACGAATTTGAGAGGAACATTTGACCTTCCCGTAAGGCATCGAAACCGAAGGGCGGCTCAACCCGAAGTTGAGAAGAACATCTGACATCGTTGTCAAGCATCTGTTAAACAAACAAGCATCGAACCTGGAGGTCGGCTCAACACAAAGTTCATAGAAATATCTGACCTCGCTGTAAGGCATCTGTTAAACAAATAGGCATCGAATACGAAGTCACGTTCAACACGAAGTTGAGAGCAACATCTGACCTCGCCGCCAGGCATTTGTTAAACAAACGGGCATCGAACCCGAAGGCCGGCTCAACACGAAGTTGAGAGGAACATCTGACCATGCCGTCAAGCATATGTTAAATAAATAAGTATCGAACCCGAAGGCCGGCTCAACCAAAAGATGAGCAAAACATTCGATCTCGTTGTTAGGCATCTGTTAAACAAACAAGCATCGAACCCGAAGGTCGGCTCAAACCGAAGTTGAGAAGAACATCTGACCTCACTGTCAGGTATCTGTTAAACAAAGAGGCATCGAACCCGAAGGCCGGCTCAACACGAAGTTGAATGGAACATTTGACATCAATGTCAGGCATCTGTTAAACAAACAGGCATCGAACCAGAAGGGCGACTCAACCCGAAGTTGAGAAGAACATCTGACCTCGCTGTCAGGCATCTGTGAAACAAACATGCATCAAACCCGAAGGCTGGATCAACCCAAAGTTGAAAAGAACATCTAACCTCACCGTGAGGCATCTGTTAAACAAACAGGCATCGAACCCGAAGGCCGTCTCAATCCGTAGTTGAGAAAAACATTTGACCTAGCCTACAGGCATCTGTTAAACAAACAGGCATCGAACCCGATGGCTGGCACAACACGAAGTTGAGAGAAACATTTGACCTCGCTGTCAGACATCTATTAAACAAAAAGGCATCGAACCCGAAGGCCGGCTCAACACGAAGTTCATAGGAATATCTGACCTCGCCGTCAGGGATCTGTTAAACAAACAGGCATCGAACACGAACGCCGGCTCAACACTACCTTGACAAGAACATCTGACTTCGCTGTCAGGCATCTGTTAAACAAACAGGCATCGAATTTGATGGCCAGCTCAAACAAAAGTTGATAAGAACATTAGACCTCGCTGTCATGCATCTGTTAAACAAATAGGCATCGAACCCAAAGGTCAACTTAACAAGAAGTTGAGAGGAACATTTGACCTTGCCGTCAGGCATCTGTTAAACAAACAGGCATCGAACCCCTAGGTCGGCTCAACACGAAGTTGAGAGGAACATTTGACCTCGCCGTCAGGCATCGAAACCGAAGGGCGGCTCAACCCGAATTTGAGAAGAACATCTGACGTCGCTGTCAAGCATCTGTTAAACAAGCAGGCATCGAACCCAGAGGACGGCTCAACACAAAGTTCATAGAAATATCTGACCTCGTCGTAAGGCACCTGTTAAACAAATAGGCATCAAACACGAAGTCCCGCTCAACAGGAAGTTGAGAGCAACATCTGACCTCGCCGCCAGGCATTTGTTAAACAAACGGGCATCGAACCCGAAGGCCGGCTCAACACAAAGTTGAAAGGAACATCTGACCTAGCCGTCAAGAATATGTTAAATAAACAAGTATCGAACCCGAAGGTCGGCTCAACCAAAAGTTGAGAAGAACATTCGATCTCGTTGTTAGGCATCTGTTAAACAAACAGGCATTGAACCCGAAGGTCGGCTCAACCCGAAGTTGAGAAGAACATCTGACCTCATTGTCAGGTATCTGTTAAACAAAGAGGCATCGAACCTGAAGGCCGGCTCAACACGAAGTTGAGTGGAACATTTGACATCCATGTCAGGCATCTGTTAAACAAACAGGCATCGAGCAAGAAGGGCGACTCAACCCGAAGTTGAGATGAACATCTGACCTCGCTGTCAGGCATCTGTGAAACAAACATGCATCAAACCCAAAGGCTGGATCAACCCAAAGTTGAGAAGAACATCTAACCTCACCGTGAGGCATCTGTTAAACAAACCGGCATCGAACCCGAATGCCGTCTCAACCCGTAGTTGAGAAAAACATTTGACCTAGCCTACAGGCATCTGTTAAACAAACAGGCATCGAACCTGATGGCTGGCACAACACGAAGTTGAGAGAAACATTTGACCTCGCTGTCAGACATCTATTAAACAAACAGGCATCGAACCCGAAGGCCGGCTTAACATGAAGTTCATAGGAATATCTGACCTCGCTGTCAGGGATCTGTTACACAAACAAGCATCGAACACGAACGCCGGCTCAACCCTACCTTGACAAGAACATCTGACCTCTCAGTCAGGCATCTGTTAAACAAACAGGCGTCGAATTTGATGGCCAACTCAAACCGAAGTTGATAAGAACATTAGACCTCGCTGTCATGCATCTGTTAAACAAATAGGCATCGAACCCGAAGGACAGCTCAACAAGTAGTTGAGAGGAACATTTGACCTTGCCGTCAGGCATCTGTTAAACAAACAGGCATCGAACCCCTAGGTCGGCTCAACACGAAGTTGAGAGGAACATTTGACCTCGCCGTCAGGCATCGAAACCGAAGGGCGGCTCAACCCGAAGTTGAGAAGAACATCTGACGTCGCTGTCAAGCATCTGTTAAACAAACAGGCATCGAACCCGGAGGTCGGCTCAACACAAGTTAATAGAAATACATGACCTCGCTGTAAGGCATCTGTTAAACAAATAGGCATCGAACATGAAGTCCCGCTCAATACGAAGTTGAGAGCAACATCTGACCTTGTCGCCAGGCATTTGTTAAACAAACGGGCATCGAACCCGAAGGCCGGCTCAACACAAAGTTGAAAGGAACATCTGACCTAGCCGTCAAGCATATGTTAAATAAACAAGTATCGAACCCGAAGGCCGGCTCAACCAAAAGTTGAGAAGAACATTCGATCTCGTTGTTAGGCATCTGTTAAACAAACAGGCATCGAACCTGAAGGTCAGCTCAACCCGAAGTTGAGAAGAACATCTGACCTCACTGTCAGGTATCTGTTAAACAAAGAGGCATCGAACCCGAAGGCCGGCTCAACACGAAGTTGAGTGGAACATTTGAAATCCATGTCAGGCATCTGTTAAACAAACAGGCATCGAACCAGAAGGCCGACTCAACCCGAAGTTGAGAAGAACATCTGACCTCGCTGTTAGGCATCTGTGAAACAAACATGCATCAAACCCGAAGGCTGGATCAACCCAAAGTTGAGAAGAACATCTAACCTCACCGTGAGGCATCTGTTAAACAAACCGGCATCGAACCCGAAGGACGTCTCAACCCGTAGTTGAGAAAAACATTTGACCTAGCCTACAGGCATCTATTAAACAAACAGGCATCGAACCCGATGGCTGGCACAATACGAAGTTGAGAGAAACATTTGACCTCGCTGTCAGACATCTATTAAACAAACAGGCACCGAACCCGAAGGCCGGCTCAACACGAAGTTCATAGGAATATCTGACCTCGCTGTCAGGGATCTGTTAAACAAACAGGCATCGAACACGAAGGTCGGCTCAACCCGAAGTTGAGAAGAACATCTGACGTCGCTGTCAAGCATCTGTTAAACAAACAGGCATCGAACCCGGAGGTTGCTTCAACACAAAGTTCATAGAAATATCTGACCTCGCTGTAAGGCATATGTTAAACAAATAGGCATCAAACACGAAGTCCCGCTCAACACGAAGTTGAGAGCAACATCTGACCTCGCCACCAGACATTTGTTAAAAAAACGGGCATCGAACCCAAAGGCCGGCTCAACACGAAAATGAGAGGAACATTTGACCTCGCCGTCAAGCATATGTTAAATAAACAAGCATCTAACCCGAAGCCGGCTCAACCAAAAGTTGAGAAGAACATTCGATCTCGCTGTTAGGCATCTGTAAACAAACAGGCATCGAACCCGAAGGTCGGCTCAACCCGAAGTTGTGAAGAAGATCTGACCTCACTGTCAGGTATCTGTTAAACAAAGAGGCATCGAACCCGAAGGCCGGCTCAACACGAAGTTGAGTGGAACATTTGACATCCATGTCAGGCATCTGTTAAACAAACAGGCATCGAACCAGAAGGGCGACTCAACCCGAAGTTGAGAAGAACATCTGACCTTGCTGTCAGGCATCTGTGAAAGAAACATGCATCAAACCCGAAGGCTGGATCAACCCAAAGTTGAGAGAAACATCTAACCTCACCGTGAGGCATCTGTTAAACAAACCGGCATCGAACCCGAAGGACGTCTCAACCCGTAGTTGAGAAAAACATTTGACCTAGCCTACAAGCATCTTTTAAACAAACAGGCATCGAACCCGATGGCTGGCACAAAACGAAGTTGAGAGAAACATTTGACCTCGCTGTCAGACATCTATTAAACAAACAGGCATCAAACCCGAAGGCCGGCTCAACACGAAGTTCATAGGAATATCTGACCTCGCTGTCAGGGATCTGTTAAACAAACAGGCATCGAACACGAACGCCGGCTCAACCCTACCTTGACAAGAACATCTGACCTCGCTGTCAGGCATCTGTTAAACAAACAGGCGTCGAATTTGATGGCCAACTCAAACCGAAGTTGATAAGAACAGTAGACCTCGCTGTCATGCATCTGTTAAACAAATAGGCATCGAACCCCGAAGGCCAGCTCAACAAGTAGTTGAGAGGAACATTTAACCTTTCCGTCAGGCATCTGTTAAACAAACAGGCATCGAACCCCTAGGCCGGCTCAACACGAAGTTGAGAGGAACATTTGACCTTGCTGTCAGGCATCGAAACCGAAGGGCGGCTCAACCCGAAGTTGAGAAGAACATCTGACGTCGCTGTCAAGCATCTGTTAAACAAACAGGCATCGAACCCGGAGGTCGGCTCAACACAAAGTTCATAGAAATATCTGACCTCGCTGTAAGGCATCTGTTAAACAAATAGGCATCGAACACGAAGTCCCGCTCAACATGAAGTTGAGAGCAACATCTGACCTCGCCGCCAGGCATTTGTTAAACAAACGGGCATCGAACTCGAAGGCCGGCTCAACACGAAGATGAGAGGAACATTTGACCTCGCCGTCAAGCATATGTTAAATAAACAAGCATCTAACCCGAAGCCGGCTCAACCAAAAGTTGAGAAGAACATTCGATCTCGTTGTTAGGCATCTGTAAACAAACAGGCATCGAACCCGAAGGTCGGCTCAACCCGAAGTTGAGAAGAACATCTGACCTCACTGTCAGGTATCTGTTAAACAAAGAGGCATCGAACCCGAAGGCCGGCTCAACACGAAGTTGAGTGGAACATTTGACATCCATGTCAGGCATCTGTTAAACAAACAGGCATCGAACCAGAAGGGCGACTCAACCCGAAGTTGAGAAGAACATCTGACCTCGCTGTCAGGCATCTGTGAAAGAAACATGCATCAAACCCGAAGGCTGGATCAACCCAAAGTTGAGAAAAACATCTAACCTCACCATGAGGCATCTGTTAAACAAACCGGCATCGAACCCGAAGGACGTCTCAACCCGTAGTTGAGAAAAACATTTGACCTAGCCTACAGGCATCTTTTAAACAAACAGGCATCGAACCCGATGGCTGGCACAACACGAAGTTTAGAGAAACATTTGACCTCGCTGTCAGACATCTATTAAACAAACAGGCATCAAACTCGAAGGCCGTCTTAACACGAAGTTCATAGGAATATCTGACCTCGCTGTCAGGGATCTGTTAAACAAACAGGCATCGAACACGAACTCCGGTTCAACCCTACCTTGACAAGAACATCTGACCTCGCTGTCAGGCATCTGTTAAACAAACAGGCGTCGAATTTGATGGCCAACTCAAACCGAAGTTGATAAGAACATTAGACCTCGCTGTCATGCATCTGTTAAACAAATAGGCATCGAACCCCGAAGGCCAGCTCAACAAGTAGTTGAGAGGAACATTTAACCTTTCCGTCAGGCATCTGTTAAACAAACAGGCATCGAACCCCTAGGTCGGCTCAACACGAAGTTGAGAGGAACATTTGACCTCGCTGTCAGGCATCGAAACCGAAGGGCGGCTCAACCCGAAGTTGAGAAGAACATCTGACGTCGCTGTCAAGCATCTATTAAACAAACAGGCATCGAACCCGGAGGTCGGCTCAACACAAAGTTCATAGAAATATCTGACCTCGCTGTAAGGCATCTGTTAAACAAATAGGCATCGAACACGAAGTCCCGCTCAACATGAAGTTGAGAGCAACATCTGACCTCGCCGCCAGGCATTTGTTAAACAAACGGGCATCGAACTCGAAGGCCGGCTCAACACGAAGATGAGAGGAACATTTGACCTCGCCGTCAAGCATATGTTAAATAAACAAGCATCTAACCCGAAGCCGGCTCAACCAAAAGTTGAGAAGAACATTCGATCTCGTTGTTAGGAATCTGTAAACAAACAGGCATCGAACCCGAAGGTCGGCTCAACCCGAAGTTGAGAAGAACATCTGACCTCACTGTCAGGTATCTGTTAAACAAAGAGGCATCGAACCCGAAGGCCGGCTCAACACGAAGTTGAGTGGAACATTTGACATCCATGTCAGGCATCTGTTAAACAAACAGGCATCGAACCAGAAGGGCGACTCAACCCGAAGTTGAGAAGAACATCTGACCTCGCTGTCAGGCATCTGTGAAAGAAACATGCATCAAACCCGAAGGCTGGATCAACCCAAAGTTGAGAAAAACATCTAACCTCACCATGAGGCATCTGTTAAACAAACCGGCATCGAACCCGAAGGACGTCTCAACCCGTAGTTGAGAAAAACATTTGACCTAGCCTACAGGCATCTTTTAAACAAACAGGCATCGAACCCGATGGCTGGCACAACACGAAGTTTAGAGAAACATTTGACCTCGCTGTCAGACATCTATTAAACAAACAGGCATCAAACTCGAAGGCCGTCTCAACACGAAGTTCATAGGAATATCTGACCTCGCTGTCAGGGATCTGTTAAACAAACAGGCATCGAACACGAACTCCGGTTCAACCCTACCTTGACAAGAACATCTGACCTCGCTGTCAGGCATCTGTTAAACAAACAGGCGTCGAATTTGATGGCCAACTCAAACCGAAGTTGATAAGAACATTAGACCTCGCTGTCATGCATCTGTTAAACAAATAGGCATCGAACCCCGAAGGCCAGCTCAACAAGTAGTTGAGAGGAACATTTAACCTTTCCGTCAGGCATCTGTTAAACAAACAGGCATCGAACCCCTAGGTCGGCTCAACACGAAGTTGAGAGGAACATTTGACCTCGCTGTCAGGCATCGAAACCGAAGGGCGGCTCAACCCGAAGTTGAGAAGAACATCTGACGTCGCTGTCAAGCATCTATTAAACAAACAGGCATCGAACCCGGAGGTCGGCTCAACACAAAGTTCATAGAAATATCTGACCTCGCTGTAAGGCATCTGTTAAACAAATAGGCATTGAACACGAAGTCCCGCTCAACACGAAGTTGAGAGCAACATCTGACCTCGCCGCCAGGCATTTGTTAAACAAACGGGCATCGAACTCGAAGGCCGGCTTAACACGAAGATGAGAGGAACATTTGACCTCGCCGTCAAGCATATGTTAAATAAACAAGCATCTAACCTGAAGCCGGCTCAACCAAAAGTTGAGAAGAACATTCGATCTCGCTGTTAGGCATCTGTAAACAAACAGGCATCGAACCCGAAGGTCGGCTCAACCCGAAGTTGAGAAGAACGTCTGACCTCACTGTCAGGTATCTTTTAAACAAAGAGGCATCGAACCCGAAGGCCGGCTCAACACGAAGTTGAGTGGAACATTTGACATCCATGTCAGGCATCTGTTAAACAAACAGGCATCGAACCAGAAGGGCGACTCAACCCGAAGTTGAGAAGAACATCTAACCTCGCTGTCAGGCATCTGTGAAACAAACATGCATCAAACCCGAAGGCTGGATCAACCCAAAGTTGAGAAAAACATCTAACCTCACCGTGAGGCATCTGTTAAACAAACCGGCATCGAACCCGAAGGACGTCTCAACCCGTAGTTGAGAAAAACATTCGACCTAGCCTACATGCATCTTTTAAACAAACAGGCATCGAACCCGATGGCTGGCACAACACGAAGTTGAGAGAAACATTGGACCTCGCTGTCAGACATCTATTAAACAAACAGGCATCGAACCTGAAGGCCGGCTCAACACGAAGTTGAGAAGAACATCTGACCTTGCTGTCAGGCATCTGTGAAAGAAACATGCATCAAACCCGAAGGCTGGATCAACCCAAAGTTGAGAGAAACATCTAACCTCACCGTGAGGCATCTGTTAAACAAACCGGCATCGAACCCGAAGGACGTCTCAACCCGTAGTTGAGAAAAACATTTGACCTAGCCTACAGGCATCTTTTAAACAAATAGGCATCGAACCCGATGGCTGGCACAACACGAAGTTGAGAGAAACATTTGACCTCGCTGTCAGACATCTATTAAACAAACAGGCATCAAACCCGAAGGCCGGCTCAACACGAAGTTCATAGGAATACCTGACCTCGCTGTCAGGGATCTGTTAAACAAACAGGCATCGAACACGAACGCCGGCTCAACCCTACCTTGACAAGAACATCTGACCTCGCTGTCAGGCATCTGTTAAACAAACAGGCGTCGAATTTGATGGCCAACTCAAACCGAAGTTGATAAGAACATTAGACCTCGCTGTCATGCATCTGTTAAACAAATAGGCATCGAAGCTCAACAAGTAGTTGAGAGGAACATTTAACCTTTCCGTCAGGCATCTGTTAAACAAACAGGCATCGAACCCCTAGGTCGGCTCAACACGAAGTTGAGAGGAACATTTGACCTTGCTGTCAGGCATCGAAACCGAAGGGCGGCTCAACCCGAAGTTGAGAAGAACATCTGACGTCGCTGTCAAGCATCTGTTAAACAAACAGGCATCGAACCCGGAGGTCGGCTCAACACAAAGTTCATAGAAATATCTGACCTCGCTGTAAGGCATCTGTTAAACAAATAGGCATCGAACACGAAGTCCCGCTCAACACGAAGTTGAGAGCAACATCTGACCTCGCCGCCAGGCATTTGTTAAACAAACGGGCATCGAACTCGAAGGCCGGCTCAACACGAAGATGAGAGGAACATTTGACCTCGCCGTCAAGCATATGTTAAATGAACAAGCATCTAACCCGAAGCCGGCTCAACCAAAAGTTGAGAAGAACATTCGATCTCGTTGTTAGGCATCTGTAAACAAACAGGCATCGAACCCGAAGTTCGGCTCAACCCGAAGTTGAGAAGAACATCTGACCTCACTGTCAGGTATCTGTTAAACAAAGAGGCATCGAACCCGAAGGCCGGCTCAACACGAAGTTGAGTGGAACATTTGACATCCATGTCAGGCATCTGTTAAACAAACAGGCATCGAACCAGAAGGGCGACTCAACCCGAAGTTGAGAAGAACATCTGACCTCGCTGTCAGGCATCTGTGAAAGAAACATGCATCAAACCCGAAGGCTGGATCAACCCAAAGTTGAGAAAAACATCTAACCTCACCGTGAGGCATCTGTTAAACAAACCGGCATCGAACCCGAAGGACGTCTCAACCCGTAGTTGAGAAAAACATTTGACCTAGCCTACAGGCATCTTTTAAACAAACAGGCATCGAACCCGATGGCTGGCACAACACGAAGTTTAGAGAAATATTTGACCTCGCTGTCAGACATCTATTAAACAAACAGGCATCAAACTCGAAGGCCGGCTCAACACGAAGTTCATAGGAATATCTGACCTCGCTGTCAGGGATCTGTTAAACAAAAAGGCATCGAACACGAACGCCGGTTCAACCCTACCTTGACAAGAACATCTGACCTCGCTGTCAGGCATCTGTTAAACAAACAGGCGTCGAATTTGATGGCCAACTCAAACCGAAGTTGATAAGAACATTAGACCTCGCTGTCATGCATCTGTTAAACAAATAGGCATTCGAACCCCGAAGGCCAGCTCAACAAGTAGTTGAGAGGAACATTTAACCTTTCCGTCAGGCATTTGTTAAACAAACAGGCATCGAACCCCTAGGTCGGCTCAACACGAAGTTGAGAGGAACATTTGACCTCGCTGTCAGGCAACGAAACCGAAGGGCGGCTCAACCCGAAGTTGAGAAGAACATCTGACGTCGCTGTCAAGCATCTGTTAAACAAACAGGCATCGAACCCGGAGGTCGGCTCAACACAAAGTTCATAGAAATATCTGACCTCGCTGTAAGGCATCTGTTAAATAAATAGGCATCGAACACGAAGTCCCGCTCAACACGAAGTTGAGAGCAACATCTGACCTCGCCGCCAGGCATTTGTTAAACAAACGGGCATCGAACTCGAAGGCCGGCTTAACACGAAGATGAGAGGAACATTTGACCTCGCCGTCAAGCATATGTTAAATAAACAAGCATCTAACCTGAAGCCGGCTCAACCAAAAGTTGAGAAGAACATTCGATCTCGCTGTTAGGCATCTGTAAACAAACAGGCATCGAACCCGAAGGTCGGCTCAACCAAAAGTTGAGAAGAACGTCTGACCTCACTGTCAGGTATCTTTTAAACAAAGAGGCATCGAACCCGAACGCCGGCTCAACACGAAGTTGAGTGGAACATTTGACATCCATGTCAGGCATCTGTTAAACAAACAGGCATCGAACCAGAAGGGCGACTCAACCCGAAGTTGAGAAGAACATCTGACCTCGCTGTCAGGCATCTGTGAAACAAACATGCATCAAACCCGAAGGCTGGATCAACCCAAAGTTGAGAAAAACATCTAACCTCACCGTGAGGCATCTGTTAAACAAACCGGCATCGAACCCGAAGGACGTCTCAACCCGTAGTTGAGAAAAACATTCGACCTAGCCTACAGGCATCTTTTAAACAAACAGGCATCGAACCCGATGGCTGGCACAACACGAAGTTGAGAGAAACATTGGACCTCGCTGTCAGACATCTATTAAACAAACAGGCATCGAACCTGAAGGCCGGCTCAACACGAAGTTGATAGGAATATCTGACCTCGCTGTCAGGGATCTGTTAAATAAACAGGCATCGAACACGAACACCGACTCAACCCTACCTTGACAAGAACATCTGACCTCGCTGTCAGGCATCTGTTAAACAAACAGGCGTCGAATTTGATGGCCAACTCAAACCGAAGTTGATAAGAACATTAGACCTCGTTGTCATGCATCTGTTAAACAAATAGGCATCGAACCCGAAGGCCAGCTCAACAAGTAGTTGAGAGGAACATTTGACCTTGCCGTCAGGCATCTGTTAAACAAACAGGCATCGAACCCCTAGGTCGGCTCAACACAAAGTTGAGAGGAACATTTGACCTCGCTGTCAGGCATCAAAATCGAAGGGCGACTCAACCCGAAGTTGAGAAGAACATCTGACGTCGCTGTCAAGCATCTGTTAAACAAACAGGCATCGAACCCGGAGGTCGGCTCAACACAAAGTTCATAGAAATATCTGACCTTGCTGTAAGGCATCTGTTAAACAAATAGGCATCGAACACGAAGTCCCGCTCAACACGAAGTTGAGAGCAACATCTGACCTCGCCGCCAGGCATTTGTTAAACAAACGGGCCTCGAACTCGAAGGCCGGCTCAACACGAAGATGAGAGGAACATTTGACCTCGCCGTCAAGCATATGTTAAATAAACAAGCATCTAACCCGAAGCCGACTCAACCAAAAGTTGAGAAGAACATTCGATCTCGCTGTTAGGCATCTGTAAACAAACAGGCATCGAACCCGAAGGTCGGCTCAACCCGAAGTTGAGAAGAACATCTGACCTCACTGTCAGGTATCTGTTAAACAAAGAGGAGTCGAACCCGAAGGCCGGCTGAACACGAAGTTGAGTGGAACATTTGACATCCATGTCAGACATCTATTAAACAAACATGCATCGAACCAGAAGGGCGACTCAACCCGAAGTTGAGAAGAACATCTGACCTCGCTGTCAGGCATCTGTGAAAGAAACATGCATCAAACCCGAAGGCTGGATCAACCCAAAGTTGAGAAAAACATCTAACCTCACCGTGAGGCATCTGTTAAACAAACCGGCATCGAACCTGAAGGACGTCTCAACCCGTAGTTGAGCAAAACATTCGACCTAGCCTACAGGCATCTTTTAAACAAACAGGCATCGAACCCGATGGCTGGCACAACACAAAGTTGAGAGAAACATTGGACCTCGCTGTCAGACATCTATTAAACAAACAGGCATCGAACCTGAAGGCCGGCTCAACACGAAGTTGATAGGAATATCTGACCTCACTGTCAGGGATCTGTTAAATAAACAGGCATCGAACACGAACACCGGCTCAACCCTACCTTGACAAGAACATCTGACCTCGCTGTCTGGCATCTGTTAAACAAACAGGCGTCGAATTTGATGGCCAACTCAAACCGAAGTTGATAAGAACATTAGACCTCGTTGTCATGCATCTGTTAAACAAATAGGCATCGAACCCGAAGGCCAGCTCAACAAGTAGTTGAGAGGAACATTTGACCTTGCCGTCAGGCATCTGTTAAACAAACAGGCATCGAACCCCTAGGTCGGCTCAACACGAAGTTGAGAGGAACATTTGACCTCGCTGTCAGGCATCGAAACCGAAGGGCGACTCGACCCGAAGTTGAGAAGAACATCTGACGTCGCTGTCAAGCATCTGTTAAACAAACAGGCATCGAACCCGGAGGTCGGCTCAACACAAAGTTCAATGTAATATCTGACCTCGCTGTAAGGCATCTGTTAAACAAATAGGCATCGAACACGAAGTCCCGCTCAACACGAAGTTGAGAGCAACATCTGACCTCGCCGCCAGGCATTTGTTAAACAAACGGGCCTCGAACTCGAAGGCCGGCTCAACACGAAGATGAGAGGAACATTTGACATCGCCGTCAAGCATATGTTAAATAAACAAGCATCTAACCCGAAGCCGGCTCAACCAAAAGTTGAGAAGAACATTCGATCTCGCTGTTAGGCATCTGTAAACAAACAGGCATCGAACCCGAAGGTCGGCTCAATCCGAAGTTGAGAAGAACATCTGACCTCACTGTCAGGTATCTGTTAAACAAAGAGGCATCGAACCCGAAGGCCGGCTCAACACGAAGTTGAGTGGAACATTTGACATCCATGTCAGACATCTATTAAACAAACATGCATCGAACCAGAAGGGCGACTCAACCCGAAGTAGAGAAGAACATCTGTCCTCGCTGTCAGGCATCTGTGAAACAAACATGCATCAAACCCGAAGGCTGGATCAACCCAAAGTTGAGAAAAACATCTAACCTCACCGTGAGGCATCTGTTAAACAAACCGGCATCGAACCCGAAGGATGTCTCAACCCGTAGTTGAGAAAAACATTCGACCTAGCCTACAGGCATCTTTTAAACAAACAGGCATCGAACCCGATGGCTGGCACAACACGAAGTTGAGAGAAACATTGGACCTCGCTGTCAGACATCTATTAAACAAACAGGCATCGAACCTGAAGGCCGGCTCAACACGAAGTTGATAGGAATATCTGACCTCGCTGTCAGGGATCTGTTAAATAAACAGGCATCGAACACGAACACATGCTCAACCCTACCTTGACAAGAACATCTGACCTCGCTGTCAGGCATCTGTTAAACAAACAGGCGTCGAATTTGATGGCCAACTCAAACCGAAGTTGATAAGAACATTAGACCTCGTTGTCATGCATCTGTTAAACAAATAGGCATCGAACCCGAAGGCCAGCTCAACAAGTAGTTGAGAGGAACATTTGACCTTGCCGTCAGGCATCTGTTAAACAAACAGGCATCGAACCCGAAGGACGTCTTAACCCTTAGTTGAGAAAAACATTAGACCTAGCCTACAGGCATCTGTTAAACAAATAGGCATCGAACCCGAAGGCTGGCACAACACGAAATTAAGAGAAACAACTGACTTCACCATCCGACATCTATTAAACAAACAGGCATCGAACCCGAAGGTCGGCTCAACACGAAGTTCATAGGATTATCTAACCTCGCCGTCAGGGATCTGTTAAACAAACAGGCATCGAACACGAACGCCGGTTCAACCCGACCTTGACAAAAACATCTGACCTCGCTGTCAGGCATCTGTTAAACAAACAGGCATCGAATTCGATGGCCAGCTCAAACCGAAGTTGATAAGAATATTATACCTCGCTGTCATGCATCTGTTAAACAAACAGGCATCGAACCCGAAGGGCGGCTCAACAAGAAGTTGAGAGGAACATTTGACCTCGCCGTTAGGCATTTGTTAAACAAACAGGCATCGAACCCGAAGGGCGGCTCAACACGAAGTTGAGAAGTACATCTGACCTCGTCGTCAGGGATCTCTTAAACAAACAGGCATCGAACCCGGAGGCCGGCTCAACCCGAAGTTAAGAAGAACATCTGACCTCGTTGTCATACATCAGTTAAACAATCAGGAACCGAACCCGAAGGCCGGCTCAAACCGAAGGTGAGAAGAACATATGACCTCGCCGCCAGGCATCTATTAAACAAATAGGCATCGAGCACGATGTCCCACTCAACACGAAGTTGAGAGGAACATCTGACCTCGCCGTCAGGCATCTGTTAAACAAACAGGCATCGAACCCCAAGGCCGGCTCAACACGAAGTTGAGAGGAACATTTGACCTTGCCGTCCAGCATCTGTTAAACAAACAGGCATCGAACCCGAAGGGCGGCTCAACCCGAAGTTGAGAAGAACATATGACGTCGCTGTCAGGCATCTAAATAACAAACAGGCATCGAACCCGAAGGCCGGCTCAACACGAAGTTCATAGGAATATCTGACCTCGCTGTAAGGCATCTTTTAAACAAATAGGCATCGAACATGAAGACCCGCTCAACACGAAGTTGAGAGCAATATCTGACCTCGCTGGCAGGCATTTGTTAAACAAACGGGCATCGAAACGAAGGTCGGCTCAACACGAAGTTGAGAGGAACATTTGACCTCACCGTCAAGCATTTGTTAAATAAACAGGCATCGAACCCGAAGGCCGGCTCAAACTAAAGTTTCGAAGAACATTTGACCTTGCTATCAGGCATCTGTTAAACAAACAGGCAGCGAACCTGAAGGTCGGCTCAACTCGAAGTTGAGAAGAACATCTGACCTCACCATCAGGTATTTGTTAATTAAACATGCATTGGACCTGAAGGCCGGCTCAACATAAAGTTGAGAGGAACATTTGACGTCCCCGTCAGGCATCTGTTAAACAAACAGGCATCAAACCAGAAGTGCGGCTCAACCCGAAGTTGAAAAGAACATCTGACCTCGTTGTCAGACATCAGTTAAACAATCAGGAACCGAACCCGAAGGCCGGCTCAAACCGAAGGTGAGAAGAACATCTGACCTCGCCGCCAGGCATCTATTAAACAAATAGGCATCGAACACGATGTCCCGCTCAACACGAAGTTGAGAGGAACATCTGACCTCGCCTTCAGGCATCTGTTAAACAAACAGGCATCGAACCCCAAGGCTGGCTCAACACGAAGTAGAGAGGAACATTTGACATCGACGTCAAGCATCTGTTAAACAAACAGGCATCGAACCCGAAGGGCGGCTCAACCCTAAGTTGAGAAGAACATATGACGTCGTTATCAGGCATCTGTTAAACAAACAGGCATCGAACCCGAAGGCCGGCTCAACACGAAGGTCATAGGAATATATGACCTCGCCGTAAGGCATCTTTTAAACAAATAGTGATCGAACACGAAGTTCCGCTCAACACGAAGTTTAGAGCAACATCTGACCTTGCTGCCAGGCATTTGTTAAACAAACGGGCATCAAAATCGAAGGTCGGCTCAACACGAAGTTGAGAGGAACATCTGACCTCGCTGTCAAGCATTTGTTAAACAAACAGGCATCGAACCCGAATGGCGGCTCAACACGAAGTTGACAATTACATCTGACCTCGCCGTCAGGGATCTGTTAAACAAACAGGCATCGAACCCGGAGGCTGGCTCAACCCGAAGTTGAGAAGAACATCTGACCTCGTTGTCAAACATTAGTTAAACAAACAGGAACTGAACCCAAAGGTCGACTCAAACCGAAGGTGAGAAGAACATCTGACCTCGCCGCCAGGCATCTATTAAACAAATAGGCATCGAACGCAAAGTCCCGCTCAACACGAAGTTGAGAGCAACATCTGACCTCGCTGTCAGGCAATTATTAAACAAACAGGCATCGAACCCCAAGGCCGACTCAACACGAAGTTGAGAGGAACATTTGACCTTGCCGTCAGGCATCTGTTAAATAAACAGGCATCGAACCCGAAGGGCGGCTCAACCCAAAGTTGAGAACAACATATGGCGTCGCTGTCAGGAATATCTGACCTCGCCGTAAGGAAACTTTTAAACAAATAGGCATCGAACACGAAGTCCCGCTCAACACGAAGTTGAGAGCAACATCTGACCTTTCCGCCAGGCATTTGTTAAACAAACGAGCATCGAACCCGAAGGCCGGCTCAACACGAAGTTGAGAGGAACATCTGACCTCGCCGTCAAGCATATGTTAAAGAAACAAGCATCGAACCCGAAGGCCGGCTCAACCAAAAGTTGAGAAGAACATTCGATCTCGCCGTCAGGCATCTGTTAAACAAATAGGCATCAAACTTGAAGGTCGGCTCAACCCGAAGTTGAGAAGAAAATCTGACCTCACCGTCAGGTATCTATTAAATTGTTGCACCCCAAAAGTTGCCCAACTTTTCTTTACCTAGCTTGTGTTTCATTTCATTCACATTAGCATTATCGCTTGCATTTCATTAACATGTATGCAAGATATCAAGAGGTATGATCACCAGTCAAGGGCTACACAAGATTGTGAGGCTAGCTAAGAAGGTTATTCAGATGTTCAAGGGTTGATATCCTTGTCAGAGAAGTTAAAAGATCCTCAGAGAGAGTGATTGAAGCCAAGTGTGTAGGTCTCCTAACTTGAGAATTGTGGGAAGTCATCAGATGATTCTGAAGCCATGAAGTTAGACTTGAGGTATTGAGAGAGCTCATGAGAAGTGTTGAAGATCACTTTGAGGCCTAGACAGGTCATTGTGCAAGATTAAGAAGCCTCAGCCATGAGTGGTGCAGCTAGGGTTTGACTGGGTCAACCCTAAATCAACTGAGGATTTGAAGGAAGGTTGAGACCTAATCCAAGAGCAATGTGATCATGGATTTATACATTTAGATGTTCTAAGAATGATTTCAAGGTTAACTCATCATGATTGAAGAGTTTGAGAAATTTCAAGCTAGGGTTTCTAAGACTTGACAGTGTAAAATCCCCTAGTTTGACCCCTATCTTCAAGGCAATTTAGCTCAAGATATGATTGTCATCTCATCTTGACCCCAACATGATTGTTATAGAGCATGAGCTTAGATTTAATTTGAGTACTAGAAGTCCTTGATAGGATTTATAGAACTCAAGTTATGAGCCAGACAAGTTACAAGTCATCTGAGGTATGTGAATTTGGAGCTTGAAAGTTACCCAACTTGCATGAAACGTTTGCCCAAGAAGGATGATTCCTATGAACTTTTGGTAAACATGAATGTTGTTCCTTATTCTCTTAGCTCTCTAGAAAGTACTAGAAGTCCTTGATAGGATTTGTAGAACTCAAGTTATGGCTTTGACAAGTCAAGGGTATTTTGGGAAGTTGTGATTATGGGTCATTTTTGGTTATAGGTCATTTTCACCAACTTAGACACCTCAAATGAAATTTTGTTCAACTTGAAAGTTGCTCAAAATGGGGTTTTAACCTTGACCATGTATCAAGGAGACATTGAAATGGATCAATGAGAGACTTGGTTCAAGATGTTGTGAAAAAGGAAGGATTAAAATGGATTAAACGACCAAAAATTCAAATAAATCATTTTGTGTGCAAATGGAGCAAAGTAATATCATTTTTTGAATGGAAAAAGCATTTTAGAAACTTTGGAAATATTAGAATTTTGATTTGAGTCCAATATCATGCCCTTTTTCTTTGTTTCTTCATGATGAAGTAACATAGCATACACAAGCCATTGGATGAAAACAAGGAGGGAAACATCACCATTCATGTTCAATATCTCATGAGAAGTTGAATGCAAGCTTGCTAAGGCCAAAATAGAGTGGGAATCGTGACTGGTGTAAGTGAGATTTTGGAGAGAATTTGAAAATCCAATTTCTCATTCTGAAGCTTTGAGAAAGTTCTAGATGATTCTAATGAGTTCTATATAAGTTGGTAAGTGTGTTCAGCCATATTTTTGGAAGGATTTGAAGCTGGTAGCAGAGAGAGCCATTGAAAACTCAGAGCTGCAAGTTGAAATCGAATTCTGAGTTTCAGGCTAAATCAAGGGGAATTGAAGATTGCATTAGCTTTGGAAGGAGTTTTGGAGTGTATCTGCATCATCTTGGAGGCTGAAGTGATCAAGAACCCCTTCTGTTACACCTCTGAACACAGGTTGGTACATTTTTTTTATGCATAATCTAGGAGGAGATAGATAGAAATCTATAGGTGGTTAGGATCTGGATGATGCATAGATGGATTTGAGCTGATCAATTTGGGAATTAGAGACAAGTTAGGATGCAGATCATTTTCTGTTGAAGCTGAATTCTTGCAATTCTTGGATTGATAATCAAGATTAGATAGGGGAAATTGATCACCATGAGATGAGGATCATTTCTGTGTATTTAATTGAAGTTCTGAGGAGATTCAAGATTTTGACAAGTTTTGGAATAGCTATCGGGTTTGAAAATCCATGGAGATTTAGATGATTCTAAGGTTGGATTCATGATCAGCATGAAAAATGGAGTGAGATGATGTATCATTTTGTAATTTTTGATGACCTGTATATTGGACCTCACCGGAGAAGACGGTGGCGTCACTGCTCAGGCCACCGTCTGTAAATTCCCTCCATCTGAACATTTGAATGAAGAAGATGAGCTGTGAGCGTTGGATCATCATGAAGACTTGACCAAGTAAACCAAGCAGACGGCCACGATTGAGTTTGAAAGGGCTGACTATTGACTGAAGCCAATACGCACCGTTTCACTTAACTGAAGCAAATGGGCCTAGCGCTTGGATTGATATCCACACCCCCCATCTGGCCCAACCCAGGATTTGAACTAACTTGAATTGCTATTTGCTACGAAACTTTTATTAATTCTTTTGTTTTTCTTTTAATTTCATCATTTCATGCTAGTTTGACAATAATTCATAAAAAATAGAAAAATAGGTCAATTAATTCCAGATTTTTTTCCCCCTGATTCATGATTGGATCTAGAATTTTATTGAATAAAAATATTAGGAAAATCATGCATTTTCAATTTTTGTGCATTTTTTACATTTTATTTGATAATAAAATTGCCATGGTTGACACCTCTATTTGATGATTTTAGTGTGATCACTTGGTGATGAGTTTTGGCTTGATTTTTTGTGTGTGATTAGCTTAGACATGTATGCTCCCATAGTATTTTTGATCCTAACTTGTTAATTCAACTAGAATGATTTCATTGGTTCCCTTAGAATAGGGTGTTGCTTCTCTTGCTCTTGGATGATGATGAAGACTTGTGTGGGCTGCTGTGGAATGCATGGTGGAGCTTGGACTTGAAGATTTCTCTCCTTTTGGTGTAGTTTGTTTAGGGTTAAGGATTAGGGTTTTTAGGGAGATCCTTTAGAATAGACTTTCTTCCTTCATGAAACATGGAAGGTGTTGATCACTTCCATTCCTCCCTATGATGTAAGGTCCCATTGTGAAGGCCCCATCCCTCCTTTGGTAGGATGTGTGGCTCCTCACAAGTTGGTAGAACCTTTGAGGGTTCCTTTCTTTGATGGTGGAGTTCTTAGAGGTGACCTTTGGTCTTCACTTTGCTTCTCCCTATCCCCACCTTACTCTTGTTAGATGAATATTTCTCCCTTGCTAGAGGATGGAGTTCCTTGCTAGAAGATTGAAGATGCTAGAGGTCTCACTTCCCTTTGTTTGAAGACTGCCACTGGAGCTGAAGCTTGAAGGAGAAGAACAAGCTGATACTTGTGTTTGATGCCTTGAAAGCTTGAAGAAGCAAGTTGATACTTGCTATTGAAGATGAAAGCCTTGAAGAACAGTTACAGACTGAGGACTGAACTGCTGTCAGAGGATTGCTTTGCTGTGAAGTTGTGGAAGCTGTTAATCTACTTTCTTTCCTGTCTGTCTTCTTTCTATGCAACTGTATTGATGTGACTTGTGTGATTTGCTTGATGCATTAGAATAAGTTCATGTTTAGATTGTGTTAGGCAAGGAGCATGATTGCACTAGAGGTTGAGTTGCTCCCTCTCCTTGTATTTTTACTGTATGGCTTTGCTTGCGGGTATCCGGTAGAGCTCTGCTCCCTTGCCTATGTGGTTTGTGATTTGCTTGATGGCATTTTATTTTTTCTGTATGATTGTAGTTATTCATATCTGGCTTGAGGTTGGGATGAGCTTGTGGAGGCTGATGCCCCACACACATTTCCTCCCTCACTTGCATTGCATGCATTTTACAGTTGTTTATCTGTTTACCGTTTAAGATGATGCTTTATCTGTTTCTGTTTATCATTGACATGATCTCCTAGGAATCTCACTTTCTTTGATAAGGAAGTGATGATTAGAACTTAAGGTTGAAACCTATGCATGATAACATCTAGGAGATCCCTGTTTCAAACCTCAACTATAGGATGAATCCTTGGCATGACAACATTAGGACTTGATAGTCTCCCCGTAGTTGTCCCTCTCTCTTCCCATCTCAAACAACAGTAAAAACGTAATAAAGGCAAGTTAGTATAAGCGCGTTACGAGCCTTAAGCTACTTGGGTAATAATAATTGAGCAGCCTCCTCTCAATCGTCTAGAATGTTTAGTATACGTCCCTTGGACGATATGCGACGCATTCGTTCTCAGGTCATAGTCTCTAGTGCTGTACAAACTACAGACAACTAAAAAACAGTTCTTCCGTAAAAGACAGAAAACAAACTTCAAACCTTTTTTGCCCCGTGGGCCCATAATTCAAAGGAAGCTTTTCTGAAGAAAAGAGTGTCGTTAACTCCCAGTTCTACCACAAACGGTAACGCCTAAGTCTCCAAGGGTCAAGCTGCGTACACCAAACTGCTGGAACTGTTTGTTAACCCTACTCGATAAAACAGATGAATTTGAATCCCCGTAAGTCGTATTATCCAAAACTACGTAAGCTCTGATCTCTCATATCTGTTGAGAGTACGTAGGCACAATACTGACGTATTGGCGAGTCACCTTCCCCCATCACCCGTAGTTAGACGAACTACGTTGACTCTGATTTCTCATTCTCTGATGAGAATACGTAGGCATAAAGTGCGACGCTTTGCGGAGTCATTTTCTTTTGTTTTCAGACCATCCTTGATAGGTAGATAGATAAAACCAAACCGTCAGATAAGCACAACAAGCGGGGATCCCATCGAGTACGACGGACGTGAGGGGTGCTAATACCTTCCCCTTGCATAAGCAACTCCCGAACCCCGACAATGGTTGCGATGACCTTGTCTTATACCTTTTCGTCAGGTTTTTCTGATCGTTCCTTTTCCCGCTCTGAGGGATAAATAATTAAAGGCGGCGACTCTTCTGTTTTTCCGGCACCTTATTTTCGCGGAAGCAACATAAACAAACAGGCATCGCACTCGAAGGTCGGCTCAATACGAAGTTGAGAGGAACATTTGACGTCCCCGTCAGGCATCTGTTAAATAAACAGGAATCGAACCCGAAGGCTGGCACAACACGAAGTTGAGAGGAACATTTGACCTCGCCGTCAGACATATATTAAACAAATAGGCATCAAACACGAAGGTCGGGTCAACACGAAGTTCATTGGAATATCTGACCTCCCCGTCAGGGATCTGTTAAACAAACAGGCATCGAACACGAAGGTCGGCTCAACCCGACGTTGAGAAGAACATCTGACCTTGCTGTCAGGCATCTGTTAAACAAACAGGCATCGAATTTGATGGCCAGCTCAACTCGAAGTTGATAAGAACATTAGACCTCGCCGTTAGGCATTTCATAAACAAACATGCATCGAACCCGAAGGCCGGTTCAACAAGAAGTTGAGAGGAACATTTGAACTCGCCGTCAGGCATCTGTTAAACAAACAGGCATCGAACCCGATGGCCTGCTAAACCCGAAGTTGAGAAGAACATCTGACCTTGCTGTCAAGCATCTGTTAAACAAACAGGCATCGAGATTGATGGTCGGCTCATCCCGAAGTTGAGAAGAACATCTGACCTAATTATCAGACATTAGTTAAACAAAAAAGAACCGAACCTAAAGGCTAGCTCAAAGCGAAGGTGAGAAGAACATCTGACCTTCCTGCCAGGCATCTGTTACACAAATAGGCATCGAACACAAAGTCCCGCTTAACACGAAGTTGAGAGCAACATCTGACCTCGCCGTCAGGCATCTGTTAAACAAATAGGCATCGAATCCCTAGTTCGGCTGAACATGAAGTTGAGAGGAACATTTGACCTCGCCGTCAAGCATCTGTTAAACAAACAGGCATCAAACCCGAAGGGCGACTCAACCCGAAGTTGAGAAGAACATCTGACGTTGCTGTCAGGCATCTGTTAAACAAACAGGCATCAAACCCGAAGGCTGGCTCAACACAAAGTTCATAGGAATATTTGACCTCGCCGTAAGGCATCAATTAAACAAATAGGCATCGAACACGAAGTCCCGCTCAAGACGAAGTTGAGAGCAACATCTGACCTCGCCGTCAGGCATTTGTTAAATAAACGGGCATCGAACCCGAAGGCCGGCTCAACACGAAGTTGAGAGGAACATCTGACCTCGCCATCAAGCCTATGTTAAATAAACAAGCATCGATCTCGAAGGCCGACCCCACCAAAAGTTTAGAAGAACATTCGATCTCGCTGTCAGGCATCTGTTAATTAAACAGGCATCGAACCCAAAGGTCGGCACAACCCGAAGTTGAGAAGAATATCTGACCTCACCATCAGGTATCTGTTAAACAAAGAGGCATCGAACCCGAAGGTCGGCTCAACACGAAGTTGAGAGTAACATTTGACATCCCCTTCAGCCATCTGTTAAACAAATAGGCATCGAACTAGAAGGGTGACTCAACCCGAAGTTGAGAAGAACATCTGACCTTGCTGTCTGGCATCTGTGAAACAAACATGCATCAAACCCAAAGGCTGGATCAACCCGAAGTTGAGAAGAACATCTAACCTCACCGTGAGGCATCTATTAAACAAGCAGGCATCGAACCCGAAGGCCGTCTCAACCCGTAGTTGAGAAAAACATTTGACCTAGCCGTCAGGCATCTATTAAATAAACAAGCATCGAACCCGAAGGCTGGCACAACACGGAGTTGAGAGGAACATCTGACCTCGCTGTCAGGCATCTATTAAATAAACAGGCATCGAACCCGAAGGCCGGCTCAACACGAAGTTCATAGGAATATCTGAACTCTTCGTCAGAGATCTGTTAAACAAACAGGCATCGAACACGAAGGCCGGCTCAACCCGAAGTTGAGAAGAACATCTGATCTTGCAGTCAGGCACTGTTAAACAAACAAGCATCGAATTTGATGGCCAGCTCAACCCGAAGATGATAAGAACATTAGACCTCGCCGTTAGGCATCTGTTAAACAAACATGCATCGAACCCGAAGGCCGGCTCAACAAGAAGTTGAGAGGAACATTTGACCTCGCCGTCAGGCATCTGTTAAACAAACAGACATCGAACCCGAAGGCCGGCTCAACCCGAAGTTGAGAAGAACATCTGACCTCGCTGTCAGGCATCTGTTAAACAAATAGGCATCGAGATTGATGGTCGGCTCATTCTGAAGTTGAGAAGAACATCTGACCTCATTGTCAGACATTAGTTAAATAAACAGGAACCGAACCTGAAGGCTAGCTCAAAGCGAAGGTGAGAAGAACATCTAACCTCGACGCCAGGCATCTGTTAAACAAATAGGCATTGAACATGAAGTCCCGCTCAACACGAAGTTTAGAGGAACATTTGACCTTGCCGTCAAGCATCTGTTAAACAAACAGGCATCGAACCCGAAGGGCGGTGTTGCACCCCAAAATTTCCCAACACTTCTTTACCTAGCTTATGTTTCATTTCATTCACATTAGCATTATCATTTGCATTTCATTGACATGTGTGCAGGAGATCAAGAGGTATGATTACCAATCAAGAGTTATACAAGACTATGAAGCTAGCTAGAAGGTTACTTAGATGTTCAAGGGTTGATATCCTTGTCAAAGAAGTTAACAGATCCTCAGAGAGAGTGGTTGAAGCCAAGTGTGTAGGTCTCCTAACTTGAGAGTTGTGGAAATCCCTCAGATGATTCTGAAGCCATGAACTTGGACTTGAGGTCTTGAGAGAGCTCATGAGAAGTGTTGAATATCACTTTGAGGCCTAGACAGGTCATGGTGTAAGATTAAGAAGACTCAGCCATGAGTCGTACAATTAGGGTTTAACTGGGTCAACCCTAAGTCAACTGATGATTTGGAGAAGGTTGAGACCTAATCCAATAGCCATGTGATCATGGATTGAAACATTAATATGTTCTAAGGATGATTCCAAGGTCAACTCATCATGATTGAAGAGTTTGAGAAGTTTCAGGCTAGGGTTTCTAAGACTTGACAGTGTAAAATCCCCTAGTTTGACCCCTGTCTTCAAGACAATTTAACTCAATATATGATTGTCATCTTGTCTTGACCCTAACATGATTATTGTAAAGCATGCGCTTAGATTTAATTTGAGTACTAGAAGTCCTTGATAGGGTTTATAGAACTCAAGTTATGAGCCAGACAAGTTACAAGTCATCTGAGGCATGTGAATTTGGAGCTTGAAAGTTACCCAACTTGCATGACACGTTTGCCCTAGAAGGATGATTCCTATGAACTTTTGGTCAACATGAATGTTGTTCCTCATTCTCTTTGCTTTCCATAGAGTGCTAGAAGTCCATGATTGGATTTGTAGAACTCAAGTTATGGCTTTGATAAGTCAAGGGTATTTTGGGTATTTGGGCATTACAGGTCATTTTGAGCCATAAGTCAATTTCACCATCTTGCAAGCTTCAAATGGATTTGTTTTCAACATGAAAGTTGTTCAAAATGATGTTTTTAGCTTATCTAAATATCAAGAGTCCATTGATATGGATTACATCAAGCATTGGTGGAAGAAAGTTCATAAAAAAGCCATTTTAATGAATTAAGATGAGAAAATTCAAAACAATTTAGAACAACATGTTTTCAAGTCAAATTTGTAGTCAATTTGAATGGAATTTATGTTTTAGAGAGATTGGCATTATTACATTTTTGGTTTGAAGTCCATAACATGGCCATTTGGAAGGTTGCTTCACAAATAAGAAACATATCCCACATACTCCATAGGTTGAAATCAAAGGAAGGAAACCACTTCATTACACTCCATAAGGCTTAAGTGAATCATGTTGAATGAATTTGGAGTATGAACAAAGCTTGAAGGCACATATCCACATTGAAAATTTTGAAGGAAAGTGAAAATCCAAAACTCATGAATGGCCTTGGTTTGGGCCTCTAACCCATTGAAACAGATCATAAATAGGATTTAGAACATAATTGGAAGCTTCTAGTGATCATTTTCGTGGAGAATCCATTGGAGAGAAGTGGAGCAAGAAGCTTGAAGTTGAAAGTTGATTTTGGAGTTCAAGAGCGAATCAAGATCAATTAAGGATTTCTTTACCTTCATCAAGCATCTTGGAGTGAATCTGCACTTTCTTGGAGGTTGAAGAGTGCAAGAACTACTTCTGTTACAAGCTTGAATGCAGGTTGGTGAATTTTACGATTGTGCTTAGTTTAGGCAGTGTTAGATAGAAATTCATAGGTGGTTAGGATCCTGATGATGTGTAGTTGGATTTAGGATGATCAATTGCATGATTAGAGACGATTTAGGTTGGACACCATTTTCAGTTGAGATTAGGATTTTGAGATTCGTGTGTTTTTAGAGTAAACAAATGATATGGTTAGATTGCTGGTGAAATTCTGGACAAGATTCATGTAAGGATCGTGGCGAATGGTGGTCTGTAGAGGAAGTTAGGGTTGTGCAGGGTGACCGGAAATGTCACCGGCGGTGGCCATGGCTGCGCGCGAATGTTGTAGAGGTTTAAACGAGGAAGATGGAATATTCACCATCCGTTTGTATGGAAATGTTGACTCAGTCCTTCATCCAAGCGCGTATGTTGCGCCACGTACCCTCCCCCCTTGTACGTTGCGTTTCACTAATTGGAACTCAGGCTTTTGTGTTGAGCTACATGCACCAAATGAGCATTGGTTCGATCCTCACGCGTGACAATTTTCCCTTTATTTTTATGAACTAAAGAGAATATGATTGAATTCAAGGCGTTGGGCTTAGTGAATCTCTTGCTATCCTCACCCCCATCTACAGGCCCAAAGTGGATTTTCAATGTGATCTGGTTACTCAACACACCCCCTCCCCTGGGTTATTCTTTGGAACTGAGTTGATACTCAGATGGGCCTCACGCCCTGTTGCTATGCGCACCCCCATGGTGATGGGCCCAGGCGTTTTGAACTGGCTTTATTTGCTGACTGCACCCTCCTTTCATCTTCTTTTTAATATTGTTTTATTATTTTTTTGTGCATTTCATACTAGTTTGATTTTAATCCATTAAAAATAGCAAAATTGGTCAATAAATCCTGAGATTTTTTCCCCTGATTCATGAATGAATTTAGAAATTTTAGGAACAAAAAAAATCATGATTAGAATTTATTTTCATTTCATTTGATTTTTTCACATTTTATTTGACAATAAAATTGTATTGTTTGCCTCTTTTGTTTGGTGAATTTTGTTTGAGAATTTGGTATTGATTTTTTGCTTGATATTTGTCTTGTGATTAGGTTAGATATGCATGCTCCCCTCAGATTTTTATCACATTTTTGTGATGAATTTAGGTGCTGTTTTAGGACTAGAACTTTAGGAGTTCCCTTTTAGGGTTTATTTGTGATGCCTTGAGGTTTAGATTTTTATTGGAGGACTTAGGGAATGATTTAGGTCCTGAGTTTTTAACTATAGGTTATTAGTGAATGCATGTTCCCATAGAAAAATATTAAGATTTTTAGAATGTGTTTTGGTATTTTTGATAGAATATTCTACTTGTGTGCTCATTTGGTGTCTCAATGTTGATGATTGATATGGAATGGACTCAAAATTGGACTTCCTTGCATAGTGGGCTTCTGGATCTCATTGGAAGATATCATGGACATGATGAGGCTTGTGTGAAGTGGCTAGTGGAGCTTAGATTGAAGTTTTCCCTTCCTTTTTGTTAGCTTTGAATAGCTTAGGAAATTAGGGCTTTAGGAGAGAGTTTTAGAAATAAATATTTTCTTCAAATAATGGTTGGTTTTGTTCCCATACCATTCTCATCCTATGATTCAAAGTCCTCATGTTGAAGTCTCGTCTCTCCTTTGGAAGGATGTGTGACATTTACAATGACTAGAACTTTTGAGGATGCCTTTCTCTGATGACTGGTTGAGTGTCAGACAGGATTCCTTTGGTTTACTGTCTGCTTCCCATTATCAAACAATCATCTTATTGATTCTCTTCATTCTTGGTGGAGCCTATTGAATATTGAAGCTTGAAGATGGAGTACCCTTCATTCTCTTGAAGATGATAGACTTGAAGAACAGTTACAGACTGTAGACTGAACTGCTGTCAGAGAGATTGCTTTGCTGTGAAGCTGTCAAAGCTGCTGATTTGCTTTCTTGACTGTCTGTTTTCTTTTTGTGTAACTGTATTTATGTGAATTGATTGGTGTCATGCATTTAGGTTAGGTAATGTAGTTGAATAATCCTAAGAGCATCCTAAGGGTTGAGTTTCTCCCCTTGCTTGTATTGCATTAGAGGTTGAGTTCCTCCCTCTGCTTGTATTTTTACTGTGTGGCTTTGCTTGCTGGTATTCGGTAGATCTCTGCTCTCTTGCCTGTGTGGTTTGTGATTTGCTTGATGGAATTTTATTTTCCTTTATGATTGCAGTTATTCATATCTGGCTTGAGGTTGAGACGAGCTTGTGGAGGCTGATGCCCCACACACATTTCCTCCCTCACTTGCATTGCATGCATTTTACAGTCTTTTACTGTTTACTGTTTAAGCTGATGCTTTATCTGTTACTGTTTATCATTGACATGATCCCCTAGGAATCTCACTTCCATTGATAAGGAAGTGACGATTAGAACCTTAGGTTGAAATCTATGCATGATAACTTCTAGGAGTTCCCTGTTTCAAACCTCAACCATAGGATGAACCCTTGGCATGACAACTGTGAGGACTTGATAGTCTCCCCTTAGTTGAGCCCTTTCTTCTCTTCTCATCTTGAAACAACAGTAAAAAGCGTAATAAAGGCAAGTTAGTATAAGCGTGTTACGAGCCTTAAGCTACTTGGGTAATGATAATTGAGCGGCCTCCTCTCAATCGTCTAGAATGTTTAGTATACGTCCTTTGGACGATATGCGACGCATTCGTTCCCAGGTCATAGTCTCTAGTGTTGTACGAACTACAGACAACTAAAAAACAGTTCTTCCGTAAAAGACAGAAAACAAACTTCAAACTTCAAACGCAAACGGTAACACCTGAGTTTCCAAGGGTCGAGCTGCGTACGCCAAACTGCTGGAACTGTTTGTTAACCCTACTCGATAAAATAGATGAATCTGAATTCCCATAATCCGTATTATCCCAAACTACGTAAGCTCTAATCTCTCATACCTGTTGAGAGTACGTAGGCACAATACTGATGTATTGGCGAGCCACCTTCCCCATAACCCGTAGTTAGTCGAACTACGTTGACTCTGATTTCTCATTCTCTGATGAGAATACGTAGGCATAAAGCGCGATGCTTTACCGAGTCATTTTCTTTTCTTTTCAGGCCGGCCTTGATAGGTAGATAGTAAATAAACCCATCAGATAAACACAACAAGTGTGGATCCCATCGAGTACGATGGACGTGAGGGGTGCTAATACCTTCCCCTTGCGTAACCGACTCCCGAACCCATACAATGGTTGCGATGACCTTGTCTTATACCTTTTCGTCAGGTTTTTCCGATCGTTTCCTTTCCCGTTCTGAGGGATAAATAACGAAAGGTGGCGACTCTTCTGTTTTGTCGGCACCTTATTTTCGCGGAAGCGACAGCTGGCGACTCTGCTGGGGACTTGATAGTTTCCTGGGATCCAACGTCCCTTATGCGAGTCAGTCTGGGGATCCAACATCCCCTGCGAGAGTCAATCCTAGCGCTTGTATGTTTACTTGCTGGGTTGTTTTTATTTATCGCATTTTATTTCCCGCATTTTATTTTTCAGTATGATATGATTATCTGTGCTGTTGCAGGAGGGGCATTCTGATGAGTGAGAAGCCAGACCCAGGCTTGAGAGCTACATAGTACTAGAGTGGGTTAGTGGAGGACGTGCTTGCTTTGCTTGCATCAGTTCCCATGTAATCCACACTCAGACGAGGTTCTCTTTGATGGCTTCCTATCGGTCCTTTGGACTCGAGGGGTTGTCGAATCTGAGGATTGTCAACTCTGGGAATCGATCATTTGGAATTCAGCTAGGTGAGGCCGCTTCAAGAGATGATGATGCCACACCTCCTGGGTATCGTATCATCGTTTCTTGTAAGTCTGTGACGCTGATGACCGCATAGGATGCCGAATCTTTTCCGTGATTAGGTCCATACTATTGCACCCTAAAATTTGACCAACCGGTCCTAATATCTGGTTTATGTTTCGACGCATTTTGCATTCGCATTCGCATACGACATGCATTGCATTTTTATCATTCAGATGAGTTTTTATCGGGATTATAGCCCCTGGCGTTTCAGGCAGTTCAGGCCAGTCAGAATAAAAGTCTGTTGAGAATTGGTGCTCGTTCCAGGTGTTTTCAAGCCATCTCGGTGCCCGGGTTTCGTTGCGGTTGCGTAATTGGGTTTTAATCGGTTTAATCGGCCTCCTGGCATTTGCAGGATTTTTCTGTCATTTTTCTGGATTTTTATGCATTTAATTCTGGAGTTAATAGATTTTTTAATATTTTTTTAGAGTTAAATAAATTTTCTTTTCATTTTTTAGAAATTAATAGTTTTTTAGATTTTAGAAATAAATTTTCTTTTAATAGTTAATAGATAAATAGTTTTTTTTTCTTTTAAAAAAAGAGTAGAAAAAAATAATAATAATAAAATAGATAGTATGGTTTTTTTTAGATTTTTGGGTAGAGTTAATTGTTTTTTTTTCTTCAGATTTTTAAATAGGGATTAAATGTTTTTAGAATTTTTAATTTTTTTATTTTCAGAATTAATTAGGGTTAAATATTAGTTTTTAGTTTTTTTTAGACTTAATTAGAGTTTATTTTCTTTATTTTTTTTTTAATATTAATCAGGATTAATAATAGTTTTTTTAGATTTTTAGATTTAATTAGGGTTTTATTTTCTATTTTCGTTTTTAGATTTTAATTAGGGTTAATTGTAGAATTAATTAGGATTTATTAGAGTTTAATTAGGTTTTATTTCTTTATTTTCGTTTTTAGTTAATTAGAATTAATTAGGTGCTAATCAGATTTTATTTTTAATTTTAGCTTAGATTTTAATTAGGATTAGTCTTAATCAGTTTTTAATCTAAGATTAATTCATTGGGCCGTTTGTCCGAATTATCCAAAAGCCCATTAAGACAAAGTCCAAATCCAGGTGGCGTATAAAAGGAATGCCCACGTGTGATCTTTGGAGCTAGCCACCTCATTCCCCAATTCACTGAGAGTCCACACACGTGGCTCTCTCTCTCACCGCCACACACCACAACACGCGTCCTATTCTCAGGCCCCACTCCTCACACGTGTCCCTCCCTAGCTTCTCCCCTTGCCACCGCATCACACCGTTGGAGTCTTCACCGTCGGCCATGCAAAGACCGGCGGCCACCCCCTAACTTCCTCCGACCGTCGCAACTAATCACCGGAGACCAAATTCCGCCGGAATCTGAGAAAAACCCAGAAAACCTTTCCAATCTTCTTCTTCTCCGATCTACTTCCAACCAACCTTCATCAGAAATTATCCCAAAACTCGCCGGAAACGCCATTGATGTTCATCGTCCTTCAAACTCTCTTCAAGAACCTTCATCGCCCGATTGTTCTTCCAGATTCCTTCATCAAATCCATGTTCATCCTCCTTCGAACGCGCCTCTTCAATCATCAGACTTCATCAAGAACTATGAACCTCCATCGTTGTTCATCCATTTCTCCAGAAGATCCTCCAAGATCTTCATAACTCCTTCAACGTCATCCAAACATTTTCCATAATTTTTCAGATCTTCCATCGACCTTCGCCGGTACCTTCAGCAAGCTTATCAGATCCTTGTCCAAGTTCCGGAAACGCCAAGAACATTCTTCGTCAAGACTTGTTAGATCTTCCACTGAGTTACTCGCGGTAGACGGATCCGTCGTTGTCCTTCGGTTTTCCTTGAATAACTTCGATCGCTGGCGTCAGGAGTCATCATCTCTCCAGAATTTTCAAGAAATTCTTCCCAGCGTTCATCTTCTTCACCAAGCTTTCCAGGTTTGTTTTGTTGTTCTTCTTCCTTAACCCTTCACACGTTCGTAGCTTGTAGGTTTGTCAGGTGTAGGATTGGATGTAGGTTTTGGGATTTTGTGAGGTGATTGAGGATTAGGGTTGAGTTGGATAGGAAACTGGAGGTGTGAGGTGAGTGTGGTTGATGATTTTCAGAGAGGGAGAGTTTGGAGACATAGAGGCGCAGCTAGGGTTTCACGTTGGGGGAAGGAGATGAACAGTATTGTGGGATTGGATAGTGAGAGTAGTTTTAGGGTTTGGTCAATGCTGATTGTGAAGGAGTTTCGGGCCTTAAGCCCAATTGCTAATTACCAAGCCATACTCCCATTATTCCTTGCGAAACCCCCTCCCCTAGAATGGAACAATACATGGGCTTATGACAAATTGCTAGCTGCACCCCCTAAATTGGGCCCAGAATGAAATACAAAGGGATATGATGCTGTTTGAACCCCCTGCTGGTTTGTTTTTTTTTGTTTTTTCTCTGAATAAATTGGGCCCAGCGCAATTACTGATTGCACCCCCTTTCTGGGCCCAAAATGTTTTCTGCATGTATTAAATTGCTGGTGACACCCCCCTGTTTTCCAATTTCATTTGTTTTTTTTTTCTTTTCTTTTCATGTGTATATAATTCATAAATAAATTCCTAAAAAATCAGAAAATGGTCATTTTAATATGGGACTTTTTTCTCCATTTCAATAATTGTTTCAAGAAATTTGTGAGAAAATAAAAATATTGTTTTAGATTGTTTTCCATTTATGGTGATTTTTTACATATCAATTGCTTTTATTTTCATATTGTTTGTACATACATATTGATGAATTTCGTTTAGGCATTTAAACTCGCATTTTGATCCCGTTCTTTTTTTGGTAGCTAGATTAGAGCATTAGGTTCCCTTAGACATTTATTTCATATTTTTGTGAATAAATCTTGGTTAGTTTTGATTAGATGATATTAGGATGGTTAGATTAGGGTCTATACATAACATAGGTGCACTTGAACATTTTATTTTTGGGTTTTTAGATTGAATTAGAGTATGGGACCTATGGGGTATATAGGGTAGCTATAGTACTCCCCTTAGAATTAATAATAGGCTTGTAAATATTATTTTACTATTTTTAGTATATTTTACAATTGCTTGTTTGTTTGGTTTGCCCATTGTTGGGGTTTATTTTGTTGTGAGGGTTTTTTAGGGCATTTGCTCGGGGTGTTGGCTTGGTTTGAAGAGCATGATGATGGAGCATATTGAAGACAAAGTTGAAGATAAAAATCAAAGCTTGATGAAGATTGCTTGGCTTGCTTGGGGTTGTTTGAAGACCATAGGCCATAGGGTATAAGTAGAGCCTTAGAATAGAAATCTTCTTCATAAACATGGATGGTTTCTTTTGCCTCCATTCTTCTCAATGATTAAAAGTCTCTCCTTAATACTCACATCCCTCCTTTGGAAGGATTAGTGACTGTATCTAGGAGATAGAACTTTGAGAGAAACAGTCTGTATTATGTTAACTTTCTGTAGGCCACCTTTGGTGCTCAGCAGACTGTTTAACATTCTAAATCCTCTTGTCATCATTTCTATGCTGAAGAGCTTGCTTTGAAGAAACCCTTGAAGATTGAGGATAAAGTTCATTGCCTTGAAGACTGATCAAAGATGAAGATTGTTCATGTCAGAGTTGCTGTTTTGGGAGCTGGTGTTGCTGCTTAGAGTTGTGGCTTGGTTTTTCTTTACTGTATTGTTTGTTAATTCTTCCCCTTGAGGTTGAAGTGAAGTTGTTTCACTTTGCCCATTGTTTTCTAGGTTCGAGGTCGAGTGGGACTCCCTTGCCTCGCTTGTACTGCTGCATTCATGCATTTTACTACTTTACTGTATATATGTTGTTGCTTTTCCGTTTATCCCTTAGGATCTCTGTTTCTCTCTGTGCAAGAGAGAAATATGACAGACATTAGGTTCTCACCCATCCATGCCAACATTAGGATAGATTCTGATTCCCTTTTCAACCATAGGTTTTAGAGTTCTGTCTCTTCTTTCTCAAAACAATGAAAAATACGATAAAAGGATAAAACATCAATAAAAAACAGTTCTTGCGTAAAAGACTGTAAACCAATCAAAGAGTCATTTTCATCCGCTTGGACCCATAATCAGGAGAAAACCTTTTTCAGAAGGATAAAAAACAGTCAAACAGACTTGTGTCGTACGTGGCCCGAACTACGTTTGCTCTGATCTTTCATGCTGTATGAAAGTACGTAGGCATAGGATGCGATATCCTAGCGAGCAACCTTCCCCTCCTTTCCAGTAGGTAGGCGAACTACGTTGACTCTGATTTCTCGTTCCAGACGGGAATACGTAGGCATAAAGTGCGATATTTTTCCGAGTCATTTTTTTTCTTTTAACCCTTGACCTGTAGAATAGATAGAATAACAATCCGTACTAGAAAACAAGCGTGGATCCCGTCGAGTACGACGGACGTAAGGGGTGCTAATACCTTCCCCTTGCGTAACCGACTCCCGAATCCCGGATTTGGTTGCGATGACCATTCCTTTCCCGTCTTTGCGGTAGGTTTACTCTGAGCGTTTCCTTTCCCTCTGTTGGGATAAATAACGCACGGTGGCGACTCTTCTATTCAGCCGGCGCCGATTTTCGCAGTAGCGACACATACCTGTGAGCAGGGCCGGGTCTGTTGCAGGAAACCTTAACCTTCAGATTACCTGGTTTTCTTAACAGTGAATCAGTTTTGTTGGTATCAGAGGTTCTCATCGTCAGATATGTGGTTGTTCTTGACAGAGCAGATTTATGGTCTGGTATAAGGGGTTCTTCTCATCGGAGATATGGTTGTTCTTGACAGAGCAGTGTTGTGGTTTTGTTGATACAGAGCCTTCATCTCCTCAACAGCACAGTCATCTTGATCTCCTGCTGCATGATAGCATTTTGCATTGTTTGCATCCTTATTTGCATGTCATTAATGTGTGTCTGTGTTGCAGGTGCATATTTCTCCCCTGGTTCTAGTGATCTTGATCCTCATGGCAGATATTGAAGGTGAGATAATACTTAGAAGGGGGGGTGAATAAGTATGTAAAATTAAGACTTGAAAAATAATCACACAATTATTTTTATCCTGGTTCGTTTAACAACTACTCCAGTCCACCCTTCCAGAGTGATTTGCCTTTCTCAACAAGGACTTAATCCACTATTAAATCAAACTAATTACAATAGTATCACCTAAGAACAACAGTTCTTAGTCTTCTCAAGAGCTACTGATTCTAACTGAATCCTCTTAAGGAATATCCTTTACAATCAATGTAAATTAAATACAAGAGTTTTTAATGCTTCTATAAAGCTTTTATCACAACAGTGATTTTTCTCTTAAGTTTAAGTACAATGAAATTCTATGAAGAATAAGAATGAGAGCTTTTAGAATATTATGATTTCTTTTCAGCAAGTGTGTAACTGAAGAATGAAGTGAAGATCTCCTTTTATAGGCAGCTGAATCATGCAAGCTGAACATTGAAAAGAGAGTCCCAAAAGGTCTGAGCCTTTTTTGTCTTCACATCAACTGACCTTTCCTTGAAATAGATGGCACAGAAAAATCCTTTTTGTCTGTGTAAGTGTGTCTAGCACAAATAAGGAAAGAGACGTTGAATAGTTCCAACGGATATATTCTTGAAAATACTTCTTCAGTTTCAGCAAGTTCTTCAGAGTCTGAATGGATCAGAGTCTTCTAATGAGATTCAGAACTAGTTGTATCAGAGTCTTCTGCAGCATGTGTGCTTCTAGCGTGTTGATCATCAGAGCCTTTTGACACAGAACTTCAGTACTTGGCAGCGTAGGTACTTTCAGAATCTTCTGTAGATAAATGCTTTGAGAAACTCTTCAATTAATATTCTTCTATACTTCAGATGCTTCAGCTTTAGATGCTTCTGATTATCTTCAGATGCTTCTGACTCAGAATGTTCTGGAGCTTCTTTCTTCAGATCCTTCTGGAGACTATGCTCAGGATCTTCTGTGAGGAGCAAACAAATTCTTCTGTAAGGTGCATCTGGCGCTTCAGAGTCAGAATAACTTCTTGTATTCAAGGCATATTTGCTTCTAGAGAGTTAATATAATTTCAATCTGTAGTAAAACTCTCAAACAAATTTTAGAGTATATAATTCTTAAATATAAATTTCCTAACAATTATCATCAAAACAAAGAGTAATTATTAAGAACCAATCTGTGTTCTAACAATCTCCCCCTTTTTGATGATGACAAAAAGTATCAGAAATTTTATTTAATTAAACATAAAGATCTATAACTCCCCCTGAGATGATGAATCTCCCCCTGAGTTGAATATGAAAAGGGAATAGAAACTTCCCTTTTTATCTTGAGTAATCTTCAGAGTTAGATCTTGTTTGTCTTTGAATTAATTAAGGGTCAGAATATCTTGCAGATATGAGATTCAGAGTTTGATAAAAGATAAATGATCTGAGAAACTCAGAGATTCTTTTATAGAGTGTTCGTATCAAATGTTCTGAAATAGTCAATTTAGATATTAGAAAGAGTAGATATGTCTGAAGATTCATTCTAGTGAAATTATATTAAATAGTTCAGATCTTCATTTTCTCCCCCTTTTTTGTCATAAGCAAAAAGTAAAAACTTTTAATAAAGACAAATAAAAGGAACATGAAACAGATAATTCAATGGAGAAAAACAAACTGATTCATTTAACAAAATAGAGCAAGAGTACATTGGAGAATATCAGAAGATATAACAATAAAATTCAGATGCAAAACAACAGATGCACAAACATGAGAAAAAAAATCTAAGAGTGTTTTGACAAAAGCATCTTCAATAGGTCTGTGATCTCAGATGATGATTGCTCTTGCTTTGACATCCACTTAGTCATTGTCTCATTCTTCTCATCTTGTTTAGACATCCACTCTGACATGTCCTCAGATTTCTTGTCTTGCTTCGCCATCCAAGATTTTATTTCAGATTGACCAGCCTCCAGAGCAGCAATCTTGTCTCCAAGATCTGGATTTTCTGTCTTTATCTTTGATGAAGAAGATGGAGGTTCTGCAGCCTGAACAGAGTCAATTGCCATAGGTTCTGGAGATCCTGAAGAGGGTTCTACCAGAGTCATAGTCAATGCATTGGCAGTTGGTTCTGGTGGAGGAGGAGGAGGAGCATCCAAACAAAGCAGAGGTTCAGTCTTGTTGACAATCTAGAATTGAGTTCTTTCAGCTCTGAGCTTTGCGTCTTCAGAACAGATGTTCTTCAGATTAGAAGCTACAGTGTTGAATCTATTGATAAAACTTTTCCAGATGATGTCAGTCTCATTTGCATCCATAGTTTCAGAGCATCTCTTCTGAACAGTACCTAAAGACAGCTGTATTTCTTGCAAAAACGTTTGAAATAAATGATCAATATTAAGTCTGGGTGGTGGTTTAAGCAAGGTTTCCAGAGTCATCTGTTTAGGTTTGGGAGTTGGTGGTATCAGTGATTTTGAGATGGAAATCAGAGGAGGGGGAACATATGGAATGAATGGAATTTCTGGTTTTTGAGGTAAGGATCTGTTTAAAGCATTAAGCAGATTTGGTTGAGGTCTTGTGCGTGGGTAAACAACATCAAAGGATGCATTAGAATATGGTACGAAAGCAGAGTTTGATGGTTTATCAGATGCAACTGTGTTATCAGATGCAGGTTGCAGAGCTGAAACAATAGCTTTACCAGATGTAGCAGATATGGTGGCTAAGGATCCTTCATTGTTCATAGATTGAATATATGAAAGGATTACAGATGGAAGGGCCTGTCTGAGTTTTGGTTTTAGAGGTTTCAAAGGATCAGAAGGCTCAACTCTATCATAAAAATCTTTCAGTTTGAAACCATAAGATAAATTATTATAAAGAGAAGACACTTGAGCACAAGATATTCCAGATGATGATGGATTGGAAGTGGGAACAATCATCTCAGATGAAGTTGTAGGTGGAGGCATAGGGTCTGGAATGTTATTTTTAGTAGGTAAGGTTGATTCAGGTTCAGGTTCATGCACAGGGTATTTGTCAGATGGATTAATTAGAAAATCAGGATGAATTTATGATTCTGATGAGTTGGAGGATGTTGTAGGTGTACAAGAGGTAGAAGAAACTTGAAACACTGTTTTTAATGGAGTGATATCAAGAACTTCTGTCTCAGGAATATGAGAAGGTTCTGAAGGGGTATCAGATTGTTGTGATGAAACAGGAGCAGAAGTTACTTTAGTGGGTTCAGAAGTAACAGGTGTTACAGGTTCAGAAGATGGAATTTTTGATGGTGGTATGACAGAGTCTTTTTCTGGTTGATCTTCTGTGGTTTGTTTTTCTGGATGATCAGAAGTTTTTGGTTGATTTTCTGTTTGTGGTTGAGTAGAGTTTTGTTTATCTGAAGTTTGTGGTAGTTCTGATGGTTGTGATTCTGTTTGTTGTGGTTCTGATGGCGATGGAACTGATGGTGATGGACATGGAGTGAAGTGTTTGATGTGTATTTTGGGTTGAGGTGGTTTTGATACAGAGGCAGTGGTTTGTTTTTGAGGTGAGACAGAACTAGGGGCAGCAACAGATGTTGTTTGAGTGACAGGTGGTTTGGGAACAGACTTAATAGATGAATCATTAATAACAACATTTTTAGAAATGGCAGAAGTCTTTGTACCTTTGAGTTTAATCCTCTTAGCAGATGCAGAGGCAGCTTCTCCAGAATCCTTTCTCTTTAAAAGATCCTTGGGTTTCTCAGCAATCTTAGCCTTCTTCTGGACAGGTTCAGATTCTGCTGCAGGCTGAGATCTTTTCCTCTGAAGTGGAACTTCTTCTTCTTCTTCTTCTTCTGCATCTGGCAGTGGTTGCTTGACAAGTTGAAACACATTGGCTGGAACAGGCACTCCTTCCTTTTTGCATTCCTCTATATACATCAGAACAATATGTCTAGGTTCTTCAGCAAAGAATAGAGGAAAGTCAGATACTGGAACCCTCTTATTCAAATCAGACATATTTAACCTCTTTGGAGCAGTAGTAAGTTCATCTACAATCTTGAGTCTCAGAAGGCTTTTAGCGTTAAGAGGCTTTCCCATAATGAACTCTAATTCCTCTGTAACACCAGCATCATACAGAGCAGCCACTAAACCATTTTCAGTGAGAAGATCTGAGAGCAACCTTCCAAAAGGTATCCAAGTTCTGATCTTCTGGCCTTTTTCTTTTACAGATTCTCTAGATGCATTGATGTGATCCCACAGATGCATGAACAAAATGTAAGGAAGATCTACCTTGTTGCTCTGACTAAGGCAGTACATAAAATAGATCTGTTCATTGTTGACATAATCTGGGGAATTTGTTGACTTTCTGTGATGTATGCATCCCATGAAGATCTTGGCCCAGATCTTGTAATCAGGCTTCAGATCTTTGAATCTGTTAGAGGCTTGTCCAGCAGTCATAACTTCCTCATAAACTTCATCCATATCCACACGCCCAGCTGGCAGGTGGGAAACACCATCTGTTTCTTCATAACCAATCAATCTTCTGATCAAATCCTCTGTGATGATAATCTCCTTTCCCAGCACAGATGATAAAATAAACTTGGGATACACAGATGCATGAATCCAGAATTCCTTAACAAGTAGAGGGTAAACTGGTCCAAACAATCTATCAAAGTATTTCACCCAACCTTGAGCTCTAACAATGGAGCGAAAATCAAACCCATTGTCAGCCAGAGAATCAAATTCAACCATGGATTCACATAACACTTCTAATTTATCAACAGGTGTGAGGAGAGTTCTCTTTGGAGGAGTATATGGAGCAGCACCTAGGTTATCTGAAGTCACAGCAGCCATTGTAGATTGAAACTGTGCAGTGGTTGATGAAGAAGACGACATTGAAGATTGCTTTTTCAAACACTTAGGTTTTGAGTTTTTATGCAGAGAGAACAATAGATGAAAACGCATGTAAATTCTGAGAGTGAAAAGTGTGAAAGTGAATACACAACAAGTATTTATACTAATCACATAGGCACACCAAAAGACAGAAAGAACGCACGTTTGAGCAGCATTAAATGAAGAGAATAAAATCATTTCAAATAATAAGTGCTTCTGACAATTTTGGGGGGAAAACCAAGATATTTACTATTCAAATTTCACCTCAAACGTCTTTTCAGTTGTGAACACGCCACCTCTTCAGATTTTGTGTGACACGTTTTTGCTTGCATGCTGTTCTGAATTCTCTCAAGAAATGAAACGTTAGCCAACGTTCAGATCTTCTAAAGATGATTAGTTCAGATTTTCACATCAAAAATATTAATCAGAATAGAATGAAAGAACAGAAGAAACACTTCAGATGAATTAAGCATTTTTGCAGCTGGAACAATTTTCTTCTGATAAATATCATTCTGGACAAAAATCCATACCAATATTTTTCAGAATAAAATTGAATCTATCTTCAACAAGGGGTTTTGTAAAAATATCTGCCCATTGATTATCTGTATCAACAAGGCTAAATTTATGATTCCCTTCTGAACATAGTCTCTGATAAAATGATGCTTAATTTCTATATGTGTTGCCTTAGAATGTAAAATGGGATTCTTGGACAAACATATAGCAGAAGTATTATCACAAAATATAGAAATGTTACTCTCAAAAATTTGATAATCTTCTAGTTGACTTTTCATCCAGAGCATCTGCGTGCTACATCCAGCAGCAGCAATGTATTCAGCCTCTGTGGTTGAAAGTGTTATTGTGGGTTGCTTCTTGCTGTACCAGGAGATTAGATTTCTTCCTAGAAATTGACAACTTCCAGAAGTACTTTTTCTTTCCACTTTGTCTCCAGCATAGTCAGCATCACAGAATCCAACTAATTTGAAATCATCAGATTTTCTGTAACACAAGCCCACATTAGAAGTACCTTTCAGATACCTTAGAATCCTCTTGACAGCTGTCAAGTGTGATTCTCTAGGATCTTATTGGAATCTAGCACACAGACAAACACTGAATAATATATCAGGTCTAGAAGCAGTAAGATAGAGAAGAGAGCCAATCATACCTCTGTAGAGCTTTTGGTCTACTTTCTTACTTACCTCTTCTTTGCCCAGTGAGCTAGTAGGATGCATTGGAGTCTTTGCCAGCTTGCTGTCAGACATGTTGAATTTCTTTAGAAGTTCTTTAACATACTTTGTCTGATGTATGTAGGTGCATTCTGGAGTTTGATTAACTTGGATTCCTAAAAAGAATCTGAGTTCTCCCATCATGCTCATTTCAAATTCTGCCTGCATACATGTAGCAAACTCCTTTCCAAGCATAATATTTGTTGATCCAAAAATAATATCATCTACATAAATTTGGCAAATTAGAAGATCTTTCTTTATAGTTTTACAGAATAGAGTTGTATCCACTTTGCCTCTGATAAAATTCTTCTCCAGAAGAAAATTACTCAATCTCTCATACCAAGCTCTGGGAGCTTGTTTTAATCCATATAGAGATTTCTTTAATTTGAAAACATGATCTGGAAATTTTTCATTTTCAAAACCAGGAGGTTGGTGGACATAAACTTCTTCTATAATACCATTAAGAAAGGCACTTTTAACATCCATCTGATACAGAGTGATGTTATTCTGTGCAGCAAAAGAAATAAGAAGGCGTATAGATTCTAACCTTGCCACTGGAGCATATATCTCAGTGTAATCAATACCTTCTTGCTGACTGTATCCTTGAGCAACCAGCCTTGCCTTATTCCTCTCAACTTCTCCTTTCTCATTCAGTTTATTTCTGAAGACCCATTTTGTACCAATGATATTAAATCCTTGAGGTCTTTGAACTAGATCCCATACATCATTTCTGCTGAATTCGTTAAGCTCTTCTTGCATGGCAATAATCCAATCATTGTCTTGCAGAGCTTCTTCTACAGAAGATGGTTCAATTTCTGACACAAGTCCAAATAGTGATGCCTCAGATGATCTTAGAAAGGATCTTGTTCTGATGGGATCATCCTTCTTTCCAATAATGACATCCTCTGGATGAGAAGCTTTAATTCTGGATGATGATCCTCTGACAGTTGACTCTTCAAAAATATTTAGATTATTCATCTGAGAAGTTAAGGGAGTAGCATCTGGAGTTGCTTCTGATTCCTTCACTTGAAGTTTGTCTGCTTCTGGAACTTCAGAGTCAATAAAGACTACTTCCCTATCTGCAGAGTTATCAACCTGCTTTGGCTTTTCAGAGCCAAGCTTATCATCAAATCTGACATGAATGGATTCTTCCACAATCTGTGTCTCAGTGTTGTATACTCTGTAGCCTTTAGAGCGTTCAGAATATCCAAGCATGAAACACTTCTGTGCTTTGGAATCAAACTTGCTCAGATTTTCCTTAGTGTTTAACATATAACAGATACATCCAAAAGGATGAAAATAAGAAATGTTGGGCTTTTTGTTCTTCCACAATTCATAAGGAGTCTTCTTCAGAAGAGGTCTAACAGACACTCTGTTCTGAATGTAGCATGCTGTATTGATTGCTTCTGCCCAAAAATGTTTTGCCAGATTTGTCTCATTGATCATGGTTCTGGCCATTTCTTGCAAAGTTCTGTTTTTCCTTTCTACAACCCCATTCTGTTGTGGAGTTCTAGGACAGGAAAAATCATGAGCAATGCCATTTTCAGAAAAATATTTTTCAAAATATTTATTTTCAAATTCACCACCATGATCACTTCTGACTTTTATAATTTTGAAATTCTTTTCATTCTGGACTTGCTTGCAGAAGTCAAAGAACACAGAATGTGACTCATCCTTGTGTTTTAAGAACTTTACCCATGTCCATCTGCTAAAGTCATCAACAATGACCAATCCATACTTCTTGCCTCTGATGGATGCAGTTTTCACTGGTCCAAACAGATCAATATGAAGTAGTTCTAATGGTTTAGAGGTAGACACAACATTTTTTGATTTGAAAGATGTTTTTGAAAACTTCCCTTTCTGGCATGCTTCACAAAGAGCATCTGAAGTGAACTTCAGATTAGGGAGTCCTCTGACAAGATTAAGTTTATTAATCTGAGATATACGTCTCATATTAATATGGCCCAATCTTCTGTGCCAGACCCATTGCTCTTCATTCACAGACAAGAGGCATTTAACGTTTTGAACTTTAAGTTCTGAAAGATTTATTTTATAAATGTTGTTTTTCCTCTTACCACTAAATAGGATAGAGCCATCCTTCTGACTAATAGCTTTACAACATTTTTGATTAAAAGTTATATCATAACCATTGTCACTTAATTGACTTATGGACAATAAGTTATGTTTTAACCCTTCAACAAGTAAAACATTAGTAATAGAGGGAAGTTTACCATTTCCAATAGTGCCAGATCCAATGATCTTGCCCTTCTGGTTCCCTCCAAACTTCACGTCCCCTCCAGATCTAAGTTCCAGGCTTTAGAACATAGACTTTTCTCCTGTCATGTGTCGTGAGCATCCAGAGTCCAGGTACCATGATTGGTGTCCTGACCTTGCTGCTAAGAACATCTGCAACAGGAATTATTTTGTTTTTAGGTACCCAGATCTTCTTGGGTCCTTTGGGGTTAGTTGGTTTGTAGGTTTGTCTAAACTTCTGTTTTGCAACATAATGTTTATTCTGACTTGCCTTAGGTTTAAACACATAAGTACTCTTCTCAGAGCTTGTGTGTTTAATGTCATTCAAGTGACCAAATTTGAATTGAGAATACAGAGGTGTCTTCCTAATGAAAAGTTTGTCAACAGTTTTTGGATTGCTTCCAGATGAAGACTCATATCCAATGCCTCTTCTGTTGTTTCCACTAACACCATAGATCATGGAAGCCATCTTGCTTCTGTCTATGCTCTTAGTGAGAAATCTCTGAAAACTAGAGTCATATTTTTCTAAAATATTTTCACAAGACTTAGTCTCAGATTCAGATTCTTGTTGAGTTCTATCAAAGTCATTTTTGATTTTTAAATTTATTTCTTTCTGCTCAACAAGTTCTGTTTTCAGAAGATCAATCTCAGATTCAAGATTGCTTTTCAGCTTCTTGTATTTGAGTTTGATGTTGTTATAACTTTTAAGAACTTCTGTTACAACTTTAATGAGTTCTTCTTTGGAAAGTTTAGCCATTACCTCTTCTGCATCATCATCAGATTCAGATTCTGATTCATATCCTGAGGTACCTTCCTCTTGATCCTCTGTCCTGGCCATCAGTGCAACGTTTGCACATTCTTCTTCTAATTCAGAAGATGATTCACACTCATCTGAGTCATCCCATGTTGCCATCAGAACCTTCTTCTTTTTGTTGAACTTCTTCTTAGGTTTTTATTTCAGAAGTTTGGGGCAGTCATTTTTGTAGTGCCCAGGTTCTTTGCACTCATAGCACACAACTTCTTTCTTGGCAGATCTTCTGTGACTAGAAGATTCCTTTCTGTTGTCAGATCTTCTGAAGTTGTTGAACTTCTTTCCCTTGTGCTTCCAGAGTTTGTTAATCCTTCTGGACAGCATGGACAACTCATCTTCTTCTTCAGAAGAAGATTCTTCAGAGCTTTCTTGAATGACCTGCAAAGCTTTAGCAGTTTTGTTAGATTTTAATGCTACAGATTTACCTTTATCTTTCTTCTGAGGTTCATCTTCCTCAAGCTCAATCTCATGGCTCCTCAGTGAGCTGATGAGTTCTTCTAGAGAGATCTTGTTCAGATCTTTGGCCATCTTCAGGGCAGTCACCATTGGTCTCCATCTGATGGGCAGACTTCTGATGATTTTCTTTACATGATCTGACGTGGAATATCCCTTGTCCAGAACTTTCAGCCCAACAATGAGTATCTGGAATCTGGAGAACATGGCTTCAACAGATTCAGAGTCTTCCATTTTGAAAGCCTCATACTTCTGGATCAGAGCCAGAGCTTTTGTCTCCTTAACTTGAGAATTTCCCTCATGAGTCATTTTAAGGGATTCAAACATATCAAAAATTGTCTCCCTGTTTGTGATTTTCTCATACTCTGTATGTGAAATAGCATTCAGTAATATGGTTCTGGCTTTATGGTGATTTCTGAAGTCTTTCTTCTGAGAATCTGTCATAGATTTTCTGTCAATCTTTTTGCCATCTACATCTGTGGGATGAACATATCCATCTATGACAAGATCCCATAGATCAACATCATATCCTAGGAAAAAACTCTCAATTCTGTCTTTCCAGTAATCAAATTTTTCTCCATCAAACATTGGAGGTTTGGTGCTGATCCTATCCCTCTCTTCATATTTATTGTTAATATTTGACATTGAATTATCAGCCATGATAACAAATAAATATATTTATCAAAGTATATCTCTCTGGATCTTTACTGACACTGTTAAGTGATAGCACACTCAGAACCGGAGCTCTGATGCCAACTGAAGGTGAGATAATACTTAGAAGGGGGGGGGGTTGAATAAGTATGGAAAATTAAGACTTGAAAAATAATCACACAATTATTTTTATCCTGGTTCGTTTAACAACTACTCCAGTCCACCCTTCCAGAGTGATTTGCCTTTCTCAACAAGGACTTAATCCACTATTAAATCAAACTGATTACAATAGTATCACCTAAGAACAACAGTTCTTAGTCTTCTCAAGAGCTACTGATTCTAACTGAATCCTCTTAAGGAATATCCTTTACAATCAATGTAAATTAAATACAAGAGTTTTTAATGCTTCTATAAAGCTTTTATCACAACAGTGATTTTTCTCTTAAGTTTAAGTACAATGAAATTCTATGAAGAATAAGAATGAGAGCTTTTAGAATATTATGATTTCTTTTCAGCAAGTGTGTAACTGAAGAATGAAGTGAAGATCTCCTTTTATAGGCAGCTGAATCATGCAAGCTGAACGTTGAAAAGAGAGTCCCAAAAGGTCTGAGCCTTTTTTGTCTTCACATCAACTGACCTTTCCTTGAAATAGATGGCACAGAAAAATCCTTTTTGTCTGTGTAAGTGTGTCTAGCACAAATAAGGAAAGAGACGTTGAATAGTTCCAATGGATATATTCTTGAAAATACTTCTTCAGTTTCAGCAAGTTCTTCAGAGTCTGAATGGATCAGAGTCTTCTAATGAGATTCAGAACTAGCTGTATCAGAGTCTTCTGCAGCATGTGTGCTTCTAGCGTGTTGATCATCAGAGCATTTTGACACAGAACTTCAGTACTTGGCAGCGTAGGTACTTTCAGAATCTTCTGTAGATAAATGCTTTGAGAAACTCTTCAATTAATATTCTTCTATACTTCAGATGCTTCAGCTTCAGATGCTTCTGATTATCTTCAGATGCTTCTGACTCAGAATGTTCTGGAGCTTCTTTCTTCAGATCCTTCTGGAGACTATGCTCAGGATCTTCTGTGAGGAGCAAACAAATTCTTCTGTAAGGTGCATCTGGCGCTTCAGAGTCAGAATAACTTCTTGTATTCAAGGCAGATTTGCTTCTAGAGAGTTAATATAATTTCAATCTGCAGTAAAACTCTCAAACAAATTTTAGAGTATATAATTCATAAATATAAATTTCCTAACAGTTATCATCAAAACAAAGAGTAATTATTAAGAACCAATTTGTGTTCTAACAGATATGGCATCTCTAAAGAAGACTGAGGCTTACAAGCTACCAACACCTGACATCCGAGAATTATGAGCTTTGATTTCTTTGGCTGATAAGACAGTGATGGAGAGTTTCAGAAAGAGTTATGGGAGACTTCTGGGTATTGTGTTTAAGCTTCCTACATACGAGTTGAACGGCCTCTACGCCCTGCTGCAGTTTTACGACCCACAGCTCAGATGCTTTGTGTTTCCAGACTATGTCCTAGCCCTGACCCTGGAGGAGTACTCTGACCTGTTTGGGGTGCCCTTGTTGAATTAAATGCCCTATTACCGTGTTGAGGGTGAACCCAAATTGAGTAAGTTGACTAACGCTCTTCATGTAGATGAGTCTGAGTTGGAAGGGATGGTATCCAGAAAGATTGAAGTTCATGGTTTCCCTTTTCCTTTCCTGATGGAAAAAGCCCGAAAGTTTGCCGAGAAGGGTCGCTGGGATGTATTCAATGCCTTCTTAGCCCTTTGCATTTATGGGATCGTGCAATTCCCAAGTCATCCGGACTTCATAAGCATGGATGCTTGCCATATATTTGCCTCCGGGAATCCAGTGCCCACTCTCCTCAGAGACGTCTGCCATTCAGTTCAAGCAAGAACGAAAACAGAAAGGGGACGAACGTGGCATGTTGTGCTCCTTTACTGTATAAGTGGTTTACTAGCCATCTTCCTAAGTCAGGGACGTTCATTGATTCTGCTGAGTCTTCACCCTGGTCTGCACGTTTGATGGGTTTGACTGCTGACAATATTATCTGGTTTGATAGAGATCTACTGGGCAAAGATATTGTGCATAACTGCTGCGGCTTTCCTAACATCCCCTTGGTCGGAAGGAATGGATGTATCAACTACAATCCATCTCTGCTGGTACGACAATTTGGGTATGCACTACGAGGTCCTCCTGAAGAAGAAGAGATACGGGAATCTCTGTATCTCACAGGGTTGCTTGAAGGTGACACTTTGGTCAAGGTACATAATGCTTGGAGCAAAATTCACCGAAAGGGGAAAGTCTTAATAGGAAAAAGCAACAACAAGGCCTTTGATCCGTATGTGACTTGGGTTCAAGAAAGAGCCGCCAAGTTTCTAATGTCGTTTCCTGTCGTGGAACCATTGTATCCTCCTGTGTACAAAGAGCCTACCACAGTTGATATTCAGAGATTCAACCAGGTACTCCAAGAGAAGGAAGAGCTACGAAAAGCCAACGAAGAGTTGGAGAAAGAGATCACTCAACTTCGGAAAGAGAAAAGTGAAGTTGTTTATACCTGCAAGAAGTAGAATGAGATGATCAACCATCTAGGCGCCAACCTGACCAAAGAAACTGATGCTAGGGAACGTATGGGGTTGGACCTGAAGTCAGTACATGGCATGTTGACAACCAAGAAACAGGATCTGGACAGAGTGTACCGAAAGTTAACCCAATACGAGAGGGTCTGGAGCAGCACCCTAGCCAAATACAAAGAGCGGGAAGAAAAGCTGAAGCAACAAGTAGCCGAGCTAGAAGCTCAGATTATGGTGAAAGACAAGAAGATAGAGGCTGAAGCCTCACTGCGACGAGACGTCCAGTATAGATTGGCTGAGGCCGAGGCGAATCTACAAGATTTTCAACTCCGGGCTGATGCTAAGAGGAGTAGAGTCGAGAACCATTCTGAATAAGGTGTTTCTAGGAGCGTTGTCAAGAACCTCCCAGAGTCCATCAGGCAGAGGGACCTGCTGGCCCAGGGTTTGCTTACTCAGCCGGGTCATCCCACTACAAGGAAGTTGTTAGAATATTTTCGTGCCCGTGGCCGCACCTGATATTTTCGTATTTTCTTTGTACATTTTATGCATTGATATGTTGATCACCGCCAGGCCTGTTGGTTGGGGTCATGCCTTATTGCTTCAGTTGTATGTGATTACAGTTGTACGCTACCCGAGCGGGCTTTTCAGATGAATATATGAGGATTTCTTTTCCATGATTGGATGATAGACTTTATTTGTCTCGGAAACTAGGATCGGGGGGGGGGGGGGGGGGAAGGACTCTCCCCAAGGCATAGACACACGTTTACATTTGCATGAAGCATTTGCATGATAAACACCTTGTCGTTTTTCTAACCCTTTGTGTATGCAGGTTGTTCCAGGATTGACCAAAGACCGATCCACCACTATCTGACCAGAGCGAATCAAGCTAGAGCAATGGAACAAGTGCAAACTGATGTCCAGGAACTCCGAGAGAGGATGGACTGCTTCATGGAGCTCATGCAAGTGGTTGCCAACGGCCAAGACCAGCTCAGAACACTGGTCCAGCCTCTGATCTCAAGGGTTGACAGCAACGGTGTGCTTCATGGTGGGAGCGTTCCAGTCCCCCCACCTGTTGAAACTCCTCAGGGTGGCATCCCCGTGACCGGGGGGAATGGAAGTGGTAACGACAATGTGATCACTAACATCGGGTCCAATGGTAATACGACTGGCGTCGGTAATGGAAACTTCGAAGCTAATGGCAACACTGGACTAGGCAATGGCAACATAGGTGCTGGAAATCTGTATGGGCGTAATGCTACGGGATTTGCTGCTGGCAATGGCGCTCAGCCATGGCTAGAAGATCGTCAAGAAGATTTGTTCTCACAGAGGAGTGTTGAGGGAGAACTGACTGCTGAAGCACGTCTGAGGTTTAAAGCACTCGAGGAAAAAATGAAGAATTTCGAGAACCAGAACACTATGGGGGTCAACATGACTAAACTGGGATTGATTGCTGATTTCAAGGTGCCTCCTAAATTCAAGGTACCCGACTTTGAGAAATACAAGGGCACCACTTGCCCTCGTGTCCACTTAAGGTCATACTACCGAAAGATGTCCGCTCACTCTGAAGATGAGAAGCTGCTGATGCACTTCTTTCAGGATAGCTTGTCCGAGCCATCCTTGGAATGGTACATGGGTTTGGAACCCGCCAGTGTGTGCACATGGAAGGAACTTACTGAGGCCTTTGTGCACCATTATCAGTATAACAGTGACTTGGCTCTGAACCGGGTTCAACTGCAGAACTTGTCACAGAGGAACAATGAAGGGTTCAAAGAATACGCCCAGAGATGGCGTGAATTAACAGCTAGAGTTCAACCGCCAATGGTTGAACGAGAGCTTGTTGAGATGTTTGTAGCCCCTCTCTCGGGGGTCTATTACGAGAAACTGGTTAGTGGCATGTCAGGGAGTTTCTCAGATATCATCATTACTCGCGAGCACGTTGAATAAGGGATCAAATTGGGAAAAATTCAGGGTGTTGATCTATCCTCAGCTGGAGGAGGAAAGAAACCATACGGTAACAAATGGCGTGAAGGAGAGACGAGCGCCGTGTCCAACGCTCGAAGGAAAGGTAAGGGGCAGCGCCAGCAAGTGGCTAGCATAACCATCCCCGCAGTCCAACAACCCCAGCCGCAGCAGCAGCAGCCAAATCAGCAATGGTACATAAGGTATCAGAACAGGGCACCTCTGGCAAGTCGTCACCTTGAGACACCACTCATGTCTTATGCTCAGCTATTACAAACTCTGCTTCAGTTACAGTTAGTCCAGAAGAGAACCCTGGCTCCCTTGACAGGGGCACCGGGTTATGACGCGAATGCAACGTGTAATTTTCACTCAGGGGCACCCGGCCACACGATAGAAAACTGCAAGGCATTCAAGCACAAGGTGCAAGATATGGTGGATGCTAAAATCATCAATTTCTCAGATAATGTGCCGAATGTCACAAAGAACCATATGTCGAACCATAGGGGAGGTGGGGTGAATGCCATTATTGAAGAAGAGAACTTAGATATATTGACTGATGTCAAGGATCTGAAGACACCGCTTAGCTTCGTTAAAGCCAAGCTGATGAAGAGAGGTTTCTTTCCGGGCTGTGGAGAATTATGTATGGGCTGTGCGATTTGTCCTGATGGCTGTGAACAGTTGATAGTGGGGATTCAGAGTCTGATGACCGAAGGAATCTTGCAGTTTAGCCGAAGGGCCGAATGTGGATTTGGAGAGGTAATGCTGAAACAGGATGATGAGGTTTCCACCATCACCATCCCTCGCCAGACGATAACCATTTCTGCGCCTAGGCCGCCCACAATTACCATCACAAAGGCTGGGCAGATACCTTTTGAAAGCACCAACGCTGTCCTGTGGCACTATGGGGCAGACGTCTACTGTAACTGACAGAAATTGGAATTGGAACCATCTGGGCAGTCGGTGGATAACCTAGTGGAAACTGGCGGAATCACACGTAGCGGAAGAGTATTTGCTCCACCTGAGATTGTGGCAGACAAAGCAGATAAAGCTGAGAAAACTGACAAGGGAAAGAGTAAAGTCGTTGAGGAAACCCCTCGTGGGGTAGAGAAGGACTTACTTGTAAAGGACGCCGAAGAGTTCATGAGGTTGATCAAGAAGAGTGATTACTGGAAACACCCTCGAAAATCTCCATCATGAATTTGTTGCTGTGTTCTGAGGCACATCGCAATGCGCTGCTAAAGGTTTTGAATGCCACGTATGTACCGCAGGAAATCTCGGTCAACCAGTTGGAAGGGGTAGTAGCCCATGTGAATACTGGAAACGGGTTAGGGTTCACTGACCTGGAGCTGACGTCGAAGGGAAGAAACCACAACAGTGCCCTGCACATCTCGATAGAGTATAGGGGAACAGTTATGGCTCACGTGTTGGTGGACACTGGGTCATCGCTCAATGTTCTTCCGAAGAAGGCATTGATGAAACTAGATACGAGAGGATTGATTTGCACACCCAGTGATCTGGTTGTGAAGGCTTTCGATGGAACCAAGCGTCATGTCTTTGGAGAGGTAACTCTGCCAATCCAAGTTGGGCCGGAAACTTTCGACGCAGTCTTCTACATTATGGACATCATACCAGCCTACAGCTGTCTCTTAGGCCGGCCATGGATCCGTTCTGCTGGTGCCGTGACCTCCACGTTGCACCAGAAGCTCAAGTATGCTGTAGGGGGCAGCATTGTAACTATTTGTGGCGAGGAAGACATAATGGTGAGCCATTTGTCGTCCTTCAAATATGTTGAGATGGATTGGGAGATCCACAAAACCCTATGTCAGGCATTCGAAGGTGTTAAGGTCAAAGACGTGACTCCAGTAATGACTGAGAAACCAAAGATGACTCTCTCTTCCTTCAAGGATGCCCGGGCCATTGTTTAAGTCGAATCCACCCCAGGCTGGTGGCAAGTTCTAGAAATACCTAACAAACAGGAGAAGTTTGGGTTAGGATACTCTTCTGCGGCTGAAGCCTCCTCTTCTCACAGTGCGTCGCAAGGTAAAGGGCCGATCCAGTTTACCAGTGGCGGGGTAATATTTGAAAGTGTCAACGCAGTGTCTGAAGACGGCGAAGACAACGATTTTGACCTAAATTCCTGGATCCAGCCAAGCAAACCAGGCCAGAGCCTCAACAACTGGTCCATTAGGGATACCATCCAAGTGACAGGCAAAGAGTAATGATTTACTTTCGCTTGTTGGTTCGTATCTTAATTAATTTCCCACTTTCGTGGCAAAACTACTTTTAAATAAGTTCTCGCTTTCGCGACGAAGTTTATTCAGTAAATTAATTTTAAACACTCAGACCATAAATTACTTTTGAAAAGACAATTTTCCACCAGTTGTTATCAAATCTCATTCGAATTATTACCACATATCGATTACTTAAATTTAGCTAGACATGGATTTGGGAAAGATAAAACATAAATAAAAACAATAAATAATAATATGCATTATAATAAAATTGGAATTACGATTGAAATGAGAAACCTGTAAATATTCCAATTGGCCTTTGGGCAGATCCTCCACAGATGTTGGCAGGATTCTGGTCTTTATGCCAATTTGATCGTACAATGGAAGTAGAAATTACAGAAGAATGAAAGGAATGCAGAAAAAGCAAAGAGAAATAAATAAGAATATTAAACTGGAAAGGTTTGCTCTAGAAATAAATTTGGCAGCACTTCGTTGTATGAATGCGGCTCCCTTTCTGAGGTCCCCTTCTTCCCCTTTTATAGAAATGGAATTCTAACGGTTATAATTGGAGAGAGTGGACTTTGAGGCAGAAAAATCAGGGAGTAGTGGTCCACTATTTGGGACTTGGAACTGCTTCTTTAACGTGCAATTGAAGTGGGGCATTTTTGCCTGCATGATGGTCGTCACAAGGTGTGACGGTCGTCACCCGTGTGACGGTCGTCATGGAGCTGTGATGGTCGTCACAACAGCAAAAACAGCATTCTGCGCTTTTCATGATGTTTTCACCCGGTTTTCGTCCATATTTCATCTGAGATTGCTTCTTTTCTTCATATTGCCTTGTTTAGACGTGATCATCAAATACCTGCAAAACATCAGACAAACAACACGGAAATAACCCGAAATTGGATCGAAAACAGTTAAACTTTAGTTGAATTATGCATCAAAATATATATATGATTTCGTGTTATCAAACTCCCCTAAGCTTGAATCTTTGCTTGTCCTCAAGTAAAACATGAAAAAGTCGGCAAGCACGAGGCAACTTCTTCGTTCGCAAAGTTGGGAAAACCGGGATTCTTGGTAAGAACAAGACGAGTATCATGACGACACAGGACTACAACTCTTCGGAGGTCTCCTTTTTATGCAAATCGGTCCCAGTCATGCTACTGTAGCTTGGTGTCAAGGTTCTCGCGGCAAGTTCACCCTGTTTGTTCTAGCGCAATCACATTAAGCCCGTTGTCCATACACTTTCATGGCAAGTCGACCTGTTAGTGAATATGATCTCATTTCTGTTTTTGATCTTCTTCATTGATCATAAGCTAATTTCATTGATTTTTCAATGAGTTTACGTGCCGTTGGGCTAAATGCTCGGGTGAGGAGCACCTAACTTAGAAGGAAACGTGTCTTATATTTTTGGGCTATCTAGCTCTCTTTTCATGATTTTTCATCTTTTTGGAGATCATACACTTATCTGCATCGGTCGCTTGCTTAGAAGTGTTTTAGGAAGGTGCTGACTGCTAGTATAAACTACTTGGGGCTGAGTTTGCGTAGACACTTGAGACTTTGGTACACGTAGGTAGTGAAACCGACTCGCATAAACCGGAGATCTGAGGTGTCAAGATGGTACTGGTTTTGTTAGAACTGTCGTTTCCTTGGAGTTTCAAAACTTGGTTTGAACTCGGGTGCATTCTCGTGGTGCTTTTGCTTTTGAGGAACGAACGAAAAATTTTTGTTTACGTTGAATAACGTGGGGATGTTTGCGTGACGGAAAAAGGATATATAAACGAGCTTTATTTGCTAAAAATAGAAAATGGTTATATAGAAATTACGAAATTCAAAGTACAGTGGAATGGAAATAAAGGCTCCGCTCCCACACTATCTCAATCAGTGTCCCCACTGATTTTGAAGCATGCGAGAGGGAGATACAACTGAAATGAAAGTACAAATAAACTGGAAATATAGTAAAAAAATAAGAAAAATGGATAACTAATCACGTCCGCTGCCTCGGTCACGTCCGCGCTGGCATCCTCTGGCTCTGGCAAGGGCTACTCGGTCCTCATAACTCATAGCTCCGGTGTGGTAGACAGTGTCACGGAGTCCTTCGACCTGCAAAGTCAGATTCTCCAGGTTCTCAGTAATGGTAGCTTGGCCGGTTTGAAGTTGTTGCATTTGAGTCCGATGCTAAGCTTCGAACTGGTCTGCTCGCTGATTCTGCTGCTGCAGCATAGCGAGTATCTGGGCCTGCTGGTCGAGAGAGCGGCGGAGGTCCTCTTCTGTGTAGTCGGGCACTAGATGATGGCGGCGGCGGCGAGAGGATGTACCTTCGGAAGAAGGAGGCTGCTATGCTTCCGGTTGCTCGGACCTATCCAACTCAGCTTGGATTTCATCGTCAGAACCTTGGGTGTGGTCCTGAGTAGGAACAGCGGCAGCAGGAGGGGCAGTGAGGTCAAATAACCAGTTGGTATGATCCTCTAGGTGAGTGCGGGTGCGTGATGGAAGGATGATGCTTCAGACGGTTTTGCCACGCACTACCGGATGGTACTTGCCGTCGGCTCTGGAGCGGATAAGGTGGGAGGCTCTGCAGTGGTCGGTGTCAAGGAACACCGAGGGGATGGAATGGAGGTGCTGGAGGCGGTCGCCAAGGTTCAGCCCAAGTGCAATGGCAGTGACAATCCCGCCAAAGTAAAATGGCTTCGAGCCACGGTTGCAGTTGGCCTGAATGTGAGCCAGCAGGAACAGAGCGGCGTTGATAGGTTCGTTGTTGAAGACGCAATGGAGGAAGAAGAGCTCTTTCGAGTTCACCTTATGGTTGCTGTCCCTGGCGAAGATTGTGTTGCTCAATGCTCTGTGAAAGTACCGGATGGTTGGGTTATGGATATGCGTGGCGTGCAGAGAGTCCCAACCATCGGCATTGATGTCGGTCAACTGGTACCACAGCGAGAAAGCTTCGTGCTGGAACTGATCGGTGAGGCGGCGGTGAGCATTGTCGCCTCGAGGTAGCTGTAAGATGGCGGCAATCTGGTTTTGGTTCACCTGATAGTTTGTGCCGAACATCCGGAAACATGCGGCACCGGAATGTTGGTTGAGGTCGCTGCTGGATGTGACGTAGGTAAACGAACTCAAGAACTCGAGAGTGAGTTGTTCGTATGTTGGCAGTGGATTGGTGCAGAAATTCCAGATGCCTGCTCTTTGAAGCATCCAAGTTACGCCTTCAAGGAGTCCGAGCTCCGTAAGCGACGGAATGTGTGGATAATGAGTCGGCTGGAGCGACCTTTGATGGAATGCGATGTAGTTTTCCCGCTGTCTTTCGCCTAAGTCACCTTCGCTGAACACAATGTTACTGATATCTGGGGTTTCGGTAGTTCTTGCCATTGCCGGAAGATTGAGAGGATTCTGAGGATTTGGGGTTGTTCTGCGAAGTGGGAAAAATTGACAGAAGTGTGGTAGGAAGTTGAGATTGGAGTTGAAATATATGGTGCAATGTGGGGAAGGCGAAAAATTTGAGTGGGGTGAGAGTGCTGATGATTGGAAGTTAAAATGAGGGTAGTGGGAGAGAAAACGCAACCCCTGTTATATCAGATAGCAGTTTTGGGTTCGTGACGGTTGTCACGTATGTGTGACGGTCGTCACCCGCGTGACGCTCGTCATGGTCCTGTGACGATCGTCACAGCAGCAAAATCTGCAGAACGCAGAATTTTGCTCTGAGGGCGTTCTTGCAGTGACTTTTAGGCCTAGTATTGATACGGCAATGTAATATAGCAGCCAATAAACAAAGAATAATGTAAAAACAAAATAATTGAATAAAGACTATAATTGAAATAACAAGAAATTGAAATAAATGTATGTAGTACATAAAGAAACTAACAATGCGAAAAATCCAAATGATTAAACGAAACTAAACTAAACCAAACTAAATTAAATCTAATGCTAAAACTAGTATCTAGTCTTTTCGTGCCTTCAACTCATCGAATTTCTGTGCGTAGTAGTCGAGCTGGTCACAGACTAAGTCCATGAAGACTACCAGTTCGCTGTGTATGCCTGCGATGTCATCTTTTACAGTAGTCAGAGCTGCATCAACGTTGTCCAATCGGAGTAGAACATTATCCATTTTGTCGGTGGTCTCCTCAGGGATAGGCTCAGGATAGGTGTTGTAGTGCGGAGGAGTCATAGGGTCTACTTCAGCTTCGGATACAACATCCTCATAGTACATATAGTCGTGTGCCTCAGAGATATGGTCACTGTCATACATATAGTTCTGTGGTGTTGACTGAGGTGAAGGAGGTCCCATAGGCTCGTCCAGTTCATAAAGCCAGTTGTCCTTGTTATGGATACTTGTCATTTGATGATCAGGCAGTGTGAATAGCGGTACTGGTTTTTCGTTAATGAGGTACTCTTACGGTCCAGGTCCCATAGTTCCTAAAATGCGCCTGTTAAAGCAGAATTGTAAATTCATGGGTCGGATGGTGCCAAAACGAGTGCTTGCATTTAAGTGGAATCTAAGGCCAAGCTCGTGGGCAATCATTGTCACGAGGCCTCCTATAAGAATAGGTGTCTGTGGTTCCTGCGTGAGGAGTTTGAAAGATCTCATCATGAAAGGCACTGCATTTACTGTACGTCCCTGAGAAGCACAGAACATGATGAATAACTCCTCTTTAGATACTGTAGTAATATTTTCTTCTTTCCCAAACAGGGTGTGAGCTAGTATCTTGTGGAAGTATCTGAAAGTTGGGTTATGAATATCATCATTATACATTCTGTCTGGTTCAGGGTGATAGTCGCCTGTGATTCTACCCCAGAATTGGTCGAGTTCAAAATCAAGATCGTCATCTTCTGCACTGATGAACACATGCGGTCCATTAGGAAATCCTAGGAGGTTAGCTAGTGACATTCGGCTATGGGTTTGGTCCATTCCAAACATTTGAAAGGTAATCAGCTATGTGTTGGATCCAAAACCATAGTTGGGTATGTATCTGAAAGAACTAAGGAATTCATAGGTAAGATCCTTATAGGTAGCAAAACGTGTTTTCAAAGCAGTGTTCTCCCAACCCAGTTGATTGAACAGGTATTGAATGCTATCCGTGATTCCTAGTTTATCCATGGTAGACTTATCATAATACAGCGTTAAGGCAATTTCTCTTTCAGTTAGTGCTGCAAATCTTGCCTTTTGAGCTAGTCCTCGAAAATGAACCTTTGTGAAGTCGTACTCGGCCATACTCGCAGGTAATTCGGAGAAAACAGAAGGAATGTTTTGAAGACTTTAAAAATCCTGAAAAGTTTAAAACAGGAGTTTGAAGTCAGGATTTTTAAAAACAAAAAACGGTAGAAACAAAAGACAAAAGAGAAAAAAAAAATAAAAAAAAAAATATGAAAGCAAACGAAAGTAGAAAGTAGTAGTAATTATAAGTTTAGAATTTTTGTTGGATTTTCAAAGTAAAATTTTAAAGAAAAATGAAATACATTAACGAGGGAAATTGGGTTGCCTCCCAGTAAGCGCTGTTTTTAACGTCTAAAACCTGACGATAGCTTGGTGAGAAGCTATTCGGGTGTTTGAGCTGGAAGCTCAAGCAGTGTTATATTGCAGACTTGAGGGTTGGTTTCGTTCTTATTATAATGTTTTAGACGTTGCCCGTTTACGATAAACGGTGCATTCGTCTTATCGGTAATTTCAACAGCTCCACTTTGAAGTACTTTAGTCACTTCATAAGGTCCAGACCACCTAGATTTTAGTTTACCTGGGAAGAGTTTTAATCTTGAATTAAATAGCAATACGATGTCTCCCACACTGAATTGTTTCTTGACTGAACGTTTATCGTGCCACTTTTTAGTTCGTTCTTTGTAGATACAGGCATTTTCGTAAGCGTCTAATCGAAGTTCTTCCAATTCGTGTAAGTTCAAGATTCGCTTTTCTCCTGCCTCGGTGTAGTTGAAATTGAGTGTCTTAATGGCCCAGAAGGCCTTGTGCTCTAATTCTACAGGGAGATGGCAGGATTTACCGTAAACTAATTTGTAGGGTGTAGTACCTATTGGTGTCTTAAAAGCGGTCTTATAAGCCCATAAAGCTTCTTGTAGCTTTGACGACCAATCTTTCCTTGAGGTAGCGACAGTCTTTTCCAATATCTGTTTTATTTCTCTGTTCGAGACCTCTACTTGTCCGCTAGTTTGCGGATGATAAGGTGTAGCTACCCGGTGTCGGACTCCATATTTAGAGAGAAGTTTATCGAATACTCGCGATATGAAGTGAGATCCGCCGTCACTAATGACGAGTCTGGGTACACTGAATCTAGGAAAGATTGTGTTTTTGAAGAGTTTGATTACTACTCGTGCGTCGTTTGTTGGAGCAGCAATGACTTCTATCCATTTAGACACGTAGTCTACAACGACGAGTATGTAGTTATTACCAAAAGAAGGTGGGAATGGTCCTATGAAATCTATTCCCCATACGTCGAATATTTCTACCTCTAAGATTCCTTTCTGAGGCATTTCATCGCGTCGTGAGATGTTTCCAGTTCGTTGGCATCGATCACATTTTAGCACAGCGATGTGAACGTCTTTCCAGAGGTTAGGCCAGAATAAGCCGGCTTGGAGAATCTTAGCGCACGTCTTAGATGTACTAGCATGAACACCATATGGTGCTGAATGGCATTGGGAAATGATATTTTCTATTTCTTCCTCTGGGACACAGCGACGGTATATGTTGTCGGCCCCTCTCTTGAAGAGTAGAGGTTCGTCCCAATAATAGTGTTTCAGATCGTGGAAGAATTTCTTCTTTTGCTGATAAGTGAGATCCGGTGGAAGCACGCCTGCAGCGAGGTAATTAACGATGTCAGCATACCAAGGTAATGTGACTTGGGCATAGACGGCTTCTACGGCTTTTTCGAATTCTGGATCTTCCGAGATTGAGTTGGGTATGTCACTTTCTAATTTGGCTATCAGACGTTCGTACGGGAAATCGTCGTTTATCGATACTGGTTCGTGTCTGATGCCTTTTATTCGGGATAAGTGATCTGCAACAACGTTCTCGGTTCCTTTTTTATCTTTGATTTCTAAGTCAAACTCTTGTAATAACAGGATCCATCTCAATAGTCTTGGTTTGGCATCCTTTTTTCTTATTAGGTGCCTTATGGCAGCGTGGTCTGTGTATATGATAATTTTTGCTCCTACTAAGTAAGAACAGAATTTGTCAAGCGCGAATATAACTGCTAGAAGTTCCTTTTCTGTGGTAGCGTAGTTCATTTGGGCAGGATCTAAGGTTCTACTGGCATAGTAGATGGCATGGAGTTTCTTGTCCTTCCTTTGTCCTAGAAATGCGCCTACGGCATAATCACTCGCATCGCACATGATTTCAAACGGTAGTCGCCAATCGGGTGGTTGCATAATCGGTGCGGTGATAAGGGCTGATTTTAATGTTTCGAATGCTTTTAGACAGTCGTCGTCGAAGACGAACTCAGCATCTTTCATCAACAGGTCGGTCAAAGGTTTTGTGATTTTTGAAAAATCTTTTATGAATCTTCTGTAGAAACCGGCATGTCCTAGAAAACTCCGTATTTCTCGTACGGATTTTGGAGGTTGGAGATCTTTTATAATCTCTATTTTAGCTTTGTCGACCTCAATTCCTTTATCTGATATGACATGTCCTAGAACTATTCCTTGTCGGACCATAAAATGGCATTTTTCCCAATTTAGGACGAGGTTCACTTTTACACAGCGTTCTAATACCATTTCTAAATTTTGTAGGCATCCTTCGAAACTTTGTCCACATACCGAGAAATCGTCCATAAATACTTCCATGATGTCGTCTATGAAATCTGCGAAGATTGCCATCATGCATCTTTGGAAGGTTGCTGGAGCATTACAGAGTCCGAACGGCATTCGGCGGTAAGCAAAAGTACCATAAGGACATGTGAATGTAGTCTTTTCTTGGTCATCAGGCTGAATGGGAATTTGGAAAAATCCTGAATAACCATCTAGATAGCAGAAGTATGAATGTTTGGCTAATCTTTCCAACATTTAGTCTATGAAAGGTAACGGGAAATGATCTTTTCGTGTGGCTTTGTTAAGCTTCCTATAATCAATGCACATCCTGCTTCCAGTCACGACTCTTTTTGTTATTGATTCGCCTTTTTCGTTTTTAACTACAGTGACTCCTCCTTTCTTTGGTACGACATGAACTGGGCTGACCCATTCACTATCGGAGATCGGATAGATGATTCCTACATTTAGCAATTTCTTTACTTCATCTCTGACTACAGTGCTCAGGATGGGGTTCAGTCTTCTCTGATGCTCTCGAGAGGTTTTAGAGTCTTCCTCTATTGTAATTCGATGCATACAGATCGAAGGGCTTATACCTTTTAGATCACTTATGTTATAGCCTAACGCGGTGGGGTACTTCTTTAGGACTTCTAATAGCTTTTCAGTTTCTGGTTGTCCTAAGTCGGCGTTGACTATCACTGGTCTTTTTAGTTCATCGTCTAGAAATTCATATCTAAGGTTTTTGGGTAGTGTTTTAAGTTCTAAAGATGGGTTCTTCGGACCTGGCATGTGGTTTGGGGTCAATGCTAAGCTTTCGCTTAGGCTGTCGTCTTTATACGGTTTACGCCAATCGTCGTCTTCAGAAATATCAGGTATTTGAATCTTTATTATTTCTGAATACGTGGTCTCTTCATTTTCAAGTTCTCTTATGCATTCGTCAATTTCGTCTACTAAATAGCAGGTATCGTCTATGGCTGGTGCTTGTAAGAACTTGGTGAGAATGAACTCTATCTTTTCTTCTCCTACTTCGAATGTTAGCCTTCCTTTCTTCACGTCTATAATCGCTCCGGCTGTAGCTAGGAATGGTCTTCCTAGGATAATTGGGGTTACAGTGTCCTCCTTGATGTCCATGATTATGAAGTCGGTTGGAATGTAGAATTGTCCTATGCGTACTGGAACGTTTTCCAGTATTCCGACGGGGTATTTTACTGATCGGTCAGCTAATTGAACGGACATTTTGGTTGGTCTGAGGTCTCCCATATTCAGCTTTTTGCATATAGATAAAGGCATAACACTGATACTGGCTCCTAAATCGCATAGAGCTTTGTCTATTACGAACTTTCCTATGATGCAGGGTATGGAGAAACTACCTGGGTCTTTTAATTTAGGAGGCATGCGGTTTTGAATAATGGCGCTACACTCTGCAGTAAGTGTAACTGTTTCGTTATCCTCGATCTTTCTCTTATTCGACAGGATTTCTTTGAGAAATTTAGCGTATGACGGCATTTGAGTTATCGCTTCTGTAAAAGGAATAGTAATATTCAGCTGTTTAAGGAGCTCTACAAATTTCTTAAACTGTCTTGAAGTTTTGGAGTTTATTAGTCTTTGAGGATAAGGAATAGGTGGTTTATATGGCGCTGGAGGGGCTTGAGTTTTTTCACTTGCGGTATCCTCCTTCTCGTTGTCTTCCTTCTTCTCTAACTCGGATTCCTTTTCTGCTTGTTCAGTTGGTTTTTGTTGCATGGCTGAGTTTTCGGTCCTCGGATCGATCGTTCGTCCAATTCTTTTCCGCTTCTTAGTATTTCAGCATTTGTTGGCCTTTTGGATTCTGTTCGGGTTGTCCAGGAAATGTGCCAGCGGGTGCGGCAGCAGAGGCTTGTTGTTGAGCCACTTGTGATATCTGTGTTTCTAGCATTTTGTTGTGGGTGGCTAAAGCATCTACTTTTCCTGTCAACTGTTTAATTTGCTCGCTAGTGTGTATGTTTTGATTCAGGAATTCTTTGTTTGTTTGAGCTTGAGTAGCTATGAATTTTTCCATCATCAATTCGAGGTTTGATTTCCTAGGTGCAGTCTGAGCAGCAGTTGGTTTCTGATATCCTGGCGGAGCAGTAGGCATTTGCAATGCATTTTCGCTTTTGTAAGAAAAGTTTGGATAATTTCGCCAACCTGGGTTATAGGTATTTGCGTAAGGATTTCCTTGAGCATAATTTACCTGGTCTGGTGGGATTCCGGCTAGCAATGGGCATTCGGGCGCATTATGAGTGGTGCTTCCGCATAACTCGCAATTTGGAGTTACGACAACGACGATTGCAGTGGGGTTAACGGTCAGACTATCAATCTTCTGTGCTAGAGCATCTACTTTAGCGTTGAACTTTTCAAGACTGCTGATCTCGTACATCCCACCTTTCGCTGTGGTTTTCTCTGTTGGAGTGCGTTCACCTCCCCATTGGCAATGGTTTTGAGACATGTTTTCGATTAATTGATAGGCTTCGTCGTATGGCTTATCCATAAGTGCACCGCCCGCGGCGGCGTCTATTGTCAATCTAGTATTGTATAAAAGCCCATTATAGAAAGTATGGATTGTCACCCAGTCTTCTAGATCGTGGTGAGGACATGTTCTCATCATATCTTTGAATCGTTCCCATGCTTCGTAAAGAGATTCAGTATCTTTTTGTCGAAATCCGTTGATTTGAGCTCTAAGCATAGCAGTTTTGCTTGGCGGAAAATATCTCGCTAAGAAGACGTTTTTCAATTGTTCCCACGTTGTAACGGAGTTGGATGGTAACGATTGTAACCATGTCCACGCTCTGTCTCTAAGAGAGAATGGGAAAAGACGAAGTCTTATCGCGTCTGGAGTTACTCCATTTGCTTTCACCGTGTCTGCGTATTGTACAAACTTTGTTAGATGTTCGTTCGGATCCTCAGTTGCGTTTCCTGAGAATTGGTTTTGTTGTACAGCTGACAGCAATGAAGGTTTCAGCTCAAAATCATTTCGGGTAATAGCTGGGGCAGCAATGCTACTTCTAGGCTCCATCTGAGAGGGTGTAGCGTATGCCTTCAGCGGTTTGTTTGGAGGTCCTTCATCCATGTTTGATTCTTCTTCGGATTTGGGAATGGGAGCAAAAGGATCGGGAATGTTATGTTTGAGTTGGTACTCAATGATTCGGCTTCTTAGATGTAAGAAGCGTTCTAGTTCTGCGACTGAAGGTTTCAAGATATCGCCTTGTGGGCGATTACTTGGCATACAATCGACAACACTAGTAAAGGAAAAATGAAAATTGTTAACCTAGTCTATACGGCGTAACAGAAGGTTACACTATTGACTAAACGGGTCCCCAGCAACGGCGCCAAAAACTTGATCGCGACTTTCTATGTCTAATACAACCTAACTGCAAGTGCACAGTCTATCGCGTAGTAATAATAGATATCGATCCCACAGGGACTCGTAATCAAACTAGTGTTCTCGGGAGTTACTATGTTTAGCTAGGTAGAATATGTTTAAGGGAATAAGATTGTCACTAAAAGGGAAACTAAGACTGTTACTTAGATTATAATTGATTAAATCGATATGCAGTAATTGTGTTCTTCAGGGATTTGACAAGTTACGGTGTATGAAATAATTTTCAGAGTTTATTTAAGCAGAAAATGGTGATTTAAAGACTCTCGCCTCACGATGGTTATTGACGCTAATCATAATTCTAAGGGCCAAACGTACACTTTCGTATCCCATTCGGGGTTAAAATTATTTTTTGGAAATCTCTAAGTTCTAATTCATTTTAAAGTGCTTTCGCTGTTATTAAAATAAATGACTCGTGTTTACTATCTGATCTTACCGCAGCTTTCGCTTGTTGGTTCGTATCTTAATTAATTTCCCACTTTCGTGGCAAAACTACTTTTAAATAAGTTCTCGCTTTCGCGACGAAGTTTATTCAGTACATTAATTTTAAACACTCAGACCATAAATTACTTTTGAAAAGACAATTTTCCACCAGTTGTTATCAAATCCCATTCGAATTATTACCACATATCGATTACTTAAATTTAGCTAGACATGGATTTGGGAAAGATAAAACATAAATAAAAACAATAAATAATAATATGCATTATAATAAAATTGGAATTACGATTGAAATGAGAAACCTGTAAATATTCCAATTGACCTTTGGGCAGATCCTCCACAGATGTTGGCATGATTCTGGTCTTTATGCCAATTTGATCGTACAATGGAAGTAGAAATTACAGAAGAATGAAAGGAATGCAGAAAAAGCAAAGAGAAATAAATAAGAATATTAAACTGGAAAGGTTTGCTCTGGAAATAAATTTGGCAACACTTCGTTGTATGAATGCGGCTCCCTTTATGAGGTCCCCTTCTTCCCCTTTTATAGAAATGGAATTCTAACGGTTATAATTGGAGAGAGTGGACTTTGAGGCAGAAAAATCAGGGTGTAGTGGTCCACTATTTGGGACTTGGAACTGCTTCTTTAACGTGCAATTGAAGTGGGGCGTTTTTGCCTGCATGACGGTCGTCACAAGGTGTGACGGTCGTCACCCGTGTGACGGTCGTCACATCAGCAAAAACAGCATTCTGCGCTTTTCATGATGTTTTCACCCGGTTTTCGTCCATATTTCATATGATATTGCTTCTTTTCTTCATATTGCCTTGTTTAGACGTGATCATCAAATACCTGCAAAACATCAGACAAATAACACGGAAATAACCCGAAATCGAATCGAAAACAGTTAAACTTTAGTTGAATTATGCATTAAAATATATATACGATTTTGTGATATCAGTTGAAAATACAGCTCAGTTCTCCGTGTTTTCGTTCATGGATGGCTTCTCCGGCTACAATCAGATCAAGATGGCGCCGGAGCACATAGAGAAAAATACGTTTATTACACCTTGGGGAACATTTTGCTACAAGGTAATGCCTTTCAGTCTGAAGAACGCAGGGGCCACTTACCAACGAGCAATGGTCACTTTGTTTCATGATATGATTCATCATGAGATTGAAGTCTATGTTGATGACATGATTGCGAAGTCCCAAACGGAGGAGGGGCATCTGGTCAATTTGTTGAAGCTTTTTGAGAGGCTTAGGAAATTCAGGTTGAGGCTGAATCCTAACAAGTGTACTTTCGGAGTACGGTTGGGAAAACTACTGGGGTTTATCGTGAGCGAAAGAGGCATTGAGGTTGATCCTGTGAAGATAAAAGCAATACAAGAAATGCCAGCACCAAAAATCAAAAAAGAAGTTCGTGGTTTCTTAGGCAAAATAAACTACATTGCAAGGTTTATCTCTCAGCTCACGGCCACGTGTGAACCGAGGTTCAAACTAGTAAAGAAAGATCAGGCAATTATCTGGAACGAGAATTGCCAGAAAGCATTTGATAAGATAAAACAGTATCTACGGGAACCTCCCATCTTGATACCCCTAGTGGCCGGAAGACCCTTAATCATGTACTTGACAGTTCTTGAGAATAGTATGGGGTGTGTTCTCGGTCAGCACGACGAGACAGGCAGAAAGGAGCATGCCATTTATTATTTGAGTAAAAAGTTCACAGATTGTGAATCCCGTTACTCAATGCTGGAGAAAACATGTTGTGCACTCGCGTGGGCTGCCAAATGTTTACGACAGTACATGCTCAATCACACAACCATGCTATTTTTGAATATGGATCCGATCAAGTACGTCTTCGAGAAACAAGCGCTTTCGGGCAGGATTGTCAGATGGCAAATGGTGTTGACGGAATATGACATTCAGTACGTTTCCCAGAAAGCCATCAAGGGAAGCGTATTGTCTGAATACCTTACCGAACAACCAATCGAGGATTATCAGCCAATGAAATTTGAATTCCCTGATGAGGATATCATGTTTCTCAAAGTGAAAGATTGTGACGAACCATTGCTCGACGAGAGGCCAGACAGGAAATCCCAATGGAAATTGATATTTGACGGGGCGGTTAATTCTTACGGAAGTGGCATTGGGGCAATCATCACGACTCCCCATGGATCACACATCCCATTCACTGCTAGACTGACGTTTCTGATCACCAATAATGAAGCAGAATACGAAACATGCATCATGGGTCTAGAAGAAGCAATTGATTTGAGAATCAAGAACCTAGATGTGTATGGTGACTCGACACTTGTGATTAACCAGATTAAAGGGGAGTGGGAGACTCGTCAATCGAATTTGGTGACGTACATGAATTATGCCAGAAGGATGCTTCCGTTCTTTGATCGAGTGGAACTCCATCATGTGCCCAGAGTTGAGAATCAGATGGCTGACGCCTTAGCCACGTTGGCTTCGATGTATAAAGTCAATTTTTGGAATGAAGCTCCAAGGATTGTCCTTTCTCGTCTTGATAGACCTGCATTTGTCTTTGCGATCGAGGAAGCCTCCGACGGCAAGCCATGGTTCCACGATATCCAGACTTTCCTTATGACTAAGGAGTATCCTGAGGGAGCGTCAACCCAGGATAAGAAGACTCTGAGGAGGCTGTCTGGAAATTTCTATCTCAATCCTGATGGAGTTCTATATAAAAGAAACCATGATCTCGTGCTACTCAGATGTGTAGATGAGAAAGAAGCGAGTATGCTCATGGAAGAAGTCCATGAAGGCACATTTGGTACGCACGCCGGCGAGCATGCTATGACGAGAAAGATCCTGAGAGCAGGATATTATTGGCTGACGATGGAGTCGGATTGCTTCAAATTCGCGAAGAGATGTCATAAATGCCAGATTCATGTTGATAAAATTCATGTGCCACCATGCCCGTTGAATGTCATGTTTTCCCCGTGGCCGTTCTCCATGTGGGGCATCAACATGATAGGCAAGATCGAGCCCACCGCATCTAACGGTCATCGCTTCATTTTGGTAGCCATCGACTACTTCACCAAGTGGGTGGAGGCAGCCTCGTATGCTAACGTGACCAAGCAGGTGGTGGCTAAATTCATAAAGAGGGACATCATCTGTCGTTACGGAACTCCCGAGCGGATCATTACTGATAATGGTTCGAATCTGAATAACAAGATGATGGAGGAGCTATGCCAAAGCTTCAAGATTGAACACCATAACTCATCTCCTTGCCGGCCGAAGATGAATGGCGCCGTTGAAGCGGCCAATAAAAACATTAAGAAGATTATACAGAAGATGGTTGTGACCTATAAGGATTGGCACGAGATTCTGCCATTTACATTGCACGGTTATCGTACGACCGTGCGTACGTCAACCGGGGCAACTCCTTTCTCACTGGTGTACGGTATGGAAGTTGTCCTACCGTTAGAAGTTGAGATTCCTTCTTTATGAGTTTTGGTTGACGTGAAACTCGATGAAGCAGAATGGATTAAGAACCAACTAAACCAACTCAGCCTGATGGACGAAAAGAGGTTAGCATCGATTGCATATGGTCGTCTGTACCAAAGCCGAATGAAGAAAGCTTATGATAAGAAGGTACGTCCTAGAAGCTTTCAGACGGGTGATCTCGTCCTGAAGAAGATTCTTCCTCCACACTCTGATCACCGGGGCAAGTGGACTCCCAATTATGAAGGTCCGTACATCGTCAGCAAGGTCTTCTCGGGAGGAGCCTTGTTGTTATCCACAATGGATGGCGAAGATTTTGCATCCCCGGTGAACGCGGACGCTGTTAAAAAATACTTTGCTTAAAAAATGACCCGCTGGAAAGAAAAAGAATATCCAGGCAAAAATGGGGCATCCTCGCGAACCATAAAAAAGGGAAAAAGGTTCGGGCAAAAATTAGGGATATAAATGAAAAGAATGTACACCCGCAAAGTTGTAAACCTGGAAGGGCGACTTTGGCAAAAAAGGGTATCCCGGTGAATCGAAAACCCGAAAGGGCGATTCAGGAAAAGTTAGGGATTTGAAAAAGCAAATGACTGCGTTCCACGTATGAACTTTCATTGTTTAGTGGTTTGGAAGACCTGAGGGCCGTTTATCTGAATCAATCTCTTCTGAAGCTGAAGCGTCGGAGAAGTATCGAAGTCGAGTGGGTCATAGAGGGATCAACTCATGGTGTTCGTCTACACCACATTGTCGATATTTGTGTATATACTGATGTATATTTATGTTTTTATGCTTGCGCAACTTCCTCATTCCAGGAGCTTGCATCTGTTGTAAAACATTTTTACCCATTCAGGGGTTCGTTATCAATGAAATATATACTATTCAGCAATTCTGTTTGCCTGTTTAGCAATTGCCTGTTTTGTTTGCGAAGAAAGAACGCCGACGTTTTTTATAAAATGTGTCGCTACCGGGAAAATCAGGTGCCGGCAAAATAGAAGAGTCACCACCTTTCGTTATTTATCCCTCAGAGCGGGAAAGGAAACAATCGGAAAAACCTGACGAAAAGGCATAAGACAAGGTCATCGCAACCATTGTCAGGGTTCGGGAGTCGGTTACGGAAGGGGAAGGTATTAGCACCCCTCACGTCCATCGTACTCGATGGGATCCACGCTTGTTGTGTTTATCTGACGGGTTGTTTATTCTATCTACCTATCAAGGCTGGTTTGAAAAGAAAAGAGAATGAGAAATCAGAGAATGAGAAATCAGAGTCAACGTAGTTCGACTAACTACGGGTTACGAGGAAGGTGGCTCGCCAATACGTCAGTATTGTGCCTACGTACTCTCAACAGGTATGAGAGATCAGAGCTTACGTAGTTCGGGATAATACGGATTATGGGAATTCAGATTCATCTGTTTTATCGAGTAGGGTTAGCAAACAGTTCCAGTAGTTTGGCATACGTAGCTCGACCCTTGGAGACTTAGGCGTTACCGTTTACGGTAGAACTGGGAGTTAACGACACTCTTTTATTCAGAAAAGCTTCCTTTGAATTATGGGCCCACGGGGCAAAAAGGTTTGAAGTTTATTTTCTGTCTTTTACGGAAGAACTGTTTTTTATGGATGTTTGCAACCAATATCGCACTAGAGACTATGACCTGAGAGTGAATGCGTCGCATGTCACCCAAAGGGTGCCATACTAAACATCCAAGTTGTCGAAAAGAAACTCTTCGACAACCCTTTCTCAGGTAGCTTAAGGCTCGTAACGTACGACGTCAGTTAACTTTTATTACTGTATTTTAATTTGTTTTGAGATGAGAAGAGAACGAACAGGTTCAACTAAGGGGAGACTATCAAGTCCTAATGTTGTCATGCCAAGGATTCATCCTATGGTTGAGGTTTGAAACAGGGAACTCCTAGAAGTTATCATGCATAGGTTTCAACCTAAAGTTCTAATCATTACTTCCTTATCAAAGGAAGTGAGATTCCTAGGGGATCATGTCAATGATAAACAGAAACAGATAAAGCATCAGCTAAACAGTAAACAATAAACGATTATAAAAGGCATGCAATGCAAGTGAGGGAGGAAATGTGTGTGGGGCATCAGCCTCCACAAGCTCATCTCAACCTCAAGCCAGACATGAATAACAGTAATCATACAGAGGAAATAACATGCTATCAAGCAAACACAACAACTGCAATCATACAGAGGAAATAACATGCTATCAAGCAAACCACAAACCACATAAGCAAGGGAGTTGGGCTCTACCGAATACCCGCAATCAAAGCCATACAGTAACAATACAAGCAGAGGGAGCAACTCAACCTCTAGTGCAATCATGCTCCTAGATTAAATCAATCTAAATATGAACTTATTCTAATGCATCAAGCAAATCAAACAAGTCACACCAATACAGTTGCACAACAAGCAAACAGACAGGAAAGAAAGCAGATCAACAGCTTCCACAGCCTCACAGCAAAGCAACCCTCTGACAGCAGTTCAGCCCACAGTCCTCAACAGCTCTTCAGGGCTTTCATTTTCACTAGCAAGCATCAACTTGCTTCTCCAAGCTTTCAACACATCAAACATAAGTATCAACTTATCCCTCTTCTTTAAGCCTCAGCTCCAAAGTAAATTCCACCTTCAGGCTTCAATCCCAATTGCAAGTATCAACTTGTTCCTTCAGGGACTCAATGCACTAAACACACAAGTATCAACTTGTTCTCCAACTTCAAGCTTCAGCTTCTTCATCTGATCCCACCTGGATTCCCTTCACAAGTGTCAACTTGTTCTTACTGGTCCTCAAGCTTCAGCTTCAATGGCAGTCTTCAATAGCAAGTGCCAACTTCTAGCATCTTCAATCTTCTAACAAGGAATTCCATCCTCTAGCAAGGGATAAAGATTCATCTAACAAGAGCAAGGTTTGGATGATTGACAGCAGAGTGAAGACCAAAGGTCACCACTAAGCACTCCATCATCAGAGAAAGGGACCCTCAAAGGTTCTACCAACTTGTGAAGAGCCACACATCCTACCAAAGGAGGGATGATGCCTTTACAAGGGGACCTTACATCATAGCAAAGAATGGAAGTGATCAACATCTTCCATGTTTATGAAGGAAGAGAATCTATCTAGAAGCTCTGCCTACAAACCCTAATCTTAACACCTGATCAACACTACACCAAAAGAAGGGAAATCTTCCCATCCAAGCTTCTTCAATGCATTCCATGGTAGCCCAAGCTTGTCTTCAACATCTTCCAAGAGCAAGAGAGGCAAAACCCTAATCTAAGGGAACTAAAGAAGCAATCTAGTTGAATTAGCAAGTTAGGATCACCTAAAACCTAGCACTAAAGTTAGTCCTAACTAAAATACTAAAACCAATTGTAAAATCCTACAAAATAACTATGGGACCCTAATTGAATCATGAATCTACCATACAAAATTCAGAGGTTGAATCATCCACCAAGTCCTAAAAATAGAACCTAAATCACAAGGTACTAAGCATAAACCCTAAAAATGGAGCCCCTAAAGTTTCAACTTAAAACTACCACCTACATTCATCACAAAAATGTGAGAAAAATCTAAGGGGAACATGCATATCTATTCTATCTACACACAAAAAATCAAGGCAAGAATCATCACCAAATGCTCAAACCAAATTCATCAAAACAAGGTATCAACCATGGCTATTTTAATATCAATTAATATTCTAAAAATGCAAATAAAATCAAAAATGCATGAATTATTAAAATTTTCTATCTACAAAATTCTAGATTCAATAATGAATGAGGGGAAAAAAGTTTGGAATTAATTGAGTTAATCCTCTATTTTTTATGAATTATTTTCTAAGTCTCGTGAAATGAAGAAAATAAAAGAAATTAAATGGAAATTGGTTAAATCAGCGTGGCAAATAGCAATTAAAACCAGTTTAACGTGTGGGTTGGGCCCAGAGTGGGGTGTTGATAGCAACCAATGTGAAGGCCCATGCGCTTGGATTCCTCATGTTCAATTCAGTTCACAAAAATTAAAAGAAAAAGAGTACACACGAAGACTCGAACCTATGCACCCTTGGTATATGCAACGAAGAAACAAAGCCTGGAGTTCTCATTAAACCAAAATGACGGTGAATTAGGGAGGGTTACGTGGCGCGTTGAGGGACCTAGGATTGATTGACCAAGTCACATTTTCTTCGCGAATGGATGGTTAAGATTATCTCTTCAACCTTTTCAAAATTCTGAAATTTGAAAAACGCGCGCGCACCAGGGTCGTCGCCGGTGGCTTTTCCGGTCACCCTGTTCAACCCTAACTCTCTCTATAATCAACCATTTCACATGATTCTTGAATGAAACTTTCTCTAAATTTCACCAGGAACTCAACTACACTATTTAATCATGCTAAAACGCAAGGATAAAAAAATATCACTCTCCACCGAAAAATGGCATAAACCTTAAATTGTCTCTAATCTTCAAATTAATTATCCAGAAAGCTTCTAGCAATGATCTACAGTGAATCTAGCCTATCAAAACCTAAAGAAACTACATGAATCAAGCCATAGGATGAGAATTACATACCTGCAAATTTTGAATGCATAGAGCACTGAAACCTTCAAATCAGCCTTCAAGAATCTCCAGATACCTTCACTAACACCAAATGAAACTTCTGTGTGCAACAAATTGGATTGAAACTCTCTGAATCCTTGAATTCTATTTTTACTTGCAAGCTATGAACTCAAAGTGCTCTCTCACGATTTTGCAATGATCTTGGCTCAAATTCTATCTGGAATCACTCAACAACACAAGAGGAAACTTCTGAATGCAAAGAAATGGATTGAAATGGCTAGAATGTGTGTAACTGAATTTGATTTGCAAAATGAAATTTCAGAATGCAATCTCTCTATTCTCTCTCAATTTCCACCTACCAATGCTCTGAACCAGTTCTAATGCTTATATAGAACCAGTAGGAATGATCTAGAAGTTTCTGGAACCATCTATATGAGATATCCAATATCTCTTGCTCTTGAATTTTTCATCTCATGCTCATCCATGACAGTTCTGCTTTGGCCTGTTGCAGCACCTCATTCTCATCCAAATTCTCCTCAAATGACATTTTGAAATGACCTGAATTGATTGGAACCTTGGTTTTGATCTTGTGCATAGTTTGGCATATGTAACTTACATCATAAGCTACCAAATGCAATTATGAGCAAATGACTTCAAATGAAAAAACAAACATTGCCATTGTTTCTAAAATCATCTTTCCAATCAATTTGACCTATAATTTTGTTTCATTTGGTCACAAAATGACTTATTTGCATTTTTGACCATTAAATCCTTTTAATTCTTCCTTTTTTCAAAATTTCTTGAACCAAGTCTCTCCTTGAGCCATTTCAATGCCTCCTTGATGCATGGTCAAGGTTAAAACCCCATTTTGAGCAACTTTCTAGTCGAACAAAATTTCATTTGAAGCCTCTAAGTTGGTGAAAATGGCCTATGATCACAAATGACCTATAATAACCAAATGTCCAAAATACCCTTGACTTGTCAAAGCCATAACTTGAGTTATACAACTCCTATCAAGGACTTCTAGTACTATATAGAAAGCTAAGAGCATAAGGAACAACATTCATGTTGACCAAAAGTTCATAGGAATCATCCTTCTTGGGCAAACGTTTCATGCAAGTTGGGTAACTTTCAAGCTCCAAATTCACATACCTCATATGACTTGTAACTTGTCAAAGCCATAAATTGAGTTCTACACATCCTATAAAAGACTTCTAGAACTCAAATTAAAGCTAATATCATGCTCTACAACAATCATGTTGGGGGCAAGATGAGATGACAATCACATCTTGAGCTAAATTGCCTTGAAGATACGGGTCAAACTAGGGGATTTTACACTGTCAAGCCTTAGAAACCCTAGCTTGAAACTTCTCAAACTCTTCAATCATGATGAGTTGACCTTGGAATCATCCTTATAACATCTCAATGTATCAACCCATGATCACATGGCTCTTGGATTAGGTCTCAACCTTCTCCAAATCCTCAGTTGACTTAGGATTGACCCAGTCAAACCCTAATTGCACCACTCATGGCTGAGGCTCCTCAATCTTGCACAATGACTTGTCTAAACCTCAAAGTGATCTTCAAAACTTCTCATGAGCTCTCTCAATACCTCAAGTCCATCTTCATGGCCTCAGAATCATCTGATGGCTTTCTACAACTTTCAAGTTAGGAGACCCACACACTTGGCTTCAACCACTATCTCTGAGGATCTTTTAACTTCTCTAACAAGGATATCACCCCTTGAACACTTGAATAACCTTCTTAGCTAGCTTCATAGTCTTTTGTAGCTCTTAATTGGTAATCATACCTCTTGATCTCCTGCATACATGTCAATGAAATGCAAATGATAATGCTAATGTGAATGAAATGAAACATACGCTAGGTAAAGAAATGTTGGACAAATTTTGGGGTGCAACAAAATGTGCATACATAAACTTACTGGCCTAGGCCGCTGATTGTTGAAACAATGAATTACTTGAACATTTTCGCAGGATGATAACCTTGATGGGTCCCTTTGAGAAGGGTATCTTGTCTGTTTGTTTGTATTGTTGCAGGTATAGCATATTCCAGGCAGTACGTCGTATGTTTCCCAAAGCAGGATGATTCCTTCTCCCTCAGCAAGTGCAGCAGCATCTCCCCACGGAGTCTGAACACGAGATGGTAAACGTTGATATGTCTTCCCAAGCAGAGAAGATTCTCTCCCCAACCAGATGCATCCTGAGGCAGGATCGTCATCTCCCAGCTGAGTCATACGCAAAAGCGTGTATCCATTCCCCGCACTGAGTCAATGTGCAGTTTTCTCGTAGAAGACTATCCGCAAGTATGCGGCATGCGATAGTTCAAGACTGAAGTCTCCAACGGAATTGAAATTCCCCACAGAGTTGTATTCTCCCCAGCAAGCAGGATGATTCCTCCTTCCCCAGCCGAGTTGGCATCTCCCCAAGAGAGTCGACTCCTTGAAGCCGTGCGGGCCATGATTGGTTTTCCCCAGTAGAGTGTTGAATAGTTGATGCTGTATTTCTCCACCGGAGTCGTCATCTCCAGGAAAGTTTCGCCGTGAAGGCCTCGCAGTTTATTTCTGCGATTGACATCGTTTTCCTCAGCAGTTGTGGTTCGTATACCCGGTTGAGCAAGTCCAAGTTCTCGGAGAGCTTTATTCCCCTGCAGCCGTCTCCTGAAGTTCGTTTCCCCAGGCGGAATCCAATTGAGATTGGCGTGACGTTTTTTTCCTCGGCGGGATGATTCCTTCCTCCACCAGAGTGGTTCTTTCTCCTTGACAGAAGGCTTTTCCCTTCAGCATTTATTTTGCTGATGGGGCCGTAGCATTTTGCATGATTGCATAGCATTTACCCTAAAAACGCGTAGCATTTCCACCGTGTGGAGCATTGCGCCCTTGTCCAACATATGCATATGAAACATGAGCTAGGTCGTTACCGTTCTTGTTTTGAAGGTGTTCCTCCGCAGAATGGTTTGCTCAAGATGATTCTTGAATTCCCCAGCGGAGTTGATGGCTTAAGATGATTCTTAAAAATCCCCAGTGAGGTCGCCAGAGTTGGTTGCTCAAGTTGATGCTTAGAGTCCCCGGCAGAGTGTTTGCTCAGGATGATTCCTGAAATCTCCAGCAGAGTTATTGGTTCAGGGTCATTCTTGAAGCCCCCAACTGAGTTATTTGCCCAAGATGAATCTTGAAGTCCTTAGCAGAGTTGATTCATCCAGAATGATTTCTGGACCCCCGAAGTAGAGTTACTTGATAGTTCTCCAGAATCCCCAGCGAAGGTGTGTCATCCCTAGCAGGTTCCTGAACAGCGAAGTTGAAATTTCCTTGAGGACTTGATGATTGAAGTCCGACAGCGGTGCCAAAACCCCAGACCTGCTGATAAAGTCCGGCTGCGATGTCGAAGCGGTTTGCCTAGCTGACGCAGGGTGCCTGATGGCAAAATATTGTGTATCCTTATTGGTCCGTGAATGACTAAGGATTCCATTTGAAGACTTATTGACAAAGTCCAACTATGATGACGAAGCAGCTCTCTCAACTGATGCGGAGTTCCTGATGGCAAAAGTTTGGGTATCCCTATTTGGTTCATGATTGACCGAGGATTCTATTTCAGACTTGCTAACGAAGTCCGGTTGACGCCCAAAAGTTCTTTGAATGCCCGATGGCATGATTAACTTGATTGTTAAAAAGTTCCTAATGACCTGATGAGTCCCGAGGAATCCTTCTGCCGCAGTGTCGCAGAATGCCTGACGGCAATATCAGCTATGTATCACCGGTTACCGAGTGACCAGTGATCCCTTGATGACTTGAGGACGAAGAAGCTGCAGCGAAATCAGATGACCATCCTGACGGAGATTTGAGATTAGACCTTTCACAAATTACCAATTCCCCACCAGAATTGTCGTGCGACTGTCATGCTCAGTTCAGAAGATGTTCCTACCAATCAGAGTATCGTTTACCTGTATGGTTAGCAAATCATCAGTTACCGTGTAACCGGTGATCCCTTGATGATTTGAGGATGCAATGACATCAGATAAATCAGAGAATCATCCTGACGGTGATTCAGATCAGTATTTCTTCAGCTAGTTGCCGTGCAACCGTTGTTTCAATTTCCGAAGAGATTTGTTCCCATCAGAGTACCGTGTACATGTGCAGTTGGCAAATTTCTAGGTTTGTTGGTATTCAACCGTCTTTTACCTTGATTGTTTGAGAGCCGTTCGCTTCTCACCCATTCAGATCCAAGCCGTTTGAATAGGGGCAGTTGTTGCACCCCAAAATTTGCCCAACACTTCTTTACCTAGCTTATGTTTCATTTCATTCACATTAGCATTATAATTTGCATTTCATTGACATGTGTGCAGGAGATCAAGAGGTATGATTACCAATCAAGAGCTATACAAGACTATGAAGCTAGCTAGAAGGTTACTCAGATGTTCAAGGGTTGATATCCTTGTCAAAGAAGTTAAAAGATCCTTAGAGAGAGTGGTTGAAGCCAAGTGTGTAGGTCTCCTAACTTGAGAGTTGTGGAAAGCCTTCAGATGATTATGAAGCCATGAACTTGGACTTGAGGTCTTGATAGAGCTCATGAGAAGTGTTGAAGATCACTTTGAGGCCTAGACAGGTCATGGTGTAAGATTAAGAAGACTCAGCCATGAGTGGTACAATTAGGGTTTGACTGGGTCAACCCTAAGTCAACTGATGATTTGGAGAAGGTTGAGACATAATCCAATAGCCATGTGATCATGGATTGATACATTGATATGTTCTAAGTATGATTCCAAGGTCAACTAATCATGATTGAAGAGTTTGAGAAGTTTCAGGCTAGGGTTTCTAAGACTTGACAGTGTAAAATCCCCTAGTTTGACCCCTGTCTTCAAGACAATTTAATTCAAGATATGATTGTCATCTTGTCTTGACCCCAACATGATTGTTGTAGATCATGAGCTTAGCTTTAATTTGAGTACTATAAGTCCTTGATAGGGTTTATAGAACTCAAGTTATGAGCCAGACAAGTTACAAGTCATCTGAGGCATGTGAATTTGGAGCTTGAAAGTTACCCAACTTGCATGACACATTTGCCCTAGAAGGATGATTCCTATGAACTTTTGGTCAACACGAATGTTGTTCCTCATTCTATTAGCTTTCCATAAAGTTCTAGAAGTCCATGATTGGATTCGTAGAACTCAAGTTATGGCTTTGACAAGTCAAGGGTATTTTGGGTATTTGGGCATTACAGGTCATTTTGAGTCATAAGTCAATTTCACCATCTTGCAAGCTTCAAATAGATTTTTGTTCAACATGAAAGTTGTTAAAAATGATGGTTTTAGCTTGTCTAAGTATCAAGAGTCCATTGATATGGATTACATCAAGCATTAGTGGAAGAAAGTTCATAAAAAAGCCATTTTAATGAATTAAGATGAGAAAACTCAAAACAATTGAGAATAACATGTTTTCAAGTCACATTTGTAGTCAATTTGAATGGAATTTATGTTTTAGAGAGATTGACATTATTACATTTTTGGTTTGAAGTCCATAACATGGCCATTTGGAAGGTTGCTTCACAAATAAGAAACATATCCCACATACTCCATAGGTTGAAATCAAAGGAAGGAAACCACTTCATTACACTCCATAAGGCTTAAGTCAATCATGTTGAATAAATTTGGAGTATGAACAAAGCTTGAAGGCACATATCCACATTGAAAATTTTGAAGGAAAGTGAAAATCCAAAACTCGTGAATGGGCTTGGTTTGGGCCTCTAACCCATTGAAACAGATCATAAATAGGATTTAGAACAGAATTGGAAGCTTCTAGTGATCATTTTTGTGGAGAATCCATTGGAGAGAAGTGGAGCAAGAAGCTTGAAGTTGAAATTTGATTTTGGAGTTCAAGAGCGAATCAAGATCAATTGAGGATTTCTTTACCTTCATCAAGCATCTTGGAGTGAATCTGCACTTTCTTGGAGGTTAAAGAGTGCAAGAACTACTTCTGTTACAAGCTTGAACACAGGTTGGTGAATTTTACGATTGTGCTTAGTTTAGGCAGTGTTAGATAGAAATTCATAGGTGGTTAGGATCCGGATGATGTGTAGTTGGATTTAGGATGATCAATTGCATGATTAGAGACGATTTAGGTTGGACACCATTTTCGGTTGAGATTGGGATTTTGAGATTCGTGCATTTTTAGAGTGAACAAATGATATGGTTAGATTGCTGGTGAAATTCTGGACAAGATTCATGTAAGGATCGTGGCGAATGGTGGTCTGTAGAGGAAGTTAGGGTTGTGCAGGGTGACCGGAAATGTCACCGGCGGTGGCCATGGCTGCGCGCGAATGTTGCAGAGGTTTAAACGAGGAAGATGGAATCTTCACCATCCGTTTCTGTGGAAATGTTGACTCAGTCCTTCATCCAAGCGCGTATGTTACGCCACGTACCCTCCCCCCCTTGTACGCTGCGTTTCACTAATTGGAACTCAGGCTTTTGTGTTGAGATACATGCACCAAAGGAGCATTGGTTCGATCCTCACGCGTGACAATTTTCCCTTTTATTTTTCTGAACTGAAGAGAATATGATTGAATTCAAGGCGTTGGGCTTAGTGAATCTCTTGCTATCCTCACCCCCATCTGCAGGGCCAAAGTGGATTTTCAATGTGATCTGGTTACTCAACACACACCCTCCCCTGGGTTATTCTTTGGAACTGAGTTGATACTCAGATGGGCCTCACACCCTGTTTCTATGCGCACCCCCATGGTGATGGGCCCAGGCGTTTTGAACTGGCTTTATTTGCTGACTGTACCCTCCTTTCATCTTCTTGTTAATATTGTTTTATTATTTTTTTGTGCATTCCATACTAGTTTGATTTTAATCCATTAAAAATTGGAAAATTGGTCAATAAATCCTGAGATTTTTACCCCTGATTCATGAATGAATTTAGAAATTTTAGGAACAAAAAAAATCATGATTAGCATTTATTTTCATTTCATTTGATATTTTCACATTTTATTTGACAATAAAATTGTATTGTTTTCCTCTTCTATTTAGTGAATTTTGTTTGAGCATTTGGTATTAAGTTTTTGCTTGATATTTGGCTTGTGATTAGGTTTGATATGCATTCTCCCCTCAGATTTTTCTCACATTTTTGTGATGAATTTAGGTGCTGTTTTAGGACTAGAACTTTAGGAGTTCCCTTTTAGGGTGTATTTGTGATGCCTTGAGGTTTAGATTTTGATTGGAGGACTTAGGGAATGATTTAGGTCTTGATTTTTTAACTATAGGTTATTAGTGAATGCATGTTCCCATATAAAAATAATCATATTTTTAGAATGTGTTTTGGTATTTTTGATAGAATATTCTACTTGTGTGTTCATTTGGTGTCTCAATGTTGATCATTGATATGGAATGGACTCAAAATTGGACTTCCTTGCATAGTGGGCTTCTGGATCTCATTGGAAGATATCATGGACATGATGAGGCTTGTGTGAAGTGGCTAGTAGAGCTTGGATTGATGTTTTCCATTCCATTTTGTTAGCTTTGAATAGCTTAGGAAATTAGGGCTTTAGGAGAGAGATTTAGAAATAGATATTTTCTTCAAATAATGGTTGGTTTTGTTCCCATACCATTCTCATCCTATGATTCAAAGTCCTCATGTTGAAGTCTCATCTCTCCTTTAGAGGGATGTGTGACATTTACAATGAGTAGAACTTTTGAGGATGCCTTTCTCTGATGACTGGTTGAGTGTCAGACAGGATTCCTTTGGTTTACTGTCTGCTTCCCATTATCAAACAATCATCTTATTGATTCTCTTCATTCTTGGTGGAGCCTATTGAAGATTGAAGCTTGAAGATGTAGTAACCTTCATTCTCTTGAAGATGATAGACTTGAAGAACAGTTACAGACTGTAGACTGATCTGCTGTCAGAGAGATTGCTTTGCTGTGAAGCTGTCGAAGCTGCTGATTTGCTTTCTTGACTGTCTGTTTTCTTTCTGTGCAACTGTATTGATGTGAATTGATTGGTGTGATGCATTTAGATTATGTCATGTAGTTGAATAAGCCTAAGAGCATCCTAAGGGTTGAGTTTCTCCCCTTGCCTGTATTGCATTAGAGGTTGAGTTCCTCCCTCTGCTTGTATTTTTACTGTGTGGCTTTGCTTGCTGGTATTCGGTAGAGCTCTGCTCTCTTTCCTGTGTGGTTTGTGATTTGCTTGATGGAATTTTATTTTCCTTTATGATTTCAGTTATTCATATCTGGCTTGAGGTTGAGACGAGCTTGTGGAGGCTGATGCCCCACACACATTTCCTCCCTCACTTGCATTGCATGCATTTTACAGTCGTTTACTGTTTACTGTTTAAGCTGATGCTTTATCTGTTGCTGTTTATCATTGATATGATCCCCTAGGAATCTCACTTCCTTTGATAAGGAAGTGACAATTAGAACTTTAGGTTGAAACCTATGCATGATAACTTCTAGGAGTTCCCTGTTTCAAACCTCAACCATAGGATGAATCCTTGGCATGACAACTGTTAGGACTTGATAGTCTCCCCTTAGTTGAGCCCTTTCTTCTCTTCTCATCTTGAAACAACAGTAAAAAGCATAATAAAGGCAAGTTAGTATAAGCGCGTTACGAGCCTTAAGCTACTTGGGTAATGATAATTGAGCGGCCTCCTCTCAATCGTCTAGAATGTTTAGTATACGTCCTTTGGACGATACGCGACACATTCGTTCCCAGGTCATAGTCTCTAGTGTTGTACGAACTACAGACAACTAAAAAACATTTCTTCCGTAAAAGACAGAAAACAAACTTCAAACCTTTTTGCCCCGTGGGCCCATAATTCAAAGGAAGCTTTTCTTAAGAAAAGAGTTTCGTTAACTCCCAGTTCTACCGCAAACGGTAACGCCTGAGTTTCCAAGGGTCGAGCTGCGTACGCCAAACTGCTGGAACTGTTTGTTAACCCTACTCGATAAAACAGATGAATCTAAATTCCCGTAATCCGTATTATCCCGAACTACGTAAGCTCTGATCTCTCATACCTGTTGAGAGTACGTAGGCACAATACTGATGTATTGGCGAGCCACCTTCCCCATAACCCGTAGTTAGTCGAACTAAGTTGACTCTGATTTCTCATTCTCTGATTTGAATACGTAGGCATAAAGCGCGATGTTTTGCCGAGTCATTTTATTTTCTTTTCAGGCCGGCCTTGATAGGTAGATAGTAAATAAACCCGTCCGATAAACACAACAAGCGTGGATCCCATCAAGTACGATGGACATGAGAGGTGCTAATACCTTCCCCTTGCGTAACCGACTCCCGAACCCAGACAATGGTTGCGATGACCTTGTCTTATACCTTTTCGTTAGGTTTTTCCGATTGTTTCCTTTCCTGTTCTGAGGGATAAATAACGAAAGGTGGCGACTCTTATGTTTTTCCGGCACCTTATTTTCGCGGAAGCGACAGGCGGCTCAACCCGAAGTTGAGAAGAACATCTGAAGTCACTGTCAGGCATCTGTTAAACAAACAGGCATCAAACCCGAAGGCCGGCTCAACACAAAGTTCATAGGAATATCTGACATCGCCGTAAGGCATCTGTTAAACAAATAGGCATCGAACACGAAGTCCCGCTCAACACGAAGTTGAGAGCAACATCTGACCTCGCCGTCAGGCATTTGTTAAACAAACGGGAATCGAACTTGAAGGCCGGCTCAACACGAAGTTGAGAGGAACATCTGACCTTACCATCAAGCCTATGTTAAATAAACAAGCATCGAACCCGAAGGCCGGCTCAACCAAAAGTTGAGAAGAACATTTAATCTCGCTGTCAGGCATCTGTTATACAAACAGGCATCGAACGCAAAGGTCGGCTCAACCCGAAGTTGAGAAGAATATCTGACCTCACCATAAGGTATCTGTTAAAAAAAGAGGCATCGAACCCGAAGGCCGGCTCAACACGAAGTTGAGAGGAACATTTGACATCCTCGTCAGGCATCTGTTAAACAAATAGGCATCGAACCAGAAGGGCGACTCAACCCGAAGTTGAGAAGAACATCTGACCTCGCTGTCAGGCATCTGTGAAACAAACATGCATCAAACCGGAAGGCTAGATCAACCCAAAGTTAAGAAGAACATCTAACCTCACCGTGAGGCATCTATTAAACAAGCAGGCATCGAACCCGAAGGCCGTCTTAACCCGTAGTTGAGAAAAACATTTGACCTAGCCGTCAGGCATCTATTAAACAAACAGGCATCGAACCCGAAGGCTGGAACAACACGAAGTTGAGAGGAACATCTGACCTCGCCGTCAAGCATCTGTTAAATAAATAGGCATCGAACCCGAAGGCCGGCTAAACACGAAGTTCACAGGAATATCTGACCTCGTGGTCAGAGATCTGTTAAACAAACAGGCATCGAACACGAAGGCCGGCTCAACCTGAAGTTGAGAAGAACATCTGACCTTGCTGTCAGCCACTGTTAAACAAACTGGCATCGAATTTCATGGCCAGCTCTACCTGAAGTTGATAAGAACATTAGACCTCGCCGTCTAGCATCTGTTAAACAAACAGGTATCGAACCCGAAGGACGACTCAACAAGAAGTTGAGAGGAACATTAGACCTCGCCGTCAGGCATCTATTAAACACACATGCATCAAACCCCAAGCGCGGCTCAACACAAAGTTGAGAAGTACATCTGACCTCGCTGTCAGGGATCTGTTAAACAAACCTGCATCGAACCCGGAGGCCGGCTAAACCCGAAAATGAGAAGAACATCTGACCTCGTTGTAAGGCATCTATTAAAAAAACAGGCGTCGAGATTGATGGTCTACTCATCTCGAAGGTGAGAAGAACATCTGACCTCGTTGTTAGGCATAAGTTAAATAAACAGGAATCGAACCCGAAGGTCGGCTCAAACCAAAGGTGATAAGAACATCTGACCTCGCCGCTAGGCATCTGTTAAATAAATATGCATCGAACACGAGGTCCCGCTCAACACGAAGTTGAGAGCAACATCTGACCTCGCCGTCAGACATCTGTTAAGCAAACAGGCATCGAACCCCTAGGCCGGTTTAACACGAAGTTGAGAGGAACATTTGACCTCGCCGTCAGGCATCTGTTAAACAAATAGGCATCGAACCCGAAGGGAGGCTCAACCCGAAGATGAGAAAAACATTTGACCTCGCTGTCAGGCATGTGTTAAAAAACAGGAATCGAACCCGAAGGCCGGCTCAACACGAAGTTCATAGGAATATCTGATTTATTCGTAAGGCATTTGTTAAACAAATAGGCATCGAACACGAAATCCCGCTCAACACGAAGTTGAGAGCAACATCTGACCTCGCCGTTAGGCATTTGTTAAACAAACGGGCATCGAACTCGAAGGCCGGCTCAACACGAAGTTGAGAGTAACATCTGACCTCTCCATCAAGCCTATGTTAAATAAACAAGCATCGAACCCGAAGGCCGGCTCAACCAAAAGTTGAGAAGAACATTCGATCTCGCTGTCAGGCATCTGTTAAACAAACAGGCATCGAACCCAAAGGTCGGCTCAACCCGAACTTGACAAGAATATCTGACCTCACCATCAGGTATCTGTTAAACAAAGAGGCATTGAACCCGAAGGCAGGCTCAACACGAAGTTGAGAGGAACATTTGACATCCCCGTCAGGCATCTGTTAAACAAATAGGCATCGAACCAGAAGGGCGACTCAACCCGAAGTCGAGAAGAACATCTGACCTCGCTGCCAAGCATCTGTGAAGCAAACATGCATCAAACCCGAAGGCTGGATCAACCCAAGGTTGAGAAGAACATCTAACCTCACCGTGAGGCATCTGTTAAACAAGGAAGCATCGAACCCAAAGGCCGTCTCAACCCGTAGTTGAGAAAAACATTTGACCTAGCCGTCAGGCATCTATTAAACAAACAGGCATCGAACCCGAAGGCTGGCACAACACGAAGTTGAGAGGAACATCTGACCTCGCCGTCATTCATCTATTAAATAAACAGGCATCGAACCCAAAGGCCGGCTCAACACGAAGTTCATAGGAATACCTGACCTCGTCGTCAGATATCTGTTAAACAAACAGGCATCGAACACGAAGGACGGCTCAACCCGAAGTTGAGAAGAACATCTGACCTTGCTGTCAGGCACTGTTAAACAAATTGGCATCGAATTTCATGGCCAGCTCAACACGAAGTTGATAAGAACATTAGACCTTGCCGTCTAGCATTTGTTAAACAAACAGGCATCGAACCCGAAGGACGGCTCAACAAGAAGTTGAGAGGAACATTAGACCTCACCGTCAGACATCTGTTAAACACACAGGCATCGAACCCCAAGCGCGGCTCAACACAAAGTTGAGAAGTACATTTGACCTCACCGTCAGGGATCTAATAAACAAACCGACATCGAACCCGGAGGCCGGCTAAACCCGAAAATGAGAAGAACATCTGACCTCGTTGTAAGGCATCTGTTAAACAAACAGGCATCGAGATTGATGGTCTACTCATCTCGAAGATGAGAAGAACATCTGACCTCGTTGTCAGGCATCAGTTAAATAAACAGGAATCAAACCCGAAGGCCGGCTCAAACCGAAGGTGATAAGAACATCTGACCTCGCCGCTAGGCATCTGTTAAATAAATATGCATCGAACACGAGGTCCTGCTCAACACGAAGTTGAGAGCAACATCTGACCTCGCCGTCAGGCATCTGTTAAGAAAACAGGCATCGAACCCCTAGGCCGGTTCAACACGAAGTTGAGAGGAACATTTGACCTTGCCGTCAGGCATCTGTTAAAAAAATAGGCATCGAACCCGAAGGGAGGCTCAACCCGAAGATGAGAAAAACATCTGACCTCGCTGTCAGGTATCTGTTAAAAAACAGGAATCGAACCCGAAGGACGACTCAACACGAAGTTCATAGGAATATTTGACTTCGTTGTAAGGCATTTGTTAAACAAATAGGCATCGAACACGAAGTCCCTCTCAACACGAAGTTGAGAGCAACATCTGACCTCGCCGTCAGGGATCTGTTAAACAAACCGGCATCGAACCCGGAGGCCGGCTAAACCCGAAAATGAGAAGAACATCTGACCTCGTTGTCAGGCATCTGTTAAACAAACAGGCATCGAGATTGATGGTCTACTCATACCGAAGGTGAGAAGAACATCTGACCTCGTTGTCAGGCATCAGTTAAACAAACAGGAATCGAACCCGAAGGCCGGCTCAAACCGAAGGTGATAAGAACATCTGACCTCGCTGCTAGGCATCTGTTAAATAAATATGCATCGAACACGAGGTCCCACTCAACACAAAGTTGAGAGCAACATCTGACCTCGCTGTCAGGCATCTTTTAAAAAAACAGGCATCGAACCCCTAGACCGGCTCAACACGAAGTTGAGAGGATCATTTGACCTCGCCGTCAGGCATCTGTTAAACAAACAGGCATTGAACCCGAAGGTAGGCTCAACCCGAAGTTGAGAAGAACATCTGACCTCGCTGTCAGACATCTGTTAAAAAACAGGAATCGAACCCGGAGGCCGGCTCAACACGAAGTTCATAGGAATATCTGACTTCGTCGTAAGGCATTTGTTAAACAAATAGGCATCGAACACGAAGTCCCGCTCAACACGAAGTTGAGAGCAACATCTGACCTTGCCGCTAGGCATTTGTTAAACAAACGGGCATCGAACCCGAAGGCCGGCTCAACACGGAGTAGAGAGGAACATCTGACCTTGCCGCCAGGCATTTGTTAAACAAACGGGCATCAAACTCGAAGGCCGGCTCAACCAAAGGTTGAGTAGAACATTCGATCTCGCCATCAGGCATCTGTTAAACAAACACACATCGAACCCGAAGGTCGGCTTAACCCGAAGTTGAGAAGAACATCTGACCTTACTTTCAGGTATTTGTTAAACAAACAAGCATCATACCCGATGGCCGGCTCAACACGATGTTGAGAGGAACATTTGACGTCCCCGTCAGGCATCTGTTAAACAAACAAGCATCGAACTAGAAGGGCGGCTCAACCCAAAGTTGAGAAGAATATCTGACCTCGCGGTCAGGCATCTGTTAAACAAACATGCATCAAACAGGAATGCTGGCTCAAACCAAAGTTGAGAAGAACATCTAACCTCACCATGAGGCACCTGTTAAACAAACAGGCATCGAACCAGAAGGCCGTCTCATCCCGTAGTTGAGAAAAATATTTCACCTAGCCGTCAGGCATCTGTTAAACAAACAGGCATCGAACTCGAAGGATGGCACAACACGAAGTTAAGTAGAACATCTGACCTCGCCGTCAGGCATCTATGAAATAAACAGGCATCGAACCTGAAGGCCGGCTCAACACGAATTTCATAGGAATATCTGACCTCGCCGTTAGAGATCTATTAAACAAACAGGCATCGAACACGAAGGTCGGCTCAACCCGAAGATGAGAAGAACATCCGACCTTGCTGTCAGGCACTATTAAACAAACAGGCATCGAATTTGATGGCCATCTCAACCCGAAGTTGATAAGAACATTAGACCTCGTCGTTTGGCATCTGTTAAACAAACAGGCATCGAACCCGAAGGCCGGCTCAACCAAAACTTGAGAAGAATATTCGATCTCGCCGTCAGGCATCTGTTAAACAAACAGGCATCAAACTCGAACGCCGGCTCAACATGAAGTTGAGAGGAACATTTGACATCCCCGTCAGGCATCTGTTAAACAAACAGGCATCGAACCAGAAGGCCGGCTCAACCAAAACTTGAGAAGAATATTCGATCTCGCCGTCAGGCATCTGTTAAACAAACAGGCATCAAACTCGAACGCCGGCTCAACATGAAGTTGAGAGGAACATTTGACATCCCCGTCAGGCATCTGTTAAACAAACAGGCATCGAACCAGAAGGGCGGTGATCGGGGGATTTTAGTTGTGTTTTCCAAACTATGTTTGTCGTTGGTTTCGCATTGTTTTATCTCTTTTTCTAGTCTTTGGTTTGTTTTGTCGTAGTTATTTGCAGTGTTTTCGCATGAGTCTTAGTTTAATAACTTTATTGCTTTTGCCGCCGATGCATTTGATTTGGTTTCTTTTAGTGTATTTTTGGCAGGAATCGGTGGCCGGACATCCGTACTGTTTCGAAGACAAAGAAAAGCCGAAAAAGCACAAGTCAGAGGCATGACACGGGTGCCCGTGTTGCACAACACGGCCCGTGTCATGAGGGATACGGCCAGGAGGACACGGGTGAAAAGGAGAAAAGAAGAGTTGGAAACAGAAGAGAAACACGGGTGCCCGTGTCACACAACACGGCCCGTGTTGCAGCCCCTGATGCTTTTTTCTCAGTTTCGAGTTACAGCAGCCTGACACGGCCACCCGTGTCACACAACACGGCCCGTGTCAGGGCCACTGATGAGGAAAATGCTGTTTTTATTATTTTTCACTATTGAAGCCATTTTGAAGGGCATTTTAGACATTTTATCATGTAATTTGAATTGAGTTATATTAAGCCTTATTTTGGAAAGAAGGGAGGCACGTTTTGGATTAGGATTGAAAGGAGAGAACTGAAGCCGGAGAATTCGGAAGAACAAAGGATCGATCAAGAGCGGAAGCAATTGATGATCCAAGTCCCCCAATTTCAATTGTAATGATCTTCTCCTTTTTAATTCTAATTACTTTTATGTTGACCAAGAACATGAGTAGCTAAACCCCCAAGTTGTTAGGGGGTGGTCCTTAATGCGATGTAATGACATTTATTTAATTATTCTACGAGACTTATGTTTTTACCTTAATATATTTGATTTTGCATTAACCTTATTCGTATTCCTATTGGAAAGTAGAATTCGAATAGTGCTTAGGCTTAGTCTGGAAAGTCAACCTAACACTTTTGCAAAATAGGATCACGGTCGATATTGCTTAGGAATGAGAATATCCCGTATCACGTATTTTATGGTCGGAGTTATTGCTTGATGTTTTTCAGGGACATTGAGGAATTAGTGAACAGGAAAATCATCAAAGGGTTGCCATTAAGGAATTAAGGCAACTAAAGTGGCCAACTGATAGATTAAGGTTAATAACGAGTAAAGTAGAATAATCATACAGAGTCTGCACTCGTATTGTCTCCACTCCCCTAACACTGTTCTTAGATTAATTAATTCAGTCCGTCTTTACTGTGATATTACTCTGCTACCAAACAAACCACTAGACCTTTTGTTCAATTGAATTCTAAAAATTCTGTTAATTACTACGCAGTCCTCGAGATCGATACTTGGGACGTTTCCCTTATTACTACGATTGGTAAAAATAGTACACTTGCTATTTTCCCGATCATGTTTTTGGCGCCGTTGCCGGGGACTGCCAAATTAACATTGTGTTTAGAATCCAAAAGAAATTTTGTTTCTCTGCGACTAAAATTTTATTGTTTACTGCATTACTTTTATCCGTTTATTATCTAACGCTTGTCTAATTGTGTATGCGAGGTCAGGCCTCAGCTAAATATTCTTTTGATACAGAACCAGAACGAGCATTACACGAAAGACGGAGATTAGCTAAAGTTAAAAGATTGGAAGAAATAGAGGAAATTATATCCGTGCAGAGCGACTCTGAGGAGAGAGAGAGACACCACCTGAGACTGTTCAAATGGATGGAAATCCACCTCAGTCTGAAAGACTGCTAGGAGACTATGGAGGGGCCAATGCTCAACCGAACCGGATGACCATTGTGAATCAACCGGTGAATGCTGCGCATTTTCAGCTACACCCTTCCACCATCCGTCAGTTGGAGAGCAAGCCGTTCGCCGGAAGAATCAACGAAGATGCAAATAAACATCTTCAGAGATTCCTCACAACCACCACCTCGCTGAAAATAGAAGGCCATTCCGAAGAGGCTAAGAGATTAGTTATGTTCCCGTTCACACTCACTGATGATGCGGAAGAATGGTTTTACTCGCTTCCCGCTGGGAGTATCACAACATGGCAAGAGATGGAAACTGCGTTCCTGAATGAGTATTTCCCTGCCTCAGTGTTCATCCGAAAAAGATACGACATTGTCAACTTCAAGCAAAAAGAAGGAGAATCTTTAGGGGATGCATATAAGCGGTTTAAGAGGTGTCTTACAGCATGTCCTACTCATAACCTGGACGCCACAGAGCAGATGCAAAACTTTGTTAATGGATTACGACTCAAAACGAAACAGCTCATAGATACTGCTGCCGGTGGCTCAACCAACTTTTCAACAGCCACAGGTATCAGAAGGATCATAGAAGCAATCTCCGCGAACGAGCACCTTGAGTTGTATGATCGCACGGTAAACCAACCGGAAGGTAAGATTGATCTGAAGCTGGCAAACCAGGTTGTTAAAATGGAGGATCAGATCACCGCTGAGGTAGAGAGAAGGTTAAAGAAAATGAATGTTGAAACTCAGGCAGTGGCACAGGTTGAGCCAGTTCAAGCAGCACCTTGTGAAATATGCGGTGGGCCACACTTTACAATGCATTGTGTAGCAACCCAAGAGCAAGTGGAACAGATTAATATGTTGAGGCAGAACAATCCTTACGCCAACACATATAATCCTGGTTGGAAGAATCACCCAAACTTTTCATGGAAAGATCAACAAGGTAATATGCAAAAACCTATTCAAGGCCAACAACCGTATCAACCTCATCCACAGCAATACCAGCAGACACCGTACCAACCTCAATATCAACCACAAGCGCCTCGAAAAGCTGATTGGGAAGTGGCCATTGAGAAAATGGCCGCCCAAAGTTCTCAATTTCAAGAAGAGACAAGGAGTAACTTCAGGAATGCTGGAGCATCCATAAAGAACCTTGAAGTACAAATGAGTCAAATTGCCCAACAGCTAGCAAGTTCACAAGCGCCGGGTACACTTCCAAGTGCCACAGTACCAAATCCGAAGGATCACCACCAAATTAAGGCGGTAGTAACAAGAAGTGGAAAGGCCAAGGAAGTAGGAGAAGAGGAAACGGAACTAAATGATCTGATGATTGAAGTGGAGCTGGAAATTAAGGAGAATGAAACAGTCGAGGAAGAAGTGGTGACACCGGTACCGGTAACTAAAGAAAAAGTGGTAAAACCGAAACCAGTGATCAAGCTACCATACCCCTCAAGAAATAAGAAGAAAGGACAGCAAGAGAAGAATTTCGAGAAGTTCCTGGAGCTGTTTAAGAAGTTGGAGCTGAACATTCCGTTGTTGGAGGCACTAGAACAAATGCCCACCTATGCAAAATTCATGAAGGACATCATTGCTAAGAAGCGGACGAGTGAGTCCGAACCTGTTATTCTAACGGAAACTTGCAGTGCTATTTTGCAGGGTCTGAAGATTCCGGTCAAGAAGAAAGACAGTGGAGTTGTTACTATCCCATGCACTATTGGCGATAGGTCATTCAACAGAGCTTTAATTGATCTGGGAGCAAGTATTAGCCTCATGCCCTTGTCTATCTACAAAAAATTAGATATCGGTGCGGTTCAAGACACTCGGATGACCCTCCAGTTTGCTGATCATTCAGTTAAGCGGCCATATGGAGTGGTTCAAGATGTACTAGTTAAGGTAGATACATTTGTGTTCCCGGTTGATTTTGTGATCCTAGAGATGCCGGAAGATGAAGAAATGCCGTTAATTTTGGGCCGACCATTCTTGGAAACCGGGAGAGTCATGATAGATATGGAAGGCGGCACCCTGACCTTGAAAGTATATGACGAGGAGTTAAAAATTGATGTTAGTAATACCATGAAGCATAAACAGGATCGGGGCACCAGCAGCAACATACAAGTGCTAGAACAGGTCGTAGAGAGCGAACATGTGGAGAGTGTGACCCAACTGCCTCTGGAGAGAGTGCTAAGCATGTCAATCTTTAAGGAAGACAAAGAAGTAGATGAGAATGACAGAGAGGTAGTCGAAATGTTGGACACTCGACCATTCCAAAGGGGATCCCGACCACACCGATGGGAGGACTTACGGCAACCTATAGAGCTTGAGGGTAATGACGAAAAGCCTAAAGGTTCGGAATTGAAACAACTGCCGGAAAACCTCAAATATGTGTTTCTAGACACCGAGGAAAAGTGTCCCGCCATTATCAGCTCTAGTTTGAAAAGTGTCCAAGAGAAACAACTAATTGGGGTTCTAAAAAAATTTAAGAGTGCTATTGGTTGGAAAATAGAAGAATTAAAGGGTATAAGTCCTACAGTTTGCATGCACAAAATTCTTATGGAAAAGGACCATAAACCGGTTGTGCAGCCCCAACGAAGACTGAACCCCGTTATGAAGGAAGTCGTAAGAAAGGAAGTGGTGAAATTATTGGATGCTGGGCTTATCTATCCTATATCCGACAGTTCATGGGTGAGCCCTGTTCACGTGGTGCCTAAGAAAGGAGGTACAACTGTGGTGAAGAATGACAAGAATGAGTTGATTCCTACGCGTACCGTCACTGGGTGGAGGGTATGCATTGATTATAGGAGACTTAATTTAGCCACCAGAAAGGATCATTTCCCGTTGCCTTTTATTGATCAGATGTTAGAAAGATTGGCTGGGCACGATTACTACTGCTTTCTAGATGGATACTCCGGATACAACCAAATCGCGGTTGCGCCGGAGGATCAAGAGAAGACAGCTTTCACATGCCCGTACGGAGTTTTTGCTTATAGGAGGATGCCATTCGGGTTATGTAATGCCCCGGTCACGTTTCAAAGATGCATGACTTCCATTTTTGCGGATATGCTCGAGAAACATATGGAAGTCTTTATGGACGATTTTTCTGTGTTTGCCTCATCTTTTGATAATTGTTTAACGAATCTTTCACTTGTTTTGCAGCGATGTCAGGAAAGTAATTTGATCCTAAACTGGGAAAAATGTCATTTTATGGTTCGAGAGGGCATTGTGCTTGGTCACAAGATCTCTCATAAGGGGATCGAAGTGGATAAAGCCAAAGTGGAAGTGATTTACAAGTTACCACCGCCGGTGAATGAGAAAGGCATTCGAAGTTTCTTAGGCCATGCGGGTTTCTACCGTCGGTTTATAAGAGATTTTTCCAAGATAGCAAAACCATTGACGTCCTTGTTAGTCAAGGAAAAAGCATTTGTTTTCAGTAAGGAGTGTGCTGATGCTTTCGAAAATCTGAAAAACAAATTAGTTTCAGCACCGATTGTAAGTGCCCCTGATTGGTCTCTTCCGTTTGAGATCATGTGTGATGCTAGCGATATCGCTGTGGGGGCTGTGTTGGGGCAGCGGAGAGAGAAGTTGTTACATGTTATTTATTATGCTAGTCATGTTTTGAACCCTGCACAGATGAATTACGCGACCACCGAGAAGGAGTTGTTAGCGGTGGTGTACGCCTTCGATAAATTTAGGCAATATTTGTTGGGTTCAAAAGTGATTATTTATACTGACCATGCTGCATTGAAATATCTTTTTTCTAAACAGGAATCGAAGCCTAGACTCCTGAGATGGATTTTGCTTCTTCAAGAATTTGATGTGGCGATCCGCGATAAGAAAGGATGTGAGAACACCGTGGCTGATCACTTGTCGCGAATGTCACCAATTGAAGAAAATGAAGATAACCGCCCTATAAGGGATGAGTTCGCTGATGAACGCATTTTAGCTATTTCCGGTGTTCCATGGTTCGCTGATTATGCGAATTACTTGGTCGGAGGTATCATACCCGACGATTTTGACTCTAATAGAAAAAAAAAAGTTTGTTCATGATTGCAGGTTTTATTTATGGGACGACCCTTATCTCTATAAAAGAGGAGTGGATGGTTTAATCAGAAGATGTGTACCTGAAGAGGAACAGAGGAAAGTGCTTACAGCTTGTCATAATTTGGAATATGGAGGACATTTCAGTGGTGACCGAACCGCTGCCAAAGTCCTCCAATCGGGGTTATACTGGCCCTCAATTATTAAAGATGCTCAAGAGCTGGTGAAAGAATGTGACAAATGTCAGAGAACGGGAAACATTTCGAAACAGAATCAAATGCCCCAAAATTTCATGCTGGAAGTGGAATTGTTTGATGTGTGGGGGATATACTTCATGGGGCCATTTCCACCATCCTCTGGAAAGCACTACATTTTGGTCACAGTGGATTATGTGTCAAAATGGGTTGAAGCCGTGGCTCTGCCTACTAATGATGCAAAGGTGGTAGTCAAATTCTTAAAAGAAAATATTTTTGCCAGGTTTGGAGTTCCAAGAGCGTTGATAAGTGATGGAGGAACTCATTTCCTAAATCACCTTATGGAGAGACTCCTTCAGAAATACAATGTGAAGCACCGGGTAGCCACCCTGTATCATCCCCAAACAAGTGGTCAAGTGGAGGTATCTAATCGGCAATTAAAACAAATTCTAGAAAAAACTGTTAGTTCGTCGCGGAAGGATTGGTCAACCAAGGTGGATGATGCATTATGGGCATATCGTACAGCGTTTAAAACACCCATAGGCATGTCACCATATCAACTGGTCTATGGAAAGGCTTGCCATTTACCATTAGAGTTAGAACATAAAGCTTTCTGGGCGACAAAGTTCTTGAACATGGATCTATCGATAGCCAGAAGCTCGAGGATTCTTCAGTTGCATGAGCTGGAAGAGTTTCGTAACCAAGCCTATGAAAATGCCAAACTGTACAAAGAAAAAACAAAAAAATGGCATGATCAGAGAATACGGAGAAAGGAATTTTAGGAAGGACAACTGGTCCTCCTATACAATTCCCGGATGAGGTTATTCCCAGGAAAGTTACGATCTAAATGGTCGGGACCATTTCTGGTTCACAAAGTTTTTCCACACGGCGCAGTCGAGTTGCAGAATCAAGCCAACGAAGACACTTTCAAAGTGAATGGGCAGAGGTTAAAACCATATTATCAAGGTGATTTAACCGGCCAGGTGGATGTCGTTCATCTTACCTCGTAGGATGAACGCCCGTCGAGCCATGCGACGTAAAACGAAGCGCTTTGTGGGAGGCAACCCACACATTTTTTGCTGATGTTTTCTTTTTTTTGTTGTTTCTGTTTTATTTCAGCTCGCATGTCGTCATGAAAAGAGGACACCGGATAACGGGAGTGAATAATGCTGAGAAGAGGAGAATCAGAGCCCTGACACGGGTGGCCGTGTTGCACAACACGGGCCGTGTCAGGAAGAGGTTGCAGGTTTGTGGATTTTGGGCCAAACAGCAGGGTGACACGGGTGCCCGTGTCCCATGACACGGCCCGTGTCACATACACCAGAAAAAAAAAGAGAAGAAGAAGAATCAGGGAATCTGAACAAGTCAGGGGTGCAACACGGGTGCCCGTGTTGTGCAACACGGCCCGTGTTGCAAGCGCGTGTTAATGAAAAAAAAAAGGGGGATCCAGGAGGAGCAACACGGGTGCCCGTGTTGCAGAGCGTGCAGTTTTAAATTTTTTTTTTTACCGTGTGGGGCCCTCCTATTTTATTCCCCACTTACTCCCTTTAACCCTTTCATTTACCCTCTTTACCTCATCATCTTCTTCTTTTCTCTTTCACCTTCTTCATAAAACCCTAACACTCCATAGCCTCCTCCCCACAAAAGCTTCAATTTCACCAATACCCACTCATCAAAACCACTTTCCCTCTTCACGAAAAACGATCCCCTCATCATTGTGGTCATTCCTACGGTGACGTTTTTCTCTAACGGTGATTTCGAATTTTCTGTGTTGCTTTTGTTTTGCAGGTTACACAATGCCTCCTCGTAGAGATACCGGAAATGCAGTGGCGGAAACTTCACGCCCCAGAAAGAGAGCACACCGTATGGCGAACCCTCACGGCATACTCTTTGAAGACCCGGATCATCAGCGAAAGTACTCTAACATCATCAAGCGTAAGCTCACGCCCACAAGGTATATCTGCAACACTACGCTTGATAGTCTAGGGCTCAGAATAGAGGTCCATAGTATGTTTCACACTCTGGGGATGTTAGAATTTATGCAATTAGAATTGCCAACTTATGAGCGCATAACTGTTGAATTTTTGAGCACTTTAGAGTTTCAGTTGAAGCATAGGTGGACGGGGGTAGAGGAAGAATATTATGGTACACTGAGGTTCAGGTTATTTGATACTGACCATAGCCTGACCATAGCCGAGTTGGGAGACATACTGAAGCTCCCCAATTTTGGTCCCGGAGCCCCTCCGGGAAGTTTTAGTGCAGGGGACTTTTAGAAGGCTATTACAGGCAGAACTGACTATGTCGCGAAAGCGGCAAAAGCTTCTTGTATCCATAACCCTTGTTTCAGGTACGTTCAAAAGGGATTGGCATACACACTGTTCGGTAGGGGTGATAGCACAGGGGTAGCGACTCAGAGGGAGTTGTACTTCATGTACGGCATGGCCAATCACGAGCTCATTAATGTAGCTGCCTTTGCAGTTGATCACCTGAAGAGGGTTGCGAATGCACCTTCAGGCGAAATAAGTGTAGGCGGTATGATTACTCAAATCGCGAATCACTTTGGCCATGGTGCTCTCTTGAGAGAGGAACCCACTGTTACAGGTAAGACAAAAATAGATCTTGCCACACTGACGGCCCAAGGTATGATTCGTGTCTTTGATAATTACTATTCCTTGGTAAGCCGAAACAGTCATCTCCTTGCTTTACCTGCCCCTGAATTTATTAGTATTCAAAATGTGAATAACTGGCTATATGAGATCCCCCTGCAGGATGAAGAAGACCAATTTTATGATGGTACAGGTGCAAAATTCTTTGAGGATGAAGGCGATCAGGTGGAAGAAGCGCCTATACCGCCTACTCGATTTTAACCCCATCAGGAATCAGGCCCAGGCTCGTGGAGCTTATCGAAAAAGGAATGGGACTGGATGGAGAATGAGATGTGCCATCTCCGAAGTGAGCAAACGAGGCAAGGCGAGGAGCAGACAAGACAAGGGAACGAGCAAATCCGACAGGGCAGGTTGATCAGTGAAATGCACGAATGGATGCGGCAGATGATGCTGCGGGACCAACCTCCTCCATCATGATGAACTCTGTGAGTCCCCTGCTACTTGTGTTTCAACAGTGGGGACACTGTTGAATTCAAGTGTGGGGGTATTTTATTGTGTGTTTTGTTTTTGTTGTTTTCTTTCTCTGTTATTTATATTTCTGTGTTAGTTTGAAAGCATGATCGGAATACCCGCAGTGAAAACCCCCGATGTTGAACTATTAAAATAAGAACTGTTTGGTTGAACTGTTTTCGCGTGAGGTAGGTGATGAGAAAGTATAGAGAATGCTCATAAAAAGTTTTGTGAGGAGGAAATCGGAATAATCTTGAGAAGTAAGTAAAACACAAACACCTTGGTCTCCCGAATAGGAACGAGTTCGACGTGTAGATTTGTGCCATAGTGCTTTAATATGAGAAGTACCCTGAGTAGTTCTCCTTGACAGGCGGGCTTAATCAATAAGAATCGTATGTGCGAGGTTGATCGAAAAGTATATGAAAAAAGCACAGAGAAAAAGGGGCAAATTGGACGACCTGTCCTTCTAAGTTGGGTAACCCTCACCCGGTTATTCAGCCTAACAGCGGTCGAACCTGAGAGCCATCCAAAACAAAAAAAAATAGTAATAATAATTGTGCCAAAAAAAAAGAAGAAGAAGAAGAAAATATAATACTTGATCGATCTTGTACATGCGAGGAAAAATCATAACTGCCCTTATAGTTACTGTTCGAATGAAAGGGAGAAAAATCGAAAAAGAAGACTTAAGTACAAAGCATAGTCGGAGAGGTTACCAATTGGGAGATTGAGGGCGGTGGTTTTGCCACGGTTTAGTGTTTATGTGTTACCTATTTTGACAGAGTAAGCCGAGACTACTCCTAATGGGACTTGGAATGAGAATTTCACGTATGAGTATCATTACCGTAACTCACAGTTCTATGGGCGTTTATGTGAAAAGATTTATAAGGTTCAATTTGATGAGCTTTTTGCTCGAGGTCAAGCAAAAGTTCAAGTTCGGGGGAGTTTGATCGGGGGATTTTAGTTGTGTTTTCCAAACTATGTTTGTCGTTGGTTTCGCATTGTTTTATCTCTTTTTCTAGTCTTTGGTTTGTTTTGTCGTAGTTATTTGCAGTGTTTTCGCATGAGTCTTAGTTTAATAACTTTATTGCTTTTGCCGCCGATGCGTTTGATTTGGTTTCTTTTAGTGTATTTTTGGCAGGAATCGGTGGCCGGACATCCGTACTGTTTCGAAGACAAAGAAAAGCCGAAAAAGCACAAGTCAGAGGCATGACACGGGTGCCCGTGTTGCACAACACGGCCCGTGTCATGAGGGATACGGCCAGGAGGACACGGGTGAAAAGGAGAAAAGAAGAGTTGGAAACAGAAGAGAAACACGGGTGCCCGTGTCACACAACACGGCCCGTGTTGCAGCCCCTGATGCTTTTTTCTCAGTTTCGAGTTACAGCAGCCTGACACGGCCACCCGTGTCACACAACACGGCCCGTGTCAGGGCCACTGATGAGGAAAATGCTGTTTTTCTTATTTTTCACTATTGAAGCCATTTTGAAGGGCATTTTAGACATTTTATCATGTAATTTGAATTGAGTTATATTAAGCCTTATTTTGGAAAGAAGGGAGGCACGTTTTGGATTAGGATTGAAAGGAGAGAACTGAAGCCGGAGAATTCGGAAGAACAAAGGATCGATCAAGAGCGGAAGCAATTGATGATCCAAGTCCCCCAATTTCAATTGTAATGATCTTCTCCTTTTTAATTCTAATTACTTTTATGTTGACCAAGAACATGAGTAGCTAAACCCCCAAGTTGTTAGGGGGTGGTCCTTAATGCGATGTAATGACATTTATTTAATTATTCTACGAGACTTATGTTTTTACCTTAATATATTTGATTTTGCATTAACCTTATTCGTATTCCTATTGGAAAGTAGAATTCGAATAGTGCTTAGGCTTAGTCTGGAAAGTCAACCTAACACTTTTGCAAAATAGGATCACGGTCGATATTGCTTAGGAATGAGGATATCCCGTATCACGTATTTTATGGTCGGAGTTATTGCTTGATGTTTTTCAGGGACATTGAGGAATTAGTGAACAGGAAAATCATCAAAGGGTTGCCATTAAGGAATTAAGGCAACTAAAGTGGCCAACTGATAGATTAAGGTTAATAACGAGTAAAGTAGAATAATCATACAGAGTCTGCACTCGTATTGTCTCCACTCCCCTAACATTGTTCTTAGATTAATTAATTCAGTCCGTCTTTACTGTGATATTACTCTACTACCAAACAAACCACTAGACCTTTTGTTCAATTGAATTCTAAAAATTCTGTTAATTACTACGTAGTCCTCGAGATCGATACTTGGGACGTTTCCCTTATTACTAAGATTGGTAAAAATAGTACACTTTCTATTTTCCCGATCAGGCGGCTCAACCCGAAGTTGAGGAGAACATCTGAACTTGCCGTCAGGCATCTGTTAAATAAACATGCATCAAACCCGAAGGCTGGCTCAACCCAAAGTTGAGAAATACATCTAACCTCACCGAGAGGCATCTGTTAAACAAACATGCATCGAACCCGAAGGCTGTGTCAACCCGTAGTTGAGAAAAACATTTGAGCTAGCCGTCAGGTTCCTGTTAAACAAACAGAAATCAAACCCGAAAGCTGGCACAACACCAAGTTGAGAGGAACATCTGACCTCGCCGTCAGGCATCTATTAAATAAACAAGCATCGAACCCGAAGGCCGGCTCAACATGAAGTTCATAGGAATATCTGACCTTGCTGTCAGAGATCTGTTAAACAAACAGGCATCGAACACAAATGCCGGCTCAACTCGAAGTTGAGAAGAACATCAGACCTCGCTGTCAGGCACTGTTAAACAAACAAGCATCGAATTTGATGGCCAGCTCAACCCGAAGTTGATAAGAACATTAGACCTTGCCGTATGGCATATGTTGCACCCCAAATTGTGTCCCCTTAGATTCTCATTTTAGGAGCATACTCATGAGTTATCTAACCTTAACCCAGTACAAGTTTGTCTTTGTCAAGTTACAGATGAATCAGAGTTTTGTACAGTCAAATTGAAGCTTCAGGGATTGTGATCAATCAAAGTTTTAGGCTAATTCAATCATGAAACAAGATCAAGGGTATCATATAATGTCAATTGAGAATCCAATTTGAGGTTGTTACCCCAGAATCAAGAACAGTGTATTTCAGGGCACCCGATTAGGGTTTTGACCAAGTAAAAGTCAACTGTAGTTTGACTTTGATGTTGGAGGATGTTTTAATGGTATTATTATGACTCATGAAGTTCATATAGCTTAATAAAGTTCATCCAAGAAGTTTCAAAGTCTCAGAAGGTCCAGAGTGTCAATAGACGACTCGGTAGTCACCGATCGATCGTACGGTTGACCAAAAAGTCAACTCTTCAAATTTAAGGAATTGGACTTCAAAGTGTGAATCAAAAATGTTCCTTATATCATATTTCACTTTCCTATCAATTTTCATGACCATTGGATCAAGGATGAAGGAGTAATCGAAAAATCGGGAAATTAGGGGTTTGAAAGGGGCTAAACCATAACTCCTTAACCACACATCCAATTGAGTTGGTTCAAAGCTCATTTGAAAGCTCTTGACAAATCCTACAAAAGTCCCTAAGTGGTCCATGATCAGAAAATGCATAGATTTGGAGTTATGATCAAATTCATTTCTAGAAGGGAAAAAGACTTGGAGAAATTTCACTTTTAAGTTCATTTTTTAGCAACTCTGGGAGACCTTTTGACCAAGTTCCTTTGGGAAATTGAAACTCATGAAAACATTAATGTTTTAGAGCTATTTGAGGGCTTTCTAAAAAGTACTAGCACATCTCAAAAGGATTTGTGAGCTGAAAGTTATGGTTATGGCAAGTTGGTGATTTTACACTTTAGTCCCACATTGTCAAAATTTCAAGAATCCATTCTTTCATCAATATGACCAAACTCAAGCCTTTGGATGTTGTTGTTTCGGATATGTAGAGGGTTTGAAGCATAGAAATGTGAAGGAAATACAGAGGAGATGGAATTAGCCAAACTTGCAAGTTAGCTTGCAAGTGGCTTTACAACTTGCATTTGAAATCATAAGGCAAGCATGAGGTGGAAAAGTGAATCTGAACCAGCCATCAACCTACACTCTCTAGCCTGCATTTAGCCCATTCAAAATCATCATTTTGCTTGACTATTGGGCTTACCTATCAGCCAAGGAAACCCCTTTGTGGAGGTTTGATCCAAAGGTGTAACACCTTTCTTTCATGTGAAGAAACCTCCAAATCTGCCCCCTCTCTTCATTTGCCTATAAAAGGGAGCCCTCATCACTTCATTTGATACACAATATTGATTATAAAAACCAGAGAAACACAAAGCTCTCACTCTTTCACACCTTACTCCAAAATCACAAAATCACAAAATTGCAAAAACCACCAAAAATCTGTCTTGGTAGTTTTGCTGCCAAACTCAGTTCTCTACATTCAAACACCCCAACAATCATCCACACAATCTCTAAATATGACATAGAAGGTGTTCAAGACCTTAAACCATTCAAAAACCTCACCATTCAAAAAGTCAACTTCCACCGAGTTACTTTGACCAAAAGCCATAAAATCAGCCAAAACTTGTTCTATGCATTTGCTTGGTGTTTTAATCAATCAAACACCTCTCATATATCATTTATCAACTATCTAAAGTGTTAAAGATCATTGGTGGAGTTTATTTCTCCAACTGTCACAAGGATTGCATTCTTGCTTCAAAAAGAAGAAAGTTTCAAAGCTAGTGTTATTTGGAAGTTCCTTTGGGTTTCATGGTGTTCTAATCTACTCAACACAGTCTACTAGAGGTATTTAAACACTACATCTTTGCTTTGCACCATAATTTCATGTTCTAGCATTTTGGTTCATTATGTTGGAAGTATGTCATGTCTTGTATCAAACTCTACCATGAATATACCAGCTGTGATCTCAGGCCTATAGATGGTTAAGTTTGTGCTCAAATTCATCCAACATCATGCATTTAATATGTGTGTGGAGTTAATTTTGTCAATAGTGCTTAAAATGATGAACTGCATTTTTCATGTCTTGTATCAAAATGGCCAAGTTTTCACTCAAACCCTCATTTTTCATGACAGTCCTATGTTAGCCCCAAATTGTGTTTGAACTTACTCAATATCATGTATGTATGTTATGTGTGTGATTAATTGAATCAGAAAGTATGTGGAACTGAAAATTCATATCCCATGCCTCATTTTCATGAAAACATGCATTTTGTGAATCACTTTTCATGACAGTCTGTTTCCAACTTATTTTGGTGTTTGAATCCACTCAATATCATGAATATAAGATGTGTATGTGTTTGAATTGGTCTGAAAATGTTTGGAACTTGCACTTAACTCACCAAGTTTCATATCAGCCATGTTTGAACCATTTTCCTTGTTTGAACTTAGTTGTTGGTATATATGAGAGATGTGTATGTGATTCATATGGTCAAAATGTGCTTGAATTTGAATTTGTTTTTGCAATTCCAAATGACACTTTGCATAACAGTCTGTTTTAAACTTTGTTTTTGCTTGATTCTCACTCTATACCATATGTGTGATGTGTACACATGTTTAATTTGATCTGAATTGGTCTAGAATTAGATTCTCACATTATCATGTCTCTTCATGTTAAAAGTTGCAACTTGAGTGTCAATCTGAGTTACAGTTTGTTTTGAATGTAATCATGTGTTTGGACTCACTTATTAACTCATATGTAATATGTTTGCATGATTGTTTGAACTTAAAGCTGACTGGAGCATGACATACACTTCATCATGCATCATGTCCATATGATTTGCAACCTGAACACTAATTTTCACAACAGTTGGTTTTCAACCTAAATTTGTGGTTAGAATCATTCATTATCAATTTTATGGTGTGTGTGCATGATCATTTTGATTTAGAACTAGCTGCAACATGAGCTTCATATCAAATTGCATTTTCAAAACTCAAAAGGCATGTACTATTGGGCTTTAAAATACAAGGAGAATTTAAAAAAACTAAAATTGCCATTTTGTTCCTTGTGAAATTCTACACAATTTATACCTAAATTTTGTCAAAAAACATTAAGATTTGAGAAAGTTGTGATGAAAATGCAATCCTAAGTTTTGACTTTGTTTTATGCCTAGCCTGGTTTTGAAACACCTCTCATATATTTATGGGGTGGAATTTACAAACGGATGTATAGCCACCCCAGTGGTAGTCACCTTGTCACTTAAGCGCCTTGCATGACATGAACCTGGGTTCGACCCCTGAGGAGGGCAACCCTTTTGTTAATTTTTGTCATTTTTCATCCCATCTTTAAAAATTCATATCTCTCTCAATTTTAATCATTTTTCACCCATTCGTTTTGCATTTTGTTCATCTTAATGTCTACTTTCATTTCATATTTTTTATTTTCATGTTTGCCTAATTTTTCATCTCTTTTGACTATGTGCAAGTTGTGTACGTTCTGTGATCGTTTTCGCATACGCAGATGAATTTTTCTTGTGATATACTTGTGGTTTTTTGTGATACTTGTTTGCATTCATGCTCTTAAATGTTAGCTAACATGCTAAGACTTCATCTTTGGTTATTACCATGTTCATTTCACTTCATCTGCTAAATACACTGAAGCTTGACTGTCATTCTTCCTGCTTAACCAACTGCTTTGATTGTCATCAATGCATTTTCATTTTTATCATTTCACATGCTCACTCAATGGTTGTCACCATGGATGCATATTTATTATGTTGTTATCTTGTCCAAAATTTTCTCTCCCCCAAGTGATGAAGTTTGTTAACTCTCATCCAAGTTGCCTCTCCTGTCCCTCTCCAAAGGAAAAGCCTTTCCATTAATCCTAATGTTATGGATAACTCATTCACCCATTTCCTTGACTTTGTTAAGTCACTTTAAACTTAGTTTAGAAACTTTTAGACTTTGCTTTAAGTCTGAAAGACCCACCTGTACTAGGAGTGCTCCTCAACTAGAACCCTAGGATAGAGTTTGTCAACTCTATGTAAAAATCATCGTCATGATCTCTTACTTCCCCTTTTGAATATTGCAACTTAGAATTGGGAGTTTTGTCAAAAATCCACACAAAAATTGTCATGTTTGTTCACCCTCGAACCTTGATCATAATCAAGTGTTCTACATCCCTTGTGAGGTGAACTACGATTGCTCTGATTCTATCCTAGTTAGGATACGTAGGCAGAAGATGCGATGTCTTTGCGAGCAAACATAGAAAACCATCTAGGTCTTTACCCATCCCTAATCCATATCCCAATCCATAGTACATATTCACAAACTTAGCAAGCAATCAAACAAAAGGTTCCTGTAGGGTACTACAGATGCTTAGGGTGCTAACACCTTCCCTAGGTATAACCAACCCCCGATCCCCGAATCTCTTAAGCGTTGTCGTTACATCGCGAAAAAGGTTTTTCTTTCTTTAGACCTTTCCTTTGGATAAATTAAAGTTCGGTTGTAAAAGAATTAAGATTCAAGTTAATTTAATAGCTTGATATCCAATTTTCACCGCAACAGAAATGGCGACTTCACTGGGGATCAACAGATACTACTTTGAGGGTTTAGCCTATCTTGTTTGATTACTTGCTATATTTGTGAATACTTGTAAATATGTATATAAGTGCCCTGTTAAAACTTGGGAACTTTGAGTGGTGAGACAACACTATACCCGTGTTTGAGCGTACTTATGATAGGATGGTGGTATATTCAAGGAGACTTATAGGGAGGTGATTCTCGACCAAGTTGAGTTGAGAAAACCATCGCTCAGTAGAGGCCCTTTTGAGAGTTAGTATTGTTGATCGAGTATTCGTGAAAACAATGCTACTTTCTACATGGGAGCCCATGATACTGAGAACTTTTAGATTACCTTTCCCCCACTATGGCTTTATTAGGATGTAGTGCGATGACTATAAGGAAGTAATTCCAAAGTAGTTGATACGCGATACTACACTTGGACGAGACTCTCTTGAGAATATTGTCGACCACCAAGTATTTGGGAAATTAATAATATCCGAAAGATGGGTCGAGGACTCTGGGAACTCTTTTAGAACCTTGTTCTGCAGTTTTGAAGACCTTAGTACATACCTTGGGATGGGTAGACCTTGACTCCATACTCATGTTCTCCAAACCAAAACCTTTATCTGGTTACCCATGTGTATATGTGATTCCGTGCTTACCTGTGTTTGTGCATTCATGCATTCATGAACATCATATCATAAAAGTTTTATGGAACTCAGATCTCTTGTTTGTAAACATTAGGATCATCATGGATAGTGGAAAAAAGAAAACTATGAAGTACACTTACAAAAGTCCTAACTTGGATGAAATAGAAAGGTTGAGCACTTTGATAACAGACCTAGAAGGATTCAAGAGCAGGTATGGGAACTTATTGTCATTGTTAAGGGTAAAAAGGAAGATGGATCTGGGACTTCTCTCCACACTTCTCCAGTTTTATGATCCACTCTATCATTGTTTCACTTTTCCTGATTATCAGCTGGTACCTACACTTGAGGAATATTCTTGCTTGATTGGTTTGCCTATTCTTGAAGACTCTCCTTTTCCAATCATGGAGAAGGACCCTAAGGAAGAAGAAATTGCTAAAGCTACGCGTTTGGGATTGGTGGATATTCAGAAAAATATGGTTACTAAAGGAGGAGTATTTGGTTTGACTGCAGAGTTCTTGGTTGAGAAAGCCCAATACTATGCCGATCATTTGAGTATGGATGCATTCGAGGCTATCCTTGCTCTGCTCATTTATGGGATCTTCTTGTTTCCAAGTTTTGATAATTTTGTGGATCTCAATGCCATTAAGATTTTCCTGAAGAAAAACACTGTGCCTACTTTACTAGTTGACGCCTATCATTCTGTTCACTTGAGGAATCTTCATAAAGGAGGAATGATTATCTGTTGTGTCCCTTTGTTATATAAGTGGTTTATTTCTCACTTACCTAAGGCTCATGCTTTTTGGAAGGAAGGTTGGTGGTCTCAGAAGGTTATGGCTCTCACTCACTCTGATATTGATTGGTACAACCGTAGTTACGATGGGATAAAAATCATTGATAGTTGTGGAAGCTTTGGTAACGTACCTCTCATGGGTACAAGTGGAGGAATCAGTTATAACCCTGTTCTCACTCGCCGACAGCATGGATATCCTTTGAAGGACAAACCAAATAGCGCTCATGTGGAGAATGTTTTCTTTAAAGGAGTTTTAGAATTGAAAGAAGAGATCCTAAAAGCTTGGGGTCATGTACGCAAGAAAGGAAAGGAAGACTTAGGGAAGCCTAATTGCATCTCTCTCGAGCCTTATCTCCAATGGGTCCGAAAGAGAGCTATTCAGCTGAAGATGCCTTATCCTCAACAGAAACCCATGGTTTTAGAGGAAGAACACACAATGATCTTTATGTCTGAAGAGGAGAAGTTAAAGATTGCTTTGAGGAAATCACAACAAACTGAAGTAGCCTGGAAATACAAGTACCAAGTGGCCATGGAAGAGAATGATGAACTCCGTAGACAACTCCAGGCGAAGGATGAAGAAATGATTGCTTGTAAGAAGAGGAAGACACATGAAGGTTTATTTCCTTCCAGCTCTCAGCCCACTCCATGGAAGCTAGTCGTGGACAAACTTATTCTTAAAAAGACTCAGATGGAAGAAGAAATCAAGAAGCTCAAAGCAAAAGAGGACTTTTATTTAGAATACTGTCAGCCTCAGGACTTTTGTAAAATGTACTAGATATTTTGTAATTCAAATCTTGAAAATCAATGAAATGAAATGATGTTTTGATCTGAGTTCCATGAAACCTTTGCATTTGCATTCTCATTAATTAATCATTCAAGGAACTAAAGATTGTTTTGCAGATACTATAGGATAGACTCTGGAAAGAAAGTAGAGGTTGTGTTCCAAAGGCCAAAATTGGAGAACTTGAAGAAATTGGGAAGTTTAGTAGAAGATCCCGAGGTATTCAGAGAGAAGTATGGGAATATGATGTCTTTGCTAGAAGTTCAGGTATATGAAGAGATGTTATCCGCACTCGTGCAGTTCTATGATTCAACCTATCATTGTTTCACCTTTCCAGACTATCAATTGCTACCAACCTTGGAAGAATATTCCGCCCTGATGGGAGTAGGCATCACTCCTAGACCATTTTCTGGAAGAGAAGGGACTCCTAATGAAAGAGCAGTTGCAGAGGCCGCGTATTTGGAGGTGGACGAGGTACGATCTCATATGGTTGCTAAGGGAGGGTTGTATGGATTTCCAGCTATGTTCCTGTATGAAAAAGCTCAAAGCTATGCCTTGTTAAAGAATATTGAAGCATTTGAGGCCATCTTGGTTTTACTAATTTACGAATTGTTCCTGTTCCCGACTGCTAGTGATTTCGTGGATGCAAATGCAATCAACCTTTTCTTAATCAAAAATCTTGTACCTACCTTGCTGGCTAATACGTACTTTACCATCCACCGTAGGAACCGTTATGGAGTTGGACGGATTGAGTGTTGCACCGTTCTCCTGCACAAGTGGTTTATTTTCGCACTTGCCAAAAATTCCAGCCCTCTGGGATAAGCAAAATGGGCTCTCATGGACAGAAAAGTTGCTATTGCTCAAACACTCAGATATTAAGTGGTATGACCCTATTTATGGAGGGATTGCCATGATCCAAAGCTGTGGAGATTTCCCGAATGTACCGCTTATCAGCGTCAATGGTTGCATCAGCTATAATCCTATTCTCGCTCGTCGACAGTTGAGGCACCCCATGGAGGATGAACCGGACCCAGACTTTTTGAGAAGCTTTTACATTGAAGAGGGGAAGAATCCCGCTTACAGGGCTCGAATTGTGTATGCTTGGCGTTATGTCCATACAAGGGGAGTAACTGCCCTAGATTACCACGACTCTACTGTTTCAGAATCTTACTTATCATGGGTAAAAGAAGCAGCGTTGAAGATGTTCTATACTCGCTTTGAGCCTGACTCACCCAAGCCTACTCTAATAGAAGAATTAAAAGCTGCTTTGGCAAAAGCTGAAAACGAAGGAAAGACTTGGAGAGACAAGTATTTCAAGGCTATGCAAGAAAAGGAAGAACTTTAAGAGTTGATCCGTCAAGGTGGAAGGAGAAGTCAGCCAAAAGACGAAGGGTCGTCCAACCAGAAGATCTAAAATCCTGTTATCTTTCGTTTTATTTCATTATGTATCTGTATTGAAGACTTGTATTTCAGTTTCAGAATCGTTGTTGTAAAACTCTCAGTTGTTAATCTATGAAGACTTTGAATTTGCTTATTTCCCCATTGTTATAATTTTTGCAAATATTTCTTTGGATTCCTTGAATGATTAATTTTGCATTGTTGCATTTTGCATTCATAGGCATTGCATGTGCATATTCTTGTGTTGTGTCTCATCTCGCTGTCTTGTCTCCAGAGAGAGAGAGAGAGAAAGAATCACACTGAATCCTCAACACCGATACAACACCCGAGCCCAAGCTCGTCTAAAAATGGAAGGACAGAATTTGGATGTGGATAGGATTGATAATGAACTTGGAGAGCTACGAGGAGGCATAGGGCAGATCATGGAAGCCCTACAAGTCATTCGTGCAAAATTGGACACTCAAGCCACTGTTGTTTCTGAAATCACTAGCATAGCTGTAGAGTCGATCCCAACGGCAGTCAGTGTTACAAGTGTTCCACCATATGGGTTACCGCCTGGTTTTGTACCTCCACCAGTAGTCAATCAACAAGCAGTTCCTCTAGGGCCAGAAGTTCCTCAAGCTATTCCTACTTACACTCAGCCTTCTGTTCAGATTCAAGCGCGCCCTATTTTTCATAATCCTCCGCAAGTGTACGAAAGTCCTGATGGGTATGAAGAAGAGAGTGGACGGCATGATAAGTTGAAAGAAAGTGTAGAGACTATCGGCAGGAAAGTCAAAGCAATGGAAGGGAATGACATCTTTGGTACTGATGCCAGAGATATGTGCTTAGTGTCTGGGTTGGTAATTCCGACGAAATTCAAAGTTCTCAATTTTGATCAGTATTCTGGGGCTACTTGTCCTCGGACACATCTGATTATGTATTACCGAAGAATGGCCGCTCACGTAGAAGATGACAAGTTAATGATTCACTGTTTCCAAGATAGTTTGAAAGGAGCTCCTGCTAAATGGTATTTGGGTTTGGATCACTCTCGTATTCATAGTTTCCAAGACTTGGCTGATGCTTTTGTGAAACATTACAAGTACAACATGGATTTAGCCCCTGATAGAAGACAGTTACTGAGTATGTCACAGAAGAGTTCGGAATCTTTCAAAGAGTATGCACAAAGGTGGAGGGAAACCGCCTCTCAGGTGGAACCTCCTTTGAGTGAAAAAGAGTTAACAGATTGGTTCGTCGATACAGTGAGACCGGAGTTTTATGAGAAGATGATCAATAGTGTAACCGCAAGTTTTTCTGATATAGTAGCAGTGGGGGTAAGAGTAGAGTTGGGAATGAAGAATGGAAAGGTAGCTAGCGGTTCCAGCAGTTCTGGTAACAACAATGTCAAGAAGTTCAACAGTAATTTTCATAAAAAGAAAGAAGGGGAGACAAATGCAGTAACCGTGGGAAGAAAGAGTCGCACCTGGATACCGCCTTACGAACAGTATCAGCAGAGTTATGTTCAGTAATCCCAGCAACAACGACCAATGTATCCGTTGCAGTATGCCCAACAACCATATGTGGCAGTTGTAACTCCGGCTTTCAGTCATCCTGTTCCCAGTTATCAGACAGTGCAGCCAGCACCTGTATATCAGCGAATTCAACAAGGGTATCAACGAGCACCCAACGCTCCACCCTATCAGCAACATCCTCAGCCTAGGGCTCAGGCACCCAGACAGAACTACCAGAATCGGAGGCCAGCAACAAAACCTCCACTTCCTCAGATAACGATGACTTACACAGAATTGTACCCCTCCTTAGTGCAGCAGGGATTGGTAACAACACGACCATTAAATCCAGACACTACATCTCCCCACTATAATCCAAATGCTCATTGTGCCTTTCACGAAGGTGCTGCCAGTCATGATTTAGAAGGATGTCTTGCTTTAAAACATCTTGTCAGGGATTTGATGGAAAAGAAGATCTTGTCTTTTGATGATGTACCCCCAAATGTCAAAAGCTGAACCATGGAGGGGTCAATGTAGTAGAAGAAGTGTCAGATGAAAGGATGGTCCGAGGTGTGTCAGAGATTAGAACCCTGTTGAGGTTACTTCACGAGAAACTACTAAAAGCAGGATTGATAGAGGATACCCATAATGATTGTGAAGAATGTTCTAGTGATTCTAGAGGGTGTGATGAGGTACGAAAAGATATACAAAGATTGATTGATGAGGAAGTATTGCAAGTGTATAGTAAGGTGAGGAGAGAAGAAGGTTTGGTAATTGAGCTTGTTTTTAATTTACCAAAGAAAGGTGAGAAAGTTCCGGTGTTCAAAACGACCAACAAAAATATGAAGCCTGTTTTCAATAAGTCGGCTGTTAATCCACCTCAACCGGTTATTATCCATAAACCAAGACCGTTTCCTTTTGAAAGCACAAAGGCCATTCCATGGAAGTATGACATGACTGTGATAGATCGGGGGTCTGGGAAGGTTAGTCAGAAAGAGACAGTAAAAGACGACCAAGTAGACGTGACAAACATTGCAGATACAAGCAAAATGACCCGTAGTGGTCGAATCTATCAGCCAAAAGTAACAGAAGTCACTCCAAAAGAGGTTACCCCTGCTGCGACAAAAGAACAAGAGGTACCAGGTATTGAAGGAGACGACGAAGAATTCTTAAGGATTATTCAAAAATGTGATTACAGGATTATTGATCAGCTCCACCAAACCCCATCAAAGATATCGATCTTGTCTCTCTTAATGAATTCTCCAGCTCACAGAGAAGCTCTGCAAAAAGTATTGAAACAGGCACATGTAACAAAGGACATAACTCTCGGACAATTTGATTCAGTAATAGCCAACATTACAGCCTGTAACACCCTGAGCTTTAGTGATGCAGAGTTGTCGAACAAAGGACGCAATCGCAACCGTGCATTGCACATATCTGTCAGGTGCCAAGAAGACACAATGGCACGAGTTCTAGTCGATATTGGATCCTCATTGAATGTATTGCCCACCAGGTCGCTCGCAAGGCTAGCATATGCAGGGGCAGAAATGAAACCAACGTCCTTGATTGTAAAAGCTTTTGATGGGTCAAGAAGAACGGTTGTTGGAAAGGTAGAATTGCCAATCATGATCGGACCTCATGTGTTCGATATTACATTCCAAGTCATGGACATTAACCCAGCTTATAGTTGTTTGTTGGGATGATCGTGGATTCACGCCGCTGGGGCAGTGACTTCCACATTGCATCAGAGAATGAAATGTGTTGTGAATGATAAGCTAGTGATTGTACACGGTGAAGAGGACCTAATGGTGAGCATTCTGTCATCATTAAAGTATATTGAAGCAGATGAGGGCGCGTTAGAAACTTCCTTTTAGGCACTCGAGATAGCTAATGCAGTGATATTAGAAGAAACAGTGGCTATGAGTGGTTCGTCTTTTGCATCCGCTCAGAGCATCAAGTCCACGCTGGAAGAAGGTACTCACGCAGGTTGGGGAGAGGTTATTGAAGTGAAGCCAAAGATGGATCGCCAAGGGTTGGGTTACAAACCAACTCATGATGAAACACCGACACATGACAAGGGACGCCCGAAGACTATACAAGAAGTATTCATCAGTGGAGGTTTCCAAGTCAGTGTTGTGGAAGAAGATTTTAAAGATGAAGACCTTGAGCAGTTAGTGTATCATTGCAACACTGCCTTGAGCAACTGGGAAGCTATTGAGATTCATTTAGTCTTTCCTGAGTCAAAGTAATTTGTTTGTCTTTCTTTTTCTTGTTTTTGTTTTGAATCTCCATAGCCATGCCCAAGGCTATAGGAATGTTTTGTAAGGGCCCCGAGCTTTCAAGAAAATCAATGAAAAATGAACTATTTTGTTAATTTCCTTGTGTTATTTCCTTTACTGTTTTTGCTTTCATTTAAAAAAAAGAAGAAGAAAAATTGCAATCTTAAAAAACCAAAACAATTTTCTCTTTTGTGTGCTGCATGTGTCTTTGTGTGTTTTAATAAATTAAGCCATTCCAACGTGCAATAATGTCCTAAATCCCATTGAATCCTATGACTTTGCATTCCCTCCTGACTTTGATTCACCAATATACCAAGCTGAAGATGAGGATGAAGATTTTGAAATCCCTGATGAACTGGTAAAATTGGCACACCATGAGTATGTAGAGCTTCAACCCTACAAAGAACAGGTAGAAGTCATTAATCTTGGCACCGAAGAAGACAAGAAAGAGGTCCAGATTGGGGTAGCTCTAGGGGCAGAAGTCAAGGAGCAACTAGAAGAACTTTTGAAAGAATATGTGGATGTATTTGCTTGGTCATACCAAGATATGCCGGGTCTAGACACTGACATAGTGGTTCACAAGTTACCACTTCGACCAGAATGCCCACCGGTTAAGCAAAAGCTCAGAAGGACAAGACCTGACATGGCTCTCAAGATTCGAGATGAGGTGAAGAAACAGATTGATACGGGTTTCTTAGCAGTGTCCAAATACCCCGAATGGGTGGCCAATATTGTACCTGTACCGAAAAAGGATGGGAAAGTCAGAATGTGTGTGGATTACAGGTATCTAAACAAGGCCAGTCCGAAGGATGATTTCCCTTTGCCGCATATAGATACGTTGGTGGATAATACGGCTCGTTTTGCAGTTTTATCATTTATGGATGGGTTCTCTGGTTACAATCAGATTAAGATGGATCCCGATGACATGGAAAAAACTACTTTCATTACTCCGTAGGGGACTTACTGTTACAAAGTTATTCCTTTCGGTATGAAGAACGCAGGTGCTACTTATCAAAGGGCCATGGTAACTTTATTTCATGATATGATGCACAGGGAGATTGAGGTATATGTTGATGACATGATAGCCAAATCTCAAAGCGAGGAGGACCATTTGGAACATCTTTTGAAATTATTTAAAAGACTCAGAAAATATCAGTTGAGACTGAATCCAGCCAAGTGTACCTTTGGAGTAAGATCTAGGAAGTTACTCGGTTTCATTGTCAGTCACCGAGGGATTGAGGTAGATCCAGATAAAGTCCGAGCCATTCAAGACATGCCAGCTCCACAAACGGAAAAGCAAGTCAGAGGTTTTCTTGGAAGACTGGACTACATATCCAGATTTATTTCCAATATGACTCCTACTTGCGAGCCCATCTTCAAATTATTATGCAAGGACCAGACGGTTGTTTGGAATTCAGATCGTCAGCAAGTGTTTGATAAGATTAAGGGCTATCTTCAAGAGCCTCCAATCTTAATACCTCCGGTTCCGGGAAGACCTCTCTTCATGTATCTGACAGTGCTTGAGAATTCAATGGGTTGTGTGTTAGGTCAGCAGGACGAGTCTGGACGAAAAGAACATGCTATCTATTATTTGAGTAAGAAGTTTACTGATTGTGAAAGTCGATATTCGCTCCTGGAGAAAACTTGTTGTTCTTTGGCATGGGCTGCTAGGCGCTTGAGGCAGTATATGATTTGTCATACCACTTTGTTGATTTCAAAAATGGATCCGATAAAATATATTTTTGAGAAGCCTGCTCAGACTGGAAGACTCGCCCGTTGGCATATGTTATTATCAGAATACGACATCCAGTATGTAGCCCAGAAGTCTATCAAGGGTAGTGTTTTGTCAGAATATCTTGTAGATCAACCAGTGGAAGAATATGAGTCTCCCAAATTTGATTTCCCAAATGAAGACATCATGTTGGTAAAAGATTGTGAAGAGCCAGGTCTTGATGAGGGTCCGCAGGAAAGTCTTCGGTGGAAAATGATGTTTGATGGTTCCTCCAATTACAGTGGGCATGACGTAGGCGCCGTCTTAATGGATCCAAAAGGTGGGTACACTCCATTCACAGCTAGGTTGGATTTTGACTGCACAAACAATATCGCTGAATATGAAGCATGCATTCTAGGCCTCGAGGCAGCTATCGACCTCAAAATCAAACTTCTTGAAGTCAGTGGGGATTCAGCTTTGGTTATCTATCAGGTTACTGGAGAATGGGAAACTAGACATGAGAATTTGATTCCTTATAGAGCCTACATCGTCAAGATGATGGAATATTTCGATGAAATCACTTTTAAACATGTTCCGAGATCTGAGAATCACATTGCCGATGCCCTAGCCATGTTAGCCTCAATGTGAAGAATTAAGGATGTCAATAATGCCACTCTCATTCGAATCGAACGCAAGCCCGAGCCCGCCTACTGTCAGATGGTTGAAGAAGAAGCTGATGATAAGCCATGGTTCTATGACATAAAGAATTACCTGTTAAAACAAGAGTATCCAGCAGATGCTACATCACTTGACAAGAAAACTCTCAGACGATTAGCATCCAAATTCTTTCTCAGCAATGATGTACTCTACAAAAGGAATCATGATATGGTCCTGCTTAGATGTGTCGACAGACGAGAAGCAGAGTTGTTAATGCAAGATGTTCACGAAGGAATGTTTGGTACTCATGCCAATGGATATGCTATGTCTAAAAAGATTTTGAGGGCTGTTTATTACTGGTTGACCTTGGAAATTGACTGCATTTAGTATGCCAGGAAATGTCACAAGTGTCAGATTTATGTGGATAAGATGAATGTACCTCCGACGTTGCTAAATGTGTTGTCATCACCATGGCCTTTCTCTATGTGGGGCATCGATATGATCGGGGCAATTGAACCAAAAGCTTCCAACGGACACCGATTTATTCTGGTTGCCATTGATTATTTCACAAAGTGGGTTGAAGCTGTATCCTACACTAATGTTACTCGACAAGTGGTGGCTCGTTTTATCAAGAAAGAGATTATCTGTCGTTACGGAATTCTGAGCCGGATCATAACGGACAATGGTACCAATTTGAACAACAAAATCATGAAAGATTTATGCGATGACTTCAAATATGAACATCATAATTCCTCTCCTTATCGTCCCAAGATGAATGGAGCTGTAGAAGCTGCGAATAAAAACATCAAAAAGATTTTGCAAAAGATGGCGAAAACTTACAAGGATTGGCATGAGATGCTACCATTTGCCTTGCATGGGTACAAAACGTCGGTCCGCACTTCAACAGGGGCAACCCCTTTTTCTTTGGTATATGGAATGGATGCGGTACTTCCCATTGAGGTCAAGATACCTTCTTTGAGAGTCATAATGGAAACCAAGCTTGAAGAAGCAGAATGGGTAAGAGAAAGGTTTGATCAGTTGAATCTCATTGACGAAAAGCGCATGTCTGCGATATGTCATGGTCAGTTATATCAGAAAAGGATCAAGAGGGCTTTTGACAAGAAAGTTCGTGTCCGAGAATTCCGAGAAGGGGAACTTGTACTCAAAAAGATTTTACCAGTTCATAAAGATACACGGGGAAAGTGGATGCCTAACTATGACAGCCCGTTTGTTGTGAAAACGGTCTTCTCAGGAGGCTCGTTGATTCTCACTACCATGGATGGAGAGTAGCTTACTCATCCAGTGAATTCTGATGCAGTACGAAAATATTACGCCTAAAAGCACCCGATAAACCGAAAACTCAAAGGAGCGGCTTATGCAAAAGTTAGGGTTGAAGAAAAAGAATAAAAAAAGAGAAAAAGAGATAAAGAAAGAAAATAAGAGCTTGCTAAGTTGAAAACCCGAAAGGGCGGCTTAGGCAAAAATGAGCGTCCCGGTGGATTGAAAACCCGAAAGGGCGGTCCAGGAAAAAATTAGGGACAAAAGCATTTCACTGCATCAGATGAGTTGTCACTAATGCAGAAGGTCCTACAAGAATTCACTCCAACCGCTCTCGTCAGAAGCAAGGATTTTGAGGAATTTTAGTCTTTAGGGATAGTTTGGTCATGGGATTCAATGTAACCTTGTCCACTTTGCCATTTTTCACTTGTAAAACTTCTATGGAATTTTGTCATTTGCAAGATTACATTCTTGAATAAAATCAGTTTTTGAGCCATTCTTTCTTTTGCAAATTTACCATTTCCTTATTTTCTTTGTTATGTAAAATATTGTTCGTTGATAAACGATAATTTTGAAAGCATTAGGGTCAAATTATTTGAATAAACTTGAAAAGATTAACAAACATAAAAACTTTAACTCATGGAAAAGAGTCGAGGAAAATCATATTTCCCCGAAACCTCAGGGTAACATAACTTTGATATGCAATCCAATTACATTCCCCAATGAAGTGTAAGCAAGTCGAACTGCTGATTTTCCTTTGGTCATGTGTGGGTATCAAAACTTGAAGACTGTTTTCTCAAGGAACTTCTTATGATGATGTGAAGACTCGTCCCAGTAGAAGATGTCTGAGCACTTGAATTTACTTTGTCGTCTCTGAATAGCTTGTTTAGAAAGCTCGGTTCCCCTGTTAGGATTGGATTTATTTTTCAAGACTACATACACCTTTTCAGCCTGGGTTCAGTGTGATCCATTTTGCCTCTTGATTTCGGTGTGCTATCTGTCGATTCCCCGTGAATGACCGATCACTGCTAGTGAACTTCCGCCTAAAAGTCCAGTCGTAACTAGCATTGTTTTAGAAGCCAGTCGTTATTGGTAGTTTTTTGGTCGTCGCCATATTTCTTGTTAAGACCATTCGTAACTGGCATTGCCTTAAAATTCACTCATTGGTATCTTTTAATTCGGTCGTCACCACCTTCTCCATTGAAGTCTAGTCGTAACTGGTAGTGTTCGAAATCCAATCGTTCTTGGTTTTCTTTTGGTCGTCACCATGATTTCCTTTGAGGTCCAGTCGTAACTGGCATTGTCTTAACTTCACTCGTTGTTACCTTTTGGTTCGGTTGATACCAACCTTTTCCCTCTGAAGTCTAGTCGTCACTAGCAAATCCCCTGTGAAGTCCTATCGGCATTGATATCATGTTGGTCATTACCAACTGTCCCCATGGAAGTCTAGTCGTAACTGGCGTCACTTGGAATCCAATCGTTATTGGTATCTTTTGGTTTGGTCGTTACCAACCTCCCCAGCTAAAGCCTAGTAGCTTGCTAGCATTCTCATAACCACATGTGTTGGTATACCCTGATTTAGTCGTCACCATGTTTTCTTTCAAAGTCCAGTCGTAGCTGGATTGCTTGAAACCCAATCGTCATTGGTACCCGGACTTGGTCGTTCTTAATCCCCTTTAAGTCCAGTAATTACTGGCATTGCTTGAAATTTGGTCATCACTAATTTCCCCAGTCGAAATCTTACGTATTCTCGATTGGATTTGAGAAATCTCATTTGTTATTGCCCCAGGTTGGTCGTTACCATCACCTCGGGAAAGTCTAGTGGTTACTAGCACTGTTTTGAACCATTCATTAAAATTGGGCGACATTAGTCTCCCCGGTGAAACCTTTTTTCCCAGACAAGTCTCGGAGATCTAGTCGTCACTAGTATCCCCAATATGTTTTGTCTTTTTTTCTAGTCCACTCCTGAAGATCCCGTTTGAACTCTTTGCTATAGGAAGTTCCTCATCTGATCATCCCAGTGAGGTTCGTATTTCTAGTTCTTCACTTCCCTAGTAGAAGGTCGCTCTTGTCCCCGATGGGAGTCTAGCTCTTTCCCCAGTGGAGTGTTTGCTCTTCCCTAGTAAGATTGTCATCTTCATTGGACTTTGTACGTCCTCATGTGAAATTTTCCTCTCAGTTATCACTGGTCATGTTGGAACTATTGATTGTTATAGCCTGGTTTTCCCCAGCGTCGGATCCACAAAATCAGGTCCCGTGAGTAGTTACTCGTTGTTTTGTTTTCCTGTCTTTTGCATATGTCTTGCATCCAAGCACCAAGAAACATCATTTAGAATTCATGGCATATCAGGACCTGTCCTTTTGCATATCATCGGATCTAAGGGATAAAATATTCGGTTTTCTATATTTAAATACCTTTCACTGCGATTCTACGAGGATTGTCATCTCTCGGTTCCATCTAGTGAAGATATTTAAATAGGGGCAACTATTGCACCCCAAATTTTGACCCCTTAGATTCTCATTTTAGGAGCATACTCATGAGTTATCTAACCTTAACCCAGTACAAGTTTGTCTTTGTCAAGTTACAGATGAATCAGAGTTTTGTACAGTCAAATCGAAGCTTCAGGGATTGTGATCAATCAAAGTTTTAGGCTAATTCAATCATGAAACAAGATCAAGGGTATCATATAATGTCAATTGAGAATCCAATTTGAGGTTGTTACCCCAGAATCAAGAACATTGTATTTTAGGGCACCCGATTAGGGTTTTGACCAAGTAAAAGTCAACTATAGTTTGACTTTGATGTTGGAGTATGTTTTAATGGTAGTATTATGATTCATAAAGTTCATATAGCTTAATAAAGTTCATCCAAGAAGTTTCAAAGTCTCAGAAGGTCCAGAGTGTCAACAGACGACTCGGTAGTCACCGATCGATCGTACGGTTGACCAACAAGTCAACTCTTAAAATTTAAGGAATTGGACTTCAAAGTGTGAATAAAAAATGTTCCTTATATCATATTGCAATTGCCTATCAATTTTCATGACCATTAGATCAAGGATGAAGGAGTAATCGAAAAATCGGGAAATTAGGGGTTTGAAAGGGGCTAAACCATAACTCCTTAACCACACATCCAATTGAGTTAGTTCAAAGCTCATTTGAAAGCTCTTGAAAAATCCTACAAAAGTCCCTAAGTGGTCCATGATCAGAAAATGCATAGAAATGTGAAGGAAATGCAGAGGAGATGGAATTAGCCAAACTTGCAAGTGGGCTTGCAAGTGGCTTTACAACTTGCATTTGAAATCATAAGGCAAGCATGAGGTGGAAAAGTGAATCTGAACCAGCCATCAACCAACACTCTCCAGCCTGCATTTTGCCCATTCAAAAGCATCATTTTTCTTGACTATTGGGCTTACCTATCAGCCAAGGAAACCCCTTTGTGGAGGTTTGATCCAAAGGTGTAAAACCTTTCTTTCATGTGAAGAAACCTCCAAATCTGCCCCCTCTCTTCATTTGTCTATAAAAGGGAGCCCTCATCACTTCATTTGATACACAATATTGATTCTAAAAACCATAGAAACACAAAGCTCTCACTCTTTCACACCTTACTCCAAAATCACAAAATCACAAAATTGCAAAAACCACAAAAAATCTGTCTTGGTAGTTTTGCTGCCAAACTCAGTTCTCTACATTCAAACACCCCAACAATCATCCACACAATCTCTAAATATAATATAGAAGGTGTTCAAGACCTTAAACCATTCAAAAACCTCACCATTCAAAAAGTCAACTTCCACACCAAGTTACTTTGACCAAAAGCCATAAAATCAACCAAAACTTGTTCTATGCATTTGCTTGGTGTTTTAATCAATCAAACACCTCTCATATATCATTTCTCAACAGTATAAAGTGTTAAAGATCATTGGTGGAGTTTATTTCTCCAACTGCCACAAGGATTGCATTCTTGCTTCAAAAAGAAGAAAGTTTCAAAGCTAGTGTTATTTGGAAGTTCCTCTGGATTTCATGGTGTTCTAATCTACTCAACACAGTCTACTAGAGGTATGTAAACACTACATCTTTTCTTTGCACCATAATTTCATGTTCTAGCATTTTGGTTCATTATGTTGGAAGTATGTCACGTCTTGTATCAAACTCTACCATGAATATACCGCCTGTGATCTCAGGCCTATAGATGGTTAAGTTTGTGCTCAAATTCATCCAACATCATGAATTTAATATGTGTATGGAGTTAATTTGGTCAATAGTGCTTACAATGATGAACTGCATTTTTCATGTCTTGTATCAAAATGGCCAAGTTTTCACTCAAACCCTCATTTTTCATGACAGTCCTATGTTAGCCCCAAATTGTGTTTGAACTTACTCAATATCATGTATGTATGTTATGTGTGTGATTAATTGAATCAGAAAGTATGTGGAACTGAAAATTCATATCTCATGCCTCATTTTCATGACAACTTGCATTTTGTGAATCAGTTTTCATGACAGTCTGTTTCCAACTTATTTTGGTGTTTGAATCCACTCAATATCATGAATATAAGATGTGTATGTGTTTGAATTGGTCTGAAATTGCTTTGAACAGAAATTGAACATGTTCATGCATCTCACTTCACAAAACTTGCACTTAACTCACCAAGTTTCATATCAGCCATGTTTGAACCATTTTCCTTGTTTGAACTCACTTGTTTGTATATATGAGAGATGTGTATGTGATTCATATGGTCAAAATGTGCTTGAATTCGAATTTGAACATCCTACTGCATCACAATAAATGCCAATTTGCAGCACACATCTCACTTTGCATTCCAAAGCATTCTGGTCTGGTTTCTTTGTTTGCACTTATTCATTATCAAATATGTGAGATGTACATATGGTTTACATGGCCTAATTTTGCATAAATTCTGACTTGGTTCTCCAACTGCATTATATCATGTTTTACTTGCAATTGAAATGTCATTTTCATGTTAACTTGTTTTTAACATCAACACCTGTTTGGGTCCACTCCATAACACATTTATAGCATGTACACATGTTTTGATTGACCTGGAAATGTTTGGAAATCAAACCTGACTTCACACCACACTTCACAAGCACATTTGAGCAGCATGAGCACCAATTCTCATAAAAGCTTGCCCTGCACCAATTTGGTCATTTGAATCCACTTAAATGTATATTTGCAACATGTGTGTATGTTTGACTTGAACTGAAATGAGTTGTAACCTTGAACTGATATCTTCATGCCTTGAACATGCCATAATTGCAATTCCAAATGACACTTTGCATAACAGTCTGTTTTAAACTTTGTTTTTGCTTGATTCTCACTCTATACCATATGTGTGATGTGTACACATGTTTAATTTGATCTGAATTGGTCTAGAATTAGATTCTCACATTATCATGTCTCTTCATGTTAAAAGTTGCAACTTGAGTGTCAATCTGAGTTACAGTTTGTTTTGAATGTAATCATGTGTTTGGACTCACTTATTAACTCATATGTAATATGTTTGCATGATTGTTTGAACTTAAAGCTAACTGGAACATGACATACACTTCATCATGCATCATGTCCATATGATTTGCAACCTAAACAGTATTTTTCACAACAGTTGGTTTTCAACCTAAATTTGTGGTTAGAATCATTCATTATCAATTTTATGGTGTGTGTGCATGATCATTTTGATTTAGAACTAGCTGCAACATGAGCTTCATATCAAATTGCATTTTCAAAACTCAAAAGGCATGTACTATAGGGTTTTCAAATACAAGGAGAATTTCAAAAAACTAAAATTTCCATTTTGTTCCTTGTGAAATTCTACACAATTTAGACCTAAATTTTGTCAAAAAACATTAAGATTTGAGAAAGTTGTGATGAAAATGCAATCCTAAGTTTTGACTTTGTTTTATGCCCAGCCTGGTTTTGAAACACCTCTCATATATTTATGGGGTGGCATTTACAAACGGATGTATAGCCACCCCAGCGGTAGTCACCTTGTCACTTAAGCGCCTTGCATGCCATGAACCTGGGTTCGACCCCTGAGGAGGGCAACCCTTTTGTTATTTTTTGTCATTTTTCATCCCATCTTTAAAAATTCATATCTCTCTCAATTTTAATCATTTTTCACCCATTCTTTTTACATTTTGTTCATCTTAATGTCTACTTTCATGTCATATTTTTTATTTTCATGTTTTCCTAATTTCTCATCTCTTTTGACTATGTGCAAGTTGTGTACGTTCTGTGATCGTTTTTGCATACGCAGATGAATTTTTCTTGTGATATACTTGTGGTTTTTTGTGATACTTGTTTGCATTCATGCTCTTAAATGTTAGCTAACATGCTAAGACTTCATCTTTGGTTGTTACCATGTTCATTTCACTTCATCTACTAAATACACTGAAGCTTGACTGTCATTCTTCCTGCTTAACCAACTGCTTTGATTGTCATCAATGCATTTTCATTTTTATCATTTCACATGCTCACTCAATGGTTGTCACCATGGATGCATATTTATTATGTTGTTATCTTGTCCAAAATTTTCTCTCCCCCAAGTGATGAAGTTTGTTAACTCTCATCCAAGTTGCCTCTCCTGTCCCTCTCCAAAGGAAAAGCCTTTCCATTAACCCTAATGTTATGGATAACTCATTCACCCATTTCCTTGACTTTGTTAAGTAACTTTAAACTTAGTTTAGAAACTTTTAGACTTTGCTTTAAGTCTGAAAGACCCGCCTGTACTAGGAGTGCTCCTCAACTAGAACCCTAGGATAGAGTTTGTCAACTCTATGTAAAAATCATCGTCATGATTTCTTACTTCCCCTTTTGAATATTACAACTTAGAATTGGGAGTTTTGTCAAAACTCCACACAAATATTGTCATGTTTGTTCCCCCTTGAACCTTGATCATAATCAAGTGTTCTACATCCCTTGTGAGGTGAACTACGATTGCTCTGATTCTATCCTAGTTAGGATACGTAGGCAGAAGATGCGATGTCTTTGCGAGCACACTTAGAAAACCATCTAGGTCTTTACCCATCCCTAATCCATATCCCAATCCATAGTACATATTCACAAACTTAGCAAGCAATCAAACAAAAGGTTCCTGTAGGGTACTACAGATGCTTAGGGTGCTAACGCCTTTCCTAGGTATAACCAACCCCCGATCCCCGAATCTCTTAAGCGTTATCGTTACATCGCGAAAAAGGTTTTTCTTTCTTTAGACATTTCCTTTGGATAAAATAAAGTTCAGTTGTAAAAGAATTAAGATTCAAGTTAATTTAATAGCTTGATATCCAATTTTCATCGCATTAACATCTGTTAAACAAACAGACATCGAACCCAAAGGCCGGCTCAACAAGAAGTTGAGAGCAACATTTTACCTCACCGTCAGAAATCTGTTAAACAAACAGGCATCGAACCCGAAGGGCGGCTCAACACAAAGTTGAGAAGTACATCTGACCTCGCCGTCAGGGATCTGTTAAACAAACAGGCATCGAACCTAGAGGCCAGCTCAACCCAAACTTGAGAAGAACATCTGACGTCGCTCTCAGGCATCTGTTAAACAAACAAGCATCGAGATTGATGGTCGGCTCCTCCCGAAGTTTAGAAGAACATCCGACCTCGTTGTCATAAATCAGTTAAACAAACAGGAATCGAACCCGAAGGACGACTCAAACCGAAGGTGAGAAGAACATCTGACCTCGCCGTCAGGCATCTGTTAAACAAATAGGCATCGAACACGAAGTCCCGCTCAACACGAAGTTGAGAGCAACATCTGACCTCGCCGTCAGGCATCTGTTAAACAAACAGGCATCGAACCCGAAGGGCGGCTCAACCCGAAGTTGAGAAGAACATCTCACCTTGCTTCCAGGCATCTGTTAAACAAACAGACATCGAAGCCGAAGGCCGACTCAAATCGAAGTGCATAGGAATATATGACCTCGCTGTAAGGCATCTGTTAAACAAATAGGCATCGAACATGAAGACCCGCTCAACACGAAGTTGAGAGCAACATTTGACCTCGCCGTCAGGAATCTGTTAGACAATCAGGCATCGAACCTAAAGGCCGGCTAAACACGAAGTTGAGAGGAACATCTGACCTCGTTGTCAAGCATATATTAAATAAACAGGCATCGAACCCGAAGGCCGGCTCAACCAAAAGTTTAAAAGAACATTTGACCTCGCAGTCAGGCACATGTTAAACAAACAGACATCGAACCCGACGACCGGCTCAACCAGAAGTTGAGAAGAACATCTGACCTCGCTGTCAGACATCTGTTAAACAAACAGGCGTCAAACCCGAAGGCTGGCTCAACACGAAGTTCATAGGAATATCTGACCTCGCCGTCAGGAACCTGTTAAACAAACAGGCATCAAACATGAAGGCCGACTCAACCCGAAGTTGAGAAGAACATCTGACCTCGCTGTCACGCATCTGTTAAACAAACAGGCATTGAATTTGATGGCCAGCTCAACCTGTGGTTGATAAGAACATTAGACCTCGCCATCAGGCATCTGTTAAAAAAACAGGCATCGAACCCGAAGGCTGCCTCAACAAGGAGTTGAGAGGAACATTTGACCTCGCCGTCAAGCATCTGTTAAACAAACAGGCATCGAACCCGAAGGGCGGCTCAACACAATGTTGAGAAGTACATATGACCTCGCCATCAGGGATATATTAAACAAAAAGGCATTGAACTCGGTGGCTGGCTCAATCCGAAGTTGAGAAGAACATCTGACCTTGCTGTCAGGCATATGTTAAACAAACAGGCATCGAGATTGATGGTCGGCTCCTCCCAAAGTTGAGAAGAACATCCGACCTCGTTGTCAGGCATCAGTTAAACAAACAGGAATCGAACCCGAAGGCCGGCTCAAACCGAAGTTGAGAAGAACATCTGACCTCGCCGCCAGGCATCTGTTAAATAAATAGGCATCGAACAAGAAGTCCCGCTCAACACGAAGTTGAGAGCAACATCTGACCTCGCCGTCAGGCATCTGTTAAACAAACAGGCATCAAACCCTTAGGCCAGGTCAACACGAAGTTGAGAAGAACATTTGACCTCGCCGTCAGGCATCTGTTAAACAAACAGGCTTTGAACCCGAAGGGCCGCTCAACCCGAAGTTGAGAAGAACATCTGACCTCGCTGTCAGGCATCAGTTAAACAAACAGGAATCAAACTCGAAGGCCGGCTCAAACCGAAGGTGAGAAGAACATCAGACCTCTCCGCCCTGCATCTATTAAACAAGTACACATCGAACACGAAGTCCCGCTTAACACGAAGTTGAGAGCAACATCTGACCTTGCCATCAGATATCTGTTAAACAAACAGGCATCGAAACTCAATGTCGGCTCAACACGAAGTTGAGAGGAACATTTAACCTCGCCGTCAGAAATCTGTTAAACAAACAGCCATCGAACCCGAAGGACGACTCAACCCAAATTTGAGAAGAACATCTGACCTCGCTGTCAGGCATCTGTTAAACAATCAGGCATTGAACTCGAAGGCCGGCTAAACACGAAGTTTAGAGGAACATCTGACCTCGTTGTCAAGCATATGTTAAATAAACAGGCATCGAACCCGAAGGCCGACTCAACCAAAAGTCTAAAAGAACATTTGACCTCGCCGTCAGACATATGCTAAACAAACAAGCATCGAACCCGACGGCTGGCTCAACCAGAAATTGAGAAGAACATCTGACCTCGCCGTTAGGCATCTGTTAAACAAACAGGCATCGAACCCGAAGGCTGGCTCGACCCGAAGTTGATAAGAACATTAGACCTCGCCATCAGGCATCTGTTAAAAAAACAGGCATCAAACCCGAAGGCCGGCTCAACAAGGAGTTGAGAGGAACATTTGACCTTGCCGTCTGGCATCTGTTAAACAAACAGGCATCGAATCCGAAGGGCGGCTCAACACAAAGTTTAGAAGTACATCTGACCTCGCCGTCAGGGATATGTTAAACAAAAAGGCATTGAACTCGGAGGCCTGCTCAACCCGAAGTTGAGAAGAACATCTGACCTCGCTGTCAAGCATCTGTTAAACAAACAGGCATTGAGATTGATGGTCGGCTCCTCCCGATGTTGAGAAGAACATCCGACCTTGTTGTCAGGCATCAGTTAAACAAACAGGAATCGAACCCGAAGGCCGGCTCAAACCGAAGGTGAGAAGAACATCTGACCTCTCCGCCAGGCATCTATTAAACAAGTAGGCATCGAACACGAAGTCCCGCTCAACACGAAGTTGAGAGCAACATCTGACCTCGCCGTCAGGCATCTGTTAAACAAACAGGTATCGAACCTCAATGTCGGCTCAACACGAAGTTGAGAGGAACATTTGACCTCGCCGTCAGGAATCTGTTAAACAAACAAGCATCGAACACGAAGGACGGCTCAACCCGAATTTCAAAAGAACATCTGACCTCACTGTCAGGAATCTGTTAAACAATCAGGCATCGAACCCGAAGGCCGGCTAAACACGAAGTTTAGAGGAACATCTGATCTTGCTGTCAAGCATATGTTAAACAAACAGGCATCGAACCCGAAGACCGGCTCAACCAAAAGTCTAAAAGAACATTTGACCTCGCCGTCAAGCATATGCTAAACAAACAGGCATCGAACCCGACGGCCGGCTCAACCAGAAATTCAGAAGAACATCTGACCTCGCCGTTAGGCATCTGTGAAACAAACAGGCATCAAACCCTAAGGCTGGCTCAACATGAAGTTTATAGGAATATCTGACCTCTCGGTCAGGAATCTGTTAAACAAACAGGCATCAAACACGAAGGTCGGCTCAACCCGATGTTCAGAAGAACATCTGACCTCGCTGTCACGCATCTGTTAAAGAAACAGGCATCGAATTTGATGGCCAGCTCAACCCGAAGTTGATAAGAACATTAGACCTCGCCATCAGGCATCTGTTAAAAAAACAGACATCAAACCCGAAGGCAGGCTCAACAAGGCGTTGAGAGGAACATTTGACCTCGCCGTCTGGCATCTGTTAAACAAACAGGCATCGAACCCGAAGGGCGGCTCAACACAAAGTTGAGAAGTACATCTGACCTCGCCGTCAGGGATCTGTTAAACAAAAAGGCATTGAATTCGGAGGCCGGCTCCTCCCGATGTTGAGAAGAACATGCGACCTCGTTGTCAGGCATCAGTTAAATAAACAAGTATCGAACCCGAAGGCCGGCTCAAACCGAAGGTAAGAAGAACATCTGACCTCACTGTCAGGCATCTGTTAAACAAATAGGCATCGAACACGATGTCCCGCTCAACACGAAGTTGAGAGTAACATCTGACCTCGCCGTCAGGCATCTGTTAAACAAACAGGCATCGAACCCCCAGGTCAGCTCAACACGAAGTTGAGAGGAACATTTTACCTCTCCGTCAGGCATCTGTTAAACAAACAGGATTTGAGCTCGAAGGGTGGCACAACCCGAATTTCAGAAGAACATCTGACCTCACTGTCATGCATCTGTTAAACAATCAGGCATCGAACCCGAAGGCCGGCTAAACACGAAGTTTAGAGAAACATCTGATCTCGCTGTCAAGCATATGTTAAACAAACAGGCATCGAACCCGAAGGCCGGCTCAACCAAAAGTCTAAAAGAACATTTGACCTCGCCGTCAGGCATATGCTAAACAAACAGGCATCAAACCCGACGGCCAGCTCAACCAGAAATTCAGAAGAACATCTGACCTCGCCGTTAGGCATCTATTAAACAAACAGGCATCGAACCCGAAGGCTGGCTCAACACAAAGTTCATAGGAATATCTGACCTCTCCGTCAGGAATCTGTTAAACAAACAGGCATCAAACACGAAGGCCGGCTCAACCCGAAGTTGAGAAGAACATCTGACCTCGCTGTCACGCATCTGTTAAACAAACAGGCATCGAATTTGATGGCCAGCTCAACTCGAAGTTGATAAGAACATTAGACCTCGCTATCAGGCATCTGTTAAAAAAACAGGCATCAAACCCGAAGGCCGGCTCAACAAGGAGTTGAGAGGAACATTTGACCTCGCCGTCTGGCATCTGTTAAACAAACATGCATCGAACCCGAAGGGCGGCTCAACACAAAGTTGAGAAGTACATCTGACCTCGCCGTCAGGGATCTCTTAAACAAAAAGGCATTGAACTCGGAGGCCGGCTCAACACGAAGTTGAGAAGAACATCTGACCTTGCTGTCATGCATCTGTTAAAGAAACATGCATCGAGATTGATGGTCGGCTCCTCCCGATGTTGAGAAGAACATGCGACCTCGTTGTCAGACATCAGTCAAACAAACAGGAATCGAACTCGAAGGCCGGGTCAAACCGAAGGTAAGAAGAACATCTGACCTCGCCGTCAGGCATCTGTTAAACAAATAGGCATCGAACACGAAGTCCCGCTCAAACGAAGTTGAGAGCAACATCTGACCTCGCTGTCATGCATCTGTTAAACAAACAGGCATCGAACCCCTAGGTCAGCTCAACACGAAGTTGAGAGGAACATTTGACCTCTCCGTCAGGCATCTGTTAAACAAACAGGATTTGAGCCCGAAGGGTGGCACAACCCAAAGTTGAGAAGAACATCTGACCTCGCTGTCAGGCATCTGTTAAAAAAACAGGCATCGAACCCGAAGGCCGGCTCAACACGAAGTTCATAGGAATATCTGACCTCAACGTAAGGCATCTATTAAACAAATAGGCATCGAACATGAAGTCCTGCTCAACACGAAGTTGAGAGCAACATCTGACCTCGTCGCCAGGAATATTATTAAATAAACGGGCATCGAACCCGAAGGCAGGCTCAATACATAGTTGAGAGGAACATCTGACCTCGCCGTCAAGCATATGTTAAATAAACAGGCATCGAACCCGAAGGCCGACTCAACCAAAAGTTGAGAAGAACATTTGACCTCACTGTCAGGAATATGTTAAACAAACAGGAATCGAACCCGACGGCCGGCTCAACCTGAAGTTGAGAAGAACATCTGACCTCGCCGTCTGGCATCTTTTAAACAAACAGGCATCAAACCCGAAGGATGGCTCTTCCCAAAGTTCATAGGAATATCTGACCTCGCTGTCAGGGAAATGTTAAACAAACAAGCATCAAACACAAAGGTCGGCTCAACCCGAAGTTGAGAAGAACATCTGACCTCGCTGTCACGCATCTGTTAAAGAAACATGCATCGAATTTGATGGCCAACTCAACCCGAAGTTGATAAGAGCATTAGACCTCGCCGTCAGGCATCTGTTATAAAAACAGGCATCAAACCCGATGGCCAGCTCAACAAGTAGTTGAGAGGAACATTTGACCTCGCCGTCAGGCATCTGTTAAACAAACAGGCATCGAACCCGAAGGGCGGATCAACACAAAGTTGAGAAGTACATCTGACCTCGCCGTCAGGGATCTGTTAAACAAACATGCATCGAACCCGGAGGCCGACTCAACCCGAAGTTGAGAAGAACATATGACCTCGCTGTCAGGCATCTGTTAAACAAACAGCCATCGAGATTGATGGTCGGCTCATCCCGAAATTGAGAAGAACATCTGACCTCGTTGTCAGGCATCAGTTAAATAAACAGGAATCGAACCCGAAGGCCGACTCAAACCGAAGGTGAGAAGAACATCTGACTTCTCCGTCAGGAATCTATTAAAGAAATAGGCATCGAACACGAAGTCCCGCTCAACACGAAGTTGAGAGCAACATCTGACCTCGCCGTCAGGCATCTGTTAAACAAACAGACATCGAACCCCAATGTCGGCTCAACACGAAGTTGAGAGGAACATTTGACCTCGCCGTCAGGAATCTGTTAAACAAACAGGCATCGAACCCGAAGGGCGGCTCAACCCGAATTTTAGAAGAACATCTGACCTTGCTGTCAGGCATCTGTTAAACAATCAGGCATCGAACCCAAAGTCCCGCTCAACACGAAGTTGAGAGCAACTTCTGAACTCGCCGCCAGGAATTTGTTAAACCAACGGGCATCAAACCTGAAGGTCGGCTCAACACGAAGTTCAGAGGAACATCTGACCTCGCCGTCAAGCATATGTTAAATAGACAGGCATCGAACCCGAAGGCCGGCTCAACCAAAAGTTGAGAAGAACATTTGACCTCGCCGTCAGGTATATGTTAAACAAACAGGCATCGAACTCGATGACACAAGCATCGAACCCACATCACAGCAAGTATGATACAATGTGGAAAGTAAAATGCGGAAGTAAATAAAGATAAAGCACATATATACGCACACCCAAAAGAAAACACACAAGCGGTAGGATTGACGCGCATAGGGGATATTCCTGTCCCTAGCAGAGTCGCCAGCTGTCGCTACTGCGAAAAAAGGAGGTCGACAATGACTAACAGGATCGCCACCTATCGTTATTTATCCCAAAGAGGGGAAAGGAAATGATCGAAAAAAACCTGACGAAAACGGGAAAGGACGAGGTCATCCCAACCAAGTCCTAGGTTCGGGAGTCGATTACGCAAGGGGAAGGTATGAGCACCCCTCACGTCAGTCGTACTCGACGGGATTCGCGCATGTGTTGTCTATCTAAAAAGGTGTATAAACTATCTAGCTAAAGGCTTATGGACAAAAGAAAAAGAACAAAGGACTAACTCAGCAGAGCATCGCCGCTCTGTGCCTACGTACTCCCCCGTGCAATGGGAAAATCAGAGTCAACGTAGTTCGACTAACTACGACTAAAGAAGGGGGGAAGGTTGCTCGCTAAGACGCCGCGTCTTATGCCTACGTACTTTCATCTGGTATGAAATATCAGAGCAAATGTAGTTCGGGCTAACGAGAACACAGGCTGTTCAAAAGTTTTACCCGAGTAGGGTTAACAGACAGTTCTAGCAGTTTGGTGTATGCAGCTCGACCATTGGAGACTTAGGCGTTACTGTTTGCGATAGGACTGAAAGTTAACAACACTCTTGTTTATGAAAAGGTTTTCTTGATTAATATCCCGAAGGATAAAATGGTTTGAAGTGTTTTTGTGTTTTTTAGAGAAGAATTATTTTGAATTAGAGTGTTCATAATGTATGTTGTAACAAAGTCTAAAACCTAGGATCGAATGCAACGCATATCGTCCTAAGGACGTATACTAAACACTCTAGGAAATTGAGAGGTAACCCCTCAATCACCATTTCCCAAGTATAAGGCTCATGGCACAACATTCATTATCTTTATTAAGTGGGTTGAAGTTGTTTGAAGATGAGGAGAGAAAGGGAGAAACTAAAGGGGGACTAGACCAAACCCTAGAAGTTTTCATGCAAAGTGCATCTAAAGTTGGGATTACAAAAGGGAAACACCTACCTAATGTTGTCATGCATGGTTAGAATCCTAATGTCTATCCTAACCTCTCTTAAACAAGAGAGATTAGAAATCCTAAGGGAAGGAAGACAAAAGAAGAAGAAAGAACAAAATAAAACATGCCAATAAGGGAATGCATACATGGAATGCACAAGTAGGATGAAAGTGGGAGGAAAACATGTGTGGGGCAGTAGCCGCCACAAGCTCATCTCAACCAAGCATACATATGAAGATGCAAAGAGAAAAAGAGAATGATGCATCAAAGGCAAACAAACAAGTGTGACAAAAACAATGAGAAAAAGTCCTCATGGATTCATCACTTTAGGTAAGCTTCAAGTTCCTCCTAAGGAGTGACCAAGCTACCTTAAATGACACTCCAAGGTCATTGGACAGAATGGAGGATGAGGAAAGAATTCACAAATGCAAAAGCAAACACATCACAAGAGAAAGCAAGCACATGCACAAAGGAAAAGCAAGAAAGCTCCACATGGAAACCCTAATCAAAAGACTCAAGAAATGAACACAAATGAGCAAGCAAAAAGAATTGTCATGGCCTAAAATTGAACCAAAAACATCCTTAACATGTTAGCAACATGAATTACAAGGCATTGAAAGCTCAAGCGATCCAAAAATGTCATATCCAAGTCAAACTAGGTCAAGATGTGTGTGGGAACCTTTCTTGGAGATGACTTAACTTGCAAGTCATCTCAAAATTAGGAAAAAGGCTCAACAAATACCAAATAAAATGCACAAGATAGCCAAACAAGTTGGCAAACAGAAACCAAGGGCACAAGGCCAATATCCCCTCAAAGCACCATCAAAAGAAAATTAAATTCAAGATGTACCACTTTGAAATGGGAAAATCGAGGGTCAAAAGGAAAGCACCAAAAGTCAACCCTAAAGTCAACCAACCAGGGGAAAAATGTTCCTCAAGAAATGTTCAACTCATCAAGAGTATGAGGAACAATTTTCATTCATTGGACCAAAGGGGAAAGGGAGAAACAGTTAAAACATCACACAATGTCATAATTTAATTCAAATAAAACCTCTCCAATTAATTAATTCATTTTTAAATGAAAAATAATCTGAAAAAATAAAATAAAAAGTCTATAAAATAAAAGATATTTTAAAGAGCCTGAAAAGTATTTTTGATGAATTTTATTAATTGGAGATTATTTTTAAATGAATTAAATTGAAACAAGAACAAGACAGAAAAAATAAAAGAGAATAAAAAGAAATGAATCCCTACCACTTCGGGTGATCGCTCCTGCTCCCACAACATTCTCTGCTGACTTCACAGGAAGACTCTTCAAATCTATCTTCTGACCATTATAATACACCTCAGCTCCGTAGTTCCACGGAATCGCTTTGGTGCTCTCATAAGACACAGGTCCTGCTTTGGTGATAGTGATTGTTGGTGGCCTAGGAGGCGCTGAGATAGTTATAGTCTTATATGAGATTGAGATTGTGGCGACCTCGTCCCTCTCTTCACTTACTTCCTCAACAGGTTTCTTTTCTGTGGTTCATTCAAACTGCAATGTCCCCTCATCTATCATTCCTTGGATACACCTTCTCAAATCAACGCATCCCTCAGGATGACTTAAGCAATCAACACAGTCCTCACTGCAGCCTGGGAATACTCCTCCTCCCAGCAATTTGTCTTTCACAAACTTCAATGGAGTTTTCAACTCGTTCACATACATTATCAAGTCTAAATCCTCCTCCACCAAAATACCACCAACCCTAGCCTGTCCATGGTTTGGCATAGGGTTCTGCACAACGTTAGGTGCATCATGAGAAAAATTTATTGCTTTGCTGTCAATGAGGTCTTGCAGCTTGTGTTTAAAAGCCTTGCAATCGTCAATAGCGTGACCAGGCGCCACAGAGTGAAACTCGCAACGAGCATTTGCGTCATAGCCAGGTGGGGGAGGACCTGTCAAAGGAGCTAGAGTCCTTTTCTGAATTAATTGCAGTTGTAATAAAGTCTGAAGCACCTGAGATTATGGCATCGGTGGAGTGTCAAATACTCTATTCGGCCTAGCCCTATCAGGGTACCTTCTATAACCTTGCTGGTTTTGTTGTTGTGGCTGATACTGTCTTTGTTGTTGTCATTGTTACGGTTGCTGTTGTTGTGGCAAAGGAATAATAACACTGGCAACTTGCTGTTGGCGATAATGGTTCTGTGACTGACCCCTTCCTCTTCCTCTAGAACTTGTCACTGAGTTAACGTCACCTTCACGCTTCTTGTTCCCAAATACCTTCTTTCCTCCCCCTCCAGCTGAGGGTACTTCTCCCGCCTGAATCTTTCCGAGCTTGATGCCGTTTTCCACCCTTTCACCGGTGATTATCAAGTCTGAAAAACTTCCCGACATACTGTTAATCAGTTTTTCATAGTACACCCCCGGTAAAGTAGCAACAAACATGTCAACGAGCTCATGGTCTACCATGGGATGCTGCACTCTAGCAGCAAGCTCTCGCCATCTCTGGGCGTAGTCTTTAAAGCATTCGTTATTCTTTTGGGAAAGATTCTCCAACTGGACTCTATTTGGTGCAAAGTCACTATTGTACTGATAATGCCTTACAAAAGCTTCGGCTAGGTCTTTCCAGCTGCGGATGTTAGTGGGCTCCAGCCCCATGTACCACTCCAAAGAGGGACCGGACATGTTGTCTTGGAAAAAGTGCATCAAGAGTTTTTCATCATCCGAGTACGCAGACATCTTTCTATAATACGAGCGCAGGTAAACCCTCAGGCAAGTAGTGCCTTTGTACTTATCAAAGTCAGGCACTTTGAATTTGTGAGGCACTCTCAAGCCTGGAATCAGCCCCAGGTTAGACATATCCAGCCCCATAGAGTTTTGGCATTCAAGAGATCTCATCTTCTCTTCAATCATTTTAATCCTTCTATCAGCCTCAGAAGGTACTTCGGCTGTTATAAATCTTGGCAAGAACAAATCCTCCTGCCTATCCTTATTCCAGGTGTGGTATATGCTACCATGTGTTGCACCCTAAAATTTGCCCAACCTTATTCACTGGGTTTATGTTTCAATGTCATTAGCATTTGCATATAGAGTCATGTACATAGACTAACCATCTGCATAGCATAAGCATAGCAAGTCACTCAACAGGGGACCAATCATTATTCTCATCTCTAGAAGCCTATCAAGAGGTTATTATCCCAATTCAATCTCATTCAAGTCATCAGGAAAGAATTTGAAAGCAAAGAGTTCAGCAGATCAAGCCTTGAGTCCATCTCCTAGCTGAGGGTATCTGAGGGTCAACAAGAGGGTTGTGAGCTGTGAATTGAAGGCATGGGGAGTATCTAGACATCTTGGAGGACTTAGAAAGTCATTTGAAGAAGGAGACAAGTCATTGATGAGAGCACAAGAGCTATAGCTGAAGACAGTCAACTAGGGTTTCATCTGGGTCAACCCTAGGTCAACCCTAGGTCAATTGACTGATTTAAGGGGCATTCAAGTCTAGTGGAGAGATATGGGGTTCATAATTGGACATATAAAGAAGGATATGGAGATATGCCAAGGAGAATTCAAGAGAAATCAAGGAGAAGAGGAGTTTCTAAATTAGGGTTTCTGTGTAAAATCCCCTAGTTTAGGTCAAATTTCCAAGCAAGATAAGTCAAAATGCTAGCTTCAAATGGCTTCTTGGCCAACATGAAACTTGTATAGGATCTAAAGACCTTTAATTTGAGTGGTGGAAGACATCAAGGAGATTTATATAACTCAAGTTATGGTCCTTGCAAGTTACAGGTCATCTGAGGTATCTGAAATTTTGTCTGTGAAAGTGACTTGACTTCCAAGCAATTTTTACCCCTCAAGGAGATTTCAAATGAATTCTTGGTCAACATACGAATTGTTCCTCATTGTCTTAGCTTTCTAGAATGGTATAGTATGCCCTCATATGATGTGTGGAACTCAACTTATGGTCTTGGCAAGCAAAGGGTATTTTGGGCATTTGTGAATTACAGGTCATTTTAACCTATGTCCAAAACTCATACAAGGAGGCCTCAAATGGAAAAACTTACAACATCAAACTTGCTCCAAATGTGATTTTAAGTCTAGAAAGAAGGTCACAAATTGTTGGAAAAGCTCATAACATGAAGTTGCATGATTGGTCCAAATTTGAACTAAAATGGCTTATAATTTGAATAAAGTCAAAATGAAAAATGGTTTGAGAGATTTATAAGTCCAAATGGAGACTTCCAATATATGATTTTGAATGGAAAAGGCATTCTAAGAACAATGGTTCAAACACTTTTTTGAGCTTAGTGAAAAAAATCAATGTTATTCATGGTTACTTGCATTTGAAGAAACATTTCAAAAATCAACCAATGTGGAATGCAAGGGAATGTGGCAAGATGGTTCTAGAAAGTTCATGTGAGCCCTATATATTCATGAGATCAGAATTGAGCAAGGGTTGGATTCATTTTTCACCAAAGTTTCCCAAAGTTTTCTCATTCTTTCTCATTGCAATTCTCTCCAAATTTCCCAAAATCTTCATCAATTCTCATCAACATTGATCCTCCTACATTCAATCATCATCCTGGATCAGAATTGAATCAAAGATTTGGTGGTTAGAGCTCAATTTCGTGCACTTTCTTCAAGAACATACAAGCTGCAAATTCAGTTGGAATTCAAGATCCAGTGCAAGACTCCTCAAAGTGTTGCATACAGAATCAAGTAGTGCAATTGTAGATCAAGATCCAAGCCTCAAAAGCCTCAGATCCACGAGTTCCATCATCATCCACAAGCTTTCACACCAGGTGCATTTTCTCTGCCACAACTTGATTTAGTTAGTTTAGCATGGTTTTGTTAGTTTAGATATGATGTAGGATGTTAGTAGAGCAATTAGGATGAGTTTGGAGTAGTTTAGTGATAATTGTTAGCAGGTTGTTAGAACTGTTAGGATGTAGAACTCGTGGCATAGTGCATTATAATCTTAGGTTGTTAGCGCAAGATAATCACCATTAGTCATGGAAGAGATTAGTCTAGGTTTGATGGAGAATTATGCTGGTAAGTTGCAGAGTATTTCCATGGTGACCAGAACTTGTTGTGCTCGGGTTGAGTGATTTGCTGAATTTCAGATCGAGCTAATGGCATAGACATATAGAGGGAGAGATTTAGAGTATTTTTTATGTTTATATCGTGGCGTTTCATGGACTGGAGAGGGAGAACTGAGAGGTTAAAGTTGGTGCGTGCATGGAGTTTCATGGTGGAAACCCTAGTTCTCACAGATTCAATGAAGAAGATGAAATCGTGGCCATCCATCGTGTGTTAGACTTTTGACCTCAGAGCCCATCGTGTGGCTGAGGTTTAATTCTGAGATTTGGAGGGAAGGCGTTGGTGCCCTAAACGCACCGTTTCATTAATTGAAACGGGCGGGCCTAAGTGAGTTTTGATATCCCCACCCCCCAGTTTTAAGCCCAATCAGTTTTGAACGTGATTTCATTCCTATTCTCACCCCCTGCTTGTTTTTTTTATTTCATATTTCTGAAGTGGTTCTGGGCCTAATTCAATGTGCTACGCACACCCCCCGTTTGCTGGCCCACTGGATTTTAAACTGAGCGTGTCTTCTATTCAAACCCCCCCCCCCTTTTATTTCATTATATTCTTTTATTTTCTTTAATTCTTTTTATGCATTTTCCAAAATTCATAATAAATAGATAAAAAAATCATTTTTAATTCATTCTTTTTACATCATTTTCATTAGAATGTGTAGAAAATTGTCATTAAATAAAATTGCATTTTTATTTTTATTTGATATTTTTTTCATATTTTCTAAATAAATGTCATTTTAAATAGATTCATTTCATGCATGATTTTATTAATTTTTGTCCTATTAAGTGCTTTCATATTTTTCATCCATTCTTTTTATGTTGCTTAGATGAGATATTGAGCTTGTAGAAACAATTAAGTTCCCATTTTTAGAAATTAATTTTAGGTGCTTAATGTAGGCTTGAACAACATGAACAAATTAGGGTTTTTTAGGTGATGACTTAAGAAGTTTGATTCTTTCCCTTAGGACTTAGGGTTTGAATAGTTTAGCTATGGGACTATAGGGGCTATGGGTAGTTATTAGATCCCCTTAGAAAAGTCAGGATTCCCCTACTGCTATTAATACTCTGTGTAAGTCTGATTGACTGGTGTGGTGTGCCCTCTTGGGAATATTGCTTGCTTGCTTGGGTATTGGGTTTGTCTGGGGACCTGGGGAAGCTGAAGACTTGAGGAGATGAAGACCATTGGAGATCCAAAGATTGAAGATCAATTGCCATAGTTGGAGAGGAGGTTCTTGCTAGCAGCTGCTGAGGAGATTAGGGTTTAGGAGCTAGGCAGAGCTCTAGGTTAGAAAGCTTGTTTCTCAAACATGGAATGCTTTGTCTGCATCCATCCTTTCTCTATGATTCAAAGTCTCTTTCAAATATCCACCTCCTTCCTTTGGAAGGATCAGTGAATATATTTGAAAGATAGAACTTTTGAGAGGAAACTTCCTGTTTAATGTTAACAGTTGATGAACCACCATTGGTAGGTAACTAACTGTCTAACATTCATTCACTTCACTCTTGTGACTAATCCCTCATCCTGGAGGTTTGAGTATGAAGAAAAGCCATTGCAGATAGAAGAATGATGATCAAAGCCCTTTCCTGAAGGTCATGAAGATGGAGATTGATGCTTGTTGAAGCCTGTAGCTGATTGGAAATTACTTGAAGCCAGATGTTGATTCAGAGCTGCTGATGCTGTTTCTTTTGCTGTTGTATTTCATTTCCTGATGTATTGATTGGTTTTCTGGACTGTATTGTTTGCTGTTTACCCTGTTGGGTTGAAAGTGAATCCTGTTCACTTTTGCCTATTGTTTTCTAGGATCGAGGTTGAGTGGGACTCCCTTGCCTCGCTTGTACTGTTGCATCCATGCATTTTACTGCTTTACTGTATATATCTGATATTGTTTCTGTTTCTGCCTATCCCGTAGGATCTCTGTTTCTCTCTGCGCAAGAGAGGAGCATGATAGACACTAGGTCTTAACCCATGCATGATAACATTAGGTTAGTTTGTTTCCCTTCGCAACTGTAGGTTAGAGTTCTGTCTCTTCTCTCTCAAAACAAACAGAAAAACACATAAAGATTTCAAACACAATAAAAGACACTTCTTCCGTAAAAGAAGGTGAACTCATCAAAACGTCATCTTTGTCCGCTGGGACTGTTAATCAGAAAAACCCTTTTTCAGAAGGAGTAAAATCAACCAAGACAGACTTGTGTCGTACGTGGCCCGAACTACGTTTGCTCTGATCTTTCATGCTGTGTGAAAGTACGTAGGCATAGGATGCGATATCCTAGCGAGCAACCTTCCCCTCCTTTCCCGTAGGTAGGCGAACTACGTTGACTCTGATTTCTCGTTCCAGGCGGGAATACGTAGGCATAAAGTGCGATACTTTGCCGAGTCATTTTTCATTTTCATTTTCATTTTCATTTTATTTTCTTTTTTAACCCCTGACCTGTAGCGTAGATAGAATAACAATCCATACCCGAAAACAAGCGTGGATCCCGTCGAGTACGACGGACGTGAGGGGTGCTAATACCTTCCCCTTGCGTAACCGACTCCCGAACCCAGGTTTTGGTTGTGACGACCATACCTTTCCCGTGTTGTGCGAGGTTTACTCTGAGCGTTTCCTTTCCCTCCCGTGGGATAAATAACGCACGGTGGCGACTCTTCTGTTCAGCCGGCGCCGATTTTCGCAGTAGCGACAGCTGGCGACTCTGCTGGGGATCCAACGTCCCCTGGCTGCTAAGGACTGCGATGGTTCTTATGCATGTGGGATCCAACGTCCCTTGAGAGAGTCAATCCTAACGCTTGTTTTCCCGTCGAGGATTTTGTATGGAGTTATTGTATATTTCTAACCTTGTATTTTCAGCTTTATATATATTGTTTATTATTGCTGTATTGGGGTGTGACGGGTGTTCTGATGTTGAGAGATAAGCCGGACCTGGGCTTGAGTGCACCTAGAATTAGCGTAGAAAGTAGTGGGCGCGTGCCGGCTTTGCTTGCATTAGTGTCTCATGAAATCTACACTCGGACGAGGTTCTTCTGGTTGGCTTCTTTTTCTACCCTTTGGGTCGAAGGGGTTGTTGGTCAGCTGAATTGTCGACTCCGGGAACCGATCATTTGGAAGTTGGCTGAGTGAGGCCTCTTCAGGATTTGATGATGCCACTCCTTCTGGGAATCGTATCATCAACCCTGAAAGTCTGTGACGCCGACGACCGCATAGGATGCCGTACCTTGTGCCAGTTATAGGGCCACCCACCTGTGAGGGGATTTGGGGTTATGCAGGTAACCAGACTTTCAGATACCGGTTATTTCTTGATCAGAGATCATGGTTATTTATGGAGAGTTATGAGGTCTGTCAGAGACCATTTGGAGATGTGTTCTGAGGTCTGTCAGAGACCAGTAGGAGAGTCTTGAGGTCTGTCAGAGACCAATTGGAGATATGATTTGAGGTCTACCAGAGACCAGTTGGAGTTATGGTTTGAGGTCTGTCAGAGACCAGTATTGGAGCTTTGTGTTAGGTCCATCTGAGACCAGGGTTTGATGACTTCTGGATGGTCTATCTGAGACCTTTCTTGATTGGGTTTAGGCTATTCAGCTACAGCTTTGGTCCCTGTTGCATGTTACTTGCATTGCATTGCCTGCATATCCATTACCATTTGCATTTCACTAACGTGTGTCTGTGCTGCAGGTGCATTTGCATTTCCCTAGTTCTAGTGCCCGGACTTCTGAGTATTGATTATGGCTAGTTTGAGGAAGACAGTTGCGTATAAGCTGCCTTCGCCTGATATTACTTCTTTGCTTGGTCTGATATCTCTTGCTGATGAGGAGGTTAGGAGAAGCTTCAGAATGAGCCATGGGAGATTACTGAGATTAGTCTGCAAGCCCACTGCTGATGAGATGAACGGGCTATACACCTTGATGCAGTTCTATGATCCCGCATTGAGATGTTTTACTTTTGCTGACTTCATTCTAGGACCTACCATTGAGGAGTATGTGGAGTTTACTGAGCTTCCCGTGCAGAACAAGGTTCCCTTTATTCACTCTGCCGCTGAGCCCAAGTTGGAGGACTTAGCCAAAGCCTTACATATGGACGCTGCAGAACTGTTATTGACTTCTTGGCTTGGGGTTTCAGGTTTCTCTCTTGATTTCTTAGTTGTCAAAGCTCGAGAGTACGCCAAGAACGGTTGTTGGGTGGTTTTCAATGCTATTTTGGCTTTATGCATCTATGGAATTGTGCTGTTTCCTAACTTGCCCAACTTTGTGGACCTGGACGCTTTCTATCTGTTTGCCGCAGGCAACCTAGTGCCAACTTTGATTGGAGACTTCTATCATTCATTGCACTATAAGAATGAAAACCGAAGGGGAAAAGTTGTTTACTGTTGTGCTCCTCTGTTGAATATGTGGTTCAAAAGTCATCTCCCTATGAAGGGACCATTTGTGGACAGTGCAACCTCAGCCAGTTGGTCAGAACGCCTGATGAGGCTATCTTCCGAAGACGTTGTATGGTTTGATCGAGATTTGTTGGGATCTGAGCTCATCTTCAGCTGTTCTGGGTACCCTAATGTGCCGCTGATAGGAAGAAAAGGGTGTATCAATTACAACCCTTCTCTATTCATTCGTCAGTTCGGATATGCGCTGAAGAATCCACCTCAGGAGGAAGAAGTACAGGAATCTCTGTACTTCACAGGTGACGTGAAGGGGGAGTTATTAGCCATGTTGCAACACGCCTGGACACGTATTAACCGCAAAGGGAAGCCACTGTTAGGTAAGAGCGATTGCCAGGCTTATGAACCTTATAGAGTTTGGATTCAGGAGAGGGCTAGTCAGTTGAGGATGTCGTTTCCAGCTGCACCCGTCATTGTTCCTATTCCGGCAGAAGAGCCAACTACTGTTTCTAGGGAAGTCTATGAGCAAGTTGTGAGAGAAAAAGAAGCCTTGATGAAGATTAATGAAGGGTTAGAGCAAGAGTTAGCCCAGGCACGCAGCGAGAAAAACAAGGCCGTATATGCTTTCCAGCAACAGATCGAGCTAGTAAACAGACTAGGGGCTGAGTTGACTGAAGAAAAGAAAAAGCGTGAACGTCTGGGGCAAGAGTTCAGAAGCTCCCATGACATGCTGGAAGCCAAAAAGAAGGCGCTCGATGCAGCACACCGAGAAATCTCCTCTTGCAATAAGACTTGGAATGCCACACTCACCAACAATAAGAAGAGGGAAGATAAGCTGAAGCAGCAAATTTCCGACCTCGAAGAGAAGTTGAAGTCTAGCATCAAGAAGTGTGAGGAGGAAGTAATGACCCGGTATAGTGTCCAGCATGCACTGAACAAGGCAATCAAATCCAGAGATGAAGCAGTGTCTCAGAAGCGAAAGTTAGAAGATTGCTTCGGAGAAGCAACATGGGAAGAAACTGCTGAAGACGTACGCCGTGTCCTTAAGAGGAGAAACCAGCTTGTTGAAGGGCTGCTTGATCGACCAAGCCATCCGGAGACCAGGAAGTTGATAGAGGAGTACCAGACTTTTGGGAGGATTTGATCATTTCATATAGTGACTTGTATGCTTTATTTGCATAGTGCTGACCATCACCAGGATTGTTGGTTGAGGTCATGCCTTCTTTGTACTCTCAGCGATATTGTACCCTGGGCTTATTGATTCTCCCTGCAATATATGAGGCTTTCTATGATTCAGCTCCGATATTCCTATTGTCAGCACTGTCACTGCACCGGCACCTTCGCACTAGAACCGGGGGAATGAACTTCCCTAATGCACAGACACATTGCATTGCATTCATATTCATATTGCATTACAGGTAATCTTTGGATGGTGTCTTATTTCTTGCTCTGTACCAGGTACTTAACAGGATTCCAGATCAACATCCGCACCGCTATTCTACACGCTCCAACTGTCGAAAAGTCATGGACCAAATGCAGAACGAGATGCAAGATGTGCGCGAGAAGCTCGCCCTCTTCATGCAGACCATGGAAGCTATAGCAAAAGGGCAGGAGAATTTGCAGGCCATGGTCCAGCCTCTGTTGGCTCGAAACGCTGGTCATGGTAATGAAGATCATCAGTCTGTCCGGGTTGATACTGCTCATGGAGACGGCACTCCCACGCCAGTGGCTCCGCCCGTAGTCAATATACCTGCTGCTAATGTCAACAACGCTACCGCTGCTGTGAATGGTAACGTCGGAGTGGGGAATGAGACTGCTGTCCATAATGCTGGGCTGGGTGATGTCAATTTGGGAGATAATCTAGGAGGCAATGGCTTTGTCAATACTGGGTTCGGATTCAACGATCAGGGATTCGATAACACTGGGAAGTATGGCTTTAATGCTCAAGGCTTTGGGCAAGATGGTTATGGCATGGTCAATCAGGGTTACGGAGGCTTTGGAAACGGAAACGGTACTGGATTTATGGCTTTTGGTCCTGCTGGAGGTGTTCAAGGGTACGGCAACAGAGGCCGAGGTCCGGGGATGAACCAGATCAGAGCTGGACGTAATAATGGATATGATGGGTACGGAGCTGGAAACGGTATGTGGCAAGAAGATCAGCAGGAGGACGCCTTCTCCGGAGGAGGTTTTGAAGGGCCGATGGATGATTCCCAAAAGATTAGAATGCTGGAAGAGCAGATGAAGGGAGTCCTAAACCAGAGTGCTGTGGGTTTGGACATGGCAACAATGGGCTTGGTACCTGGCTTGAGGGTGCCAATTAAATTCAAAGCTCCTGCGTTCGACAAGTACAAAGGAGACACATGTCCGAAAGTGCATGTGCGAGCTTATTACAGAAAGATGTCTGCATACTCAACTGATGAAAGAATGTTAATGCATTTCTTTCAGGATAGTCTATCGGGCCCTTCCCTAGAGTGGTACATGGGGTTGGAGCCAACTGATATTAAGACTTGGAAGCAATTGGCGGAGGCGTTCGTAGCCCATTACAAGTATAACAGCGACCTGGCACCCAATCGGGTCCAGTTGGCCGGGCTTTCGCAGAAGAAGGGGGAGAGTTTTAAAGAGTACGCGCAAAGGTGGCGCGATATGGCTGCCAGGGTCCGTCCTCCTGTAGAAGATAAGGAAATGAATGATATGTTTGTCGGCACATTCACAGGGCTGTTTCATGATATGCTGTTTCATACGTCTCTGGCCAGTTTTTCAGACCTGATTCTGATGGGGGAAAAGATTGAGCGTAATATTAAGCAAGGAAAGTTCCAAGTCGAGGAATCAGCTGCATCTGGCAGTAATAGGAAAGCTTATGGTGGGCGCCGTCAGGGCGAAGCCAGCGCAGTATTTGGAGGCCGGGGCCGAGGCCGAGGCAGGGGACGAGGTCAATATCGTCAGCCGCAGCAGGTGTCGAGTGTTACTATCCCATATCAACAACAACCACTCCAGCAACAACAACCGGTTCAGCAGCAACCAATGCCACAGCAGCAGCAGCCTCAGCAGGGGGCACAGCAAGCTCAACGAAGATTCCAGGGCAGCAAACCGAGAAGAGTGTTTGAGAAACCTCCCTCAACCTATGCCGATTTATTGCAGACATTGTTGGGATTGAATCTAGTAGAGAAAAGAACTCTGGCGCCGATAACGGGAGCTCCCCCGTTTGGTTATGATGCAAGCAGGCACTGTGAGTTTCATTCTGGAGCCCCGGGTCACGATATAGAAGGTTGCCATGCTTTTAAGCACGTTGTGCAGGATCTTTTGGACAACAAGACTATCAATTTCGGAACGGCAGGTCCGAATATAGTCCAGAAACCCATGCCTAATCATGGGGCAAACGCTGTTCTGACTGAGGAAGGTCTGAATCTGATTGTGAATGTGGAAGATTTGAAGACGCCGCTGAGCGAGATAAAGAGCCGACTGTTGCAAGGAGGTGTCTACCCAGGATGTAACGAGTATTGCTTAGATTGTTGGACCCTAGCTGGGGGGTGTGAGGATTTGAAGAAAGGCATTCAGGCTTTAATTGATGAGGGCATATTGCAGTTTGATCAAGCGGCAACTGACGAGCCTGCAGGGGCAGTAGTGGATAATCGGAGTGATGTGGCCACAGTGACGATTCCTCGGAAGACGATCACTATTGCAGCGCCAGCTCAGCGACCACCGATCACCATAACTAAGGTCGGGCCAATCCCGTACGAGAACACGAAAGCAGTCCCATGGTCATATGGGCTGGAGGTGTATTGTGATGGGATAAAGATTGATGTTAACAAGCAGCCAGTGGAGATTGTGGATAATGTTGTTGGTTCAGGAGGCATGACGAGGAGTGGCAGGATCTTTATATCTCCTGAAGTGGAGGCTGAAAGACTAGCGAAAGGAAAAGGGAAAGTGGTTGAAAATGTTCCGGTACAAGCGAGTGAAAAAGAAGCAGCATCGAAAGATGTAGAAGAGTTCATGCGCTTGATTCGAAAAAGTGATTATAAGATTGTGGAGCATCTGCAGCAGACACCGTCCAAAATATCTATCTTGTCATTGCTCTTATGTTCGGAAGCTCACAGAAATGCTTTGCTGAAAGTCCTGGACACTTCATTTGTACCCCAGGATGTCTCCGTGAATCAGCTGGAAGGAGTATTGGCACATGTGAATGCAGGCCACAGTCTGGGTTTTACCGATTTTGACTTGACTCCGAAAGGGAGAGATCATAATATGGCATTACACGTATCTGTTGAGTGTAGAGGATCGGTAATGTCGCACGTATTGGTTGACACCGGATCATCTTTGAATGTGCTGCCCAAGAAGGCGATGATGAAGCTGGATGTTCGAGGGATTTTGTGTACACCCAGTGATTTGGTAGTCAGAGCGTTTGACGGCACGCGTAGAACAGTCTTCGGATCGATCACCTTGCCTCTGCAAGTGGGGCCGGAAGTGTTTGCAACGGAGTTTTATATCATGGATATACAGCCTGCGTACAGCTGCTTGCTTGGAAGACCCTGGATTCACGGGGCAGGGGCAGTCACGTCTACCCTGCATCAGAAGTTAAAATATATGGTCGGAGACAGCGTAGTCACCGTGTGCGGAGAAGAAGACATCCTGGTCAGCCATCTATCGTCGTTTAAATATGTGGAAGTCGACGGGGAGATCCACGAGACGCCATGCCAGGCATTCGAAGGTTTGCGCATCAAGGACAAAGGTCCCGGGCCGAGCAAAGTGCCAGAGATAGCTGTCTCATCGTATAAGGAAGCTCAAGCTCTAGTGGAAGCAGGAGAAGCCAAAGGCTGGGGCAAAGTGCTGGACATTCCTGTGAAGATGGACCGGTTCGGGCTGGGGTACCGACCGTCGTCATCAACTCCTTCCGTGGGGGCCCCCCGTTTCAGAAAGCCGATTATCATCTCTGCCAGTGGAGTATGTCATGAAACTGTCAATGCTGCTTCGGAGTCTGATGAAGGAGACAGCGACTGTGATATGGATGCCTGGATTCAGCCAAGCACGCCAGGACAAGGACTGTGCAACTGGTCTATTCAGGAGCTTGTTCCTGTGACTTTTAAACAGTAATGCTTTGCTTTATTAATTGTTGAATAATCTGATGTCTTGCCCGGGGCATCAGGATTTGCTTAGGGCTGTGTTGTTATAAACATTGCGTGTTAATCATTAAATAAATGGCGTTTCTTCATGTGCAAATACTGTAATCCTTGTCTTCCTTGTTTTGTATTTTTCAATAAAATGGCAATGTGGTTATTCGCTTTATACGCATTTTGAAGCACTTAACCATTCCTTTTGCAGGATAACATTTTCAGATGACATCCTTGAACCACCTATGACTCGTCCCGACTTCGAGCACCCGGTATTCCAGGCTGAAGAAGAGGTTGTCGAAGATAGCGACGTTCCTGAAGAACTGTCTTGGTTAGTAAAGCAAGAGGAAAGAGCCATTCTGCCTCACGACGAGGTTATCGAAATTATCAACTTGGGGTTGGAAGGGGTTGAGAAAAATATTCGTATCGGAGCCGCACTGCAGGGTGATATCAAGCGAAAACTGGTTGAGATGCTCCAAGAGTATAATGACGTATTCGCTTGGTCATATGAAGATATGTCGGGGCTCGATACAGATATGGTCGTGCATCGCCTGCCACTGAAAGAAGATTGCCCGCCGGTCAAACAAAAGCTTCGCAGAACACGACCAGATATGGCAATGAAGATCAAAGAGGAGGTGCAGAAACAGTGGGACGCTGGTTTCCTGGCTGTGACGAAGTATCCTTCATGGGTTGCCAACATCGTACCAGTGCCAAAGAAAGATGGCAAGGTTCGAATGTGCGTGGATTATAGAGATTTGAATAAAGCAAGCCCAAAAGACGATTTTCCACTTCCTCACATTGACGTGTTAGTTGATAATACCGCTCAATACTCTGTATTCTCCTTCATGGATGGCTTTTCAGGCTATAATCAAATTAAAATGGCGCCAGAGGATATGGAGAAGACTACTTTTATAACGCCTTGGGGAACATTTTGCTACAAAGTGATGCCCTTTGGTTTGAAAAATGCTGGGGCAACATATCAGCGTGCGATGACGACTCTTTTTCATGACATGATGCATAAAGAGATCGAAGTTTATGTTGACGATATGATTGCCAAATCCCAGACGGAGGAAGAGCATCTGGTGAATCTGCTGAAGTTGTTTAAAAGACTTAGGAAGTTCAGGCTGAGGCTGAACCCTAATAAATGCACCTTCGGGGTGAGATCGGGTAAACTGCTGGGGTTTATCGTAAGCGAAAGAGGAATAGAGGTCGATCCTGCTAAAATAAAAGCAATACAAGAAATGCCGACGCCTAAAACAGAGAAAGAGGTGCGCGGGTTTTTAGGGAGGTTGAACTACATTGCCCGGTTCATATCTCACCTAACGGCCACGTGTGAACCATTATTCAAGTTGCTAAAGAAGGATCAAGCTGTAACGTGGAACGAAAATTGTCAAAAGGCGTTCGATAAAATAAAGAAGTATCTGCAGGAACCTCCTATTTTGATACCCCCAGTGGCAGGTAGACCCTTGATAATGTATTTGACGGTTCTTGAGGGAAGCATGGGTTGTGTTCTCGGTCAACACGACGAGACGGGGAGAAAAGAGCATGCGATCTATTACTTGAGTAAGAAATTTACAGACTGTGAATCTCGATACTCAATGCTGGAGAAAACTTGTTGCGCGCTAGCCTGGGCTGCCAAGCGTTTGAGGCAGTACATGTTGAATCATACAACCATGCTCATCTCGAAGATGGATCCTATCAAATATGTATTCGAAAAGCAGGCGTTGTCAGGTAGAATTGCCCGTTGGCAGATGGTCTTGACTGAATATGATATTCAATACGTCTCGCAAAAGGCTATAAAAGGGAGTGTGCTGTCTGAGTATCTGGCGGAGCAGCCTATTGAAGAGTACCAATCGATGAGGTTTGATTTTCCTGACGAGGATATCATGTACCTAAAGATGAAAGATTGTGAAGAGCCGTTGCCAGACGAAGGACCAGAGTTGGGGTCCCAATGGAAGATGATATTTGACGGAGCTGTGAATGCTTACGGTAGCGGAATAGGGGCAATCATCACGACGCCACACGGGTCGCACATCCCGTTTACTGCCCGATTGACCTTTGCCGTTACTAACAATGAGGCCGAATACGAAGCTTGTATAATGGGGCTTGAAGAAGCCATTGATTTGCGAATCAAACATCTAGACGTATACGGAGACTCAGCTCTGGTGGTGAATCAGATCAAAGGGGAATGGGAGACACGGCAGCCTAATTTGATACATTACATGAATTATGCAAGGAGATTGTTGCCTTTCTTTGACAAAGTTGAATTGCATCACGTACCGCGGGCAGAAAATCAAATGGCTGACGCCCTTGCCACTTTGTCTTCCATGTACAAGGTCAATTTCTGGAACGAAGCTCCCCAAATCACCATCTCTCGGTTGGACAGGCCAGCTTATGTATTTGCTATTGATGAAGTATCCGACGACAAACCGTGGTATTTCGATATCCTTAATTTCCTGAAGAATAAAGAGTATCCGGCTGGGGCATCCAGTCAAGATCAGAAGACTCTCAGGAGATTAGCGGGTAATTTCTATTTGAATCCAGATGGTGTCTTGTACAGAAGGAACCACGATTTGGTGTTGTTGCGTTGTGTAGACGAGAAAGAGGCAAAGCTTCTAATGGAGGAAATTCACGAAGGTACCTTTGGTACGCATGCTGGTGGGCATGCTATGACGAGAAAGCTGCTGAGGGCAGGTTACTTTTGGCTGACGATGGAAACTGATTGTTTCAAGTTCGCGAGGAAGTGCCACAAGTGCCAAATCTATGCTGACAAGATACACGTGCCTCCGAGTCCTCTAAATGTGATGTCATCTCCATGGCCATTCTCGATGTGGGGAATCGATATGATTGGAAAGATCGAGCCGACGGCTTCTAACGGGCATCGGTTCATCCTAGTAGCAATCGATTATTTCACCAAGTGGGTGGAAGCGGCGTCTTACGCGAATGTAACGAAGCAAGTGGTGGCCAGATTCATCAAAAGAGATATCATTTGCCGATATGGGATCCCCGAGCGGATAATCACGGATAATGGTTCAAATCTGAACAACAAAATGATGAAGGAGCTCTGTCAGAATTTCAAGATCGAACATCACAACTCCTCCCCTTACCGACCCAAGATGAATGGCGCTGTCGAAGCGGCCAATAAGAATATAAAGAGGATCGTCCAGAAGATGGTGGTGACCTATAAGGATTGGCATGAAATGCTACCTTTTGCTTTGCACGGTTATCGTACGACGGTACGCACATCAACCGGGGCAACTCCGTTCTCGTTGGTATACGGAATGGAAGCGGTATTACCATTAGAGGTTGAGATCCCTTCTCTGAGGATATTGCGAGACGTTCAGCTGGACGAGGCAGAATGGGTAACAAACAGATTGAACCAACTGAGCTTGATGGATGAGAAGAGGCTAGCTTCTCTAGCATACGGTCGTTTGTACCAGAGCCGAATGAAGAAAGCGTACGACAAGAAGATACAGCCGCGAAGCTTTCAGACGGGCGACCTTGTGCTGAAAAGGATTCTCCCGCCGCAAGCAGATCACAGGGGCAAATGGACCCCCAACTACGAAGGGCCATACGTTGTCAGAAAAGTCTTTTCAGGAGGAGCTTTATTGTTGTCCACCATGGACGGAGAAGACTTTGCGTCACCTGTGAATTCGGACGCAGTTAAAAAATACTTTGCTTAAAATAGACCCGCTGGACAGAAAAAGAGAGTCCAGGCAAAAATGGGGCATCCTGGCGAACCAAAAAACAGAATGAAAGGTTCGGGCAAAAGTTAGGGATAAAATTGAAAAAATGTACACCCGCGAAGTTGAAAACCTACACTGGGCGGCTTCGGCAAAAAAGGGTATCCCGGTGAACTGAAAACCCGTAAAGGGCGGTTCACGCAAAAGTTAGGGATTTGAAAAGCAAATGACTGCGGTCCGAATTTGATATTACAATGAGCATCAATGCGGGAGAATATACTTGAGGGGTCGACTATCGGATACAGTCTCTTCAGAAAAATGGATACCGGGAAAGCATTAGAGTCGGATGAGTCATAGGAGGATCATTTCGTGGTGTTCATCTGCATCCCGTTGCCGACATGTGTACAAAATTTAATTTGTCAAAATATTCATGCTTCTTGTGCATACTTGCATACTTGTATATTTGCTTTGCGTAACTTCCTCTTTTCAGGAGTTACATCCCATGTACAAAAACTCCGCCCATTCAGGGGCCCAATCAATGAAAATATGTTATTCAGTACTCGATGCTGGTTCTTTACTGTTTTGTGCATGATAAAACGCCTAAGTTTAGTGAAGCTAGCATGAGTATAACATCGCTGGCCCTTGCCAACAATTGTTAAAGCTTTGAATTAACTGGGTGTAACGTCACTAACCTGAATTGATTTGATTGCATAGGCTTGTCGTGTCTTGTTTGTGTTGTTGCAGGTTTCATAACCATACGAGGAAGATGATCAAAAGATTGCGATAACGAAAGACTCAGTCTTCACGCAGGTCATGCGTGTTCTTCCTGAAGAAGGATAGAATTTCCCAGCTAGTCGCAGCTTACTCAAAGGGAGCAGAAAGGTTATTCGTCCTCAAGAGAGTTTGGCGATTCCAAGATCATAAGGCTGTATTCAGACAGGTTCATCTTTCCCCGCAGGGTCATGCACTCCCCCCCAAGGGAGTCAGTTAATTTTCCCCGAGAGAATCATCCCATCCCCAGCGGAATTCTCTTTGCAAGTGTATTCATTCCTTCCAGTGGAACTCGAAGATCAAGACTCTCCCAAGCAGAGTTGATGGTGGGTCCAGTCATTTATTTCGTCAGGGATACGGTATAATATCAGTTTACGTTCCAGCAGAAAGTCCGATCGAACTATGCGCATTTGTTATTCCCCAGCAAAGTTATATTCCCCAGCAGGGGGTTACCTCAATAGGGTGTGTGGTTTGAGTTCCCAATTTCCCAGCAGGGTTGACTTCACCCTTCCAGCATTTATTTTGCTGGAATAATTTTGTAGCATCTGGCTATCCCCGGCGGAGTCGGCATTATCCTTCCAGCATTTATTTTGCTGAAGCAGTTTCTGTACTCTAGCAGTTCAGGTGAAGAGAATTCTTGCTCAAATGAATTACCAAACACTCAAGATCTCGGCATGAGATATTCAATGATAATGTCAATCTCGGCAGTATTCCCCACAGAGTTATCAGGATAAGTTTCTCTTTATTCCCAGGCAGAATTTAGTTGTCATCAGGGGTTCCATGAATCAGAATTTCAGAAGTGGCCTCCGGTTATCAGAACAGGCGTCCGATAGTTTGGTTTCCAGACATCCCCAGTAGAGTCCGTCTCAAAGTCGTTGTCACGTCAGTGCTAAGAAGTTTGTGGGTGAGGATCATTGGAGAACTAAGTCCTGACGCGGACAATTTATTCCTATATTGACGGGATTTCTTCAGAAGTGGGCGTCCTAACGTGGACAGGTTTATTTCCCTGGATTGGTGAAGTGTGTTAGTCCTATCGTGGGCAGATTCGGGTTCTCAAAATTAGTGGAATGGGAGGTCATGACGGTGACGAAAGTGATTACTCTTTGTGGTGGTGCCCTGACGTGGACAGATCAGACAAGGGTGCGAGTCCTTACGTGGACAAGTCTTATTTCCTCAGCGGGTCGAAGACGCCTGAGTCCTAACGTGGACAAATCAAAGAAATTATTATTCCTAACGGGGAGAAGTGGGTCCTAACGTGGACGATGTAGTCCTTACGCGGACATATCAGAAGAGGATTCCTGACGTGGAAAGAGGTGATTCCTAACGTGGAAAGTGTGGAGTCCTTACGTGGACGGATTAAGATGGCATTCCTAACGTGGAAAAATGTAGTCCTGACGCGGACAAATCGGAAAGAAGTTGGTATTCCTTACGTGGAAAGATCAGAGTCCTTACGTGGACATATCAAGAGCATCCCTTACGTGGAAGAAAAATGGTTTCCTTACGTGGAAAGACGAGTTTATTCCTTACGTGGAAGAATGTAGTCCTTACGCGGACATATCAAGTTTGATTCCTGACGTGGAAAGAAATGGATTATTCCTGACGTGGAAGAGTTTAGTCCTGACGCGGACAGATCAAAGAAGTTATTCCTAATGTGGAAGAAGAAGATTTACTCCTTACGTGGAAAAATTGGGGTCCTTACGTGGACAGATGCAAGAAAAGTTGATTCCTGACGTGGAAGAATGATGTACTCCTTACGTGGAAAGTTGAGTCCTGACGGGGACAGGTTCAGAACCAAAGTTGAATTCATTACGTGGAAAGATTGGAGTCCTGACGCGGACATGTCAAGTGGTATTGGAGTCCTTACGTGGACAGACCGATATGGAAAGAAGATTGATTCCTGACGTGGAAAGATGGAAAGTTTAGTCCTGACGTGGACAGATTTCGGGAAGGTTGGAGTCCTCACGTGGACAGATTGAGAATTGTATTCCTTACATAGAAGAAAATTGGTTTCCTTACGTGGAAAGAAGACATGGTTCCTTACGTGGAAGGATGGAGTCCTAACGTGGATTGGTCCAGACGAGGTTACTCCTAACGTGGAAGAGTTTTATTCCTAACGTGGACGATTCAGTTTATGGAAATGCAGACGAATTATCCCCAGCAGAGTTGCCGAGATTTTTCTGGGTTAACAGCAAGTGGAGTCCTAACGTGGACAGGTTCTAGTTGAGAGTTCTTCGTATTGATGACAGACAGAGTCCTAACGTGGACAAGCAAGCAATCTGTTATGACAGAATCCTTTTCAGAACGATGAAGACAATCCCCAGCACGGTCGCACGAGATCAGTGGGTTGCCGTAACAGTCAGATTCAGCTGATGAATGTCGTTCCCCAAGCAGGAGCGCAATTTAGTTTTGCGGTTGGCAAATTTCTGGTTTCACTAGTATTCAATCGTCTCGTACCGCGAATGTCTGAAGGCTCCGGGCTCTTCACCCAATCGAGTCCAAGTCGCTTGAATAGGGGCAGCTGTTGCACCCTAAAATTTGCCCAACCTTATTCACTGGGTTTATGTTTCAATGTCATTAGCATTTGCATATAGAGTCATGTACATAGACTAACCATCTGCATAGCATAAGCATAGCAAGTCACTCAACAGGGGACCAATCATTATTCTCATCTCTAGAAGCCTATCAAGAGGTTATTATCCCAATTCAATCTCATTCAAGTCATCAGGAAAGAATTTGAAAGCAAAGAGTTCAGCAGATCAAGCCTTGAGTCCATCTCCTAGCTGAGGGTATCTGAGGGTCAACAAGAGGGTTGTGAGCTGTGAATTGAAGGCATGGGGAGTATCTAGACATCTTGGAGGACTTAGAAAGTCATTTGAAGAAGGAGACAAGTCATTGATGAGAGCACAAGAGCTATAGCTGAAGACAGTCAACTAGGGTTTCATCTGGGTCAACCCTAGGTCAACCCTAGGTCAATTGACTGATTTAAGGGGCATTCAAGTCTAGTGGAGAGATATGGGGTTCATCATTGGACATATAAAGAAGGATATGGAGATATGCCAAGGAGAATTCAAGAGAAATCAAGGAGAAGAGGAGTTTCTAAATTAGGGTTTCTGTGTAAAATCCCCTAGTTTAGGTCAAATTTCCAAGCAAGATAAGTCAAAATGCTAGCTTCAAATGGCTTCTTGGCCAACATGAAACTTGTAGAGGATCTAAAGACCTTTAATTTGAGTGGTGGAAGACATCAAGGAGATTTATAGAACTCAAGTTATGGTCCTTGCAAGTTACAGGTCATCTGAGGTATCTGAAATTTTGTCTGTGAAAGTGACTTGACTTCCAAGCAATTTTTACCCCTCAAGGAGATTTCAAATGAATTCTTGGTCAACATAAGAATTGTTCCTCATTGTCTTAGATTTCTAGAATGGTATAGTATGCCCTCATATTATGTGTGGAACTCAACTTATGGTCTTGGCAAGCAAAGGGTATTTTGGGCATTTGTGAATTACAGGTCATTTTAACCTATGTCCAAAACTCATACAAGGAGGCCTCAAATGGAAAAACTTACAACATCAAACTTGCTCCAAATGTGATTTTAAGTCTAGAAAGAAGGTCACAAATTGTTGGAAAAGCTCATAACATGAAGTTGCATGATTGGTCCAAATTTGAACTAAAATGGCTTATAATTTGAATAAAGTCAAAATGAAAAATGGTTTGAGAGATTTATAAGTCCAAATGGAGACTTCCAATATATGATTTTGAATGGAAAAGGCATTCTAAGAACAATGGTTCAAACACTTTTTTGAGCTTAGTGAAAAAAATCAAAGTTATTCATGGTTACTTGCATTTGAAGAAACATTTCAAAAATCAACCAATGTGGAATGCAAGGGAATGTGGCAAGATGGTTCTAGAAAGTTCATGTGAGCCCTATATATTCATGAGATCAGAATTGAGCAAGGGTTGGATTCATTTTTCACCAAAGTTTCCCAAAGTTTTCTCATTCTTTCTCATTGCAATTCTCTCCAAATTTCCCAAAATCTTCATCAATTCTCATCAACATTGATCCTCCTACATTCAATCATCATCCTGGATCAGAATTGAATCAAAGATTTGGTGGTTAGAGCTCAATTTCGTGCACTTTCTTCAAGAACATACAAGCTGCAAATTCAGTTGGAATTCAAGATCCAGTGCAAGACTCCTCAAAGTGTTGCATACAGAATCAAGTAGTGCAATTGTAGATCAAGATCCAAGCCTCAAAAGCCTCAGATCCACGAGTTCCATCATCATCCACAAGCTTTCACACCAGGTGCATTTTCTCTGCCACAGCTTGATTTAGTTAGTTTAGCATGGTTTTGTTAGTTTAGATATGATGTAGGATGTTAGTAGAGCAATTAGGATGAGTTTGGAGTAGTTTAGTGATAATTGTTAGCAGGTTGTTAGAACTGTTAGGATGTAGAACTCGTGGCATAGTGCATTATAATCTTAGGTTGTTAGCGCAAGATAATCACCATTAGTCATGGAAGAGATTAGTCTAGGTTTGATGGAGAATTATGCTGGTAAGTTGCAGAGTATTTCCATGGTGACCAGAACTTGTTGTGCTCGGGTTGAGTGATTTGCTGAATTTCAGATCGAGCTAATGGCATAGACATATAGAGGGAGAGATTTAGAGTATTTTTTATGTTTATATCGTGGCGTTTCATGGACTGGAGAGGGAGAACTGAGAGGTTAAAGTTGGTGCGTGCATGGAGTTTCATGGTGGAAACCCTAGTTCTCACAGATTCAATGAAGAAGATGAAATCGTGGCCATCCATCGTGTGTTAGACTTTTGACCTCAGAGCCCATCGTGTGGCTGAGGTTTAATTCTGAGATTTGGAGGGAAGGCGTTGGTGCCCTAAACGCACCGTTTCATTAATTGAAACGGGCGGGCCTAAGTGAGTTTTGATATCCCCACCCGCCAGTTTTAAGCCCAATCAGTTTTGAACGTGATTTCTCCTATTCTCACCCCTTGCTTGTTTTTTTTATTTCATATTTCTGAAGTGGTTCTGGGCCTAATTCAATGTGCTACGCACCCCCCCCGTTTGCTGGCCCACTGGATTTTAAACTGAGCGTGTCTTCTATTCAAACCCCCCCCCCCCCTTTTATTTCATTATATTCTTTTATTTTCTTTAATTCTTTTTATGCATTTTCCAAAATTCATAATAAATAGATAAAAAAATCATTTTTAATTCATTCTTTTTACATCATTTTCATTAGAATGTGTAGAAAATTGTCATTAAATAAAATTGCATTTTTATTTTTATTTGATATTTTTTTCATATTTTCTAAATAAATGTCATTTTAAATAGATTCATTTCATGCATGATTTTATTAATTTTTGTTCTATTAAGTGCTTTCATATTTTTCATCCATTCTATTTATGTTGCTTAGATGAGATATTGAGCTTGTAGAAACAATTAAGTTCCCATTTTTAGAAATTAATTTTAGGTGCTTAATGTAGGCTTGAACAACATGAACAAATTAGGGTTTTTTAGGTGATGACTTAAGAAGTTTGATTCTTTCCCTTAGGACTTAGGGTTTGAATAGTTTAGCTATGGGACTATAGGGGCTATGGGTAGTTATTAGATCCCCTTAGAAAAGTCAGGATTCCCCTACTGCTATTAATACTCTGTGTAAGTCTGATTGACTGGTGTGGTGTGCCCTCTTGGGAATATTGCTTGCTTGCTTGGGTATTGGGTTTGTCTGGGGACCTGGGGAAGCTGAAGACTTGAGGAGATGAAGACCATTGGAGATCCAAAGATTGAAGATCAATTGCCATAGTTGGAGAGGAGGTTCTTGCTAGCAGCTGCTGAGGAGATTAGGGTTTAGGAGCTAGGCAGAGCTCTAGGTTAGAAAGCTTGTTTCTCAAACATGGAATGCTTTGTCTGCATCCATCCTTTCTCTATGATTCAAAGTCTCTTTCAAATATCCACCTCCTTCCTTTGGAAGGATCAGTGAATATATTTGAAAGATAGAACTTTTGAGAGGAAACTTCCTGTTTAATGTTAACAGTTGATGAACCACCATTGGTAGGTAATTAACTGTCTAACATTCATTCACTTCACTCTTGTGACTAATCCCTCATCCTGGAGGTTTGAGTATGAAGAAAAGCCATTGCAGATAGAAGAATGATGATCAAAGCCCTTGCCTGAAGGTCATGAAGATGGAGATTGATGCTTGTTGAAGCCTGTAGCTGATTGGAAATTACTTGAAGCCAGATGTTGATTCAGAGCTGCTGATGCTGTTTCTTTTGCTGTTGTATTTCATTTCCTGATGTATTGATTGGTTTTCTGGACTGTATTGTTTGCTGTTTACCCTGTTGGGTTGAAAGTGAATCCTGTTCACTTTTGCCTATTGTTTTCTAGGATCGAGGTTGAGTGGGACTCCCTTGCCTCGCTTGTACTGTTGCATCCATGCATTTTACTGCTTTACTGTATATATCTGATATTGTTTCTGTTTCTGCCTATCCCGTAGGATCTCTGTTTCTCTCTGCGCAAGAGAGGAGCATGATAGACACTAGGTCTTAACCCATGCATGATAACATTAGGTTAGTTTGTTTCCCTTCGCAACTGTAGGTTAGAGTTTTGTCTCTTCTCTCTCAAAACAAACAGAAAAACACATAAAGATTTCAAACACAATAAAAGACACTTCTTCCGTAAAAGAAGGTGAACTCATCAAAACGTCATCTTTGTCCGCTGGGACTGTTAATCAGAAAAACCCTTTTTCAGAAGGAGTAAAATCAACCAAGACAGACTTGTGTCGTACGTGGCCCGAACTACGTTTGCTCTGATCTTTCATGCTGTGTGAAAGTACGTAGGCATAGGATGCGATATCCTAGCGAGCAACCTTCCCCTCCTTTCCCGTAGGTAGGCGAACTACGTTGACTCTGATTTCTCGTTCCAGGCGGGAATACGTAGGCATAAAGTGCGATACTTTGCCGAGTCATTTTTCATTTTCATTTTCATTTTCATTTTATTTTCTTTTTTAACCCCTGACCTGTAGCGTAGATAGAATAACAATCCATACCCGAAAACAAGCGTGGATCCTGTCGAGTACGACGGGCGTGAGGGGTGCTAATACCTTCCCCTTGCGTAACCGACTCCCGAACCCAGGTTTTGGTTGCGACGACCATACCTTTCCCGTGTTGTGCGAGGTTTACTCTGAGCGTTTCCTTTCCCTCCCGTGGGATAAATAACGCACGGTGGCGACTCTTCTGTTCAGCTGGCGCCGATTTTCGCAGTAGCGACACCATGTACAGCACCTGTGGTGTTGAGGCCAAAGCCGTTTCCATTTGCATTACACCCATTAGCAAAACCAACATGATTAAGACCTGCCGCAGTTTCAACACCAGCAACGTGACCACCCCCTCCAGCAGTAGGGATGACTAAAGTTAGCATAGAATTGTCTGCACGAGGAGTTTCTATATGAGGAGGGTTAGAAGCAATCCCACCGTGTAACAATCCATCATTATCAACTCGTGCAATCAGAGGTTGCACTAAAGTCTGAAGTTGCGCCTGGCCACTAGCTACCCCTTGCATGACCTCCATCAGCTGTGCCATACGATCTCTCATCTCTTGCATTTCTACCTGCATCTGATCCATCAACCTTTTCTGGTTTCCCCTGGTACCGTAGCGATGAGTTATCTGATATGCAATCCTGAAACACTAGTGGCACAAGAAACGAGATAAGGTTAACAGTTTCGATGCACCTGCAAATGCGAGAAACATGCTAAAATGAAAACATGTATATATGAAAACAAGGAAATTTCCCCCATGATTCTAGTTTCGGGGTAACAACCGAGACGATGGAGAGCCCCACAGACAAGCATAGAATAAAAACTCCTCATATATACAAACATAAGCCCATAGGCAAAGTACAAACATCAAATAAGTACACACAAAAAAGGACCTCAACCAACAGGTCTGGTGATGGTCCAAACAAGAAGTCTAAGCTACAGAATACAAAGGAAAAGATCAGGCTGGGTGGCGAGACTGGAACTCCCTCAGCCACACCTGTGTCTCCGGATGATCTGGCATAGTGAGAAAACCACGTATGAGCAACTCCTAATGACTGATGGTGGAATGATGATCCTCGACCGAGTCCTCCTTCCCAAAAACCTCCTCAAGTCTACACCTCTTGGCATTAGCTTCATCTCTATGCTCCTCCAAGGTTGCAAGAGCTTCATATAGTTTGCAGTCACTATGTCTCCTGAGCAAAGCTTCCTTTGAGATCTCCTCATCTTTAGCTCTGAGCTGAGCCTTCACCTTGTTGATATGTGACTTCAACTGGTCTTCACAGTGCTTGCTGTTGGACATGGCAGCATTCCATTGAGCCTTAAACTTGGAAATCCACAAATAGGCTCTATTCAGCTCTTGCTTTTTAGTAGCAAGCACACTACTAACAGCATTTATGTCTAAACCCAACTGTTCTCTATCGCTTATCTCCTTAGTCAAGTCTGTTCCCAACTTATTCACCAGCTCAGTTTGCTTCTTCAAAGAATAAGTTGGTTTGTTCCTCTCACTTCTGAGTTAAGCAATCTCATTCTCCAACTCTTCGTTTGTCTTCTACAACTCTTCATTTTCATGACATACCTGATTATACCTTTGGATGTCCACTGTAGTAGGCTCCTCAATCACGGGAGGGCAAACAGGCTCCACTGGAGGATATGGAATCAAGAACTTCATGGCCCTCTCATGAATCCAAGCCACATAGGGGTCATATGCCTAACTATTGATCTTTCCTAATAATGCTTTGCCTCTCCTATGGATACTTCGCCAAGCACGTTCAAGTCTGATCAAATCATCACCCTCTAACAAACTCGTGAGATACAAAGATTCTTGTATCTCTTCCTCTTTTGGAGCGTCTCTGAGAGCATATCCGAACTGTCGTACCAACAGAGAAGGGTTATAGTTGACGCACCCTTTCCTTCCGACCAGGGGGACGTTAGGAAATTCGCCGCAACTATAAACAATGTTTGTGCCAAGCATGTCTCTATCAAACCAAATAACATCCTTGGAAGTCAGGCCTGTCATCCTCTCAGACCATTCTGAGGTAGCAACAGTGTCCACAAACTGATCAGTCTTAGGCATATGACTCATCAACCATCTATAAAGCAAAGGAACACAACATGAGACGTTCTTCCCCCTTCGGTTTTCATTCTTGTGGTGCACAGAATGATAAACGTCTCCTAGGAGTGTAGGGACCTGGTTCTCTGATGCTAACAGTTAGAAGGCATCCACGTCTACAAATTCTGGAAGGTTCGAAAACAAAACAATGCCATAAATGTATTGTGCCATAATAGCACTAAACATAATCCAACAACCATTCTTAGCGAACTTCTGAGCTTTCTCAACAAGAAACGGTAATAGAAAACAATAAGTTCCTTTCCTCTCAACTAGCTTTCCCTTTAACTCTGCAGCGTCCAAATGTAATATAGCAGCGAGCACAGCCAGATCAGGCTCCGCATCTGTGTGGACAAAAGGCATCTGATCACGGATAGGTACCCCTAACATATCAGAATACTCTTCCAAACTAGGCGCCAAAACAAAATCCAGAAAGACAAAGCATCTCAACTGGGCGTCGTAGAACTGCAAGAGAGTGTAGATACCACTTGATGCACCCCAAAATTTTCTCAACCTTTGCTTACCTGATTTATGTTTCATTGCATTATAATCTGCATAGTTATATCATTTTCATATCATGTTATCATTCACATAGTAGGGGATCAAGTGTGATTATTCTCAAGAGGAGCCTAGCAAGAGGTCTCATTCAAGATTGAGAAGCTGGCAAAGTCATCAGAAGGTGGTTTGAATGCCTAAGGGTTTAGGTGTTTGAGTGTGAATCTTCTCCTAACTTGAGGATCAACTGAAGACCATCAAAGGGTTGTGAAGTTTGGAATGTGAGAAGAGGATGTGTATGGAGCTCATAGAATGCCTAGAGGGCCATGAGAGAGCTTAATCAAGTCATTGTGTCAATTGCAAGAGCCACAGTTGAGGTGCAAACAATTAGGGTTTCATCTGGGTTAATCCTAGGTCAACTGTGCAATTGAAGAGTATCAAAAGCCTAATTTTAGGTCATGGAGTTCATGAAATGATATGATGAGACATTTGTGGTGTTGTGCCAAGATCAAATCAAGAAGAGTCAAGAGTGTGGGAAGTTGTTAAATTAGGGTTTCAGTGCAAAATCCCCTATTTAGTGCCTAACTTCAAAACCACATAAGTCAAGATACAAGTTTCAAAGGGATTTTTGCCCAACATGAAACTTGTAGAGCACATCAATACCTTTAATTTGAGTACTATAAGTCCTCAAGGGGATTTATAGAACTCTGGTTATGACCAAGACAAGTTACAAGTCCTCAGATGTCTCTGAAATTTGTCTGTGAAAATCATCTGACTTCAAAGGTATTTTTGACCTAGAAAGAGGTTTCCCCTGATCTTTTGGCCAACATGAAAGTTGTTCCTCATGATCTTAGATTTCTAAATTGTACTAGAAGTCTTCGATCTGATTTGTAGAACTCAAGTTATGAGGTTTACAAGTCAGGGGTATTTTGGGAAAGTGAGATTATAGGTCATTTTCAATCATAGGCCAAAATCTCCAACTTGCACTTGTCAAATGCAATTTTGTTCAACATGAAAGTTGTTCAAAATGTGGTTTTTAGGCTAGCCAAGAGTTCATGATGGATTGATTGAGCTCATAGCAAGACTTGGTTTGAATTGGTTTCAAAAAGGGAAATTTTCAAATGGATTAAGGAGGGAAATTGCCAATTTTGAGTTATAGGACCAAAACATGTCAAGTAACCACATTTTTTGAATGGAAATTGAATTTTGGACACAATGACATTAGCAGAATTTTGAGTTTAGGCCAAGTTCATGAGTTGTCATGTAGTTGCTTCAAATGCAAGTTACATAGCCAATTCATTCTACAATGCAATTCAGGTTGTGCTATCAATCCAATTTCACTCTAAAATCAATTTGCAAGCTGATAGAACCTTCTAGAGCAAGTGACACAGCCTGAAGTCGTGACTGTTACATTGGATTTCAAGGAAAAATCAGAAATTGCAATTGGCTGGATTGAGCTTCAAACACACTTCAAAAGCCCATAAAAACATTCTATATATTCATTGCAGTGAATTCAGAGTGGTTTTGGCATTCATTTCGTGAAGAACACTGAAGCTGCAGTTGAAAAATTCCAAGAAGCAAGTGAAATCGTGTTTTGAGTTCTAGGCTGATTCAGAGCAAATTGAAGGTTGAAGCATCATCCTCTTGCATCCTTGAAAGATTCTGGAGAGTTTTGAAGCTTGATTCGAGTTCTAGCTACCTCTGTTAGTGGATCTACATCAGGTTAGTAAACTTCAAAATTCCTCTTGATTTAGGGAGATGTAGTTCATATTATGCATGTGGTTAGGATCTAATAGAGGAATAAATCATTTCTGGATTGAAATTGGAGCAATTAGTGACAATTTAGGTTGAAGTGAATTTTCTGTTTGGACACGAGTTGATCTGATCTTAAGGCTATAACATGATTTGGATAGATCATGATGAACTATGAAGCATGAGGAACATTTCTGTGTCATTAGATTTGCAATTGGTGATGTTTGATTTGGATGACATTTCTGAACTTTGATTCGTGTTTTAAAATCTATGGAGAGTTAGAACATTTGAGTAAGAGATTTGAGATCCTGATGAAATTCTGGAGAGATTGATGTAAGGATTGTTGATGTTTGATCACCTGCAACCACCTGCTCACCGGAGAAGACGACCAGAGTCTTCTCCGGCCACCGTCTCTGACCTCCACCTGGCCAGCCTGAATTTTGGAGAAGATGAGTCCATAGCCATCAGATCTTGCCTTTGACCTTGACTAGACCATAGATCCAACGGCCACGACTTAAAATTTTATTTGACTTTCTGAGGATCAAAACAATGCAGTTTCATTAAATGAGGTGGCATGCCCTCAGCGCTTGGATCAGTGGACCAGTCTCCTCATCTTGTGGCTCATGTTTTATTCTGAGTTTTGATTTTCTTTTATTCATTTTTGTTTATTTTAAATGCTTTATTGATTCAAAAAATCACAATAAATTCAATTTGGATCCAAAAATTATTTTAAAAATATCTCCATGATCTTGAGAGAATTTGTGATTTTCTGAAATCAATAAAATGCATTTTTCAATTTAATTTGTTTTTTCTTATTTTTGTTAATTCTTTTAATTTTGCATATTTGACCATCTGTTTTGTTGAATTTTTTTCTTCCAATTGGTGATGAGTTTGGCTTTGATTTTTTAGTATGTCTTAGGGTAGATATTCATGTTCCCTTAGGATTTTTTTTGGAATTTTAGAACAACTTTTGGTTCGGTTTTAGGTGTTGAGATTAGAGCCTTCCCAAACTTGTGGATTACCTTAATACCCTTCAATCTAAAAATTATTTAGGTGACTTAGACGTTGAATTAGGCTTTAATATTTTAACCCTAGGTTGTTCAAACATGTATGTTTGCCTAGGAAGTTTATTAGATTTTTACAACTTAGTTTTCTATTTTACTTGTATTTTGCAAGTTGCTTGTGCTTGTGGTGTTCTATTTTGTGTGTCTTTGCTTGTTTGGTCTTGTTGGTGACTTTGGAGCTGGATTGGCTTGGATTCCTTTTTGAGAGGTCTTCAAGACTTGGTATAGCTGCTATGGTTTGAAGATTGGAGCTTGGAGTTGAGGTTTCCTTTTCTTTTAGGAGTTGTTTTAGTAGCTTAGGAAATTAGGGATTTTAGGAAGAGCCATTAGAGCTAGTTTTGATTCTTTCATCAAACATAGAATGCATTGTGTGCTTCTATTCTATCCAATGATGTAAAGTCCTCCTAGGGAAACTCCATCTCTCCTTTGGAGGGATGTGTGGTATGCCCATAGTTGAGTAGAACTTTGAGGATGCCCTTCCATTTCAATGTTGGTACTTGATGATTTCCTTTGGTTTTCATCTGGTTCTCAACATTGCAACCTTGATCTTAGTGATTATTCTCTGCTTGGAGTGTGTTTGCTAGAGATTGAAGTTGAAGTTTAATGAAGCTTGAAGATAGAAGCTAGTTTGAAGAAGAAGTGTTGCTGTCAACTTTGTTGTCAAGAGGATTTGCTGTTTAGAGCTGCTGTTGAGTACTGAAGTTGCTGTCTGCTGAAGACTGTTGCTGCTGCTTGGGCTGCTTCCTCTGTTTCTTTTCTTTTGTTGTATTGTTTTTTTTCTTGTGTTGATTACCCTTAGGTTTGAGGTGGAGCTTGTCTCCTCTTGCCTGTTGTTTTCTCCCTTGCCTCACTGGTACTGTTGCATAGCATGCATTTTTACTGTTTACTGTTTACTGTTTATTGCTTGCTTTCTTTTGCTGTTTCCCCTAGGATCTCTGATTTCCTCTGTGCAAGAGGGAATTATGACAGACATTAGGTTTTGACCCATGCATGATAACTGTAGGTAGATTCCCTGTCAACTATAGTTTTAGGGTGTCTTTCTCTTCTCATCTCAAATCAATTCAAAAACACAGTAATAAGGTTAATTGAAGTCGTGCGTTACGAGCCTTAAGCTATCTAGGAAAAGGTTGGTGAAGGGCCTCTCTCCAGTAATCTGGATGTTAGTGTGGTACCCTTTGGGTGACATACGAAGCGTTCACTCCTGGGTCATAGTCTCTAGTGCGACTGAGATTGCAAACATCCTAAAAAACAGTTCTTTCGTAAAAAACTCAAACAAACATTGAAACTCTGTTTTTATCCTCTTGGACCTTTAATCAGGAAAACCCTTTTCAGAAGGAGATATAAAAAACCGTCAGACAAACCTGTGTCTTTCGTAGCCCGAACTACGTTTGCTCTGATCTTTCATGCCGTATGAAAGTACGTAGGCACAAGATGCGGTATCTTGGCGAGCAACCTTCCCCCCTTAACCCGTAGTTAGGCGAACTACGTTGACTCTGATTTCTCGTTCCAGACGGGAATACGTAGGCATAAAGTGTGATACTTTACCGAGTCACTTTCTTTTCCTTTTAGACTAGACCTTTAGAGTAGATAGATAAACATACCCTTAGATAGAAAACAAGCGTGGGTCCCGTCGAGTACGACGGACGTGAGGGGTGCTAATACCTTCCCCTTGCGTAACCGACTCCCGAATCCAGGATTTGGTTGCGATGACCGTTCCTTTCCCTCTTTGCATTAGGTTTACTCTGAGCGTTTCCTTTCCCTCTTGTGGGATAAATAACGCACGGTGGCAACTCTTCTGTCATGGTCGGCGCCGATTTTCGCAGTAGCGACAGCTGGCGACTCTGCTGGGGACACTCAGTGGTTCCCTATGCGAGTCAATCCTAGCGCTTGTTTTCCCGTCTGGGGTTTTGTATGTATTTATTTTTCTGTCTTTACTTTCGGTACTGTATTATTGTTATTGTGCTGTGGGTAGAGGGTTACTTTGAGAGATAAGCCGGACCTGGGCTTGAGTTCATATAGACTTAGAAGTAGAGAGTAGTGGTTAGCCTGCTTGCTTTGCTCGCACCAGCTAGCTACGAAATTTACACTCAGACGAGATTCTCTTTGATGGCATCTTGCCTGGCCCTTTGGGCTCGAAAGGTTATTGGATTTGAGGGTTGTCGACTCTGGGAATCTATCATTTGGGATTCGGCTAAGTGAGGCCTCTTCAAGGGATGATGATGTCACACCTTCTGGGTATCGTATCATCGCTCTTGAAAGTCTGTGACACTAATGACCGCATAGGATGTCGTACCTCGTCTGCGAGTTAGGTACATACCTGTGAGGGGTAGTTGGGTCTATTTGCAGGAAAACTCTGGCCTCAGAACACCTGGTTTGTCTCTGTCAGTGAGAATTGGTTGTGAGGGTTCTTTTGTGGTTGGTTTGGTTTGAGGAGAAGATCTGATGGTTCTCAAGCTGCAATATAGCACATCACAGTTTTTCATTATTGCACTTGATCCCCTGTTGCATATGCATCAGCATTTTCATGTTTGCATTTCATTAACGTGTATTTATGTTGCAGGTGTGCTTTTCCCCCTCAGATTCTAGTGTTCTTCTTGCCAGACATAGAGTCCATGAAGAGAACAGTTGCTTACAGGTTTCCTTCTCTAGATATCGGTTCCTTATTGCAGTTGGTTGCTCTAGCAGATCAGGGAGTGAGGGTTGAGTTCAGAGAGTCTTATGGGAAGCTGCTCAGTTTGTTGAGCAGACCTTCTGTGTCTGAGATGACTGAATTGTATACCTTGATGCAGTTTTACGAGCCTCGATTGAGATGCTTCTTGTTCCCTGATTTTATTCTGGCCCCTACTTTGGAGGAGTATTCTGATATGCTGGGAGTTCCTGTGCTAGATCAGATGCCTTTTATTCATGAGGATACTGAGCTTGAGTTGGCTAAGCTTGCTGAGATTGTCAGTTTAGATGCTTCTGAGTTCCCCGGAGGTTTGGTTAAGTTGAATGGAGCTTATGGTTTTCATCATTCTTGCTTGGTTGATAAGGCTACGCAGTGTGCGAAGGATGGATGTTGGATTGTCTTCAATGCTATTCTGGCTATTTGCATTTATGGGATTGTATTGTTTCCCAACTTGCCTGATTTTGTTGACTCAGATGCTTTCTTTATTCTTGCCTCGAAGAATCCGGTGCCTACTCTCTTGGGTGACGTTTATCATTCTATTCACTATAAGAATGAGAAGCATCGGGGAAAAAATGTTTCTTGTTGTGTACCTCTTCTATACAGGTGGTTTCAGGGACATCTCCCTAAGCGGGGACCTTTTGTTGATACTGCTGGTACTTTAGATTGGTCTTCCAGATTGATGGGATTGTGTGCTGAGAACATTGTTTGGTTTGATCGGAACCTGCTCGGAGTGAATATTATATATAGTTGTAGTGGCTTTCTGAACGTTCCTTTGATTGGACGGAAAGGTGGTATTAACTATAACCCTTCTCTGCTTGTGAGACAGTTTGGCTATGCTTTGAGGGACTCTCCGGTTGAAGACGAGATACAGGAATCTCTGTATCTCACGAGTTTATTAGATGGAGATGTTTTGGTCGGATTGAGGCATGCTTGCGGTAATATTCACAGAAGAGGAAAGACATTGCTTGGTAAGAGTGATAGTCGAGCTTATAATCCTTATCGACTCTGGATCCATGAGAGAGTTAGGACTTCTTTGATGCCGTATCCTGCTGTAGGGCCCTTGTATCTTCTGGTTATTGAGGAACCTATTTCAGTAGAGATTGAGAAATATAACAAGCTGCTGGCTGAGAAGGAAGAGTTACAAAGAGCGAAGGAATAGCTAGAGAAAGAGATTTTCCAGCTTCGGCATGAGAAGAATGAGGCAACCTTCACTTTGAAGAAGCAGACTGAGATGATTAATAGGTTGGGTTCAGATTTGACTGAAGAAACCAGCAAGAGAGAGAAAGTGGGAGTAGCCTTGAATGGTGTTAGTAGTGTGCTTGCTACTAAGAAAGAACTTCTGAACAAAGCTTATTCTCGACTTTCCAAATGGGAATCTTTGTGGAATGCCACGCTTACTAGCCGGAAGGAGCGTGAAGATGAGTTGAAGCTTAAGATTTCCCAGTTAGAGGAGCAGCTCAGTGCTAAGGATGCGAAGATTGCTGAAGAAGTATCTCTTAGACGTGACGTTGAGTCTAGAGTAAGTAGCATGGTCTAAGAAACTAGGGGTCGTGAATTGAAGGTTGGCTTCAAAAGATGCAAGGTTGATGTGTGTTTTGGCAGGGGAGCCTGTGAAGAGGACGCCAAAAAGATGAGATCCACTGTTGAGCGGCATGCGTTACTGATACAGGAGCTAATCTCCAGACTAGGTCGTTCGGAGACATTGAGGCTATTGGAAGATGTCAGGGCGCGCCATTTGGCCTGATTTGTCTTTGCTTTACTCTTGTTATTTATACTTGTATTTCGACCATCGCCAGGCTTGTTGGCTGAGGTCTTTTCAGTTGTATTCAGTTGTATCTTTGTACTTTGCCTCTTGGCATTTGTTTATGTATGAGGTTTCTGATTCTGCGATTGCTTATTTGGGACTCCATTATCGTTATGGCTTCTTCTCCGGAACTAGAATCGGGGGGGGGGGGGGGGGGGGGGGAATTAACCTGTTGCATGTTTACACGTGTGCATTTGCATATTCATATTGCATGGTGTTGCACCCCAAAATTTGACCAACCGGTTCTCCTAGCTGGCTCGTGGTTTAAATTCATGTTCGCATATCAGATGCATGACATGTGTGCACAAATAGAGGATATCAGAGTTACAGTTTGGGTTTCATCTATCAGATATTTCAGATCCAGTCTAGGTCATCAAGGTTTTATTTCGGGAAATTGTGCGCTTCTCGGGATTTTCAGCTTGCATGGTGGTTTTCGGGATATTCTGATGCCAGGGGTTTACTGTTTAATTCGATCTGGTCTCGCGCGCTCTTTTATGGGGGTCATTTGCATTTGTCTGCATTCTTTTAGGGTTTTATAGCCTTTCGTGGATTTTTAATAGGCTTTATAGATTTTTTTTAGAATTTAATAGTTTTTATATAGGTTAATAGCATTTTTTAGTAGTTTAAATCTTTTTTCTAGAGCTTTATAAGTTTTTTAAGAATTTAAATAGGTTTTTAACATTTTTTTAATAGTTTAAATCTTTTTTAGAATTTTATAGAATTTTTAAATAGATTTAATAGTTTTTTTTATCATTTTTTAGAATAATAGATTTTAAATAGTCTTTAAATGTTTTTAGAATAAACTAGAAAGAGTATAGTTTTTTCCTTTATTAATAATAGAGTTTGTTTTAATAGAGTTTTAATCTTTTAATAGATTTTCCTTTATTAGTTTCAAATAGAATTTTAATAGTTTTAAATAAATAATGTAGAGTTTATTAGAATTTTAATAGAAATTTAATAGATTTTAATCAATAGAGGTTGTTAGAGTTTATTAGTTTTAGTTTAATACAGGTTTAATTAGATTTTTAATCATTTTTAGTTTAATTAGGATTAGTCACTAGTTAATTAGAGTTAGTCTTAATTAGGTTAATTGAGTTTAATCTTTTTTTTCAGATTTTTTTGGTTTATTGACAATCAATTTCTTGGGCCCAGATATGCAGGTGAGAGGCCCATTCCAATTTTCAGTCCATTTTTGTTTTTTGTCCAGAATTTGTAAGTGACACTTGTCAGCATAAAAGCTGATCCACGCGTGTCAACGTGGGGACGCCACCTCACAATCTCCCTCAGCTCAGAAACCTACACGCGTCCCACTCAGACCCACTCCCTCTCTCTCCACGCCCTGACACCTGCCCCACTAACTCCATCCTTCTGCCACTTGTCTCCACCAGCTTCTCATCGGAGCCCCAATCGCCGGCCATGCAGCCGCCGGCCCGGACGTTTCCCTCCACCGTAACAGTCGCCGGAGACCGGTAAGGTCACCGGAAACTGCAGATTTGCAGAAAATACCCAGAACCATCCTATCTTCTCCGATCTCCCCCTTATTCCTCCGTCCACCTTCATCCATAGTTCACCGGAAAACTCAAACACTGCCGGAAACTTCAAGAACAATTTCAAGCATTCATCGTCTTGCCCAGATTTTCCAGAACATTCAAACCTCCCTCGTTCTTCGACGAACTTTTCCAGAACAAGATTTTTCCCATCGTCAGCCACAGATCTTCGTAGATCTTTAAACTATCTTCATCAGGTTCTTCAGGTTTCTTCAAGATCTTCAGAGATCTTCGAAGGTCTTCACCGTGTTCGTTCGATCTTCCAAGGATCTCAAGAAAGCTTCGTCGTCTTCATGTTCATCTTCTAGACCATCAACGATCAGAATCTCCTTTCAAGATACTTCAACAAGCTTCAAGAACTCTTCGCTAGTTCTTGCTCAAGCCAGGTACACATCACCTCAATCTCATTGCATGATTCTTCTATTTGATGATATGGCTTCAGTTTGCGTTGTTTCGTTGGGATTTAGTTATGGTTAGGGTTCGATGTTGTTTGAGGCATGGATTGAGAAGTTTATTGATAAGATTGTGGCATGTTGTTTCGTTTGAGAGTTTTTGAGAGTGTTCTGAGAGGAGTTGCAGAGGTGGATTTGGGGGCAGACGGCGTTAGGGTTTCTTTGGTAGTGAACAGTGACCAGAAGGTTAGAATGAGAAGATTGGTTTTGTTATTAGGGTTTCTGGTTAGGGATTGGATTGGGTCTAGGCCCAAACTCGTAATTGCTGATGCACCCTCCAGTTGCTCATTGCCCCCCCCCCCCCCCTCGTGTGAGAAGATAGAATAATTCTGGATTGGGCCTTAGGCCCCACTGCTATCCACACCCCCACCCAGATGGCCCAATTGGAATAACACGTTAAATGGTTGCTATTCGTACCGTCTCCATTTTATTTTTCTTTTGATTTTTCTTTTGATTTTCTGATAACGCGTGGGCCTAGCCATTTCCTATTCGCACCCCTGGTATTGGCTCACCATCATAAAATGAACTAGGCGCTTTAGTGTTAACACCCCCCTCCCCATTTCATTTTAATTTCTTATTTTTAATTTCTTTTAATATTTTTGCATCTTTAATAATTCATAAGAATTTGGAAAATTAGTATTTTTTAATTCTTGTTTTTTCTCTAGGTTTATAATTTTGTCTAGAAAATTAATAAAAATAAAAATTCCATTTTATTTTTAGTTTAATATTTTTAGTATATTTTCCATTTAAATAGCTTTTAAATAGGATTAATATTGTACCTGATTTTGTAGAATTTCTTTTAGGACCTTCCCTTAGGATTTTTGAGCCATTCTTTTTGGCATAGTTAGATATTGAATCATAGTTTCCCATAGGATTTAATTCTTGTTTTTTAGATTAAAATTTGATTAGTTTAATTAGGTTAGCATCAGGGTATCATAATTAGGGTTTAGGTTATGCATAAGTGAAGTAATTCATTTTCTTTAGAGAGTTTTGTCTTGATTTTTGGGGATGGGCATATATGGATGTTATGGGTAGATGTCATAGACCCTTGTGAATGATTGTTAGATTTTTCCCTCTTGCTTTAGTATTTTTAGGTATTTTCTGAAGTTGACTGATGGTTTTGACTGTTCTGTGGTTATTTGTCTGTCCCTGGGGTTTATTTTGGGGAAATTGTTGTGGGGCTTGGTTTGTTTTGAAGAGCTTGTTGAAGGAGCATGGTGAAGGTGATTGAAGATCAAGACCCAGAGACCCAAAGCTTGGAGATTATTCCCTGTCTGTGAGGTTTGAGATCCTGAAGTTTGAGGGGAATTCATGGTACTCTCCTGAGGAAGGCACTATGGATGACTTTCATTCTTTCTTCTCACCCCTTTCTTAAGTATCCAATGATGTTGGAGCCAACATGTGAGTTTAATTTCTCCTGAGGAGGAATGTAAACTGATCACAGTTGTTGAGCCACATGGGATACAACTCCTAAGTGGAAGCCTCCTAGTACTTTCCTGAGGAAGGTCCTATGGGTCTATTCACTTAGTTCCCTTAGTTCATCTAGGATTTCTCAAGTATCCAATGATGTTGGAGCCAACTTGTGAGTTTAATTTCTCCTGAGGAGGAATGTAAACTGATCACAGTTGTTGAGCCACATGGGATACAACTCCTAAGTGGAAGCCTCCTAGTACTTTCCTGAGGAAGGTCCTATGGGTCTATTCACTTAGTTCCCTTAGTTCATCTAGGATTTCTCAAGTATCCAATGATGTTGGAGCCAACTTGTGAGTTTAATTTCTCATGAGGAGGAATGTAAACTGATCACAGTTGTTGAGCCACATGGGATACAATTCCTAAGCGGAAGCCTCCTAGTACTTTCCTGAGGAAGGTCCTATGAGTCTATTCACTTAGCTCCACTAGTTCAGATAGGATTTCTTAAGTATCCAGTGATGTTGGATCCAACATGTGAGTTTAATTTCTCCCGAGGAGGAATGTAAACTGATCACAGTTGTTGAGCCACATAGGATATGATTCCTGAGTATAAGCCTCCTAGTGTTTTCCTGAGGAAGACACTATGAGTCTACCTACTTAGCTCCCTTTCTTTGGTAAGCTTGCTTTGAAGCTTGAAGACTGGGATTGATTTCTCTTGTATAGGGTTTTGCTTTAGGGCTTTGCTTAGATCTGATTAGGGTTCTGTTTTAAGGTTAGGATTAGAGATTAGATATGAATGATTTCTTTCTCAAGCATGTGGTTTGTTTGCCTGATGGCTCTTCATTTCTTTCATCTGATATTGCTTGATAGCATGGTATTCCTTTTTCAGTATGATTACTGTTATTTCATGACTGGATTGAGGTCGAGACGAGCTTGTGGAGGCTGAATCCCCACACACATTTCCTCCCTCACTTGCATTGCATGCATTTTACTATTAAGCTGACGCTTTGTCTGTTTTGGTGTATCATTGACATGATCCCTTAGGACTCTCATTTCCTTTGATAAGGATTTGATGATAGACTTTTAGGTTGAAACCTATGCATGACAACATCTAGGAGTTCCCTGTTCAAACCTCAACCATAGGATGAATCCATGGCATGATAACAGTAGGACTTGATAGTCTCCCTCCTAGTTGGGCCTGTTCTCTTCGCATCTCAAAGCAGTTTAAGATACAGTAATCATGAATGATTCCTTTCGTACGTTACAAGCCTTAAGCCATCTGAGGTTGGATGTTTAGTATGGTACCCTTTGGGTGACATGCGACGCATTCACTCTCAGGTCATAGTCTCTAGTGCGGTTGAAATCGCAAATACAATAAAAAACACTTCTTTCAGGAGATAACCCGTAGTTTCCCGAACTACGTTTGCTCTGATCTTCCATACTGTGTGGAAGTACGTAGGCATAGGATGCGATATCCTAGCGAGCAACCTTTCCCCCTTCGTAGGCCGAACTACGTTGACTCTGATTTCTCATTCTCTGATGAGAATACGTAGGCATAAAGTGTGACGCTTTGCCGAGTCATTTTTCTTTTCTTTTTTCAGCCAGCCTTGATAGGTAGATAGAATAAAACCAGCCCGTCCAAGTAAACAACAAGCGTGGATCCCGTCGAGTACGACGGACGTGAGGGGTGCTAATACCTTCCCCTTGCGTAATCGACTCCCGAACCCAGACAATGGTTGCGATGACCTTGTCTTACCCTTAATCGTCAGGTTTTTCCGATCGTTTCCTTTCCCGCTCTGAGGGACAAATAACGAAAGGTGGCGACTCTTCTGTCACGCCGGCACCTTATTTTCGCGCAAGCGACAGCTGGCGACTCTACTGGGGATCGAACCCAGAATCTCTGGTTCTTCGGTTCCCTATGAGAGTCAATCCTAGCGCTTGTATGTTTGCTTGTTGGGTTGCATTTATTTATCGCATTTTTACTTCCCGCATTTTATTTCCAGTTTGATATGATTATCTGTGCTGCTGTGGGAGAGGGATGTTACTATGAGTGAGAAGCCGGACCTGGGCTTGAGTATACACCTAGACATAGTTGCGGAGAAGTAGTAGATGAACCTGTCTGCCGAGCAGGCACAGTTCCCTACGAAAATCTGCGCTCAGACGAGATTCTTGCAGAGGTGCTCCTTTCCGGTCCTGAGGATCTGAGGGGAGTCCAGACGTGAGGATTGTCGACTCTGGGGACCGATCATTTGGAAGTCAGCTAAGAGAGGCCTCTTCATGACTTGATGATGCCACTCTTTCTGGGAATCGTATCGTCACTCATGAAAGTCTGTGACGCTGATGACCGCATAGGATGTCGTACCTTTGTCCATGGATTAGGTCCATACCTGTGAGAGGGATTGGATTATTGCAGGAAACTTTGACCTTCAGACTACCTGGTTTTCTTAACAGTGAATCAGTTATGTTGATACCAGGGTTCTCAGTTGCAGTATGTCCGTTCTTGATAGAGAAGTTTTTGATCAGAGGATCTTATCATCGGGTGTTTGTCTGTTCTTGATAGAGCAGGTTTTGATCAGAGTATTGTCATCAGAGGTTTGTTCTTGATAGGGCAGATTTTGAGTGGGGTCTGAAGATCTCATCAGCAGCTGTACGTTTGTTCTTGAGAGGGCAGATTTTTGATTTGGGGTCTGAAGACTTCATCAGAAGATATCTCTTGATCATACATCTGGGGTCCTTATTATCGGACATTTGTTCTAGACAGAGCAGAATTTTGATCTTATGTATATGATCCTATCAAAAGGTCGTTCCTAGCATATCAGATTAGTGGTCTTACACCGGGGTTTTCATCTCATCAGTGATTATTGACCCAGAATCTCCACAGCAGTCACCTGGATATATCATTGCATGCCTGCATTTTGCATTAGCTCGCATATTCATGTTTGCATTCCATTAGCATGTGTCTGTACTGCAGGCGCGTTTCGTACCCTGATTCTGGTGTCCCGAGCAATATGAGATATTTTCTTCCATGAATGGATCCAGTCTTATCACTGCATTGACACTATGTTGGCACGTTGACACCAGAATTAGGGGTGATCTCCTGAACGTACAGACACCCATGGCATTAGCGTGATTCATCTTGCATGACAGAAGCCGGGGCTTGTCTTCTAACCCTTGTGTTGACAGGTTTGACTCAGAATCGAGCAACTCAGACTAATGGAACAAGTACAAGCTGAACTGGGGAAAATCCAAAGCCAGTTGGGGCAGGTCATGAATGACATACAGGCAGTGCGCCTGGACCAGCAAGTACTCAGAGAGGAGAATCAGCAGCTGCAGAATCAGTTGAGCTTTCTCATGGGAGTGGTGAGAAGTATGCTAAAAAAGGAGAGTGGCCAAGCACCCAAGGAGGAGACCAAAGTGCTTCCTCCATTGCTGTCAGTGTCACCTGTGCTGAAGCCAAATGGACCTCATAGATCCTCTACACAGCATGAAGCTCGAGACCTGTCTCGTCAGCAGCCGCGCCGGGCATCTCAGAATAACCCCGAAGGTTATAATCAAAAGAAGAAGCTACTTGATAGAGCTGTGGACCCAATACCTGTGAGTTATGCCCAGCTGTTGCCACTGTTGGTTCAGAACCGTGTTCTTAAGCTTCGGACCTCGGATCCACCAGGTGACGTGTCACCAGACGTTGATCTCAACACACATTGTGATTTCCACTCAGGAGCACCGGGGCACCATGTTGAAACATGTAAGGCTCTCAAGAATAAGATTCAGGACCTTATTGACTCAAGGACAATTAAGCTTGTGCCGGGCGGCATGAGAGCATCGGGAAAGTTCATCCCGTACCCTGCAGAAGAAGTGAATGATTCCACTCCTTTGCCTGAAGCTGAGACAGACCTTGAATATGTCCCGCGACCTTTGGTAACTGAATCGCTTCGCTCGCAGTCTCTACCTGGATCAAGTTCAAGGACGCAAACGCCTAAACAAGAGGCCGTTGCCATTCAGAAACGACGACCTCTTACCCCTTGGCGGAAAGAATACCAGCACCAGGATCAAAAGAGACCTCGCAACCACTTAGAACGAAGGAATGCTTCTCTCCATCCAGTGTCTGTGCCGTATAGCCAGATTCTTCCACAGTTGATTCAGAATTCTTTGGTGGAACCGAAAGCTCCCAAGCCCGCGCCAGAGCCTTACCCTCCAGGGTACGATCCTCACACTCAGTGTGGTTACCATGGTGGATCTCCAGGGCATTCAACTGAAGATTGCAAGGCTTTCCAGGCGAAAGTGCAACAATTGATCGACCAAGGGTGTATTTCCTTTCCAGGTGGAGTTTTGGTTGTGCGTGACAACCTCTCAGCTGTTTGAGCTCGCAGATTCCGAGGGTTATTTCCAGAAGCCAGTGATCCAGACAGGCAGACATCCTCAGCATTGGCAGTCCTCAGTTTTTTTACCATTTGCATTTGTAGTTTCTTTTCTGTTAGTTACTACTTACTGTTAAACATTGTATGTTTCGAATGGTAGTATTAATAAAGTGACTATGCATTTTTCTGAATTAGTTATGTCGTTGTCACTCATTTACTGCATTGCACTGACACTTGCATTTTATTTGCTTCACTTTATTACTATGATTAGCAATGAGTGGAGGGAGAATGATGAAACTGGATACTCATAACCAATGATCGTATTGCTTTCATATAAAACCTTGCCGATGACGTACAAGGCATTGTTGCAAATCCCCTAAACACCAGAGAGATAAGGAAGAGAATCCATTGTTAACCACTTCGAGCCAAGAAGTAGGAATTTCTTTCGGACTTTTTAACCCTTACATCTTAACCCGGGGCAGGGTAGTTGTCAGTTAGCTTGATCGAGCGTTCAAGTCTTATAGAGGAGTGTTATCTTTTGGGGACCAATCACATCATATTCCTCGCCAGAGGTCGTACCTCATCAACCACAATGGTTAAACCTCACCAATCAGGAGTGAGACAGTTACAAGCCTCTCGGATAAATCCAGACAGCCAGTGTCGCACGACTTGTTCCAAAAGAAAAAAAGGGAATAAGAAAGCCCGCTAAGTAAAAAAAAGAAAAGCTAGAAAGCAAATACTTAGGCAAAAAGCAGGGCATCCCGCTGGACTTCAAAAGAAAAAAAAGTCGAAAAGAACTCAAAAGGAGTCAGTCCAGGCAAAAATTAGGGAATCAAAAGAATGAAAAAGAAAGGATATAAAAAGAAAAATCCTCAAACAAGGACAAAGTCGTGTAGACACAGACACCGAAAACGAAAAAGGAGTAACTGTCACTCCGAAACACCTTGTGAATTCTTTAACCAGTTGTTCCCAATGTTCGATATACCTCTCGAAGAGGCAAACGCTCGAGCTAAGTTAGCTGGACTTTAGGATCGGAGATCATCACGTAGAAGGGGTGGGTACGAATCATAATTTGAGCCAAATATCCTTTGTTTCACGAACCGTGAACCCGACCACGATACAACCCTTAAAAGACCTAATTGAGGCAGGGTTTATTCTGAAAGCCCATTACGATAAGGTTGAGTAACCTGACTCCTTCATGATTTGCTAATCATGTCCTTATTGTATTTTTCACTGATTACATCGGCACTACGTTTGAACTCTTTGGTTCATTCGTCACTCACTAGCATAACACGTAAATGAGTGACAGTACAACATTTTTTCGAAATTTGCATGAACACTGCATTAAAATTACCATTCGCGAATAAGCAATTTCAATTGCAGGTTGGTAGCTGACATGAAGGGACTTCAACAGGGAATAGTCAATCAGGACTGAGTCGTCACAGGTCTGGATCAGAATGGTGTGCTGTGGAACCCTGTGAATCTGGGGCAATGACTTCCGGAGAATTTGGAATCGGTTTGTCTGAGGACAAGTCCCGGAGCATCAGTTGATTATGGGGCAGTTTATGCAAGAAGCAGTTGATCGGAAGTGAATTTTCTCGAGACCCAATCAGGGGCAGTTATCCAGAATTCTTGCGATTTAAGGGCAGATCCCTCCAGTGTTCGATCAGAACATGTTGAGTCGCTCATCGCTCGTTCAGGGGCAAACCGCTTCAAAGATATTGAAGCCAACCATGCTGAGAGTTGATTAGTGGAGGATGAATCCTTCCGTTATGCAGGTGTTGGGGCAAGCCCTCTGAAGATTGTCTTGCTGCCAGTTGTTTTCGGTTCAGAATGAATTATTCCCAAAAGCCGGATTGAGGCAAGTTGAACGGCGCTGGGGCAAGTTGTTCAAATGAGTTTGTTCACCCTAGCAAGAATTGAGTATCGGGGAATCATGTCATTACCCTTCGAAAACCAGAGTCTTCTGAAGAAGCCTTGCGGTCATTGGGTTGTTATCCTACAGCCTAACCTGTTACTTGACTCCATGATTGGTAGCCTGTAATCCCTGTGTTGATGTTGTTGAATCAGGATCGTTTCTCAGCAGAGATGTACGGTTTGAGGTTGTTCCCCCTGTGCAGTTTGAGACTGCAGCAGATTGAGATAGCGTTTATCCCTTATCAGATTAGGGTCAAGATTACCCTCAGCAAATCAGGATTGATATCCTCGAAGCAGGACGAGTCCTCCTTCTCCAGCAGAGTTCAGTGGTCTCTCCTCCGCAGAATCTGAATGCAAGAAAGTGAGCATTGATATGTCTCCCCAGGCAGAGATGATTTTCTTCCCCAAGCAGACGCATCCTGAAGGAACGTCACCTCATCAGCTGAGTCAAGGGCCGAAGCTCGTATCCCCCCAGCACCGGGTCACAAGTGCAGGTTTCGTAGAAATGTTCGGGTACCGAAGCTCGTGTTTTCCCCAGTAAAGTCGCCGAAGCAGGTGTTTCCCCGGCACCGGGTCACAAGTGCAGGTTTCGCAGGAAATTGTTCGTACACCGGAGTATGCAGTAGCTAATGGTGCCAGACTGAAGTCTCAAGCGGAATTGAGATTCCCCATCAGAGTTGTACTCTCCCCCGAAGTCAGATGATTCTTTCTTCCCCAGCGAAATTGAAATTCCGTATCAGAGTCGTACTCTCCAGTGAAGTAGAATGATTTCTCTCTCCCCGGCTGAGTCCGCAAACCCCCAAGGGGGCCGAATCCATGGAAGCAGTTGAGACCGTGAGTGGTTTTCCCTAGCAGAGCAGCTGATGCTATATTTCCCCAGAGTCGCACTCTTTCCAGCGAAGCAGAATGAGTTCTCCTTCCTCAGCCGAGTTTGCAGATGTCCAAGAGATCCGAATCCTTGGAAGTTGATCAGATCATGATTGGTTTTCCCCAGTGGAGTGTTAAGCAGCTGAAGTTGTTTCCCCACAGAGTGGTTATCCCCAGAAAAGTAGCCATGGCGGCCACATAGTTTATTCTCGCGATTGATATCAGCAGGTTCGGGTTCTCGTAAAGCTTCGTTCCCTGTAGTAATCAACTGAAGTTGTTTCCCCTGCAGCAGTCGACGGGAGATCAAGTCCCCAGACAGAGTCCGATTGATATTGGCGTGTCCACTTTCTCCTCAGCAGGATGATTCCTCCATCTGAGTAGTTCTTTCTCCTTGACAGGAGGGTCTGCCCCTCGGCATTTATTTTGCTGACGGGACCGCATCATTGTGCATGATTGCATAGCATTGTGCATGATTGCATAGCATTTAGCATAAACGCATAACATTTCTACCATGTGGGGCATGGCGCCGAAGCATATGCATCATAAGCATGGTCTAGGTTGTTATCATTCTTGTTTTACAGGTGTTTCGCCGAAGGATCAGTTGATCAGGATGATTCCTGACATTCTCCCCCAACGAAGTCGCGTACTCAAGATGATTTGTGGGATCCCCAGCGCAGTTTCCCGAGTTGTTTGCTTAAGATGATTCTCGAGCTCCCCAGTAGCGTCCCCGGCGGAGATCGCCCAAGACAATGCCTGAAACTCCAAGAGAGCCGAGCCCTTGGAAGCTGCTCAAGCCGCGATTGGTTTATACCCGGCAAGAGTCGCCCAGGATAATCCTTGGAATCCACAACAGAGTAGGGGTCTTTTCCCCAGCAGGTGGTTGGCATTTCCCCGGCAGCAGGCAGGTAGATTGATATCCCCAGCCGAGCACAACCATGAGTGGTAGATGAAATGTTTCCCCAAGCAGATCCTGAAGGATCGTCCAGCAAGCAGAAGTTTGTTTATCCCCATGAGTTTGAGGACTTAATGACATGAGTGTCTTGTAGCCTGAAGGCTATGTTCCCTAGAAGGGTCGTTCCTCAGAAAGCTGTTCAGAGCATTTATCGCGTTCCCCGTGCAGAGTATAGCAGAAGATAGTGTGTTGATCAGCCTGATATGCTGTGTTCTCTGGAGGAGCCCGTCATCCTCAAGTGTAAGTCCAGATGAGGTCGGCAGAAAATGCAGTTCCCTTGAAGGGTAGCTCTCCCTCAGTAGATTGGTTACTCTCCCCGAGAGGATGATTCCTCTTTCCAGCATTTATTTTGCTGGGGCATTTCCTTGCATGATTGCATAACATTTACTCAAAAGCGTAGCATTCCGTTTCGCGCGGAGCATTACGCCCATTTTTCCAGCATTTGCATATGAAGCACGAACCAGGTGGTTACCGTGCTCTCGAACAGAAGTACTTGCTCCACAGTACAGTTGGTAGGAATCGTCCGAGTGAACTCTTTCGTTATTCTCCAGCAGTTGTTGAAGTCGTTTGGGTGAACTCTCTCGTCTTTCTGCAGCAAAGTCTACAAGGTTGTTCGGGTGAACCCTTCTTCCTTTTCCCCAGTGAGTCGTCAGGATTGTTTGGGTGAACCCTCATTCCTCTCTCCTCAACAGAGTTGTTAACCTGGTGATTATGTCCGGTGACCCGGCATGTTTGCTTTTATTTAGCAACGACTTGACAGGATGTCAAGAGAATAGCAGCGTGATATGTTTGCTCCAACAGTGATGTCTAATCTGAAGATTGACTTCGTAAACGCCTGAAGGCGATATCAGAATGTTCCTGTGGGTTCATATTTCCTTGTTGATGAATCAACGTTTGTCTGAAGACAGAGTTCGAAAGTTTGTAGATGCAGCTTTTATGTGCAAGGTGATCCGTGTTGGCCTGAAGACCAAGTCAGTTGTCCTGAGGTGATGATTGATTGCGATCAAGTAAATAGCATTTCTTCCGACTGAAGTCGAAGATGTTTCTCCAGCTGAAGCGGAGTTTTGACTGAAGGCAAAGTGTTTGAATCCCCGTAGAGTCATGAATGGCTCAGGATACCACTTCTCTGACTGAAGTCACAGATTTCCCAAGCTGAAGCGAAGGTGCCTGAAGGCAAGGTTATCCCCTAAGGTCATGAATGACCTAGGATTCATTGTTCAGACTGAAGGCCGAAGTATATCCCTGACTGAAGTCACGGATGCTCTATAGTAGAGGTGGAGTTGCCTGAAGGCATATCCATGTATCCTTGAAGGCCAAGGACCATTTCTTCAGACTGAAGTCGAAGATACCTCCTGCAGAGTTGCCGACGGGCAAACTTTACATCCTTGAAGGTCGAGGATGTTTATCTTCAGAAATACTTGAAGATCTTTTCTAGCTGAAGCTGGAAGTGGCCAGGGGCCAGGGTTTCATATATCTTTAATGTTGAAGTGCTACGATGGGCTCAGTATGCAGTAGTATTTGGATGTTCGTTATGGTTCTGAGGGTGAACCCCAGATCAGAATGTGCTTGGTTGAGCCTCTCATTCCCAGCGGAGTAGCTTCAAATACGCAAGTGTACCTTTTGTTCCATTTACCAGGGGTGACCCCCAGGTCAAAGTTGTTTTGTCAGATTTAGTTCTCCAGCGGTAATGTTGGGTGCTTTGGTTGTCTGAAGGCAATATCAGAAGAAGTTAATGTGGATAATTGACGGTGATACCAGGTCAGTATTTCTCCAGCCAGTTGTCGTGCGGCTAGTATTGCAGTGTTTGAAGATTTGTTCCCCGCAGAGTATCGTGTGCTTGTGCAGTTGGCAAATTTTCGGGTTTACCGGTATTCAATCGTCTCGTACCTTGATTGGATGAGAGTCGTTCGCTTCTCACCCAGTCAGGTTCAAGCCGTTTGAATAGGGGCAGCTGTTGCACCCCAAAATTTGACCAACCGGTTCTCCTAGCTGGCTCGTGGTTTAAATTCATGTTCGCATATCAGATGCATGACATGTGTGCACAGACAGAGGATATCAGAGTTACAGTTTGGGTTTCATCTATCAGATATTTCAGATCCAGTCTAGGTCATCAAGGTTTTATTTCGGGAAATTGTGCGCTTCTCGGGATTTTCAGCTTGCATGGTGGTTTTCGGGATATTCTGATGCCAGGGGTTTACTGTTTAATTCGATCTGGTCTCGCGCACTCTTTTATGGGGGTCATTTGCATTTGTCTGCATTCTTTTAGGGTTTTATAGCCTTTCGTGGATTTTTAATAGGCTTTATAGATTTTTTTTAGAATTTAATAGTTTTTATATAGGTTAATAGCATTTTTTAGTAGTTTAAATCTTTTTTCTAGAGCTTTATAAGTTTTTTAAGAATTTAAATAGGTTTTTAACATTTTTTAATAGTTTAAATCTTTTTTAGAATTTTATAGAATTTTTAAATAGATTTAATAGTTTTTTTAATCATTTTTTAGAATAATAGATTTTAAATAGCCTTTAAATGTTTTTAGAATAAACTAGAAAGAGTATAGTTTTTTCCTTTATTAATAATAGAGTTTGTTTTAATAGAGTTTTAATCTTTTAATAGATTTTCCTTTATTAGTTTCAAATAGAATTTTAATAGTTTTAAATAAATAATGTAGAGTTTATTAGAATTTTAATAGAAATTTAATAGATTTTAATCAATAGAGGTTGTTAGAGTTTATTAGTTTTAGTTTAATACAGGTTTAATTAGATTTTTAATCATTTTTAGTTTAATTAGGATTAGTCACTAGTTAATTAGAGTTAGTCTTAATTAGGTTAATTGAGTTTAATCTTTTTTTTCAGATTTTTTTGGTTTATTGACAATCAATTTCGGGGGCCCAGATATGCAGGTGGGAGGCCCATTCCAATTTTCAGCCCATTTTTGTTTTTTGTCCAGAATTTATAAGTGACACTTGTCAGCATAAAAGTTGATCCACGCGTGTCAACGTGGGGACGCCACCTCACAATCTCCCTCAGCTCAGAAACCTACACGCGTCCCACTCAGACCCACTCCCTCTCTCTCCACGCCCTGACACCTGCCCCACTAACTCCATCCTTCTGCCACTTGTCTCCACCAACTTCTCACCGGAGCCCCAATCGCCGGCCATGCAGCCACCGGCCCGGACGTTTCCCTCCACCGTAACAGTCGCCGGAGACCGGTAAGGTCACCGGAAACTACAGATTTGCAGAAAATACCCAGAACCATCCTATCTTCTCCGATCTCCCCCTTATTCCTCCGTCCACCTTCATCCATAGTTCACCGGAAAACTCAAACACTGCCGGAAACTTCAAGAACAATTTCAAGCATTCATCGTCTTGCCCAGATTTTCCAGAACATTCAAACCTCCCTCGTTCTTCGACGAACTTTTCCAGAACAAGATTTTTCCCATCGTCAGCCACAGATCTTCGTAGATCTTTAAACGATCTTCATCAGGTTCTTCAGGTTTCTTCAAGATCTTCAGAGATCTTCGAAGGTCTTCACCGTGTTCGTTCGATCTTCCAAGGATCTCAAGAAAGCTTCGTCGTCTTCATGTTCATCTTCTAGACCATCAACGATCAGAATCTCCTTTCAAGATACTTCAACGAGCTTCAAGAACTCTTCGCTAGTTCTTGCTCAAGCCAGGTACACATCACCTCAATCTCATTGCATGATTCTTCTATTTGATGATATGGCTTCAGTTTGCGTTGTTTCGTTGGGATTTAGTTATGGTTAGGGTTCGATGTTGTTTGAGGCATGGATTGAGAAGTTTATTGATAAGATTGTGGCATGTTGTTTCATTTGAGAGTTTTTGAGAGTGTTCTGAGAGGAGTTGCAGAGGTGGATTTGGGGGCAGACGGCGTTAGGGTTTCTTTGGTAGTGAACAGTGACCAGAAGGTTAGAATGAGAAGATTGGTTTTGTTATTAGGGTTTCTGGTTAGGGATTGGATTGGGTCTAGGCCCAAACTCGTAATTGCTGATGCACCCTCCAGTTCGTCATTGCCCCCCCCCCCTCGTGTGAGAAGATAGAATAATTCAGGATTGGGCCTTAGGCCCCACTGCTATCCACACCCCCACCCAGATGGCCCAATTGGAATAACACGTTAAATGGTTGCTATTCGTACCGTCTCCATCTTATTTTTCTTTTAATTTTTCTTTTGATTTTTTGATAACGCGTGGGCCTAGCCATTTCCTATTCGCACCCCTGGTATTGGCCCACCATCATAAAATGAACTAGGCGCTTTACTGTTAACACCCCCCTCCCCATTTCATTTTAATTTCTTATTTTTAATTTCTTTTAATATTTTTGCATCTTTAATAATTCATAAGAATTTGGAAAATTAGTATTTTTTAATTCTTGTTTTTTCTCTAGGTTTATAATTTTGTCTAGAAAATTAATAAAAATAAAAATTCCATTTTATTTTTAGTTTAATATTTTTAGTATATTTTCCATTTAAATAGCTTTTAAATAGGATTAATATTGTACCTGATTTTTTAGAATTTCTTTTAGGACCTTCCCTTAGGATTTTTGAGCCATTCTTTTTGGCATAGTTAGATATTGAATCATAGTTTCCCATAGGATTTAATTCTTGATTTTTAGATTAAAATTTGATTAGTTTAATTAGGTTAGCATCAGGGTATCATAATTAGGGTTTAGGTTATGCATAAGTGAAGTAATTCATTTTCTTTAGAGAGGTTTGTCTTGATTTTTGGGGATGGGCTTATATGGATGTTATGGGTAGATGTCATAGACCCTTGTGAATGATTGTTAGATTTTTCCCTCTTGCTTTAGTATTTTTAGGTATTTTCTGAAGTTGACTGATGGTTTTGACTGTTCTGTGGTTATTTGTCTGTCCCTGGGGTTTATTTTGGGGAAATTGTTGTGGGGCTTGGTTTGTTTTGAAGAGCTTGTTGAAGGAGCATGGTGAAGGTGATTGAAGATCAAGACCCAGAGACCCATAGCTTGGAGATTATTCCCTGTCTGTGAGGTTTGAGATCCTGAAGTTTGAGGGGAATTCATGGTACTTTCCTGAGGAAGGCACTATGGATGACTTTCATTCTTTCTTCTCACCTCTTTCTTAAGTATCCAATGATGTTGGAGCCAACATGTGAGTTTAATTTCTCCTGAGGAGGAATGTAAACTGATCACAGTTGTTGAGCCACATGGGATACAACTCCTAAGTGGAAGCCTCCTAGTACTTTCCTGAGGAAGGTCCTATGGGTCTATTCACTTAGTTCCCTTAGTTCATCTAGGATTTCTCAAGTATCCAATGATGTTGGAGCCAACTTGTGAGTTTAATTTCTCCTGATGAGGAATGTAAACTGATCACAGTTGTTGAGCCACATGGGATACAACTCCTAAGTGGAAGCCTCCTAGTACTTTCCTGAGGAAGGTCCTATGGGTCTATTCACTTAGTTCCCTTAGTTCATCTAGGATTTATCAAGTATCCAATGATGTTGGAGCCAACTTGTGAGTTTAATTTCTCCTGAGGAGGAATGTAAACTGATCACAGTTGTTGAGCCACATGGGATACAATTCCTAAGCGGAAGCCTCCTAGTACTTTCCTGAGGAAGGTCCTATGAGTCTATTCACTTAGCTCCACTAGTTCAGATAGGATTTCTTAAGTATCCAGTGATGTTGGATACAACATGTGAGTTTAATTTCTCCCGAGGAGGAATGTAAACTGATCACAGTTGTTGAGCCACATAGGATATGATTCCTGAGTATAAGTCTCCTAGTGTTTTCCTGAGGAAGACACTATGAGTCTACCTACTTAGCTCCCTTTCTTTGGTAAGCTTGCTTTGAAGCTTGAAGACTGGGATTGATTTCTCTTGTGTAGGGTTTTGCTTTAGGGCTTTGCTTAGATCTGATTAGGGTTCTGTTTTAAGGTTAGGATTAGAGATTAGATATGAATGATTTCTTTCTCAAGCATGTGGTTTGTTTGCCTGATGGCTCTTCATTTCTTTTATCTGATATTGCTTGATAGCATGGTATTCCTTTTTCAGTATGATTACTGTTATTTCATGACTGGATTGAGGTCGAGACGAGCTTGTGGAGGCTGAAGCCCCACACACATTTCCTCCCTCACTTGCATTGCATGCATTTTACTGTTAAGCTAACGCTTTGTCTGTTTTGGTGTATCATTGACATGATCCCTTAGGACTCTCATTTCCTTTGATAAGGATTTGATGATAGACTTTTAGGTTGAAACCTATGCATGACAACATCTAGGAGTTCCCTGTTCAAACCTCAACCATAGGATGAATCCATGGCATGATAACAGTAGGACTTGATAGTATCCCTCCTAGTTGGGCCTGTTCTCTTCGCATCTCAAAGCAGTTTAAGATACAGTAATCATGAATGATTCCTTTCGTACGTTACGAGCCTTAAGCCATCTGAGGTTGGATGTTTAGTATGGTACCCTTTGGGTGACATGCGACGCATTCACTCTCAGGTCATAGTCTCTAGTGCGGTTGAAATCGCAAATACAATAAAAAACACTTCTTTCAGGAGATAACCCGTAGTTTCCCGAACTACGTTTGCTCTGATCTTCCATACTGTGTGGAAGTACGTAGGCATAGGATGCGATATCCTAGCGAGCAACCTTTCCCCCTTCGTAGGCCGAACTACGTTGACTCTGATTTCTCATTCTCTGATGAGAATACGTAGGCATAAAGTGCGACGCTTTGCCGAGTCATTTTTCTTTTCTTTTTTCAGCCAGCCTTGATAGGTAGATAGAATAAAACCAGCCCGTCCAAGTAAACAACAAGCGTGGATCCCGTCGAGTACGACGGACGTGAGGGGTGCTAATACCTTCCCCTTGCGTAATCGACTCCCGAACCCAGACAATGGTTGCGATGACCTTGTCTTACCCTTATTCGTCAGGTTTTTCCGATCGTTTCCTTTCCCGCTCTGAGGGACAAATAACGAAAGGTGGCGACTCTTCTGTCACGCCGGCACCTTATTTTCGCGCAAGCGACACATGGCAGGTACATTTTTAAGCTCGAATCTTATCTCCTGCATCTTACAGGTTGTTTCAAGATTGACGAACAGAGAACTCACCGGTACGCTACAAGAAGCAACAGTAAGAAGATCATGGATCAGGTACAGTCTGAGATGCAGGAGATCCGAGATAGGTTGACCCAATTCATGCAGACCATGGAGGCTGTGGCTAAAGGCCAGGAACATCTTCAAACTCTGGTGCAACCGCTGCTGGCGCGAGCGGCTGGTAATACTGAATACAACTCTGCTCATGTTGAGACTCCTCGCAGGGAGGAAGTGATACCAAATGCTGGTGAGACTGGTATTGGCAACGGCAACAACAACGCTGGTAACAAAAATGCTGATAATGTTAATGGAAATATGGAGACCAACAGGAATGTTGGTATCAATACTGGTTTCAGTGACAACAATCAGGGTCTTGGCTTTGGCAATCGGGATGGCAATGATGGTTTCAATAATCAGGGCCTCGGCAACGGAGGGTTTGGTGATAACAATCAAGGTTTTGGTAATAATGGCTACGGCAATGCTGGATTTGGCAATATGAATACCAATGGTGCTGGGATAGGTCCTTTCAATACTGGTTTTGGGACAGTGGCTGCTAATCAAGATCTTGGCAATCTGAGGTATGATCCCAGGTTCTTCCAGAGTGGTCATGGGTATGGTCGTAATGCTGCTTATGACGGATATGGTAATGAGGGGCCGTACTGGAATAGAGATCATCAGGAAGATTCCTTTTCTGGGCAAGGCATGGGTTTTGAGGGTCCCACTGATAGTGATCAGAGGATTAAAATGCTGGAGGAACAGATGAGAGGTATAGCCAATCATAATTCTGCAGGTTTGGACATGGCTACCATGGGGCTGGTTCTTGGGCTGATGGTGCCATTGAAGTTCAAAGCCTTCACTTTCAATAAATATAAAGGGGATACATGCCCACGAGTTCATGTGCGTTTATATTACCGGAGGATGTCGACATACTCTGATGATGAGAAGATGCTTATGCATTTTTTTCAAGATAGTTTGTCAGGACCATCGGTGGAATGGTACACGGGACTAGAGCCTGCACAGGTCGGAAGTTGGAAAGAATTGGCTGATGCTTTCGTCAAACATTACCAATACAATAGTGACCTTGCACCAAATAGGGTTCAGCTTCAAAGTCTTTCACAGAAGAATGGGGAGAGTTTTAAGGAGTATGCTTAGCGTTGGCGGGATCTGGCAGCGAGAGTCCACCCACCTATGGTTGAAAGGGAATTGATTGATATCTTTGTTGGAACATTCTCTAGGATGTACTATGATAAATTGCTCAATTGCTCGATGGGTAGTTTCTCTGACATGATACTCATGGGAGAACGAATTGAAAATGGCATCAAAATTGGTAAGATTCAAGCCGGTGAATCGACCTCAGCTGAAGGTGCGAAAAAGGTCTTTGGTGGTAAAAGGCAAGGAGACGCCAGTGCAGTGTATGGTGGTCGAGGATGAGGTAGAGGTCGGAATCAGTATATCCAACAACAGGTTGCTAGTGTGACGATCCCTATACGACAACAACCACAACAGCAGCAGCAGCAACAACAAAGGTATAATCCTGCTCAGAGAAGGATCCAGAGTGGGAAGCCGAAGAGGGTATTTGATACACCTCCGTCAACGTATGCAGAACTGCTTCAGACGCTGTTAAGCTTGAATCTGGTTGAGAAGAGAACGTTGGACCCACCCACGGGAGCACTTCCTTACGGGTATGATACTAGTAAGCAGTGTGAATTTCATTCCGGGGCACCCGACCATGATATCGAGAGTTGTCATGCTTTTAAGCACAAGGTCCAAGATTTGATTGATAGTAAAGTCATTAACTTCAGTCAGGACGGTCCCAACATTGTACAAAAACCAATGCCGAATCATGGAGCGAATGCTGTTTTGACAGAGGAGGATTTGGATTTGGTTATGGACGTAAATGATCTTAAGACACCTTTAAGCTATGTTATAAGCAGATTGTTGAAAGGAGGGGTCTTCCTCAGATGTGATGAGTACTGTTTGAATTGTTGGACCCGACCAGAGGGCTGTAATGATTTGAAGAGAGGTATTCAGGCCATGATTGATGAGGGAACTTTGCAGTTTGACCGCATTGTTGTTGAAAAACCTGATGAGGTAACATGTGAAAAGCAGGGTGAGGTCGCAACAATTACAATTCCACGAAAGACTATTACGATATCAGCCCCCGTCAAGCGGCCAACTATCACGATAACGAAAGCAGGACCCGTTCCTTATGAGAGTACGAAAGCCATTCCATGGAATTATGGGTTGGAAGCTTTTTGCAACGGGGAAAAGATTAATGTGGATAGCCAGCCAGCAGGGGCAGTGGGCAATATTGTTGAAGCGGGAGGCATGACCCGAAGTGGTAGAATCTTCACTTCACCCAAAATCGAGGCTGAGAGGATTGCTAGAGGCAAAACCAAAGTGAATGAAGGAGTACCTTCCCAATCAAGAGAAAAGGAAACATCGATCAAGGATGTAGAAGAGTTTATGAGGTTGATTCACAAAAGTGACTATAAGATTGTGGAGCACTTGCAGCAGACGCCCTCCAAAATTTCAATCCTATCTTTGTTGCTTTGTTCCGAGGCCCATCAAAATGCCTTGTTGAAAATCTTGGACACGTCTTTTGTACCTCAGGAAGTAACTGTTAATCAGCTTGAGGGGGTACTGGCGCATGTGAATGCTGGCCACAGCCTGGGATTTACTGACTTTGATTTGACGCCTAGAGGTCGGGATCATAATATGGCTTTGCACATTTCAGTGGAATGCCGAGGCACTGTTATGTCGCATGTTCTTGTAGACACCGGATCATCTTTGAATGTGTTGCCGAAGAAGGCTATGATGAAGCTAGATGTCCGAGGAATCATATGCACGCCAAGTGACTTGGTCGTGAGGGCTTTTGATGGGACCAGAAGGTCGGTGTTTGGGTCCATAACGTTGCCACTCCAGGTCGGGCCGGAAGTGTTTGACACAGTGTTCTACATCATGGATATACATCCAGCTTACAGCTGTTTACTGGGGCAACCATGGATACATTCTGCAGGGGCTGTGACGTCCATGCTGCATCAGAAGCTTAAATACATGGTCGGTGACAGTGTTGTTACTATTTGCGGAGAGGAGGACATTCTGGTTAGTCATCTTTCGTCATTCAAGTATGTTAAATTGGATGGGGAGATCCATGAGACGCCATGCCAAGCCTTCGAGGGGTTGCAGATCAAGGACAAGTCTCATGTTCCCGTCAAAGGGCCAGAGGTGGCCATGTCTTCGTACAAAGACGCTCAGGCAGTGGTTTAGGCTGGAGCAACTAAAGGATGGGGCCAAGTCTTGGAAATTCCCGTCAAGATGGACAAGTTTGGGTTGGGGTATCGCCCGACATCGTCACCTTCCGCATCAGGCATGCCAAAGTTCAAAGGACCAGTGGTGATCACTCCAGGTGGGGTCTGTTATGAAACGATCAATGCTGTTTCTGACGCTGAAGACGGAGATAGTGACTGCGATATGGACTCATGGATCAAGCCCGGCGTGCCAAGACAGAATCTGTGTAACTGGTCTATCCAGGAACTTGTCCCAGTGACTACAAAACAGTAATGATTTGTTTTCTCAATTATTGTATAATCCTGTGTCCTACCCGGGGCATAGTGATTTTGTTTTTAGGGCTACCTGCTTAATCATTAATAAAGGTGTTTTTCTCATGCAAATTTTGTGATCCTTGTTTTTCCTGTTTTTGCTTTAACAATAAAATGGCAACGTGGTTATGTGCTTTGTTTGCATTATTTGAAACATTTAACCATTCTCATTGCAGGATTCATATTTCAGACGACACCGATCACGAACTTCCTATGACTCGCTTCGACTTTGAGCACCCGATATTTCAAGCAGAAGAAGAGATTGTTGAGGATAATGGCTTATCAGAAGAGGTGACTCGACTTTTGAAACAAGAAGAGAGAATCATTATGCCTCATCAGGAGGAAATTGAAATTATCAACGTGGGGTCCGAAGAGGTTGTCAGGAATATCCGGATAGGGGCTGCACTGCAAAGTGATATCAAGCAAAGGCTTATCGAGATGCTGCAGGAATACAGTGATATCTTTGCTTGGTCTTACGAAGACATGCCTGAGTTGGATACTTATATGGTGGTTCACCGTCTGCCATTGCGCGAAGAATGTCCGCCGGTTAAACAAAAACTCAGAAGAACTCGACCAGATATGGCTGTGAAAATTAAGGAGAAAGTTCAGAAACAATGAGATGCTGGTTTTCTGGCTGTCACAACTTATCCCTCATGGGTCGCCAATATAGTACCTGTACCAAAGAAAGATGGTAAGGTGCGGATGTGCATGGACTATCGAGATTTGAATAAGGCGAGCCCAAAGGATGACTTTCTGCTTCCTCATATTGATGTGCTGGTCGACAACACCACTCAATTCTCCGTGTTTTCCTTCATGGACGGCTTTTCGGGCTATAATCAGATAAAGATGGCGCCGGAGGATATGGAGAAAACCACTTTTATTACCCCGTGGGGAACGTTCTGCTACAAAGTGATGCCCTTTGGTTTGAAGAATATCGGGGCAACATATCAGCGAGCTATGACGACACTCTTTCATGACATGATGCATAAAGAGATCGAAGTCTATGTTGATGATATGATTGCCAAATCCCAAACGGAGGAAGAGCATCTGATCAATCTTCTGAAATTGTTCAAGAGGCTTAGGAAATTCAGGCTGAGGATGAACCCTAACAAGTGCACCTTCGGGGTGAGATCCGGTAAACTATTGGGGTTTATTGTGAGCGAAAAAGGAATTGAGGTTGATCCTGCTAAGATAAAAGCAATACAAGAAATGCCAACACCGAAAACAGAAAAAGAAGTTCGTGGCTTTTTAGGGAGATTGAACTACATTGCTCGGTTCATATCTCATCTAACGGCCACGTGTGAGCCATTATTCAAGTTATTGAAAAAAGATCAGGTTGTGACCTGGAATGAAGATTGTCAAAAGGCGTTTGAGAAAATAAAAGAATATTTGCAGGAACCTCCAATATTGATACCCCCAGTAGCCGGGAGACCATTGATTATGTATTTGACGGTTCTTGAGAAAAGTATGGGTTGTGTTCTCGGTCAACATGACGAGATTGGACGTAAAGAGCATGCGATTTACTACTTGAGTAAAAAGTTCACAGACTGTGAGTCCCGTTACTCAATGCTCGAAAAAACGTGTTGTGCACTAGCCTGGGCTGCCAAACGTTTGAGGCAATACATGCTAAACCATACGACCATGCTAATTTCAAAGATGGATCCGATCAAATACGTGTTTGAAAAGCAAGCACTTTCCGGAAGGATTGCCCATTGGCAGATGGTATTGATAGAATATGATATTCAGTACGTCTCTTAAAAGGCTATTAAAGGTAGTGTTCTGTCAGAATACCTAGCTGAGCAGCCAATTGATGATTACCAGTCGATGAGTTTTGACTTTCCTGACGAGGATATCATGTACTTAAAAATGAAGGACTGTGAGGAGCCGTTGCCGGATGAAGGTCCAGAGTTGGGTTCCAAATGGAAATTGATATTTCACGGTGCCGTTAATTCATATGGAAGTGGAATAGGGGCAATCATTACTACTCCTCATGGGTTGCACATCCCATTCACTGCTAGTTTGACCTTTCCAGTTACCAACAATGAGGCCGAATATGAAGCGTGCATTATGGGGCTCGAAGAAGCTATTGATCTGAGAATTAAAAATCTTGATGTGTACGGAGACTCTGCTCTAGTTGTGAACCAAATCAAGGGAGAGTGGGAGACTCGTCAGCCCAATCTGATACCGTATATGAATTATGCAAGGAGGTTGTTACCTTTCTTTGACAAGGTGGAATTACACCATGTACCACGAGCAGAAAATCAGATGGCAGACGCTCTCGCGACTTTGTCTTCGACGTATAAGGTTAATTTCTGGAATGAGGCTCCCAGGATAGTTATTTCTCACCTTGATAGGCTCGCCTTCATATTCTCCATTGAGGAAGCTTCCGATGGTAAACCGTGGTATTGTGATATCCAGAATTTCCTGAAGAACCAAGAGTATCCGGTTGGGGCATCCAGTCGTGATCAGAAGACTCTTAGGAGATTGGCTGGAAATTTCTATTTGAATCCGGATGGTGTTTTATACAAGAGAAACCACGACTTGGTGTTGTTGCGGTGTGTGGACGAGAAAGAGGCTAAGTTGCTCATGGAAGAAATCCACGAGGGTACATTTGGCACGCATGCCGGCGGACATGCAATGACGAGAAAGCCATTAAGAGCAGGGTACTACTGGCTAACAATGGAAACAGATTGTTTCAAATTTGCAAAGAAGTGTCATAAATGCCAGATTTATGCGGACAAGATTCATGTGCCTCCGAGCCCTCTGAACGATATGTCGTCACCTTGGCCTTTTTCCATGTGGGGAATTGATGTGATTGGAAAGATTGAGCCCACCGCATCCAACGAACATCGTTTTATCTTGGTAGCTATTGATTACTTCACCAAATGGGTTGAAGCGACATCGTACGCTAATGTTACCAAGCAGGTGGTAGCCAGATTTATCAAGAAAGATATTATCTGCAGATATGGAATCCCGGAGCGGATTATCACCGACAACGGTTCAAATTTGAATAACAAGATGATGAAGGAATTGTGCCAGAATTTCAAAATTGAACATCACAACTCTTCTCCTTATCGGCCCAAGATGAATGGCGTTGTTGAAGCGGCTAATAAAAACATAAAGAAGATCGTTCAGAAGATGGTTGTGACCTATAAGGACTGGCATGAGATGTTGCCTTTTTCTTTGCACGGTTATCGTACGACGGTACGCACATCAACCGGGGCAACTCCTTTTTCATTGGTATATGGTATGGAAGTTGTCCTACCATTGGAGGTTGAGATTCCTTCTCTGAAGGTTTTGCGTGATGTCCAACTAGATGAGGCAGAATGGGTGAAAGACAGATTGAATCAGCTCAGTTTAATGGATGAGAAGAGGCTGGCTTCTTTAGCATATGGTCAGCTGTATCAGAGCCAGATGAAGAAAGCTTATGACAAAAAGGTGTGTCCTCGAAGCTTTTAGACGGGCGATCTTGTGCTGAAAAAGATTCTCCCACCACAATCAGATCATAGGGGCAAGTGGACTCCCAACTATGAAGGTCCATATGTCGTTAGAAAGGTTTTCTTTGGACGAGCCTTACTGTTATCCACCATGGATGGTAAGGATTTTACATCCCCTGTGAACTCGGACGCAGTTAAAAAATACTTTGCTTAAAGAGACCCGCTGGACAGGAAAAAGAGAGTCCAGGCAAAAATGGGGCATCCCGGCGAACCATAAAAAATAAATAAAGGGTTCGGGCAAAAGTTAGGGATAAAATTGGAAAATGTACACCCACGAAGTTGAAAACTTGAAAAGGGCAACTTCGGCAAAAAAGGGTATCCCGGTGAATTGAAAACCTACAAAGGGCGGTTCACGCAAAAGTTAGGGATTTGAAAAAGCAAATGACTGCGGTCCGAGTTTGATACTACGTTTCTTAGTGGTTTGGGAGAACCTGAGGGTCGTATATCCGAAACAATCTCTTCCGAAGATCGAGTATCAGGAAAGCGTCAGAGTCAGGCGAGTCATAGGAGGATCAACTTACGGTGTTCGTCTGTACCACGTTGCCGACATGTATACAAATTTTTTCTTTGTGCTTCTGTATATTTATATTTTGTTTGTGCGTGACTTCCTCTTTTCAGGAGTTGCATCCAGTGTACAAAATGTTGCCTATTTACAGGCCCGTTATCAATAAAGCATGTTATTCAGTACTTGATGCTTGTTCTTTACTGTTTTGTTTGTGAAAGACGTCGATGTTTTTGATAAACTTGCATGTGCATAAACTTGCTGGCCCTCACCAATAATTGCTAAAACTTCGAATTGACTGAACGAACGTCACGGATACTAACCGAAATAGATCTTGTTGTATAGATTTGTTTTGTCTCATTTTTATTTTGCAGGGTTCTCACCTTTGGAGAAAACAGGCAGGGAAGTTGTGTTCTCCAGCCAGAGTCCTGTGACATAGTGATGGTATCATTCCTCAGCAGACGGAAGTCACATCTTGTCTCAGAAGATTTGAGATGGCACTTATCCCTATTGGATGTGGGTGGTCCTCCCCAGAAGAGTATTCCCCAGGAAAGTTGCCAAGAGAGTATCCTCAGTGGATTTTGATGTCCCCAACAGAAGGTGCATTCCCAACAGTGAGTATGTTAACACTTAATACCCAACAGGGGTAACTCCCGCAGAGTATAACCAAGTCGTCTTTGGTTCAGAAGGATTATCCTTGTGCATGACTGTTTCTTCTTCTCCCCAGCAGGTTGTTTTTTCCTCCGACAAGATGGACATCACCAACAGAGTTTGTAATTTCAAGCTTGTGAGTTGTTCCCCCAACAGGATGATTATCCCCAGCGGAGTTGGTTGCACCTTTCCAACATTTATTTTGTTGGAATATGTCTGTGATACCTGGTTATCCCCAGCGGATTGGGTCTTGTCTTCAGCATTTATTTTGCTGAAGCGCCTCTTGGCATCTTTGCATTTTGCATATATCATCATATTTGCATCTACCCAAGCGCGTAGCATTTCCATATCGTATGGAGCATTACGCCATTATCAAACATACGCATTTTGAAACATAAGCCAGGTTGTTTACCTCTTTGTTTTCAGGTGTTACCCCTTGCAGAGGAGTGGGATTCTTGCTCAGAATGATCTCTAGATATTCAAGATTCTTAGCGTGAGATATGTGATGATAACGTTCGTCCCCTAATAGAGTTGCTTAGTTAAGTTTCTCTCCTCAGGTTGCTGTTACGTCAGCATTAGAAGATTTCATGCCTTGAACTTCCGGAGTTGTTACTAGTGATTTCCCCACAAAGTTGTTTGGTTAAGTTTCTCGTAGTCTCCAGCAAAGTATTCTTCAAATTACACCTGTGATAGACGGATCTTGTTATCCGTGTTGACGGAATTGTTACCTGTGATGGACAAAGTTTGTTCTCCGTATTGACGGAATTGTACCTGTGTTGACAGTGATGTTTCCCCGTGCTGACGATGATTGTTATCTGTGTTGACGGAATCGTACCCGTGCTGACGATGATTGTTATCCGTGTTGACGGAATTGTACCTGTGCTGACGGTGATTGTTGTCCGTGTTAACGGAATTCTTTCCTGTGTTGACAATGATTATTGCGCCTGTGTTGACAGAGATTGTTACCTGTAATGGACAGAGATTGCGCCTGTGTTGACAGAGATGGTCAACGGTGGCTGACAGAGATCGTACCTGTGTTGACAGTGATTGTTATCCGTGTTGACGGATTCGTTACCCGTGATTGATGGAGTTGTCCCAGTGAAATCGCCGAAGATTGTTATCCGTGTTGACGGATTTGTTACCTGTGTTGACAGTGATTGTTGCCCGTGTTGACGGAAGTATTACCGGTATTGACAGTGATTGTTACCCGCGTGGACGGAGTTATTATCCATGATCGACGGAATTGTCTCCAGTGGAGTCGTTACCTGTGATTGACAGAGATCATTATTCCAGTTATGGACAGAATTGTACCCATGGTGATGGAGTCTTTCCTCGTGTTGACGAAGTTTAGTCCGGTTGTGGACGAAGTGGTTTCATGAAAAGTTAACTCAATGCCTGTGGCGTCGCAGAGGAGGAGAATGTTGAAATCCAAAGTTTTATCAGATGATTGATTAGTTGATGCCGTAACAACTGGGTTCAGTACAACGGATGTTGTTCCCCAAGCAGTTTTCGCGGTGTATTTCTACGGTTGGCAAATTTCCGGGTTTCTTGGTATTCAACTGTCTTCTACCTCGATTGTTTGAAGGCCGTTCACTTTTCACCCAGTCGGGTCCAAGCCGTTTGAATAGGGGTAGCTATTGCACCCCAAAATTTGCTCAACCTTTGCTTACCTGGTTTATGTTTCATTGCATTATCATCTGAATAGTTATATCATTTGTATATCATATTATCATTCACATAGTAGGGGATCAAGTGTGATTATTCTCAAGAGGAGCCTAGAAAGAGGTCTCATTCAAGATTGAGAAGTTGGCAAAGTCATCAGAAGGTGGTTTGAGTGCCTAAGGGTTTAGGTGTTTGAGTGTGAATCTTCTCCTAACTTGAGGATCAACTGAAGACCATCAGAGGGTTGTGAAGTTTGGAATGTGAGAAGAGGATGTGTATGGATCTCATAGAATTCCTAGAGGGCCATGGGAGAGCTTAATCAAGTCATTGTGTCAATTGCAAGAGCCACAGTTGAGGTGCAAATAATTAGGGTTTCATCTGGGTTAATCTTAGGTCAACTGTGCAATTGAAGAGTATCAAAAGCCTACTTTTAGGTCATGGAGTTGATGAAATGATATGATGAGACATTTGTGGTATTGTGCCAAGATCAAATCAAGAAGATTCAAGAGTGTGGGAAGTTGCTAAATTAGGGTTTTAGTGCAAAATCCCCTGTTTAGTGCCTAACTTCAAAACCACATAAGTCAAGATACAAGTTTCAAAGGGATTTTTGGCAAACATGAAACTTGTAGAGCACCTCAATACCTTTAATTTGAGTACTATAAGTCCTCAAGGGGATTTATAGAACTCAGGTTATGACCCAGACAAGTTACAAGTCCTCAGATATCTCTGAAATTTGTCTGTGAAAATCATCTGACTTCAAAGCTATTTTTGACCTAGAAAGAGGTTTCACCTGAACTTTTGCCCAACATGAAAGTTGTTCCTCATGATCTTATATTTCTAAATTGTACTAGAAGTCTTCGATCTGATTTGTAGAACTCAAGTTATGAGGTTGACAAGTCAGGGGTATTTTGGGAAAGTGAGATTATAGGTCATTTTCAATCATAGGCCAAAATCTCCAACTTGCACTTGTCAAATGCAATTTTGTTCAACATGAAAGTTGTTCAAAATGGGGTTTTTAGGCTATCCAAGAGTTCATTATGGATTAATTGAGCTCATAGCAAGACTTGGTTTGAATTGGTTTCAAAAAGGGAAATTTTCAAATGGATTAAGGAGGGAAAATGCCAATTTTGAGTTATAGGACCAAAACATGTCAAGTAACCACATTTTTTTGAGTGGAAATTGAATTTTGGACACAATGACAATAGCAAAAAATTTTAGTTTAGGCCAAGTTCATGAGTTGTCATGTAGTTGCTTCAAATGCAAGTTACATAGCCAATTCATTCTACAATGCAATTCAGGCTGTGCTATCAATCCAATTTCACTCTAAAATCAATTTGCAAGATGATAAAACCTTCTAGAGCAAGTGACACAGCCTGAAATCGTGACTGTTACATTGGATTTCAAGGAAAAATCAGAAATTGCAATTGGCTGGATTGGGCTTCAAACACACTTCAAAAGCCCATTAAAATATTCTATATATTCATTGCAGTGAATTCAGAGTGGTTTTGGCATTCATTTCGTGAAGAACACTGAAGCTGCAGTTGAAAAATTCCAAGAAGCAAGTGAAATCGTGTTTTGAGTTCTAGGCTGATTCAGAGCAAATTGAAGGTTGAAGCATCATCCTCTTGCATCCTTGAAAGATTATGGAGAGTTTTGAAGCTTGATTCGAGTTCTAGCTACCTCTGTTAGTGGATCTACATCAGGTTAGTAAACTTCAAAATTCCTCTTGATTTAGGGAGATGTAGTTCATATTATGCCTGTGGTTAGGATCTAATAGAGGAATAGATCGTTTCTGGATTGAAATTGGAGCAATTAGTGACAATTTAGGTTGAAGTGAATTTTCTGTTTGGACACGAGTTGATCTGATCTTAAGGCTATAACATGATTTGGATAGATCAGGATGAACTATGAAGCATGAGGAACATTTCTGTGTCATTAGATTTGCAATTGGTGATGTTTAATTTGGATGACATTTCTGAACTTTGATTCGTGTTTTAAAATCTATGGAGAGTTAGAACATTTGAGTAAGAGATTTGAGATCCTGATGAAATTCTGGAGAGATTGATGTAAGGATTGTTGATGTTTGATCACCTGCAACCACTTGCTCACCGGAGAAGACTCCGGTCATCTTCTCCGGCCACCGTCTCTGATCTCCACCTGGCCAGCCTGAATTTTGGAGAAGATGAGTCCATAGCCATCAGATCTTGCCTTTGACCTTGACTAGACCATAGATCCAACGGCCACGACTTCAAATTTTATTTGAATTTATGAGGATCAAAACGATGCAGTTTCATTAAATGAGGTGGTATGCCCTCAGCGCTTGGATCAGTGGACCAGTCTCCTCATCTTGTGGCTCATGTTTTATTCTGAGTTTTGATTTTCTTTTATTCATTTTTGTTTATTTTAAATGCTTTATTGATTCAAAAAATCACAATAAATTCAATTTGGATCCAAAAATTATTTTAAAAATATCTCCATGATCTTGAGAGAATTTGTGATTTTCTGAAATCAATAAAATGCATTTTCATGCATTTTTCAATTTAATTTGATTTTTCTTATTTTTGTTAATTCTTTTAATTTTGCATATTTGACCATATGTTTTGTTGAATTTTGTTCTTCCAATTGGTGATGAGTTTGGCTTTGATTCTTTAGTATGTTTTAGGGTAGATATTCATGTTCCCTTAGGATTTTTGTTGGAATTTTAGAACAATTTAGGTTCTATTTTAGGTGTTGAGATTAGAGCCTTCCCAAACTTGTGGATTACCTTAATACCCTTCAATCTAAAAATTATTTAGGGGACTTAGAAGTTGAATTAGTCTTTAATATTTTAACCTATGTTGTTCAAACATGTATGTTCCCCTAGGAATTTTATTATATTTTTACAACTTTGTTTTCTATTTTAGTTGTATTTTGCAAGTTGCTTGTGCTTGTGGTGTTCTATTTTGTGTGTCTTTGCTTGTTTGGTCTTGTTGGTGACTTTGGAGCTGGATTGGCTTGGATTCCTTTTTGAGAGGTCTTTTGGACTTGGTATAGCTTCTATGGTTTAAATATTGGAGCTTGGAGTTAAGTTTTCCTTTTCTTTTAGGAGTTGTTTTAGTAGCTTAGGAAATTAGGGTTTTAGGAAGAGCCATTAGAGCTAGTTTTGATTCTTTCATCAAACATAGAATGCATTGTGTGCTTCTATTCTATCCAATGATGTAAAGTCCTCCTAGGGAAACTCCATCTCTCCTTTGGAGGGATGTGTGGTATGCCCATAGTTGAGTAGAACTTTGAGGATGCCCTTCCATTTCAATGTTGGTACTTGATGATTTCCTTTGGTTTTCATCTGGTTCTCAACATTGCAACCTTGATCTTAGTGATTGTTCTCTGCTTGGAGTGTGTTTGCTAGAGCTTGAAGTTGAAGTTTGATGAAGCTTGAAGATAGAAGCTAGCTTGAAGAAGAAGTGTTACTATCAACTTTGCTGTCAAGAGGATTTGCTGTTTAGAGCTGCTGTTGAGTACTGAAGTTGCTGTCTGCTGAAGACTGTTGCTGCTGCTTGGGCTGCTTCCTCTGTTTCTTTTCTTTTGTTGTATTGTTTTTTTGCTTGTGTTGATTACCCTTTGGTTTGAGGTGGAGCTTGTCTCCTCTTGCCTGTTGTTTTCTCCCTTGCCTCACTGGTACTGTTGTATAACATGCATTTTTACTGTTTACTGTTTACTATTTATTGCTTGCTTTCTATTGCTGTTTCCCCTAGGATCTCTGATTTCCTCTGTGCAAGAGGGAACTATGACAGACATTAGGTTTTGACCCATGCATGATAATTGTAGGTAGATTCCCTGTCAACTATAGTTTTAGGGTGTCTTTCTCTTCTCATCTCAAATCAATTCAAAAACACAGTAATAAGGTTAATTGAAGTCATGCGTTACGAGCCTTAAGCTATCTGGGAAAAGGTTGGTGGAGGGCCTCTCTCCAGTAATCTGGATGTTAGTGTGGTACCCTTTGGGTGACATACGAAGCGTTCACTCCTGGGTCATAGTCTCTAGTGCGACTGAGATTGCAAACATCCTAAAAAACAGTTCTTTCGTAAAAAACTCAAACAAACATTCAAACTCTGTTTTTATCCTCTTGGACCTTTAATCAGGAAAACCCTTTTCAGAAGGAGATATAAAAAACTGTCAGACAAACCTGTGTCTTCTGTATCCCGAACTACGTTTGCTCTGATCTTTCATGCCGTATGAAAGTACGTAGGCACAAGATGCGGTATCTTGGCGAGCAACCTTCCCCCCTTAACCCGTAGTTAGGCGAACTACGTTGACTCTGATTTCTCGTTCCAGACGGGAATACGTAGGCATAAAGTGTGATACTTTGCGGAGTCACTTTCTTTTCCTTTTAGACCAGACCTTTAGAGTAGATAGATAAACATACCCTTAGATAGAAAACAAGCGTGGATGCCGTCGAGTACGACGGACGTGAGGGGTGCTAATACCTTCCCCTTGCGTAACCGACTCCCGAATCCAGGATTTGGTTGCGATGACCGTTCCTTTCCCTCTTTGCGTTAGGTTTACTCTGAGCGTTTCCTTTCCCTCTTGTGGGATAAATAACGCACGGTGGCGACTCTTCTGTCATGGCCGACGCCGATTTTCGGAGTAGCGACACCACTGATCTCAAAGGATGAAGGCTTGTAGACACATCTGGCCAGTCTCACATAATCTTGTCTAAACTGTTCCATCACATTCCCTTCAGCCATAGAAATCAGACTCCTCAAAGAACTGACATCTAGGGTAGGAAACCTGTAAGCAACTGTCCTTTTCAAGGGCTCCATGTCAAGAACGAAGAACATAACCTCTAGAATCAGGAGGGAAATATGCACCTACAACATAAATACATGTTAATGAAGAGATGCAAATGAAGATGCAAATGCAACAGAGGATCAAGCTTGTTGTGATGTAGCTTGAGAAGAACCAGCGCTTCGCTTTAGTACCGACAAATCACTGGCATAAGAACCCTTTTGTACCATGAACACAGGTTCACACTGTAAAGAACCGGGTAGTCTGGAGGTCAAGGTTTCCTGCATAACCCACCCACTCACAGGTATGGACCTATCCACTGACAAGGTTCGGCATCCTATGCGTTCATCAGCGTCACAGAGTTTCGAGAAATGATGATACGTTCACCATCTCTGGTTTGGCATCATCACCCCTTGAAGAGGCCTCACTTAGCTGAATCCCAAATGATCGTCAAAGAGAATCTCGTCCGAGCGTGAATTTCATGGGGAACTGTGTCTGCTAAGCAAACAGGTCCACCCACTAGTCTCCACTACTAATACTAGGTTTATACTCAAGCCCAGGTCCGGCTTATCTCTCAATGTAACTTCCCTCCCCATAACACAGCAAGTATGATACAATGTGGAAAGTAAAATGCGAAAGTAAATAAAGATAAAGCACATATATACGCACACCCAAAAGAAAACACACAAGCGCTAGGATTGACTCGCATAGTGGATATTCCTGTCCCTAGCAGAGTCGCCAGCTGTCGCTACTGCGAAAAAAGGAGGTCGACAATGACTAACAGAGTCGCCACTGTCGCTTGCGCGAAAATAAGGTGCCGGCACAATAGAAGAGTCGCCACCTTTCGTTATTTATCCCTCAGAGCGGGAAAGGAAACGATCGGAAAAACCTGACGAATAAGGGTAAGACAAGGTCATCGCAACCGTTGTCTGGGTTCGGGAGTCGGTTACGCAAGGGGAAGGTATTAGCACCCCTCACGTCCGTCGTACTCGACGGGATCCTCGCTTGTTTGTTTACTTGGACGGGTTGGTTTTATTCTATCTACCTATCAAGGCTGGCTGAAAAAGAAAAGAAAAATGACTCGGCAAAGCATCGCGCTTTATGCCTACGTATTCTCATCAGAGAATGAGAAATCAGAGTCAATGTAGTTCGGCCTACGAAGGGTTATGGGGGAAAGGTTGCTCGCTAGGATATCGCATCCTATGCCTACGTACTTCCACACAGCATGGAAGATCAGAGCAAACGTAGTTCGGGAAACTACGGTTTATTTCCTGTTTTTACGAAAGAAGTGTTTTTTATTGTGTTTGCGATTTCAACCGCACTAGAGACTATGACCTGAGAGTGAATGCGTCGCATGTCACCCAAAGGGTACCATACTAAACATCCAGACTGTGGAAAAGAAACTCTCCCACAACCCTTTCTCAGATAGCTTAAGGCTCGTAACGTACGAAAGAAATCATTCATGATTACTGTATCTTAAACTGTTTTGAGATGAGAAGAGAACAAGCCCAACTAGGAGGGAGACTATCAAGTCCTAATGTTATCATGCCATGGATTCATCCTATGGTTGAAGTTTGAACAGGGAACTCCTAGAAGTTGTCATGCATAGGTTTCAACCTAAAATTCTATCATCAGATCCTTATCAAAGGAAATGAGAGTCCTAAGGGATCATGTCAATGATACACCAAAACAGACAAAGCATCCGCTTAACAGTAAAATGCATGCAATGCAAGTGAGGGAGGAAATGTGTGTGGGGCTTCAGCCTCCACAAGCTCATCTCAACCTCAAGCCAGTCATGAAATAACAGTAATCATACTGAAAAATAAACAACATGCTATCAAGCAATAAACAGTAAACTGCAATCATACAGATAAAAGAAATAAAAATGCCATCAGGCGAACAAACCACATGGGCAAGGGAGCTGGGCTCTACCGAATACCCGCAAGCAAAGCCACTCAATAACAATACAAGCAGAGGGAGCAACTCAACCTCTAATGCAATCATTCTCCTAGATTCTACTTATTCTAGATGCACTTAATCTAATGCAATAGACAAATCAAGCAAAACACACAATACAGAAAAGAAAAACAGATGAAAGCCTCAGCTCCTCCAGCAGCAACTCAGTCTTCAGACTTCAATCATTAACTGCTTTCCAGGTATCAACCCTACAACATGAGTATCAACTCATCTTCTCCCTTAAGCTTCAGCTTCTTTGATCAGCTCCACCTTCAGGCTTCACCATCTTCAGGGCTCTTCAAGTATCAACTGGATCTTCACAAAGTCTTCAGACTTCAACAATCTCCAAGGAATCATCCTCTTCAAAGCTTCAGCTTCTATCTTCAATGGCTTTTAGATCTTCAATCAAATCTCCAATACTCTTCATTGCTTTCTTTATCTTCAACAACCCAAATGCTCCAACAAACAAGATTCAATCAACAAGATGAGGTGAGGATGTTAGAGTGCTCACTGACTTCCAAAGGATGCCATTAAGGACTTAACATCAAAAGGCAAGGCTCTCTCAAAGTTCTACCTCATAGGGCAAGGTCACTAATCCCTCCAAAGGAGAGAGGTGAATACCTTTAAGGGACTTTATGTCATAGAGAAGGAAGGAGGTGAACAAGACACTCCTTGTTTATTGAATGGAATTATTCTATCTAAAGCTCTACCTATGTACTTATGATCCTATAAACAGAACAAACAAAAGCTAAACTAAGCTCCTCTTCAAGGTCTTCAAAGTCTTCAATGATGATCCACAAGGTCTTCAACTCAATCTTTAAGGCTCACACACTCAAAGGAGAAGAAAAGAAAGCAAAACAATACAAACTATGCCTTTAAGCAACACACATACTAACCATACATTCAAAAATCAATTAAAAATACTAAAATACTATATAATATTCTAGTAAAATTCTAGGGGATTCTATACATACCTACCCTTAACCCATATATTCCCCATACTCTAATCTTGACCTAAAAACCCAAAACAAAATTGTTAAGTCTACTTATGTTGAATAAAACCCTAATTTTGGTCACTCTAATCTCACCTAATTAAACTAATCAAATTTTAATCTAAAAATCATGAATTAAATCCTATAGGAACTATGATTCAATATCTAACTATGCCAAAAAGAATGGCTCAAAAAACCTAAGGGAAGGTCCTAAGAGAAATTCTACAAAATTAAGTATCAAACTAACCATATTTAAAAGCTATTTACAAGAATAATATGCTAAAAATATTAAAAGAAAATAAAATTCCAATTTTATTTATTGATATTTTTCTAGACAAAATTATGAACATGTAGAAAAAACAAGCATTAAAAAACAATCATTTTTCATTTTTATATGATTTTTATAAAATGCAAGAAGTATAAAGAAAATCAAAAATAAAAGAAAATGAATTAAAGGGGAGGGGGGTGTCAAACATAACTGCGCCCAGTTCAGTTTATTAAATGGGCCAATACCATGGGTGCGAATAGAAAATGGCTAGGCCCAGATGCGTTATCAGAAAATCAAAAGAAAAATTCAAAGAAAAATGAAATGGAGACGGTACGAATAGCAAGTTTTTAACGTTCATTTCCTAATGGGCATTGCCTGGAGGGTGTAAACAGCAAAGCGATCCAAGGCCCAGGGTTTCCCACTTGCTCAAACGGTGCGTTTAGCTTTTTAAAATTCCCTCCATTTTGAAATTAAATCATGGTCGTGCGATGGAATTACAAAGTCAATTAACCAGGATGATCCAACGGTTGATAGCCATCTTCTCCAAACACATGCTAGGGTTTTCAGTCTTCATTTTCATGCGCGAATTTTCAGGTCCTTCGTTCTCTCTGATTCCTCGATGAAAATCAAAACTTCCAAGAGCAAAGATGCTCCACTAATCACCAAGAACACGATGGTACCAATAATTTTCACTGAAACCTCTTGTACCACTCTAACAGAACGCATGAACATTAGGGTTTCAACACTTTTCTCTGTGATCAACTCTGGCTAAACTTAAATCTAATGGCATAAACTTGTTCTACACATTACCCTAACCAATCTGCACTCTATCATGATCACTGAATCTCCATACACAGCTTGTTCTTGAACTTGCAAGAAATGGCACCCTGCCATGAAACTCCATGGATCTCTCTCAAATCCTCAGAAAATCATCTACTAACCTAGCATGCTACTTCTACACCTAGAAATCTAATAGTATGCACATAATTAAGGAGGTATGGAGCAAGTTACCAACCTGTCAAATGGTGATGGTGAGTGATGCTAGGGCTTGATTCAAGACTTGTAATCTCCTCCAGATGCTCCTCCAATGGTGGATATCTTTCTGTTTGCAAGAATCTTGAAGAAGAGAGCTTGTAGAGATCAAATCGAGCTTGACTTGCACTTGAAGGAAACCTTGAATATCTCTTTCTCCTCTCACTCTTCACCAATGGATTCACCAACTTTCACCAACCTTTTTCTTCATGGTGATTCACTCTTTAAATAACAACAAATGGAAGAGTCTAGATTCATCTAGAATGCCCTAGAAAATCATGGAAAATCTCATGTAGTGATATGTGGTATTATCTCCTTTCATGCATTAAGTCCCTTAATTTTGCTTTAAAATCTCCTTACAAGAGATATTGAGAAGGAATGTGTGGAAAAACAAGCATTGCCTTTGCCTTATGTGAAGTTTCTCAAGTTGCCTTATGATGCAAGAATGAACTTTACAAAGTAACCCCAATTTTAAGACCTCAAATCAAATATCTATTTGAACCATTGTTTTTAAAATGATGTTTGGAGTCAAAATGACATATTGGATGACCTATTTTGGATCTGTGGATCTCCCAAACCAATTTCCAACTTGGATTCATTTACTTTATAAGTCATTTTTAGGTCATTTCTACCCAATCTTGTAAATCCTTGCTACAAGCTTTTACAACAAATCATGACCACTTTTCTATGCTTAAAATCCCATTTTGAACAACTTTGATGTTTTGAGTTTTTCCATTTGAGGCTTGGAAATAGGAGATATGGCCTTTGCTTAAAATGACCTATAATCACCAAATGACCAAAATACCCCTGTCTTGTTCAAACCATAAGTTGAGTTCTACAAATCCTATCAAGGACTTCTAGTACTCTCTAGAAAGCTAAGAAGATGATATTCAACATTCATGTTGACCAAGAGATCATAGGAATCATCCTACTAGGGCAAAAGTTGTCTGCAAGTTGGGTGACTTTCAAGGACCCAGATTCACATACCTCAGATGACCTGTAATTTGTCAAAACCATAACTTGAGCTCTGCAAATCCTATCAAGGACTTCTACCACTCAAATTAAAGATAAGAACAAGCTATACAACATTCATGTTGTGGGGAAGATGAGATATCAATCACATCTTGAGCTAAAACTGCCTGGAAGATAGGGATCAAATTAGGGTTTTTTCACTGACAATCCCTGGAAACCCTGACTCAAAACTTCTCAAACTCCTCAATCATGATGAGTTGGTCTAGGAATCATCTTTATACCATCTTCATACATCATTCCATGATCTCATGGCCCTTGGATTAGGTCTCAACCTTCTCCAAATCTTCAGTTATCCCAGGGTTGACCCAGTCAAAACCCTAATTCTACCATTCATGGTTGAATCTTCTGAATTCTTGCATAATGACCTCTCTGGGCTTCATGATGGCTTTCAAGACATCTCATTGGCTTTCTCAAAGCTTCAAGTCCATTCTCAAAGTCTCAGAATCATCTGAGGAGCTCCCACAACTCTCAAGCTATGAGGCACACAACCTTGGTTTCAACCAATCCCTCTGAGGACCTCCTGAACTTTCTGCTGAAGGTATCAACTTTCAAACACTTGATGGATAAATAAATGTTGGTCAAATTTTGGGGTGCAACAGATGCACCTATTCAAACGGCTTGAACCTGACTGGGTGAGAAGCGAACGACTCTCAGCCAATCAAGGTGCGAGACGATTGAATACCGGTAAACCCGAAAATTTGCCAACTGCACGAGCACATGATACTCTGCGGAGAACAAACCTTCGAACACTGCAACACTAGCTGCTCAACAACTAGCTGGAGAAATATCGATCTGACATCGCCGTCAGTTATCCACATTACCTTCTTATGATATTGCCTTCAGACAACCACAACACCCAACCTCGCCGCTGGAAGACTAAACCATCTGACATCGCCGTCGGACAATCAAAATACCCCGCATCGCTGCTGGAGAACTGAATCTGACATACCCAACATTGCCGCTAGAAAACTAAATCTGACATCGCCGTCGGAAACAAACATCACTTTGAGAGACACTCGACATCGTCGTCGTACAAACATCATCTCTGCTGGGGATTTAAAGAGTCTGACCTTGCCGTCAAACAAACATTCAACTTCGTCGTCGAACACAAACATTCAACCTCGCCGTCGAACACAAACATGATCTGACCTCGCCGTCAAAACAAACATTCAACCTCGCCGTCGAACACAAACATGATCTGACCTCGCCGTCAAAACAAACATTCAACCTCGCCGTCGAACACAAACATGATCTGAACAATTCTGACCTGGGGTTCACCCCTGGTAAATGGAACAAAAGGTACACTTGCGTATTTGAAACTACTCCGCTGGGAATGAGAGGCTTAGCCGAGCACACTCGGATCTGGGGTTCACCCTCAGAATCATAACAAACATCGGAATACTACTGCACTGATCCCACCGTAGAACTTCAGCATCAAAGCTATATGAAACCCTAGCCCCTGGCCACTTCCAGCTTCAGCTAGAAAATATCTTCAAGTACTTCTGAAGATAAGCATCCTTGGCCTTCAAGGATGTAAACTTTTGCCTGTCGGCAACTCTGCAGGAGGTATCTTCGACTTCAGTCTGAAGAAAAGGTCCTTGGCCTTCAAGGATACATGGATCTTCCTTCAGGCAACTCCGCCTCTGCTATAGAGTATCCGTGACTTCAGTCATGGATCTACTTCGGCCTTCAGTCCGAAAAATGAATCCTAGGTCATTCATGACCTTGGGGATAACCTTGCCTTCAGGCACCTTCGCTTCAGCTTGGGAAATCTGTGACTTCAGTCAGAGAAGTGGCATCCTGAGCCATTCATGACTCTACGGGGATTCAAACACTTTGCCTTCAGGAAAACTCCGCTTTAGCTGGAGAAACATCTTCGACTTCAGTCAGAAGAAACAATATTCACCTGATCGCAATCAATCATCACCTCAGGACAACCGACTTGGTCTTCATGCCAACACGGGTCACTTACAAACTTTTTGAACCTTATCTTCAGACAAACGTTGATTCATCAACAAGGAAATCTGAATTTACAGGAACCTTCTGATATCGCCTTCAGGCGTTTACGAAGTCAATCTTCAGATTAGACATCACTGTTGGAGCAAACATATCACGCTGCTAAGGACTTCAAGAATCATCTTGAACAAACAATTCCGTCGGGCACCCTCAAGAATCATCCTGAACCGATAACCATTCTGGAGCAAACATTCCGCTGGGGATTCCAGGCATCTTCCCGGGCAACTCTTGCTGGGGACGCTACTGGGGAGCTCAAGAATCATCCTAAGCAAACAACTCGGGAAACTGCGCTGAGGTCTTAAGAGTCATCTTAAGCAAACGGCCCTGCTGAGGGATTCGAGAATCATCTCGAACTGAAGACTTTGCTGGGGATCTCAAAAATCATTTTGAGCGAGCGGCTTCGTTGGGGAAGAATGTCAGGAATCATCCTGGGCAACTGATCCTTCGGCTGAACACTTGTAAAACACGAATGATAATAACCTAGATCATGTTTATGATGCATATGCTTCTGCGCCATGCCCCACAGGGTGGAAATGCTATGCGCTTATGCTAAATGCTATGCAGTCATGCATAATGATGCGATCCCGTCAGCAAAATAAATGCCGGAGGGGAGGTTCTCCTGTCAGGGAGAAAGAACTACTCAGATAGAGGAATCATCCTGCTAAGGAGAACGTGGACACGCCGATATCAATCGGACTCCGTCTGGGGAATTGATCTTCCGTTGACTGCTGCAGGGAAAACAACTTCAGTTGACTGCTGCAGGGGAACGGAGCTCTACGAGAACTTGGACCTGCTGAAGGAATGCGATGTCAATCGTGAGAATAAACTGCGGGGCCTTCTCGGCTACTCTTCTGGAGATAACAACTCTGTGGGGAAACAACTTCAGCTGCTCCACACTCCACTGGGGAAAAACCAATCATGATCTGATCAACTTCCAAGGACTCGCCTCTCTTGGACATCTGCAAACTTGGCTGGGGAAGGAGAAATCATTCTGCTTCGCTGGAGAGAGTACGACTCTGGGGGAAATACAGCATCAGCTGCTCCAACACTCTGCTAGGAGAAAATCCACTCATGGTCTCAACTGCTTCTAAGGATTCGGCTCTCTTGGGGTTTGCGAACTCAGCCGTGGAGAGAGAAATCATTCTACTTCAATGGAGAGTACGACTCTGATGAGGAATTCTAATTCCGCTAGGGAAGCAGGAATCATCCGACTTCGGGGGGGGGGGGGAGTACAACTCTGCAGGGGAATCTCAACATCAGCTGTTCCAACACTCTACTGGGGAAGAGGGAATCATCCGACTTCGGGAGAGAATATAGCTCTGGTGGGGAATTTCAATTCCGCGGGAGACTTCAGCCTGACACCAACAGTTACTGCATCCTTCGGCATACGAACAGCTTCCTACGAGACCTGCACTTGTGACCCGGTGTTGGGGAGGGCACCTGCTTCGGCGACCTTGCTGGGGAAACACGAGCTTCGACACCCGAACATTTCTACGAAATTTGCACTTGTGACCCGGTGCTGGGGACATACGAGCTTTGGCGCTCGACTCAGCTGATGAGGTGACGTTCCTTCAGGATGCGTCTGCTTGGGGAAAAGAGTCATCTCTGCCTGGGGAGACATATCAATGCTCACTATCTTGCGTTCAGATTCTATGGAGGAGAGACTACTGAACTCTGCTGGAAAAGGAGGACTCGTCCTGCTTCGGGGATGCGCATGGCACATCTTCTGGAAGGTGCTACACCTGCAACAACACAAACAAACAGACAAGATACCCTCCTTAAAGGGGCCTATCAAGGTTATTATCTCGTGACAATATTCAGGTAATTAATTGTTTCAACAATCAATGGGCCTAGGCCCGTAAGCTTATGTATGCGCATTTTATCAAAAATATCGGCGTTTTCATTCGCAAACAAAACAGATAAATGCTAAACAGGCAAGCAGAATTGCTGAATAATACGCATTTTATTGATGGTGAACCCCTGAATGGGCAAAAAAAATGTTTTACAACAGAGGAAAACTCCTGGAATGAGGAAGCAGCGCAAAAATAAAACATAAATATACATTAGTATATACAAATGTCGGCAACGAGGCGTAGACGAACACCATGAGTTGATCCCTCTAAGACCCACTCGGCTTCGATATTTCTCCGACGCTTCAGCTTCGGAAGAGATTGATTCAGATCAACGGCCCTCAGGTCCTCCAAACCACTAACAATGCAAGTCCACACGCGGAACGCAGTCATTTGCTTATTCAAATCCCTAACTTTTGCGTGAACCGCCCGTTACGGGTTTTCAGTTCACCGGGATACCCTTTTTTGCCGAAGCCGCCCAGTGTAGGTTTTCGACTTCGCGGGTGTACATTTTTTCAATATATCCCTAATTTTTGCTCGAACCTTTTATGCTGTTTTTGGTTCGCCGGGATGCCCCTTTTTTGCCTGGACTCTTTCTTTTTTTGTCCAGCGGGTCTCTTTCAAGCAAAGTATTTTTTAACTGCGTTCGCGTTCACCAGGGATGCAAAATCTTCACCATCCATCGTGGATAACAACAAAGCTCCTCCTGAGAAGACCTTGCTGACGACATACGGCCCTTCGTAATTTGGAGTCCACTTGCCCCGGTGATCGGAGTGTGGCGGAAGAATCTTCTTCAGGACGAGATCACCCGTCTGAAAGCTTCTAGGACGCACCTTCTTATCATAAGCTTTCTTCATTCGGCTTTGGTACAGGCGACCAAATGCAATCGATGCTAACCTCTTCTTGTCCATCAGGCTGAGTTGGTTCAAACGATTCGTAATCCATTCTGCCTCGTCAAGTTTTACATCAACCAAAACTCGCAAAGAAGGAATCTCCACTTCTAACGGTAGGACCGCTTCCATACCGTACACTAAGGAGAAAGGAGTTGCCCCGGTCGACGTACGCACCGTCGTACGATAACCGTGCAAGGCAAACGGCAACATCTCGTGCCAATCTTTGTACGTCACAACCATCTTCTGAACAATCTTCTTGATGTTCTTGTTGGCGGCTTCGACGGCGCCATTCATCTTCGGCCGGTAAGGAGATGAGTTGTGGTGTTCAATCTTGAAGCTCTGGCATAGCTCCTTCATCATCTTGTTATTCAAATTCGAACCATTATCAGTAATGATCCGCTCGGGAACTCCATAACGACATATGATGTCCCTTTTTATGAATTTAGCTACCACCTGCTTGGTCACATTAGCGTACGAGGCTGCCTCCACCCATTTGGTGAAGTAGTCGATAGCTACCAGAATGAAACGATGACCATTGGATGCAGTGGGCTCGATCTTGCCTATCATGTCGATGCCCCACATGGAGAACAACCAAGGGGAGGACATGACATTCAATGGGCACGGCGGCACATGAACTTTATCAGCGTAAATCTGGAATTTATGACATTTCTTCGCGAATCTGAAGCAATCCGACTCCATAGTCAGCCAGTAATATCCTGCTCTCAGGATCTTTCTCGTCATGGCATGCCCGCCGGCGTGCGTACCAAATGTGCCCTCATGGACTTCTTCCATGAGCATACTTGCCTCTTTCTCATCTACACATCGGAGTAGCACGAGATCGTGGTTTCTCTTATATAACACTCCGTCAGGATTGAGATAAAAGTTTCCAGATAGCCTCCTCAGAGTCTTCTTATCCTGGGTTGACGCACCCGCAGGATACTCCTTAGTCATAAGGAAGGTCTGGATGTCGTGGAACCATGGCTTGCCGTCGGCGGCATCCTCGATTGCAAAGACAAATGCCGGTCTATCAAGGCGCGAAAGCACAATGCTTGGAGCTTCATTCCAAAGATTGACTTTATACATTGAAGCCAACGTGGCTAAGGCATTAGCCATCTGATTTTCAGCCCTGGGTACATGATGAAGTTCCACTCGATCGAAGAACGGAAGCAGCCTCCTGGCATAATTCATGTACGGCACCAAATTCGCTTGACGAGTTTCCCACTCCCCTTTAATCTGATTGATTACAAGAGCTGTGTCACCATATACGTCTAGATTCTTGATTCTCAAATCAATTGCCTCTTCTAGACCCATAATACATGCTTCATACTCTGCCTCATTGTTGGTAACTAGAAACGTCAGTCTCGCAGTAAACGGGATGTGGGATCCGTGAGGAGTCGTGATGATAGCCCCGATACCACTTCCATAGGAATTAACCGCTCCATCGAATATCAACTTCCACTGAGACTTCCTATCTGGCCCCTCACCGGGTAATGGCTCATCGCAATCTCTCGCTTTGAGAAACATAATATCCTCGTCAGGGAATTCGAACTTCATCGGCTGGTAGTCTTCGATTGGCTGTTCGGCAAGGTAATCAGACAATACGCTTCCCTTAATGGCCTTCTGGGAGACGTACTGAATATCATATTCTGTTAACACCATTTGCCATCTGGCAATCCTGCCCGAAAGAGCCTGCTTCTCGAAGACGTACTTGATCGGATCCATCTTCGAAACTAGCATAGTGGTGTGATTGAGCATATACTGTCGTAGACGTTTGGCAGCCCAAGCTAATGCACAACACGTCTTCTCCAGCATCGAGTAACGAGATTCACACTCAGTGAACTTTTTACTGAAATAATAAATGGCATGCTCTTTTCTGCCCGTCTCGTCGTGCTGACCGAGAACACACCCCATACTATTCTCCAGAACCGTCAGGTACATGATTAATGGCCGTCCAGCCACTGGGGGTATCAAGATTGGAGGCTCTTGAAGATACTGCTTTATTTTATCGAATGCCTTCTGGAAATCCTCATTCCAAGTAATCGCCTGATCTTTCTTTAAGAGCTTGAACATCGGTTCACAAGTGGCCGTGAGCTGAGAGATAAACCTTGCAATGTAGTTTATTCGACCCAAGAAACCACGAACTTCTTTTTCTGTTTTCGGCGCTGGAATTTCTTGAATAGATTTTATTTTCGCAGGATCAACTTCGATACCTCGTTCACTAACGATAAACCCCAATAACTTTCCGGACCGCACTCCGAAAGTGCACTTGTTAGGATTCAGCCTCAGCCTGAACTTCCTAAGCCTCTCAAAAAGCGTCAATAAGTTGACCAGATGCTCTTCCTCCATTTGGGACTTTGCAATCATGTCATCAACATAGACCTCGATCTCATGATGAATCATATCATGAAACAAAGTTACCATTGCTCGCTGGTAAGTGGCCCCTGCGTTCTTCAGACCGAAGGGCATTACCTTATAGCAAAATGTTCCCCAGGGGGTGATAAACGTCGTTTTCTCCATGTCCTCCGGTGCCATCTTAATCTGATTGTAACCAGAGAAGCCATCCATGAATGAAAACACGGAAAATTGGGCTGTGTTGTCGACCAACACATCGATATGAGACAACGGGAAATCATCCTTAGGGCTCGCCCTATTCAAATCCCGATAATCGACGCACATGCGTACCTTACCGTCCTTCTTTGGTACAGGCACTATGTTGGCGACCCACGGAGGGTTAGTGGTAACGGCTAGAAATCCGGCGTCCAACTGCTTCTGGACTTCTTCTTTGATTTTTACAGCCATATCTGGTCTTGTCCTCCTAAGCTTCTGCTTGACTGGAGGGCAATCTTCTCGCAACGGCAAGCGATGAACCACGATGTCTGTGTCAAGTCCGGGCATGTCCTCATATGACCAAGCAAAGACGTCACTATACTCTCGAAGCATCTCGACCAGTCTATGCTTGACATCCTTCTGCAGCGCAGCCCCTATTCTGACATTTCTGATGAGCTCTTCAGAACCCAGATTTATTATCTCAATATCTTCCTCGTGAGGCAGAATAACCTTTTCCTCTTGTCTCAACAAGCGGGCCAACTCTTCCGGAAGGTCTTCGTCTTCATCAATCTCATCCTCGGCTTGATATATCGGGCAATCGAAGTCGTAGTGAGCCGTAGAGGGTCCAGAGTCGATGTCGTCTGTTATGTGGATCCTGCAATAACAAGGGTTAAGTTTAAAGCAAGGATATGCAGGTTAGCACAAACCTCGTTGCCATTTTGCTGTTTTTCGAAATAAGCATAAAACAGGAATAACAGAGAACACAATATTTGAGCACGAAGAAAACGCCTTTGATTTATTAACAAAATGCATGTACATAATCCAACAAGGCCCTGACAATAAAACCACTATGCCCCGGGCAGGACATAGGGTTGTACAAAGATTGTAAAAAGCAAATCATTACTCTTCACTTGTCGGCTGGATAATCTCCTTGATGGTCCAATTGTTGAGGCACTCGCCCGGCTTGCTTGGCTGAATCCAGGCGTCAAGATCACAATCGCTATCCCCGCTGTCCTCGGACGCTGCGTTGATGCTTTCGAAAATTACTCCGCCCTTGGTAAATAGGATCGGCCCCTTACCACGAGACGAACTGCTAGACGAAGAAGATGAAGCCTCAGCTTCAGGAGAATACCCCAATCCAAACTTATCCTGCTTGATCGGTACCTCCAAAACATGCCCCCAGCCTGGGGTGGAACCGGCTTCGACAACGGCCCGAGCTTCTTTGAACGAGGAGAGATTCATCTCTTGCTTCCCTATGACGACAGGAGCTACCTCTTTCACCTTGACGGTTTCAAATGCTTGGCAGAGAGTTTCATGGATTTCGCCGTCCATTTCAACATATTTAAAGGATGACAAGTGGCTCACCATAATGTCCTCCTCACCACAGACGATTACTATGCTTCCCCCGACAGCATATTTGAGCTTTTGATGCAGCGTGGACGTCACGGCACCAGCAGCATGGATCCATGGCCGACCTAAGAGGCAACTGTAGGCAGGCATGATATCCATGATATAAAAAACCGTATCGAACGTCTCCGGACCGACCTGAATCGGCAGGGTCAACTCTCCGAAAACGTGGCGTTTAGTTCCGTCAAATGCTTTCACCACCAGATCGCTGGGCGTGCAAAGCAATCCACGAGTGTCCAACTTCATTAGTGCCTTTTTCGGAAGCACATTAAGCGACGAACCCGTATCCACCAGGACATGCGACATGATTGTGCCTCTGCACTCTATTGAGACGTGCAAGGCGCTGTTGTGATCTCTTCCTTTAGGAGTCAGCTCTAAATCTGTGAATCCCAGCCCATTGCCAGCATTGACATGGGCTACCACCTCTTCTAGCTGATTTACTGATATCTCCTGCGGCACGTAGGCAGCGTTCAATACCTTCAGTAATGCATTGCGGTGCGCTTCAGAACACAGCAACAAGTTGAGAATAGAGATCTTTGACGGAGTCTGATGAAGATGATCTACAATCTTGTAGTCGCTCTTCTTGATTAACCGCATGAACTCCTCAGCATCTTTAACTAGAAAATCCTTCTCTGCCCCACAAGGGACCTCTCCGACAGCTTTGCCTTTACCCTTATCAGCAGCATCAGCTCTGACCACTTTCTCTGCCACAACCTCTGTCGGTGCAAACACTCTTCCGCTTCGAGTAATACCACTGACACCGGCCAGATTCTGCATAGTCGACCCATACGGCTCCAGCTCTAACTTCTGACCATTGCAATAGACCTCAGCGCCATAATGCCATGGAACGGCGTTAGTGCTCTCGAATGGGATCGGCCCAGCTCTGGTAATGGTGATTGTAGGTGGTCGGGGCGCAGAAATAGTAATAGGCTGACGAGGAATGGTAATGGTGGAAACTTCATCTGCCTGCTTCAGCACAACCTCCCCTGATACACCCTCAACGCTCCGGCTGAACTGCAAAATACCCTCAGACATCAGACTTTGGATACCTTCTACCAGTTGCTCACACCCATCAGGAAGTGTAGCACAAGCCATACATAACTCTCCGCATCCAGGAAAGAAGCCCTTCTTTAGCAACTTAGCTTTGATGAAACTAAGCGGCGTCTTCAAGTCTTTGACATCAGTCAGCAAGTCTGCACTCTCCTCAGCGATAATGGCATTCACTCCGCCTCTCTTATGATGAGGCATAGGGTTTTTGGTGACATTGGGCACACTATCCGAAAAGTTAATAACCTTGGCGTCTACCAGGTCCTGCACCTTGTGCTTAAAAGCTTTACAGTTCTCAATCGTATGGCCTGGTGCCCCAGTATGGAAATCACAAGTAGCATTTGCGTCATACCCCGGTGGTGGTGCCCCTGTTAAGGGAGCCAACGTCCTCTTTTGAACTAACTGAAGTTGCAACAAAGTTTGCAGAAGCTGCGCATACGACATAGGTGGAGCTTCAAAATGACGATTTGCCAGAGGAGCCCGACTCTGATATTTCCTATACCCCTGCTGATTCTGTTGCTGCGGTTGCTGCTGCTGCTGCTGTAGAGCCGCTGGGATATTTATGCTAGCAATCTGCTGCTGAGGGCCTTTGCCCTTTCTCCGGGCATTGGTGACAGCACTCGCATCCCCTTCTCGACGCTTGCCAGCGTAGGGTTTCTTACCACCTCCTCCAACTGAGGATGATTCGCCTTGAATTTTTCCAATCTTTATACCGTTCTCGACATGCTCGCCCATAGTGATGAGAGCCGAGAATGTCCCAGACATGCCACTGACCAGCTTTTCATAGTAGATTCCAGGAAGGGTAGCCACAAACATTTGCACTAGCTCGCGCTCAACCATCGGCGGTTGAACCCGAGCAGCCAATTCACGCCACCGCTGGGCGTACTCTTTAAAGCTTTCATTATTCCGCTGTGAGAGATTCTGGAGCTGAACTCGGTTGGGGGCCAAGTCGCTGTTGTACTGATAGTGGAGGACAAACGCTTCAGCGAGATCCTTCCAGGTGCGCACTGTAGCGGGCTCCAAGCCCATATACCATTCGAGTGATGGACCAGAAAGACTATCTTGGAAGAAGTGCATCAGCAACTTCTCATCGTCAGAATAGGCAGACATCTTTCTATAGTAAGATCGAAGGTGGACACGAGGGCAAGTAGTACCCTTATACTTCTCAAAGACAGGCACCTTGAACTTATGAGGTACCTTGAAATCAGCAATTAATCCCAGCTTGGACATATCAACGCCCAAAGTATTCTGATTTTCAATGTCTCTCATTTTGTCTTCCAATGCCTTGAACCTGAGTCGAGCTTCAGCATTCAACTCCGCTTCCACACCTCTTTGAGAAAATACGTCATCCTGATGATCCTCAGGCCACGGTTGAGGCACCAACAGATTTCCGACACCAGCATTGTCGTTGACCGACCCTATGTTAACATTGGCTCCCAGACTACCATTGTCGACGCCTGCCGCATTGAGCCCGATATTAGTCATCAGATTGTCGTTAGCACTGCCGTTGCCCGCGGCAACAGGAACAACATTCTGTGGAGCATCCACTGGAGGAGGAGTAGGCACATCCCCGCCATGCAGTATGCCGTTACTATCAACCCTGGAGATCAAAGGTTGAACCAAAGTACGAAGCTGGTCCTGACCATTAGCAACTACCTGCATTAGTTCCATAAAACGATCCATTCGTTCACGGAGCTCTTCAACATCTGACTGCACCTGATCCATGATCCTAGTCTGATTAGCGCGAGTTGAGTAACGGTGAATGAGTCTTTGATCAATCCTGGAGACCGGAAACAGCTCGGAACCTGTGAACCTGAAAAATCTGAAAACATTAAAAGTTAGGAGAAGCAACAAAATGTACGCCATGCAAATGCTTCATGCAGATGCATGCGTGTGTCTGTGCGCTTGGGAGATTTCCCCCGATCCTAGTGCCTTAGTGCCAATGCTGACAATAATAAGAGGAAGAAGTCCGAGCCCAATCATGGAAACATCAATCTCATATATATATGGAAAGGCCTGTCAAGGCAGTACACAGTATCAGCGAGTACAAAACAAATCAACAGCATGACCTCAGCCAACAAGTCTGGTGATGGTCAGCATACAACAAAGATCAAAACAACAGGAATACAACTAGTCAAGTACGGCCACGGGCGCGATACTCTGCTAATAACTCCTTCGTCTCTGGATGATCTGGCAAAGTGAGCAACCCCTCGACGAGTAGTTCCCTCTGCACAATGGTATGCTGAAGTCCCTGCACTGAACTTTCCCATGCTCCTTCGCCGAAGCAATCCTCCAGTTTCCGCTTCTTAGACTCAAACATCAGCTTATGCTCCTTCAGGTTAGCAAGAGCTTTGTTGAGTCGGCCCTCGGCGGCGTATCTGCGGGCGGCCTCTTCATCAAATCTCCGCTCACTGTCCTTTACTTCGGCTTCCAGCTTAGAAATCTGCAGCATCAGCTTGTCCTCTCGCTCCTTCCTGGTGGCCAGGGAGGTCTTCCAATGCTGGTCGAACTTAGATATCCTCCGATATGCCTCGTCTAAATGCTGTTTCTTTGTAGCTAGTACATCATTAACAGCCCTGAAGTCTTGACCCAAGCGTTCCCGATCAGCGATCTGCTTTGCCAAGTCTGCACTTAGTTGGCTCACCGACTCTGTTTGCTTTTTGAGAGCATGCACGGCTTCGTTCCTTTCACTTCGAAGCTGAGCTAACTCCTTCTCTAATTCTGCGTTCGCCCGCTTCAGTTTATCCCGCTCGGCTAATACCTGGTTGTGCTGATGAATGGACACAGTGGTAGGCTCTTCTACTGGTGGAGGACTCTCCGGTCTGACATGAGGAAATGGCATCCCTATAGCGTTGGCTCTGGCTCTGATCCAAGCTGAATAAGGAGGGTAGGCTTGACTGTTGCTCTTTTCCAACAAAGGCTTTCCTCTTTTGCTGATACTGTTCCACGCACGCTGAAGCTTGGACAACAAATCCCCCTCTAGAGTACCCGTGAGGTACAGAGATTCCTGTACCTCTTCCTCCTTCGGTGGGGTCCTCAAAGCATATGCGAACTGACGAACTAGCAACGACGGATTGTAGTTGATGCAACCCTTCCTACCTATCAGAGGTACATTAGGAAACCCACTACAACTGAAGATCACCTCGGTACCTAGCCTGTCTCTGTCAACGAACCAATCAATATCTTCTGCAGACAAACTCATCAGACGCTCAGGCCACTCAGCTGTGGCTGCAGACAAGACGGAAGAACCCCTCTTGGGCAAATGACTATCAAACCATTTGTACAACAACGGTACGCAGCATGAGACATTCTTCCCTCTCCGGTTCTCATTCTTGTAATGGACTGAGTGATAGACATCCCCGATCAAAGTAGGGACTGGATTCCCTGAGGCGAAGATCTGAAATGCATCAAAGTCTACGAAATCAGGCATGTTGGGGAACAGGATAATTCCATATATGCATAAAGCAAGGATGGCGTTGAATGCGTCCCAACATTTGTCCTTAGCACACTGCTGAGCCTTAGCTATCAGAAACTGCAAGGAGAACCCAGGAACCTTGTTCCAACTCGTCACTACTAACTCAGAGGCGCCCAAATGGAGTGAAGAAGCTAAACCATCCAGATCAGGCTCAGCATCCATGTGGACAAAAGGCATCTGCCTTTTGATAGGCACACCTAGCATATTAGCATACTCTTCCAGCGTCGGCGCGAGAATGAAGTACTGAAAAGTGAAACACCTCAGAGAAGGGTCATAGAACTGCAGAAGAGCATGTAACCCATTCAACTCGGACGTAGAAGGTTTGTAAACCAGACTGAGCAACCTGCCATAAGACTTCCTGAACCTATCCTTCACAGAATCACCTGCTAGAGCTATCAACCCAGTCAACTTCGACACATCAGGGGTCGGGAACTTGTACGCAACAGTCTTCCTGAGAGAGGCCATAATAATACAAAAGGAGGCGAGAAATCCTGGATCGGGGAAACGGTACCTGTAACACAGACACACGTTAATGGAATTCAAATGAATATGCGAACTAATGCAAAATGCAGGCATGCAATAATATATCCGGATAGCTGCTGTGGAGATTCTGTATCAACAATCACTGATGAGAAGAAAACCCCGGTGTAAGACCACTAATCTGATCTGCTAAGAACAACCATCTGATAGGACCATATACATAGGATCAAAATTCTGCTCTGTCAAGAACAAATGTCTGATAATAAGGACCTTGGATGTATGATCAAGAAATATCTGCTGATGAAGTCTTCAGACCCCAAACCAAAAATCTGCCCTATCAAGAACAAACATACAGCTGCTGATGAGATCTTCAGACCCCACTCAAAATCTGCCCTATCAAGAACAAACGACATCTGCTGATGAGATCTTCAGACCCCACTCAAAATCCGCTCTATCAAGAACAAACCACTGACGACAATACTCTGATCAAACCTGCTCTTTCAAGAACAGACATACACCTGATGATAAGATCCTCTGATCGAAACCTGCTCTCTCAAGAACAGACGAATCTGCAACTGCGAACCCTGGTACCAACATAACTGATTCACTATCAAGAAAACCAGGTAGTCTAAAGGTCAAAGTTTCCTGCAATAAACCCAATCCCACTCACAGGTATGGACCTAAACTGACTCAAGGTACGGCATCCTATGCGTTCATCAGCGTCACAGACTTTCAAAACTGACGATAAGATTCCCAGGAGGAGTGGCATCATAAAGTCCTGAAGAGGCCTCACTTAGCTGAATCACAAATGATCGGTCCCCAGAGTCGACAATCCACCAAACCAGCAACCGTCTCAACCCAAAGGGTTGAAAGTGAAGCCAACCGGATGAACCTCGTCTGAGCGTGGATTTCATGAGACACTAGTGCCTGCAAAGCAAGCACGCGCCCACTAATTTCCACTCTAATTCTATGGTGCACTCAAGCCTGGGTCTGGCTTCTCACTCATCATAACTCCCATCCCACAACAGCACAAATAATCATATTATACTGAAAATAAAATGCGGGAAATAAAGTGCGAGAAGTAAAAAAATGCGATAAATAAACGCAACACACAAACGGTAGGATTGACTCTCGTAGAGTCGCCAGCTGTCGCTTGCGCGAAAATAAGGTGCCGGCACAACAGAAGAGTCGCCACCTTTTGTTATTTATCCCTCAGAGCGGGAAAGGAAACGATCGGAAAAACCTGACGAATAAGGGTAAGACAAGGTCATCGCAACCGTTGTCTGGGTTCGGGAGTCGGTTACGCAAGGGGAAGGTATTAGCACCCCTCACGTCCGTCGTACTCGACGGGATCCTCGCTTGTTTGTTTACTTGGACGGGTTGGTTTTATTCTATCTACCTATCAAGGCTGGCTGAAAAAGAAAAGAAAAATGACTCGGCAAAGCATCGCGCTTTATGCCAACATATTCTCATCAGAGAATGAGAAATCAGAGTCAACGTAGTTCGGCCTACGAAGGGTTATGGGGGAAAGGTTGCTCGCTAGGATATCGCATCCTATGCCTACGTACTTCCACACAGCATGGAAGATCAGAGCAAACGTAGTTCGGGAAACTACGGTTTATTTCCTGTTTTTACGAAAGAAGTGTTTTTTATTGTGTTTGCGATTTCAACCGCACTAGAGACTATGACCTGAGAGTGAATGCGTCGCATGTCACCCAAAGGGTACCATACTAAACATCCAGACTGTGGAAAAGAAACTCTCCCACAACCCTTTCTCAGATAGCTTAAGGCTCGTAACGTACGAAAGAAATCATTCATGATTACTGTATCTTAAACTGTTTTGAGATGAGAAGAGAACAAGCCCAACTAGGAGGGAGACTATCAAGTCCTAATGTTATCATGCCATGGATTCATCCTATGGTTGAAGTTTGAACAGGGAACTCCTAGAAGTTGTCATTCATAGGTTTCAACCTAAAATTCTATCATCAGATCCTTATCAAAGGAAATGAGAGTCCTAAGGGATCATGTCAATGATACACCAAAACAGACAAAGCATCCGCTTAACAGTAAAATGCATGCAATGCAAGTGAGGGAGGAAATGTGTGTGGGGCTTCAGCCTCCACAAGCTCATCTCAACCTCAAGCCAGTCATGAAATAACAGTAATCATACTGAAAAATAAATAACATGCTATCAAGCAATAAACAGTAAACTGCAATCATACAGATAAAAGAAATGAAAATGCCATCAGGCGAACAAACCACATGGGCAAGGGAGCTGGGCTCTACCGAATACCCGCAAGCAAAGCCACTCAATAACAATACAAGCAGAGGGAGCAACTCAACCTCTAATGCAATCATGCTCCTAGATTCTACTTATTCTAGATGCACTTAATCTAATGCAATAGACAAATCAAGCAAAACACACAATACAGAAAAGAAAAACAGATGAAAGCCTCAGCTCCTCCAGCAGCAACTCAGTCTTCAGACTTCAATCATTAACTGCTTTCCAGGTATCAACCCTACAACATGAGTATCAACTCATCTTCTCCCTTAAGCTTCAGCTTCTTTGATCAGCTCCACCTTCAGGCTTCACCATCTTCAGGGCTCTTCAAGTATCAACTGGATCTTCACAAAGTCTTCAGACTTCAACAATCTCCAAGGAATCATCCTCTTCAAAGCTTCAGCTTCTATCTTCAATGGCTTTTAGATATTCAATCAAATCTCCAATACTCTTCATTGCTTTCTTTATCTTCAACAACCCAAATGCTCCAACAAACAAGATTCAATCAACAAGATGAGGTGAGGATGTTAGAGTGCTCACTGACTTCCAAAGGATGCCATTAAGGACTTAACATCAAAAGGCAAGGCTCTCTCAAAGTTCTACCTCATAGGGCAAGGTCACTAATCCCTCCAAAGGAGAGAGGTGAATACCCTTAAGGGACTTTATATCATAGAGAAGGAAGGAGGTGAACAAGACACTCCTTGTTTATTGAATGGAATTATTCTATCTAAAGCTCTACCTATGTACTTATGATCCTATAAACAGAACAAACAAAAGCTAAAACTAAGCTCCTCTTCAAGGTCTTCAAAGTCTTCAATGATGATCCACAAGGTCTTCAACTCAATCTTCAAGGCTCACACACTCCAAGGAGAAGAAAAGAAAGCGAAACAATACAAACTATGCCTTTAAGCAACACACATACTAACCATACATTCAAAAATCAATTAAAAATACTAAAATACTATATAATATTCTAGTAAAATTCTAGGGGATTCTATACATACCTACCCTTAACCCATATATTCCCCATACTCTAATCTTGACCTAAAAACCCAAAACAAAATTGTTAAGTCTACTTATGTTGAATAAAACCCTAATTTTGGTCACTCTAATCTCACCTAATTAAACTAATCAAATTTTAATCTACAAATCATGAATTAAATCCTATAGGAACTATGATTCAATATCTAACTATTCCAAAAAGAATGGCTCAAAAAACCTAAGGGAAGGTCCTAAGAGAAATTCTACAAAATTGAGTATCAAACTAACCATATTTAAAAGCTATTTACAAGAATAATATGCTAAAAATATTAAAAAAAATAAAATTCCAATTTTATTTATTGATATTTTTCTAGACAAAATTATGAACATGTAGAAAAAACAAGCATTAAAAAACAATCATTTTTCATTTTTATATGATTTTTATAAAATGCAAGAAGTATAAAGGAAATCAAAAATAAAAGAAAATGAATTAAAGGGGAGGGGGGTGTCAAACATAACTGCGCCCAGTTCAGTTTATTAAATGGGCCAATACCAGGGGTGCGAATAGAAAATGGCTAGGCCCAGATGCGTTATCAGAAAATCAAAAGAAAAATTCAAAGAAAAATGAAATGGAGACGGTACGAATAGCAAGTTTTTAACGTTCATTTCCTAATGGGCTTTGCCTGGAGGGTGTAAACAGCAAAGCGATCCAAGGCCCAGGGTTTCCCACTTACTCAAACGGTGCGTTTAGCTTTTTAAAATTCCCTCCGTTTTGAAATTAAATCATGGCCGTGCGATGGAATTACAAAGTCAATTAACCAGGATGATCCAACGGTTGATAGCCATCTTCTCCAAACACATGCTAGGGTTTTCAGTCTTCATTTTCATGCGCGAATTTTCAGGTCCTTCGTTCTCTCTGATTCCTCGATGAAAATCAAAACTTCCAAGAGCAAAGATGCTCCACTAATCACCAAGAACAAGGTGGTACCAATAATTTTCACTGAAACCTCTTGTACCACTCTAACAGAATGCATGAACATTAGGGTTTCAACACTTTTCTCTGTGATCAACTCTGGCTAAACTTAAATCTAATGGCATAAACTTGTTCTACACATTACCCTAACCAATCTGCACTATATCATGATCACCGAATCTCCATACACAGCTTGTTCTTGAACTTGCAAGAAATGGCACCCTGCCATGAAACTCCATGGATCTCTCTCAAATCCTCAGAAAATCATCTACTAACCTAGCATGCTACTTCTACACCTAGAAATCTAATAGTATGCACATAATTAAGGAGGTATGGAGCAAGTTACCAACCTGTCAAATGGTGATGGTGAGTGATGCTAGGGCTTGATTCAAGACTTGTAATCTCCTCCAGATGCTCCTCCAATGGTGGATATCTTTCTGTTTGCAAGAATCTTGAAGAAGAGAGCTTGTAGAGATCAAATCGAGCTTGACTTGCACTTGAAGGAAACCTTGAATATCTCTTTCTCCTCTCACTCTTCACCAATGGATTCACCAACTTTCACCAACCTTTTTCTTCATGGTGATTCACTCTTTAAATAACAACCAATGGAAGAGTCTAGATTCATCTAGAATGCCCTAGAAAATCATGGAAAATCTCATGTAGTGATATGTGGTATTATCTCCTTTAATGCATTAAGTCCCTTAATTTTGCTTTAAAATCTCCTTACAAGAGATATTGAGAAGGAATGTGTGGAAAAACAAGCATTGCCTTTGCCTTATGTGAAGTTTCTCAAGTTGCCTTATGATGCAAGAATGAACTTTACAAAGTAACCCCAATTTTAAGACCTCAAATCAAATATCTATTTGAACCATTGTTTTTAAAATGATGTTTGGAGTCAAAATGACATATTGGATGACCTATTTTGGATCTGTGGATCTCCCAAACCAATTTCCAACTTGGATTCATTTACTTTATAAGTCATTTTTAGGTCATTTCTACCCAATCTTGTAAATCCTTGCTACAAGCTTTTCCAACAAATCATGACCACTATTCTAGGCTTAAAATCCCATTTTGAACAACTTTTATGTTTTGAGTTTTTCCATTTGAGGCTTGGAAATAGGAGATATGGCCTTTGCTTAAAATGACCTATAATCACCAAATGACCAAAATACCCCTGTCTTGTTCAAACCATAAGTTGAGTTCTACAAATCCTATCAAGGACTTCTAGTACTCTATAGAAAGCTAAGAATATGCTCTTCAACATTCATGTTGACCAAGAGATCATAGGAATCATCCTACTAGGGCAAACGTTGTCTGCAAGTTGGGTGACTTTCAAGGACCCAGATTCACATACCTCAGATGACCTGTAATTTGTCAAAACCATAACTTGAGCTCTGCAAATCCTATCAAGGACTTCTACCACTCAAATTAAAGCTAAGAACAAGATCTACAACATTCATGTTGTGGGGAAGATGAGATATCAATCACATCTTGAGCTAAAACTGCCTGGAAGATAGGGATCAAATTAGGGTTTTTTCACTGACAATCCCTGGAAACCCTAACTCAAAACTTCTCAAACTCCTCAATCATGATGAGTTGGTCTAGGAATCATCTTTATACCATCTTCATACATCATTCCATGATCTCATGGCCCTTGGATTAGGTCTCAACCTTCTCCAAATCTTCAGTTATCCCAGGGTTGACCCAGTCAAAACTCTAATTCTACCATTCATGGTTGAATCTTCTGAATTCTTGCATAATGACCTATCTGGGCTTCATGATGGCTTTCAAGACATCTCATTGGCTTTCTCAAAGCTTCAATTCCATTCTCAAAGTCTCAGAATCATCTGAGGAGCTCCCACAACTCTCAAGCTATGAGGCACACAACCTTGGTTTCAACCAATCCCTCTGAGGACCTCCTGAACTTTCTGATGAAGGTATCAACTTTCAAACACTTGATGGATAAATAAATGTTGGTCAAATTTTGGGGTGCAACAGCCACCTATCGTTATTTATCCCAAAGAGGGGAAAGGAAACGATCGAAAAAAACCTGACGAAAACGGGAAAAGACAAGGCCATCGCAACCAAGTCCTAGGTTCGGGAGTCGATTACGCAAGGGGAAGGTATGAGCACCCCTCACATCTGTCGTACTCGACGGGATCCGCGCATGTGTTGTCTATCTAAAAGGGTGTATAAACTATCTAGCTAAAGGCTTATGGACAAAAGGAAAACAACAAAGGACTGACTCAGCAGAGCATCGCCGCTCTGTGCCTACGTACACCCTCGTGCAATGGGAAAATCAGAGTCAACGTAGTTCGACTAACTACGGCTAAAGAAGGGGGGAAGGTTGCTTGCTAAGACATCGTGTCTTATGCCTACGTACTTTCATCTGGTAGGAAAGATCAGAGCAAACGTAGTTCGGGCTAACAAGAACACAGGCTGTTCAAAAGTTTTACCCGAGTAGGGATAACAGACAGTTCTAGAAATTTGGTGTATGCAGCTCGACCATTGGAGACTTAGGCGTTACCGTTTGTGATAGGACTGAAATTTAACAACACTCTTGTTTATGAAAAGGTTTTCTTGATTAAGATCCCGAAGGATAAAACGGTTTTTGTGTTTTTGTGTTTTTTAGAGAAGAAGTATTTTGAATTAGAGTGTTCATAATGTATGTTGTAACAAAGTCTAAAACCTAGGTTCGAATGCATCGCATATCGTCCTAAGGACGTATACTAAACACTCTAGGCAATTGAGAGGTAACCACTCAATCACCATTTCCCAAGTATAAGGCTCATGGCACAACATTCATTATCTTTATTAAGTGGATTGAAGTTGTTTGAAGATGAGGAGAGAAAGGGACAAACTAAAGGGGGACTAGAGCAAAACCTAGAAGTTGTCATGCAAAGTGCACCTAAAGTTGGGATTACAAAAGGGAAACACCTACCTAATGTTGTCATGCATGGTTAGAAATCCTAAGGTGATGATAATGTTCGTCCCCTAATAGAGTTGTTTAGTTAAGTTTCTCTCCTCAGGTTGCTGTTACGTCAGCATTAGAAGATTTCATGCCTTGAACTTCTGGAGTTGTTACTAGTGATTTCCCCACAGAGTTGTTTGGTTAAGTTTCTCGTAGTCTCCAGCAAAGTATTCTTCAAATTGCACATGTGATAGATGGATCTTGTTATCCGTGTTGACGGAATTTTTACCTGTGATGGACAAAGTTTGTTCTCCGTATTGACGGAATTGTACCTGTGTTGAGAATGATGTTTCCCCGTGCTGACGATGATTGTTATCTGTCTTGACGGAATCGTACCCGTGCTGACGATGATTGTTATCCGTGTTGACGGAATTGTACCTGTGCTGACGGTGATTGTTGTCCGTGTTGACGAAATTCTTTCCTGTGTTGACAGTGATTGTTGCGCCTGTGTTGACAGAGATTGTTACCTGTAATGGACAGAGATTGTGCCTGTGTTGACAGAGATGGTCAACGGTGGCTGACAGAGATCATACCTGTGTTGATAGTGATTGTTATCCGTGTTGACGGAGTCGTTACCCGTGATTGATGGAGTTGTCCCAGTGAAATCGCCGAAGATTGTTATCCGTGTTGACGGATTTGTTACCTGTGTTGACAGTGATTGTTGCCCGTGTTGACGGAAGTATTACCGGTATTGACAGTGATTGTTACCCGCGTGGACGGAGTTATTATCCGTGATCGACGGAATTGTCTCCATTGGAGTCGTTACCTGTGATTGACAGAGATCATTATTCCAGTTGTGGACAGAATTGTACCCATGGTGATGGAGTCTTTCCTCGTGTTGACGAAGTTTAGCTCGGTTGTGGACGAAGTTGTTTCTTGCAAAGTTAATTCAATGCATGTGGCGTCGCACAGGAGGAGAATGTTGAAATCCAAAGTTTTATCAGATGATTGATTAGTTGTTGCCGTAACAACTGGGTTCAGTACAACGGATGTTGTTCCCCAAGCAGTTTTCGTGGTGTATTTCTGCGGTTGGCAAATTTCCGGGTTTCTTGGTATTCAACCGTATTCTACCTCGATTGTTTGAAGGCCGTTCGCTTTTCACCCAGTCGGGTCCAAGCCGTTTGAATAGGGGCAGCTGTTGCACCCCAAAATTTGCTCAACCTTTGCTTACCTGGTTTATGTTTCATTGCATTATCATCTGAATAGTTATATCATTTGCATATCATATTATCATTCACATAGTAGGGGATCAAGTGTGATTATTATCAAGAGGAGCCTAGAAATAGGTCTCATTCAAGATTGAGAAGTTGGCAAAGTCATCAGAAGGTGGTTTGAGTGCCTAAGGGTTTAGGTGTTTGAGTGTGAATCTTCTCCTAACTTGAGGATCAACTGAAGACCATCAGAGGGTTGTGAAGTTTGGAATGTGAGAAGAGGATGTATATGGAGCTCATAGAATGCCTAGAGGGCCATGGGAGAGCTTAATCAAGTCATTGTGTCAATTGCAAGAGCCACAATTGAGGTGCAAACAATTAGGGTTTCATCTTGGTTAATCCTAGGTCAACTGTGCAATTGAAGAGTATCAAAAGCCTACTTTTAGGTCATGGAGTTCATGAAATGATATGATGAGACATTTGTGGTATTGTGCCAAGATCAAATCAAGAAGATTCAAGAGTGTGGGAAGTTGCTAAATTAGGGTTTTAGTGCAACATCCCCTGTTTAGTGCCTAACTTCAAAACCACATAAGTCAAGATACAAGTTTCAAAGGGATCTTTGGCAAGCATGAAACTTGTAGAGCACCTCAATACCTTTAATTTGAGTACTATAAGTCCTCAAGGGGATTTATAGAACTCAGGTTATGACCCAGACAAGTTACAAGTCCTCAGATGTCTCTGAAATTTGTCTGTGAAAATCATCTGACTTCAAAGCTATTTTTGACCTAGAAACAGGTTTCACCTGAACTTTTGCCCAACATGAAAGTTGTTCCTCATGATTTTAGATTTCTAAATTGTACTAGAAGTCTTCGATCTGATTTGTAGAACTCAAGTTATGAGGTTCACAAGTCAGGGGTATTTTGAGAAAGTGAGATTATAGGTCATTTTCAATCATAGGCCAAAATCTCCAACTTGCACTTGTCAAATGCAATTTTGTTCAACATGAAAGTTGTTCAAAACGGGGTTTTTAGGCTAGGCAAGAGTTCATGATGGATTGATTGAGCTCATAGCAAGACTTGGTTTGAATTGGTTTCAAAAAGGGAAATTTTCAAATTGATTAAGGAGGGAAAATGCCAATTTTGAGTTATAGGACCAAAACATGTCAAGTAACCACATTTTTTGAATGGAAATTGAATTTTGGACACAATGACATTAGCAAAATTTTTTAGTTTAGGCCAAGTTCATGAGTTGTCATGTAGTTGCTTCAAATGCAAGTTACATAGCCAATTCATTCTACAATGCAATTCAGGTTGTGCTATCAATCCAATTTCACTCTAAAATCAATTTGCAAGCTGATAGAACCTTCTAGAGCAAGTGACACAGCCTGAAATCGTGACTGCTACATTGGATTTCAAGGAAAAATCAAAAATTGCAATTGGTTGGATTGGGCTTCAAACATACTTCAAAAGCCCATTAAAATATTCTATATATTCATTGCAGTGAATTCAGAGTGGTTTTGGCATTCATTTCGTGAAGAACACTGAAGCTGCAGTTGAAAAATTCCAAGAAGTAAGTGAAATCGTGTTTTGAGTTCTAGGCTGATTCAGAGCAAATTGAAGGTTGAAGCATCATCCTATTGCATCCTTGAAAGATTCTGGAGAGTTTTGAAGCTTGATTCGAGTTCTAGCTACCTCTGTTAGTGGATCTACATCAGGTTAGTAAACTTCAAAATTCCTCTTGATTTAGGGAGATGTAGTTCATATTATGCATGTGGTTAGGATCTAAGAGAGGAATAGATCGTTTTTGGATTGAAATTGGGGCAATTAGTGACAATTTAGGTTGAAGTGAATTTTCTGTTTGGACACGAGTTGATCTGATCTTAAGGCTAGAACATGATTTGGATAGATCAGGATGAACTATGAAGCATGAGGAACATTTCTGTGTCATTAGATTTGCAATTGGTGATGTTTGATTTGGATGACATTTCTGAACTTTGATTCGTGTTTTAAAATCTATGGAGAGTTAGAACATTTGAGTAAGAGATTTGAGATCCTGATGAAATTCTGGAGAGATTGATGTAAGGATTGTTGATGTTTGATCACCTGCAACCCCTGCTCACCAGAGAAGACTCCGGTCGTCTTCTCCGGCCACCGTCTCTGATCTCCACCTGGCCAGCCTGAATTTTGGAGAAGATGAGTCCATAGCCATCAGATCTTGCCTTTGACCTTGACTAGACCATAGATCCAACGGCCACGACTTCAAATTTTATTTGAATTTCTGAGGATCAAAACGATGCAGTTTCATTAAATGAGGTGGTATGCCCTCAGCGCTTGGATCAGTGGACCAGTCTCCTCATCTTGTGGCTCATGTTTTATTCTGAGTTTTGATTTTCTTTTATTCATTTTTGTTTATTTTAAATGCTTTATTGATTCAAAAAATCACAATAAATTCAATTTGGATTCAAAAATTATTTTAAAAATATATCCATGATCTTGAGAGAATTTGTAATTTTTTGAAATCAATAAAATGCATTTTCATACATTTTTCAATTTAATTTGATTTTTCTTATTTTTGTTAATTCTTTTAATTTTGCATATTTGACCATCTGTTTTGTTGAATTTTGTTCTTCCAATTGGTGATGAGTTTGGCTTTGATTCTTTAGTATGTTTTAGGGTAGATATTCATGTTCCCTTAGGATTTTTGTTGGAATTTTAGAACAACTTTAGGTTCTATTTTAGGTGTTGAGATTAGAGCCTTCCCAAACTTGTGGATTACCTTAATACCCTTCAATCGAAAAATTATTTAGGTGACTTAGAAGTTGAATTAGTCTTTAATATTTTAACCCTAGGTTGTTCAAACATGTATGTTCCCCTAGGGATTTTATTAGATGTTTACAAATTTGTTTTCTATTTTAGTTGTATTTTGCAAGTTGCTTGTGCTTGTGGTGTTCTATTTTGTGTGCCTTTGCTTGTTTGGTCTTGTTGGTGACTTTGGAGTTGGATTGGCTTGGATTCCTTTTTGAGAGGTCTTCTGGACTTGGTATAGCTGCTATGGTTTGAAGATTGGAGCTTGGAGTTGAGTTTTCCTTTTCTTTTAGGAGTTGTTTTAGTAGCTTAGGAAATTAGGGTTTTAGGAAGAGCCATTAGAGCTAGTTTTGATTCTTTCGTCAAACATAGAATGCATTGTGTGCTTCTATTCTATCCAATGATGTAAAGTCCTCCTAGGGAAACTCCATCTCTCCTTTGGAGGGATGTGTGGTATGCCCATAGTTGAGTAGAACTTTGAGGATGCCCTTCCATTTCAATGTTGGTACTTGATGATTTCCTTTGGTTTTCATCTGGTTCTCAACATTGCAACCTTGATCTTAGTGATTGTTCTCTGCTTGGAGTGTGTTTGCTAGAGCTTGAAGTTGAAGTTTGATGAAGCTTGAAGATAGAAGATAGCATAAGAAGAAGTGTTGCTGTCAACTTTGCTGTCAAGAGGATTTGCTGTTTAGAGCTGCTGTTGAGTACTGAAGTTGCTGTCTGCTGAAGACTGTTGCTGCTGCTTGGGCTGCTTCCTCTGTTTCTTTTCTTTTGTTGTATTGTTTTTTTGCTTGTGTTGATTACCCTTAGGTTTGAGGTGGAGCTTGTCCCTCTTGCCTGTTGTTTTCTCCCTTGCCTCACTGGTACTGTTGTATAGCATGCTTTTTTACTGTTTACTGTTTACTATTTATTGCTTGCTTTCTTTTGTTGTTTCCCCTAGGATCTCTGATTTCCTCTATGCAAGAGGGAATTATGACAGACATTAGGTTTTGACCCATGCATGATAATTGTAGGTAGATTCCCTGTCAACTATAGTTTTAGGGTATCTTTCTCTTCTCATCTCAAATTAATTCAAAAACACAGTAATAAGGTTAATTGAAGTCGTGCGTTACGAGCCTTAAGCTATCTGGGAAAAGGTTGGTGGAGGGCCTCTCTCCAGTAATCTGGATGTTAGTGTGGTACCCTTTGGGTGACATATGAAGCGTTCACTCCTGGGTCATAGTCTCTAGTGCGACTGAGATTGCAAACATCCTAAAAAACAGTTCTTTCGTAAAAAACTCAAACAAACATTCAAACTCTGTTTTTGTCCTCTTGGACCTTTAATCAAGAAAACCCTTTTCAGAAGGAGATATAAAAAACTGTCAGACAAACCTGTGTCTTCTGTATCCCAAACTACGTTTGCTCTGATCTTTCATGCCGTATGAAAGTACGTAGGCACAAGATGCGGTATCTTGGCGAGCAACCTTCCCCCCTTAACCCGTAGTTAGGCGAACTACGTTGACTCTGATTTCTCGTTCCAGACGGGAATACGTAGGCATAAAGTGAGATACTTTGCGGAGTCACTTTCTTTTCCTTTTAGACCAGACCTTTAGAGTAGATAGATAAGCATACCCTTAGATAGAAAACAAGCGTGGATCCCGTCGAGTACGACGGACGTGAGGGGTGCTAATACCTTCCCCTTGCGTAACCGACTCCCGAATCCAGGATTTGGTTGCGATGACCGTTCCTTTCCCTCTTTGCGTTAGGTTTACTCTGAGCGTTTCCTTTCCCTCTTGTGGGATAAATAAGCACGGTGGCGACTCTTTTGTCATGGCCGGCGCCAATTTTCGCAGTAGCGAAACCACTGATCTCAAAGGATGAAGGCTTGCAGACACATCTGGCCAGTCTCCCATAATCTTGTCTAAACTGTTCCATCACATTCCCTTCAGCCATAGAAATCAGACTCCTCAAAGAACTGACATCTGGGGTAGGAAACCTGTAAGCAACTGTCCTTTCAAGGGCTCCATGTCAAGAACGAAGAACATAACCTCTAGAATCAGGAGAGAAATATGCACCTGCAACATAAATACATGTTAATGAAGAGATGCAAATGAAGATGCAAATGCAACAGAGGATCAAGCTTGTTGTGCTGTAGCTTGAGAAGAACCAGCGCTTCGCTTTAGTACCGACAAATCACTGGCATAAGAACCCTTTTGTACCATGAACACAGGTTCACACTGTAAAGAACCGGGTAGTCTGGAGGTCAAGGTTTCCTGCATAACCCACCCACTCACAGGTATGGACCTATCCACTAACAAGGTTCGGCATCCTATGCGTTCATCAGCGTCACAGAGTTTCGAGAAATGATGATACGTTCACCATCTCTGGTTTGGCATCATCACCCCTTGAAGAGGCCTCACTTAGCTGAATCCCAAATGATCGTCAAAGAGAATCTCGTCCGAGCGTGAATTTCATGGGGAACTGTGTCTGCTAAGCAAACAGGTCCACCCACTAGTCTCCACTACTAATACTAGGTTTATACTCAAGCCCAGGTCCGGCTTATCTCTCAATGGAACTTCCCTCCCCACAACACAACAAGTATGATACAATGTGGAAAGTAAAATGTGAAAGTAAATAAAGATAAAACACATATATACGCACACCCAAAAGAAAACACACAAGCGCTAGGATTGACTCGCATAGTGGATATTCCTGTCCCCAGCAGAGTCGCCAGTTGTCGCTACTGCGAAAAAAGGAGGTCGGCAATGACTAACAGAGTCGCCACCTATCGTTATTTATCCCAAAGAGGGGAAAGGAAACAATCGGAAAAAACCTGACGAAAACGGGAAAAGACGAGGTCATCGCAACCAAGTCCTAGGTTCGGGAGTCGATTACGCAAGGGAAAGGTATGAGCACCCCTCACATCCGTCATACTCGACGAGATCCGCGCATGTGTTGTCAATCTAAAAGGGTGTATAAACTATCTAGCTAAAGGCTTATGGACAAAAGAAAAAGAACAAAGGAATGACTCAGCAGAGCATCGCCGCTCTGTGCCTACGTACTCCCTCGTGCAATGGGAAAATCAGAGTCAACGTAGTTCGACTAACTATGGCTAAAGAAGGGGGGAAGGTTGCTTGCTAAGACATCGCGTCTTATGCCTACATACTTTCATCTGGTATGAAAGATCAGAGCAAACATAATTCGGGCTAACAAGAACACAGCCTGTTCAAAAGTTTTACCCGAGTAGGGATAACAGACAGTTCTAGCAGTTTGGTGTATGCAGCTCGACCATTGGAGACTTAGGCGTTACCGTTTGTGATAGGACTGAATTTAACAACACTCTTGTTTATGAAAAGGTTTTCTTGATTAAGATCCCGAAGGATAAAACCATTGGAGACTTAGAGTGTTCACAATGTATGTTGTAACAAAGTCTAAAACCTAGGTTCGAATGCATCGCATATCGTCCTAAGGACGTATACTAAACACTCTAGGCAATTGAGAGGTAACCACTCAATCACCATTTCCCAAGTATAAGGCTCATGGCACAACATTCATTATCTTTATTAAGTGGATTGAAGTTGTTTGAAGATGAGGAGAGAAAGGGACAAACTAAAGGGGGACTAGACCAAAACCTAGAAGTTGTCATGCAAAGTGCACCTAAAGTTGGGATTACAAAATGGAAACACCTACCTAATGTTGTCATGCATGGTTAGAACCCTAATGTCTATCATAACCTCTCTTAAACAAGAGAGATTAGAAATCCTAAGGGAAGGAAGAAAAAAGAAGAAGAAAGAACAAAATAAAACATGCCAATAAGGGAATGCATACATGGAATGCACAAGTAGGATGAAAGTGGGAGGAAAACATGTGTGGGGCAGTAGCCACCACAAGCGCATCTCAACCAAGCATCAATATGAGGATGCAAAGAGAAAAAGGTAGAGATGCATCAAAGGCAAACAAACAAGTGTGACAAAAACAATGAGAAAAAGTCCTCATGGATTCATCACTTTAGGTAAGCTTCAAGTTCCTCCAAAGGAGGGACCATGCTACCTTAAATGAAACTCCAAGGTCATTGGACATAATAGAGGATGAGGAAAGAGTGCACAAATACAAAAGCAAACACATCACAAGAGAAAGCAAGCACATGCACAAAGGAAAAGCATGAAAGCTCCACAGGGAAACCCTAATCAAAAGACTCAAGAAATGAACACAAATGAGCAAGCAAAAAGAATTGTCATAACCTAAAATTGAAACAAAAACATCCTTAACATGTTAGAAACATGAATTACAAGGCATTGAAATCTCAAGGGATCCAAAAATGTCATATCCAAGTGAAACTAGGTCAAGATGTGTGTGGGAACCTCCCTTGGAGATGACTTAACTTGCAAGTCATCTCAAAATTAGGAAAAAGGCTCAACAAATACCAAATAAAATGCACAAGATAGCCAAACAAGTTGGAAAACAGAAACCAAGGGCACAAGGCCAATATCCCCTCAAAGCACCATCAAAAGAAAATTAAATTTAAGATGTACCACTTTGAAATGGGAAAATCGAGGGTCAAAAGGAAAGCACCAAAAGTCAACCCTAAAGTTAAGCTACCAGGGGCAAAATGGTCCTAAAAAATTGTTCAACTCATCAAGAGTATGAGGAACAATTTTCATTCATTGGACGAAAGGGGAAAGGGAGAAACAGTTAAAAGATCACACAATGTCATAATTTAATTCAAATAAAACCTCTCCAATTAATTAATTCCTTTTTAAATGAAAAATAATCTGAAAAAATAAAATAAAAAGTCCATAAAATAAAAGACATTTTAAAGAGCCTAAAAAGTATTTTTGATGAATTTTTTAATTGGAGATTATTTTTAAATGAATTAAATTGAAACAAGAACAAAACAGAAAAAATAAAAGAAAATAAAAAGAAATGAATAAAAGTGTGGTATGGAAAGCAAATAAATTCATTACAAAAACTGAGCTGGGCCAAAAGGGGGGCGCACACAGCAATTAATGGCCACACGTACAAAAAAACTGATTCAAAATAATGTTCACATGTGAGAGGTCAAACAAGTGCACACGGTGATCCAACAACCTGGAAATGTTTGATCCATTGGTATGCTAATCAAGTGGACTAAAAAATGCCAACACATTAATGAATTTCAAATATGTTCTAGTGGTACGCAGTTAACACAGGGGTACCGTGTTTCTTAATCTCACGGACCAAAATAGAAGCAAACAGATCGCACGGTTGGAAGGTTGTCTTCTCCATTGAGAGGTCAACAAAACGTGGTAACAAACCAGTGCCGACCACAACAACATGCATCAAAACTTCACCAAATTGGACAAATAAATAACCAAAATTTATCTACGCGTCGTGTAGAAACCAAATCCATCATTAGTTTAGCCTAAAACCTCAAGATAAAATCAAATTGTGAACAACAAGCTTGATGCTCAAAATAATAAAGTTCACAAACATCAACCAAACTTGTCCAAAAATTATCTACACGTTGTGTAGAATTCAAATCCATGAATGAATAAGCTTAAAACCCCAAGAACAAGCCATAAAGCAAACAACAAGTTTGGTGCTCTCAACATGAAAGTTCATAAATAGCTACCAAATCTTACCAGAAATGATCTACCATGTTGAAAAGTAGTTTACCTAGTGGAGAGCCTCCACTGGGCCTTGAAATGTTGTTGAAGCCTAAAGAAAAACGCCCAGAATCATTCCATGAACTTCATTAAAGATGTTTGAATGCTCAATTTGGTCTGAAAATGGATGAATCTCAGAATTCGTATTTCACCTTGCTCTCACTTTTTCACACTTTGTTCTTGCTCCTTCTGCACGAAAATCCTCCTTTTTTTTCATCCAAACATGACCTAATGCTTATATATGATGGGTTTAGCAACTTATTGAGGCCCAAATGTGGCCAATTTGTGAAAATGAAAACTCAATTTTCGTTCACTTTTTGCTTGCCATAACTCACGAATTATGCACTGGATTGATCAAAGGGCCAAGAATTGAACCTTGTTTTGATTCCATGATTCCATGTTCCGAAGGTGAGAAGAACATCTGACCTTACTGCCAGGAATCTGTTAAACAAATAGGCATCGAACACGAAGTCTCGCTCAACACAAAGTTGAGAGCAACAACTGACCTTGCGGTCAAACATCTGTAAAACAAACAGGCATGGAACCCCAAGGCCGGCTCAACAGGAAGTTGAGAGGAACATTTGACCTCGCCGTCAGACATATGTTAAACAAATAGGCATCGAACCCGTAGGGCGGCTCAACCCGAAGTTGAGAAGACCATATGATGTCGTTATTAGGCATCTGTTAAACAAACAGGCATCGAACCCGAAGGCCGGCTCAACACGAAGTTAATAGGAATATTTGACCTCGCCGTAAGGCATCTGTTAAACAAATAGGCATCAAACACGAAGTCCCGCTCAACACGAAGTTGGGAGCAACGTCTGACCTTGCCGTTAGGCATCTGTTAAACAAATGGGCATTGAACCCGAAGGCCGGCTTAACACGAAGTTGAGAGGAACATATGACCTTGCCGTCAAGCATATGTTAAATAAACAACCATCGAACCCAAAGGCCGACTCAAAACGAATTTCATAGGAATATCTTACCCCGCCGTCATGGATCTGTTAAACAAACAGGCATAGAACACGAAGGTCGGCTCAACCCAAAGTTGAGAAGAACATCTGACCTCGCTGTAAGGCATTTGTTAAATAAAAATGCATCGAATTTGATGGCCAGCCCAACCCGAAGTTGATAAGAACATTAGACCTCGCCGTCAGGCATTTGTTAAACAAACAGGCATCGAACCCGAAGGCCGGCTCAACAAGAAGTTGAGAGGAACACTCGACCTCGCCCTCAGTCATCTGTTAAACTAACAGGCATCAAACCCGAAGGGAGGCTCAACATGAAGTTGAGAAGTACATCTGACCTCGCCGTCAGGGATCTGTTAAACAAACAGACATCGAACCCAGAGGCCGGCTCAACCCGAAGTTGAGAAGAACATCTAACCTTGCTGTCAGGCATCTGTTAAACAAACAGGCATCGAGATTGATGGTCGGCTCATTCCGAAGTTGAGAAGAACATCTGACCTCGTTGTCAGACATCAGTTAAACAAACAGGAATCGAACCCGAAGGCTGGCTCAAACCGAAGGTGAGAAGAATATCTGACCTCACCACCAGGCATCTGTTAAACAAATAGGCATCGAACACGAAGTCTCGTTCAACACGAAGTTGAGAGAAACATCTAACCTCGCCACCAGGCATCTGTTAAACAAACAGGAATCGAACCTCAAGGCCGGCTCAACAGGAAGTTGAGAGGAACATTTGACCTCGCCGTCAGGCATTTGTTAAACAAACAGGCATCGAACCCGAAGGGCGACTCAACCTGAAGTTGAGAAGACCATCTGACATCGCTGTCAAGCATCCGTTAAACAAACAGGCATAGAACCTGAAGGCCGGCTCAACACGAAGTTCATAGGAATATCTGACCTTGCCGTAAGGCATCTGTTAAACAAACGGGCATCGAACACGAAGTCCCGCTAAACACGAAGTTGAGAGCAACATCTGACCTCGCCGCCAGGAATTTGTTCAACAAACGGGCATCGAACCCGAAGTCCGGCTCAACACGAAGTTGAGAGGAACATTTGACCTCGCCATCAAGCATATTTTAAATAAACAGGCATCGAACCCGAAGGGCGGCTCAACCCGAAGTTGAGAAGAACATCTGACCTCGCCGTCAGGTATCTGTTCAACAAACAGACATCGAACCCGAAGGTCGGCTCAACACGAAGTTGAGAGGAACATTTGACGTCCCCGTCAGGCATCTCTTAAACAAACAAGCATCGTACCAGAAGGGCGGCTCAACCCGAAGTTGAGAAGAACATCTGACCTCGCCGTCAGGCATCTGTAAAACAAACATGCATCAAACCCGAAGGCTGGTGCAACCCGAAGTTGAGAAGAACATCTAACCTCACCGTGAGATATCTGTTAAACAAACAAGCATCGAACCCGAAGGCCGTCTCAACCCGTAGTTAAGTAAAAAATTTGACCTAGCCGTCAGGCATCTGTTACACAAACAGGCATCAAACCCGAAGGCTGGCACAACACGAAGTTGAGAAGTACATCTAACCTCGCCGTCAGGCATTTATTAAACAAACAGGAATCGAACCCGAAGTCCGGCTCAACACGAAGTTCATAGGAATATCTGACCTAGCCGTCAGGGATCTGTTAAATAATGAGGCATCGAACACGAAGGCCGGCTCGACCCAAAGTTGAGAAGAACATCTGACCTCGCTGTCAGGCATCTGTTAAACAAACAGGCATCGAATTTGATGGCCAGCTCAACCTGAAGTTGATAAGAACATTAGACCTCGCTGGCAGGCATCTCTTAAACAAACAGGCATCGAACCCGAAGGCCGGGTCAACAAGAAGTCGAGAGGAACATTTGACCTCTCCATCAGGAATTTGTTAAACAAACAGGCATCGAACCCGAAGAGCGTCTCAACACGAAGTTTAGAAGTACTTCTGACCTCGCCGTCAGGGATCTGTTAAACAAACAGGCATCGAACCCAGAAGCCGGCTCAACCCAAAGTTGAGAAGAACATCTGACCTCGCTGTCAGGCATATGTTAAACAAACAGGCATCGAGATTGATGGTCGGCTCATCCCGAAGTTGAGAAGAACATCTGACCTCGTTGTCAGGCATCAGTTAAACAAACATGAATCAAACCCGAAGTTTGGCTCGAACCAAAGGTTAGAAGAACATCTAACCTCGCCGCCAGGCATCGAACCCCAAGGCCGGCTCAACCCGAAGTTGAGAAGAACATCTGACCTCGCCGTTAGGCATCTATAAAACAAACAGGCATCGAACCCGAAGGTCGGCTCTGTGGAGGCAAGTCGCCACATATCACACAAATCTGCAAGACATTGGTAAATGCAGGTTTCGATGATGACAAATTCCCAGGATAGACTGGAAAGTATGAGTTCCAGATCCAGTAAACCAGATGCAGCATATCACTCATCATATTCTCCTTTTGCTTGTCTTAAATTTTCTAAGATAAATATACCTTGAGTTGACAAAATGAAATCATGACTAAAGGCATGAAAAACTTCAAACTAACGATATTTTGCAGGCTTGCAGGACATGGGTCGACCATAGGGTCGGCGTATCCATTAGAAACAAGGGAAGAACAGTCAGCGCACAAAGCATGCTTCGACCATTGGGTCAGCGCATGAAGGAATGATATTCCAGCGGGTCAACGCATAAAAGCTTTGGTCGACCATAGGGTCGGCGCACAAAGGAAAAGAATTTCAACGGGTCAGCGCACGCCGACTGTATGGTCGACGCATACTGATGAAATTTCCAGAAATTCAAAACATCACAGGCCATGCGTCGACGCACAGACCTGTTATAGTCGACCGTTCGCGCGGAAAAACTGTTTTAACTTTGTTCCCTCTCATATTTGAAATACTGTTATGTCCTGAATTTTGTGGGCACTATATATACTTGCATAAACACTTGTGTCTAACAACATTTGATATTCTTTTGATTCATGTGTTCAAAAACAAGAAAGAGTGAAATAGGTGTCCAAGATTCATCATCTTCATCTTCAACATCTCACAACATTTCAATTACACACAATCATTTTTGAAATGCATTTGTGAGAGATTCAAGGTGATAAGGTTTGAGGCTTAGATTGGAGAATCAAGCACGGGTTGAAGATTGTGACAGGTTCTTTCTTGAATAAAACCATTGGGGTTTTGCCCTCCAAGATTGGTTCGAATTTTGGGGGGTTTTGGACGAGATTCTTCATCAACGATCAATCGAGCGAAGGTGATTGTGAAGAGGTGGTCTTCACAAGTCTAGTAGCGGATTCGATGATTTTGAAGGGAAGATCTCGGGTTTGATTTGGTGCTGTTGAGATCAGCCGGAGCCAAAGGTTTGAACAACAACGTGTTCTTCAATAAGGTGGCTGGAGTCGGAGGTCCATCAACACAAATCGAAGAACTTGATTCAGCTTGAATCAAGGGGCAAGGAGTGAAGGCAACTTTCAACAAATTGAGATTTTGTTGTAATTTTTGCTGCTCAATCCTTGTATAAACTGTACATTCAAACAGGTGATATCTATTCAATATATTCTCAATTCTAGTTTTAGAATTGAGGGCAGACGTACCCCGAAGCGAGGACGACGGGGGAACTGCCTCACCAAATTACTTGTCTTCTTTATTTTCAGCATTTTCGTTACAACTCAAATAAGTAATTTTTGTGGAAGCTCTATTGTCAAAATTGTGATATCAATTGAGTAAGAGATTAAAACGTTGTTTTTAACTCTAACGTACAACAAAACGTTGTACTAGGCTGATTGAAATCACTTACTCAACATAAACATCACTTGGAGTGTCTTTGCACACCAAGTGTTTGACATATTGCTTGAACCAAAATTATCTTACTTGTGTATCTAGTTTTGGTTTGATTTCGAATCATTGGAACTAGGTAACCTTACAACTGAAGTAAATAATTGATAAGCATAGTTTATGTTGTGATTCTATTTTTCCGAATTGTCATAAATCCATAGTTTTACGTATATCCAGTTTTCCAATTACCGTTCGTTTTAGACTATAATTTTCCTCGGCCGCTTCCGCACTTAAAACATTTTTAAAACCAATTTTAGATTGGTAGCGCCTACTCAAATTTTTAATTGGGGATCTATTCAACCCCCCCTTCTAGATCCGTGCCATAGTCTAACAATTGGTATCTAGAGCTCCGGTTATTCGGTGCTTCAAATACAACGAGATAGAAAATGGCAAACGAACCTAAAGGGGCGTACAATAGGGCTCCTGTTTTCAACGATGAAAATTATAGTTATTGGAAAGACTGTATGCGTGTGCATATAAACTCCATAGACAGAAAAATATGGAACGTTATCCTTAATGGTCCAATAGAAATTACTATGACCAATGCGGATAATGTAGTTGTGCCAAAGCCTGAAGCACAATGGACCGATGACGATGAGAAAAAATACAATTATGATTGGAAAGCTAAAAACATCTTAATCTCCTCATTAGGTGTAGATGAATACTATCGTGTATCCCATTGTCCTACTGCTAAGGCCATGTGGGATTCACTACAAATAGCCCATGAGGGGACAAACGATGTGAAGTTGGCTAAAATCAATACATTAACTCAAGAGTTCGATCTCTTTTTCATGGAGCAAGGGGAAACCATTGCTGACATGCAAAAGAGATTTACACATCTCATCAATCGTTTACATTCATTAGGTAGGCATGTTTCCAATGATATTGCTACTAATAAGATCTTAAGATGTTTAAACAGGGAATGGCAGCCTAAAGTGACCGCCATCAAAGAAGCACATGATCTTACCTTATTAGATTTAACAACATTGTTTGGCAGATTACAAGAGCATGAACAGGTACTCTTGAGCTTAGACCAACGCGAAAAGATGGAAAAGAAAGACAAAACAAAGGTGAGTGAAAAGAAATCGAAAACTCTCAAGACTTCCTCCTCGAAGTCTCAAGCAAAAGAGCAAAATGATTATTCCTCGAGCGACGAAGAAGAAGAGGACACAAGCGAAGATATGGGGTTGTTTGTTAAACGGTATAACCATTACGTGAGAAAGAACGACATCCAACATTCTGAGAAGAACTTGGTAAACTTCCGGAAACAATCGAGACACTCCAAGGATGATGACTCGAAAGGTAAAAAGACTAGAGGGACGTGCTACAAGTGTGGAAAGCCCGGTCACTACAAACCGGACTGTCTAATGAATAAAAAGGGAAAGGACAAGGAATCATCAAAATCACACAAGAAATCATCAAAGCCTAGGAGAGCGTACATAGCATGGGAAAGTGACAGCGACTCTTCCTCCTCTGATGAAAGTTCTAGTGTTGAAGAAGAGTCCGTGAACCTATGCCTCTCCGCCAATCAGAAAAATAAGAAAAAACAGGTACGTCACTCTAAATATGATAAGTCCTCAAATATGTCGCATTCAGAATTACAAACCGCATTTCATGCCTTACATAATGAAGCAGTTGAAGCCTTCAAGAAACTTGCTTCTAATAAGAAAATCTTTACGTTTTTAGAGCATAAAGTTAAAGAGTCCGAAAAGAAATTAGAGGACCTTAAGGCTTCCATTGTGAAAGGCAATGAATCGAATTGTAAAGACGATATATATCCTTTCAACTTCGGGTGTGGTACTTGTCATATTTGGCAAGGTGAGGTTAGAAACCTCAAGGCCAAATTAAACAAGGCACTTGAGCCTAAAGTTACATTTGCTATTGATAAAAAGGATTTTAGAAAAAGTATGATTAACTCATACCAAAAATATGCATATGTAATTAGGGATCAAGCAAGTGAAAGTGTCTCTAAAGTTGATTTTGCTTGCTTATATTGTTGCAGGAAAGGCCACTCCATTGGTAAATGCCGTTTTAGGAGATTTCTTGTTCCTAAAGGCATCTACCAATGGTTGCCCAAACGCAACCATTTTGTCGCTAACCTATTATGACCCAATATGCCATTGGGTACCTCCTTGTGCTAATTATGTTTTGACAGGTGAAATGTGTCGAGACCACCGAGAGAAGATGGGTTCTCGATAGTGGGTGCTCAAGACACATGTCTGGAGACATATCCTTATTCATAGACTTTGTGGATAAGAAGAAAGGGTATGTAACTTATGGTGATAACAACCGCGGAGCAATTCTAGGTAAAGGTAGTGTAGGTAATCCCGCCTCTACTATGATTTCCAACGTATTGCTTGTCGAAAACCTTAAACATAATCTGCTTTGCATTAGCCAACTGTGCGACAAAGGATACAATGTATCCTTTTCAAAAGATTGTTGCAAAATTGTGCATGAAAATGATAAGAAGAATATGTTTAATGGTTTTAGAGTAAACAATGTATATATGCTTGACTTAAATGAAGTATCATTAACAAGCGACAAATGCCTCATAACTATGAGTGAAGACTCATGGCTATGGCATAGGCGTTTAGCGCATGTTAATTTTGACTTACTCAATAAGGTAGTCTCAAAAGACCTAGTCTTAGGACTTCCCAAAATAAAGTTCATCAAGGATCACCTTTGTGATGCTTGTCAAAAAGGGAAGCAAACGAGGATCTCATTTAAATCCAAAAAGATAATTTCAACAACGAGACCTCTTGAACTTCTACACATGGACTTGTTTGGGCCGTCTAGGATCAAAAGTCTAGGAGGAAAATATTACGGGTTCGTAATAGTGGATGACTTTTCTAGGTTTTGTTGGACCATCTTATTAGTAAGTAAAAGTGATACATTCGCCGCTTTTGAAAAGTTTGCTAAGCTTTCCCAAAATAAGTTAAATACAAACATAGTGTCCATTAGGAGAGACCATGGAGGTGAGTTTGAAAATCACCTATTTGAAGAATATTGCGGTAACCATGGTATTGATCATAACTTCTCCGCTCCACGCACTCCTCAACAAAACGGGGTTGTGGAGCGCAAAAACCGTATTTTAGAAGAATTGGGAAGAACAATGATTAACGAAAGTGGTTTACCTAAATATTTTTGGGCCGACGCCATTAGTACGGCATGCTATGTTTTGAATAGGGTACTTATTCGCCGCATTCTAAACAAAACACTGTACGAACTCTTAAAAGGGCAAAAGCCAAATGTTTCTCACTTGCACGTGTTTGGATGAAAATGTTTTGTATTAAACAATGGAAAGGAAAACTTGGGCAAATTTGATTCCAAAGCCGATGAAGGTATCTTTCTCGGATAATCTCACTCGAGTAAAGCATATAGAATATATAATAAACGATTACTTGCTGTAGAAGAGTTTGTGCATGTTACCTTTGATGAGTCCTACCCGAGAAATGTCGGAAAGGATAGTGTTGTTCATGGTGCAGGTACATCCACTGAAGACATACTCAAAAGTGGCGAGATAGGGATTGATCAACCGGACAAAGCCAAAATTGAGGAGGATAAGGATGCACACCGTGATGCAATAGAGGAAGTTCATCCGCCTTCAAACGACGATCTTCCTCATGAATGGAAGTCATCTAAAGACCATCCTATTGAAAACATTATTGGAGACATCACAAAGGGTGTAACAACTCGTGCTAAGCTAAGTAATTTCTGTTATTACTTCGCTTTCGTGTCACAGATGGAACCTAAAAACCCTAAGGAAGCCCTACTCGATGAACATTGGTATTTGTCAATGCAGGAGGAACTGAATCAGTTTACTAGAAATGAGGTTTGGGACCTTGTCCCTCCTCCACGAGGTCATCGAGTAATCGGCACCCGATGGGTGTTTAGAAATAAACTGGATGAGAACGGAGTAATAACTCGTAACAAAGCGTGTTTAGTCGCGCAAGGGTATAACCAAGAGGAAGGCATCGACTATGAGGAAACTTATGCGTCGGTTGCCCGACTCGAGGCTATACGCCTTCTACTTGCTTTCGCTTGTGCGAAAGATTTTAAGTTATTTCAAATGGACGTCAAAAGTGCTTTCTTTAACGGGTTTATAAATGAAGAAGTCTATGTTGCTCAACCACCTGGTTTTGAGTCTCATGAGTATCCTGATCATGTCTATAAATTGAAAAGAGCGTTGTACGGTCTTAAACAAGCTCCTAGAGCTTGGTATGAGAGACTAAGTAAATTCTTACTTGATCAAGGCTACTCAAGAGGAAAGGTTGATACTACTCTCTTCATTAAACGTCAAGGAAAACACTTAATTCTTGTACAAATTTATGTTGACGATATCATATTTGGATCCACTAACATGAATCTCGTAAGAGAGTTTGCTAAGCTTATGCAGGGTGAATTCGAGATGAGTATGATGGGTGAACTCACATATTTTCTCGGGTTACAAATCAAGCAACTGAAGGAAGGAACATTCGTGAGCCAAACAAAATATTGTTTGGATCTTCTCAAGAGATTTGACATGGCAAATTGAAAAGCCATAGACACCCCTATGCCAACTTGTGCAAACATGAGTAAAGATGAAAGTGGCAAAGATGTTGAGGTAAAAAGGTACAGAGGTATGATTGGCTCGCTTCTCTATCTCACTGCTTCGCATCCCGACATTATGTTTAGCGTGTGTATGTGCGCCAGATACTAATCATGTCCTAAGGAATCCCACCTAAAATCTGTCAAACACATACTCCGATACCTATCTGGTACTCCGAAGTATGGATTGTGGTATTCTAAGGGTAATGATTATTCATTGGTAGGCTTCTCTGATTCTGATTTTATCGGTTGCAAATCAGATAGGAAAAGCACCAGTGGTACATGTCACCTATTTTCAAACTCTCTGGTTAGTTGGCACAGCAAGAAACAAGTGTCTGTTGCTCTGTCAACCGCCAAAGCGGAATACGTAGCCGCCGGTAGTTGTTGTGCGCAAGTCTTATGGCTTAAACAACAACTATTGGACTTTAACTTGAAACTAGAACGTATTCCAATATTTTGTGACAACACCAGTGCTATAAATCTTACCAAGAATCCAGTGTTACACTCGCGTACTAAACACATAGAAATTCGACACCATTTTCTTAAGGACCATGTAGAGAAGGGTGACGTTGTCTTTGAGCACGTCGATACTAAAAACCAACTAGCGGACATTTTCACAAAGCCGCTAGCCAATGAGTCCTTCTTTCATATCCGTCGAGAACTTGGTATTCTCGATATTTCTGATCGGGTTTAAATATTGCCACGTTTTTGTACCACTAACAACTATGTTTTTGTACCACTAACAATCGCTTTGAGTTTATTGCAAGTACAAATCAATGATTAACTAGAGTAGTTCGTATAAAGGTGATATTGCTCCTTTCTTCCTTATTTTTCTCTCTTAGCATTCATGATTTGAAAACATCTATATCGTTCTACAATCATGGTACTTATATATAGATATGACTGTTGCTGGTTGATACTACGTGTGTTGAATGCATGTCATATTGTGAAAAGATAAATAGGCACGATAAATAAGCAAGTGTGACATTCTGCATAACTTGAAATTGAAAATTTTGAGGTTTTTGAAGGTTTGAGTCGACCTAAACAGGACAATGGTCGACGACTCGCTTGAAAACCCAGAAATTTTCTCGTTTGAAAACCGTTCCACTTTCCCTCTTCCCTGCATTAAATGTGTTGTGATGCTTTGACATGACATTCTTCTTGTGAATTGCATCTAGTCACCTATTTTGTCTCCTTGTCTCCTCCCTCTTCCCAAAAACCCTAACCTCTTCATCTATTAAAGACCCAAGCATTCCTCTTCTCCAACATTATTCCTAAATCATTGTCTTCAAAGTTCCTCTTCCAACTACTCCAAAACTTTTCATCAATGGCTTCCTCTCTCCGCAAAACTACCGGTAAGAGATCAAGAGCATCTTCATCCTCTGCTTCAGTTCCGGTAACTGCTGTCTCGCTTGTTCATCCTCCTGCGGTTGAAAACATCAACAAAAGTCTCACCAAGAGGGCCATAGTTCCACAACATGCCTTCTACCATGCAACAAGTGAGCGCTTGCATCTCACTCGGCTTCTGTCCCTATTAGACTTTCAAGGGTTCGTAAATTTCCTGGAGTGTAATACAAAGTACAGTGAAGATCTGGTCAGAGTGTTTTACACAAATATGAGAGGTAACTTTCAAGACCAGCACTTTCACACATCTGTAGGAAATAGACTAGTTAATATCAATTCTGAAGTATGGAACAAATATTTTGATTTGACTGTTGATGCTGATGCACCCCCTCTCCATGCGGTAACTGACACTCGTACGGTGCCAGGTTATGAATATAAGAGGGCTCTGAATGGAATGCTCAAACGACCGTATCCAGAGGAAATTGTCAACAGCGATGGTTTTCCTCGATCAGTCACTGCCGGGAAACACAATACAGGGGAGCGCATCCTTCAATGGATTGTCGCTCGTATTCTACGACCGAAGAAGGGTGGTCTGTCGCGTGTAGAACAAGCTGAGGTACATCTTATCTACATTCTGCAAAACAGGATCAAAATAAATTGGCCTTACTATATTGCTAGCAGGATGTTTGCTCTGAGAGACTCAAGTAGAGGCACTGCTTTAGCCTATGGGTCATTCATCTCAGAAATTCTTGCTGCTACGAATGTTGTGTATCCAACATTTCCATGTGTATCAGTCCCCAGATAAAGAATTTAGCACCAAAACCCTTGCAATGATGGGGTATTTTTGGTGTGCTGAACGTCGCTCATACTGATTTGTCCGACGGGCTAATATCCCTCCGGTTCCTGATAACGATTCTAATGAAGAAGAAAGTGAAGAGCAGGATGAAGAAGAAAGCGACGAACAAGGTGAAGAAGAAAGTGAAGAGGAAGGTGAAGAAGACTATGCAGAAGACAACATAGATGCAGAGATCCCAGAACCTATCCATGGGACTCAAGATTATCATCAATCTCCAGTCCATGATACGGCTACAAATACCGATTGGGTCCAGTACTCATATCGATCAGAAGACCAAGAAGGCGATTTTACAAATCAAGGCTGGGGCGATTGGCAATATACAGGATGGACTACCTTGGGTAGATTCTATGACCCATATCACGGCTACCCTCAAGACTACCAACCCTCTGAGCACTCATCACCTCCTCCGCCTTCAGATAACTCCGAAGTCATTACTATGATGCAGTCAATGCAGTTAGAACAACAAAACTTCATACGGCGTCAAGACACTCAGATGGAGCAGATTAGAGCTGACCTTCATGCCCAAAATGAAAGGTTCAATTCTTTTTCTACTCGGATGGACGCCCGTATTGACTCTCTGGTTGAATCACATGAGCGGCAAGATTGGGAAATCACCAACGCTATTAGTCATCTCAACATGTCCGTCGAAGCCTTTTTGGACTTCTCGGATCCTTACCACAATCCAGATGCTCCATACTGAGGGAGAGTACGAGGACGAGGGCGTGGTTATTAGATTCATAGTTGCATATTTCATATTTGCTTATATGTTTTAGTCTGTGTACTTTTCATTTGTTTTGTATTATCTGTGCCTGAACTTTCATTACATGTGTTCGTCATTATCTATCATTTCAAGATTCTTGTTCATTATCATGCTTGTGTGTGAAGTTTGGTATCAACTATCACCTATTGTCTGTACTATGTTATTTGATGCGTTCCTCTTCTCTTTTTAATGGTGTCAAAGGGGGAGAAGACAATGTTGCAAGCAAACACCAAAGCCAAAGCCAATAGATCAGGATATTAACAACATTTGATGACTGTTGTTCTACAGCCTCATAGTGCAAAAGAAAGGGGGAGCTTGTGTATACTTGTGTGCGTGTGTATATGTTGCATATTTGGTGTTTTAGATGTATACAGGTTGTCATCATCAAAAAGGGGGAGATTGTGAAGGCAAGTCGCCATATATCACACAAATCTGCAAGACATTGGTAAATGCAGGTTTCGATGATGACAAATTCCCAGGATAGACTGGAAAGTATGATCCAGATCCACTAAACCAGATGCAGCATATCACTCATCATATTCTCCTTTTGCTTGTCTTAAATTTTCTAAGATAAATATACCTTGAGTTGACAAAATGAAATCATGACTAAAGGCATGAAAAACTTCAAACTAACGATATTTTGCAGGCTTGCAGGACATGGGTCGACCATAGGGTCGACGTATCCATCAGAAACAAGGGAAGAACAGTCAGCGCACAAAGCATGCTTCGACCATTGGGTCAGCGCATGAAGGAATGATATTCCAGCGGGTCAATGCATAAAAGCTTTGGTCGACCATAGGGTCGGCGCACAAAGGAAAAGAATTTCAACGGGTAAGCGCACGCCGACTGTATGGTCGAAGCATACTGATGAAATTTCCAGAAATTCAAAACATCACAGGCCATGCATCGATGCACAGACCTGTTATGGTCGACCGTTCGCGCGGAAAAACTGTTTTAACTTTGTTCCCTCTCATATTTGAAATACTGTTATGTCCTGAATTTTGTGGGCACTATATATACTTGCTTAAACACTTGTGTCTAACAACATTTGATATTCTTTTGATTCATGTGTTCAAAAACAAGAAAGAGTGAAATAGGTGTCCAAGATTCATCATCTTCATCTTCAACATCTCACAACATTTCAATTACACTCAATCATTTTTGAAATGCATTTGTGAGAGATTCAAGGTGATAAGCTTCGAGGCTTAGATTGGAGAATCAAGCTCGGGTTGAAGATTGTGACAGGTTCTTTCTTGAATAAAACCATTGGGGTTTTGCCCTCCAAGATTGGTTCGAATTTTGGGGGTTTTTGGACGAGATTCTTCATCAACGATCAATCGAGCGAAGGTGATTGTGAAGAGGTGGTCTTCACAAGTCTAGTAGCGGATTCAGTGATTTTGAAGGGAAGATCTCGGGTTCGATTTGGTGCTGTTGAGATCAGCCAGAGCCAAAGGTTTGAACAACAACGTGTTCTTCAATAAGGTGGATGGAGTCGGAGGTCCATCAACACAAATCGAAGAACTTGATTCAGCTTGAATCAAGGGGCAAGGAGTGAAGGTAACTTTCAACACATTGAGATTTTGTTGTAATTTTTGCTGCTCAATCCTTGTATAAACTGTACATTCAAACAGGTGATATCTATTCAATATATCTCAATTCTAGTTTTAGAATTGAGGGCAGACGTACCCCGAAGCGAGGACGACGGGGGAACTGCCTCACCAAATTACTTGTCTTCTTTATTTTCAGCATTTTCGTTACAACTCAAATAAGTAATTTTTGTGTAAGCTCTATTGTCAAAATTGTGATATCAATTGAGTAAGAGATTAAAACGTTGTTTTTAACTCTAACGTACAACAAAACATTGTACTAGGCTGATTGAAATCACTTACTCAACATAAACATCACTTGGAGTGTCTTTGCACACCAAGTGTTTGACATATTACTTGAACCAAAATTATCTTACTTGTGTATCTAGTTTTGGTTTGATTTCGAATCATTGGAACTAGGTAACCTTACAACTGAAGTAAATAATTGATAAGCATAGTTTGTGTTGTGATTCTATTTTTCCGAATTGTCATAAATCCATAGGCTTACGTATATCCGGTTTTCCAATAACCGTTCGTTTTAGACTATAATTTTCCTCGGCCGCTTCCGCACTTAAAACATTTTTAAAACCAATTTTAGATTGGTAGCGCCTACTCAAATTTTTAATTGAGGATCTATTCAACCCCCCCTTCTAGATCCGTCCCATAGTCTAACAGGCTGAACCCGAAGTTGTGAAGAACATCACACCTCGACGTTAGGCATCTATTAAACAAACAGCCATCGAACCCGAAGGCCGACTGAACACGAAGTTGAGAAGTACATCTGACCTCGTCGTCAGGCATCTGTTAAACAAACAAGCATCGAACCCGGAGGCGGGTCAACATGATGTTAAGAAGAACATCTGGCCTCGCCGTCAGGCATCAGTTAAAAAAACAGGCATCGAACCCGAAGGCCGGTTCAACCCGAAGTTGAGAAGAACATCTGACCTTGCTGTCAGGCATCTGTTAAACAAATAGGAATCGAATTTGATGACCAGCTCAACCTGAAGTCGAAAAGAACATTAGACCTTGCTGTCAGGCATCTCTTAAACAAACAGGCATCGAACCCGAAGGCCGGGTCAACAAGAAGTCGAGAGGAACATTTGACCTCTTCGTCAGAAATTTGTTAATCAAACAGGCATCGAACCCGAAGAGCGTCTCAAAACAAAGTTGAGAAGTACTTCTGACCTCGCCGTCAGGGATCTGTTAAACAAACAGGCATCGAACCCAGAAGCCGACTCAACCCGAAGTTGAGAAGAACATCTGACCTCGCTGTCAGGCATATGTTAAACAAACAGGCATCGAGATTGATGATCGGCTCATCCTGATGTTGAGAAGAACATCTGACCTCGTTGTCAGGCATCAGTTAAACAAACAGGAATCAAACCCGAAGTTCTGCTCAAACCAAAGGTTAGAAGAACATCTGACCTCGCCGCCAGGCATCGTACCCCAAGGCCGGCTCAACCCGAAGTTGAGAAGAACATTTGACCTCGCTGTTAGGCAAATGTTAAACAAACAGGCATCGAACCCGAAGGTCGGCTCAACCCGAAGTTGTGAAGAACATCAGACCTCGCTGTTATGCATCTATTAAACAAACAGCCATCGAACCCGAAGGGCGACAGAACACGAAGTTGAGAAGTACATCTGACCTCTTCGTCAGGCATCTGTTAAACAAACAAGCATCGAACCCGGAGGCGGGTCAACATGATGTTAAGAAGAACATATGACCTCGCCGTCAGGCATCTGTTAAACAAACAGGCATCAAACCCGAAGGCTGGCTCAACTCGAAGATGAGAAGAACATCTGACCTTGCTGTCAGGCATCTGTTAAACAAATAGGCATCGAATTTGATGACCAGCTCAACCTGAAGTCGATAAGAACATTAGAACTCGCTTTTAGGCATCTCTTAAACAAACCGGTATCGAACCCGATGGCCGGGTCAACAAGAAGTCGAGAGGAACATTTGACCTCTCCGTCAGGAATTTGTTAAACAAACAGGCATCGAACCCGAAGAGTGTCTCAAAACGAAGTTGAGAAGTACTTCTGACCTCGCCGTTAGGGATCTGTTAAACAAACAGGCATCGAACCCAGAAGCCGGCTCAACCCGAAGTTGAGAAGAACATCTGACCTCGCTGTCAGGCATATGTTAAACAAACAGGCATCTAGATTGATGGTCGGCTCATCCCGAAGTTGAGAAGAACATCTGACCTCGTTATCAGGCATCAGTTAAACAAACAGGAATCAAACCCGAAGTTCGGCTCAAACCAAAGGTTAGAAGAACATCTGACCTCGCCGCCAGGCATCGAACCCCAAGACCGGCTCAACCCGAAATTGAGAAGAACATCTGACCTCGCCGTTAGGCATCTGTTAAACAAACAGGCATCGAACCCGAAGGTCGGCTCAACCCGAAGTTGTGAAGAACATCAGACCTCACCGTTAGGCATCTATTAAACAAACAACCTTCGAACCCGAAGGCTGACTGAACACGAAGTTGAGAAGTACATCTGACCTCGTCGTAAGGCATCTGTTAAACAAACAAGCATCGAACCCGGAGGCGGGTCAACATGATGTTATGAAGAACATCTGACCTCGCCGTCAGGCACTTGTTAAACAAACAGGCATCGAACCCGAAGGTCGGCTCAACCCGAAGTTGAGAAGAACATCTGACCTTGCTGTCAGGCATCTGTTAAACAAATAGGCATCGAATTTGATGACCAGCTCAACCTGAAGTCGAAAAGAACATTAGACCTTACTGTCAGGAATCTCTTAAACAAACAGGCATCGAACCCGAAGGTCGGGTCAACAAGAAGTCGAGAGGAACATTTGACCTCTCCGTCAGGAATATGTTAAACAAACAGGCATCGAACCCGATGAGCGTCTCAAAACAAAGTTGAGAAGTACTTCTGACCTCGCAGTCAGGGATCTGTTAAACAAACAGGCATCGAACCCAGAAGCTAGCTCAACCCGAAGTTGAGAAGAACATCTGACCTCGCTGTCAGGCATATGTTAAACAAACAGGCATCGAGATTGTGGTCGGCTCATCCCGAAGTTGAGAAGAACATCTGACCTCGTTGTCAAGCATCAGTTAAACAAACATGAATCAAACCCAAAGTTCGGCTCAAACCAAAGGTTAGAAGAACATCTGACCTCGCCTCCAGGCATCGAACCCCAAGGCCGGCTCAACCCGAAGTTAAAAAGAACATCTAACCTCGCCGTTAGGCATCTGTTAAACAAACAGGCATCGATCCCGAAGGTCGGCTCAACCCGAAGTTGTGAAGAACATCAGACCTCACCGTTAGGCATCTATTAAACAAACAGCCATCGAACCCGAAGGCCGACTGAACACGAAGCTGAGAAGTACATCTGACCTCGTCGTCAGGCATCTGTTAAACAAACAAGCATCGAACCCGGAGGCGGGTCAACATGATGTTATGAAGAACATCTGACCTCGCCGTCAGGCATCTGTTAAACAAACAGGCATCGAACCCGAAGGCCGGCTTAACCCGAAGTTGAGAAGAACATCTGACCTTGCTGTCAAGCATCTGTTAAACAAATAGGCATCGAATTTGATGACCAGCTCAACCTGAAGTCGAAAAGAACATTAGACCTCGCTGTCAGGAATCTCTTAAACAAACAGGCATCGAACCCGAAGGTTGGGTCAACAAGAAGTCGAGAGGAACATTTGACCTCTCCGTCAGGAATTTGTTAAACAAACAGGCATCGAACCCGAAGAGCGTCTCAACACGAAGTTGAGAAGTACTTCTGACCTCGCCGTCAGGGATCTGTTAAACAAACAGGCATCGAACCCAGAAGCCGGCTCAACTCGAAGTTGAGAAGAACATCTGACCTCGCTGTCAGGCATATGTTAAACAAACAGGAATCGAGATTGATGGTCGGCTCATCCCGAAGTTTAGAAGAACATCTGACCTTGTTGTCAGGCATAAGTTAAACAAACAGGAATCAAACCTGAAGTTTGGCTCAAACCAAAGGTGAGAAGAACATCTGACCTCGCCGCCAGGCATCGAACCCCAAGGCCGGCTCAACCCGAAGTTGAGAAGAACATCTGACCTCGCTGTTAGGCATCTGTTAAACAAACAGGCATCGAACCCGAAGGTCGGCTCAACCCGAAGTTGTAAAGAACATCAGACCTCGCTGTTAGGCATGTATTAAACAAACAGGCATCGAACCCGAAGGCCGACTGAACACGAAGTTGAGAAGTACATCAGACCTCGTCGTCAGGCATCTGTTAAACAAACAAGCATCGAACCCGGAGGCCGGCTAAACATGATGCTAAGAAGAACATCTGACCTCGCTGTCAGGCATGTGTTAAACAAACAGGCATCGAACCCGAAGGCCGGCTCAACTCGAAGTTGAGAAGTACATCTGACCTCGCCGTCAGGCATCTATTAAACAAACAGGCATCGAACCCGAAGTCTGGCTCAACACGAAGTTCATAGGAATATCTGAAATAGCTGTCAGGGATCTGTTAAACAATGAGGCATCGAACACGAAGGCCGGCTCGACCCGAAGTTGAGAAGAACATCTGACCTCGCTGTCAGGCATCTGTTAAACAAACAATTATCGAATTTGTAGACCAGCTCAACCTGAAGTTGATAAGAACATTAGCCCTCGCTGTCAGGCATCTCTTAAACAAACAGGCATCGAACCCGAAGGTCGGGTCAACAAGAAGTCGAGAGGAACATTTGACCTCTCCATCAGGAATTTGTTAAAAAACAGGCATCGAACCCAAAGAGCGTCTCAACATGAAGTTGAAAAGTACTTCTGACCTCGCCGTCAGGGATCTGTTAAACAAACAGGCATCGAACCCAGAAGTCGGCTCAACCCGAAGTTGAGAAGAACATCTGACCTCGCTGTCAGGCATATGTTAAACAAACAGGCATCGAGATTGATGGTCGGCTCATCCCGAAGTTGAGAAGAACATCTTACCTCGTTGTCAGACATCAGTTAAACAAACAGGAATCAAACTCGAAGTTCGGTTCAAACCAAAGTTTAGAAGAACATCTGACCTCGTCGCCAGGCATCGAACCCCAAGGCCGGCTCAACCCGAAGTTGAGAAGAACATCTGGCCTCGCCGTTAGGCATCTGTTAAACAAACAGGAATCGAACCCGAAGGTCGGCTCAACCCGAAATTGTGAAGAACATCAGACCTCGCCGTTAGGCATCTATTAAACAAAAAGCCGTCGAACCCGAAGGCCGACTGAACATGAAGTTGAGAAGTACATCTGACCTCATTGTCAGGCATCTGTTAAACAAACAAGCATCGAATCTGGAGGCCGGATCAACATGATGTTAAGAAGAACATCTGACCTTGCCGTCAGGCATCTGTTAAACAAATAGGCATCGAACCCGAAGGCCGGCTCAACCCGAAGTTGAGAAGAACATCTGACCTTGATGTCAGGCATCTGTTAAACAAATAGGCATCAAATTTGATGACCAGCTCAACCTGAATTCAAAAAGAACATTAGACCTCGCTGTCAGGCATCTCTTAAACAAACAGGCATTGAACCCGAAGGCCGGGTCAACAAGAAGTCGAGAGGAACATTTGACCTCTCCGTCAGGAATTTGTTAAACAAACAGGCATTGAACCCGAAGAGCGTCTCAAAACGAAGTTGAGAAGTACTTCAGACCTCACTGTCAGGGATCTATCAAAAAAAACAGGCATCGAACCCAGAAGCCGGCTCAACCCAAAGTTGAGAAGAACATCTGACCTCGCTGTCAGGCATATGTTAAACAAACAGGCATCGAGATTGATGGTCGGCTCATCCCGAAGTTGAGAAGAACATCTGACCTCGTTGTCAGGCATCAGTTAAACAAAAAGGAATCAAACCCAAAGTTCGGCTCAAACCAAAGGTTAGAAGAACATCTGACCTCGCCGCCAGGCATCGAACCCCAAGGCCGGCTCAACCTGAAGTTGAGAAGAACATCTGACCTTGCCGTTAGGCATCTGTTAAACAAAAAAGCATCGAACCCGAAGGTCGGCTCAACCTGAAGTTGTGAAGAACATCAGACCTCGCCGTTAGGCATCTATTAAACAAACAGGCATCGAACCCGAAGGCCGACTGAACACGAAGTTGAGAAGTACATCTGACCTCGCCGTCAGGCATCTGTTAAACAAACAAGCATCGAACCCGGAGGCCGCTCAACATGATGTTAAGAAGAACATTTGACCTCGCCGTCAGGCTTCTGTTAAACAAATAGGCATCGAACCCGAAGGCCGGTCAACTCGAAGTTGAGAAGAACATCTGACCTCGCTGTCAGGCATTTGTTAACAAACAGGCATCGAATTTGATGACCAGCTCAACCTGAAGTTGATAAGAACATTAGACCTCGCTGCCAGGCATCTCTTAAACAAACAGGCATCGAACCCGAAGGCCGGGTCAACAAGAAGTCGAGAGGAACATTTGACCTCTCCGTCATGAATTTGTTAAACAAACAGGCATAGAACCCGAAGAGCGTCTCAACACGAAGTTGAGAAGTACTTCTGTCCTCGCCATCAGGGATCTGTTAAACAAACAAGCATCGAACCTAGAAGCGGGCTCAAATCGAAGTTGAGAAGAACATTTTACCTTGCTGTCAGGCATATGTTAAACAAACAGGCATCGAGATTGTTGGTCGGCTCATCCCGAAGTTTAGAAGAACATCTGACCTTGTTGTCAGGCATCAGTTAAACAAACAGGAATCAAACCCGAAGTTCGGCTCAAACCAAAGGTGAGAAGAACATCTGACCTCGCCGCCAGGCATCGAACCCCAAGGCCGGCTCTACCCGAAGTTGAGAATAACATTTGACCTCGCTGTTAGGCATCTGTTATACAAACAGGCATCAAACCTAAAGGCCGGCTCAACCCAAAGTTATGAAGAACATCAGACCTCGCCGTTAGGAATGTATTAAACAAACAGGCATCGAACCCGAAGGCCAACTGGACACGAAGTTGAGAAGTACATTTGACCTCGTCGTCAGGCATCTGTTAAATAAACAAGCATCGAACCCGGAGGCCGGCTCAACATGATGTTAAGAAGAACATCTGACCTCTCCGTCAGGCATGTGTTAAACAAACAGGCATCGAACCCGAAGGCCGGCTCAACTCGAAGTTGAGAAGAACATCTGTCCTCGCTGTCAGGCATCTGTTAAAAAAACAGGCATCGAATTTGATGACCAACTCAACCTGAAGTTGATAAGAACATTAGACCTCGCTGCCAGGCATCTCTTAAACAAACAGGCATCGAACCCGAAGGCCGGGTCAACAAGAAGTCGAGAGGAACATTTGACCTCTCCGTCATGAATTTGTTAAACAAACAGGCATCGAACCCGAAGAGCGTCTCAACACGAAGTTGAGAAGTACTTCTGACCTCGTCGTCAGGGATCTGTTAAACAAACAAGCATCGAACCCAGAAGCCGGCTCAACCCGAAGTTAAGAAGAACATCTGACCTCGCTGTCAGGCATATGTTAAATAAACAGGCATCGAGATTGATGGTCGGCTCATCCCGAAGTTTAGAAGAACATCTGACCTTGTTGTCAGGCATCAGTTAAACAAACAGGAATCAAACCCGAAGTTCGGCTCAAACCAAAGGTGAGAAGAACATCTGACCTCGCCGCCAGGCATCGAACCCCAAGGCCGGCTCAACCCGAAGTTGAGAACAACATCTGACCTCGCTGTTAGGCATCTGTTAAACAAACAGGCATCAAACCCAAAGGTCGGCTCAACCCAAAGTTATGAAGAACATCAGACCTCGCCGTTAGGAATGTATTAAACAAACAGGCATCGAACCCGAAGGCCAACTGAACACGAAGTTGAGAAGTACATCTGACCTCGTCGTCAGGCATCTGTTAAATAAACAAGCATCGAACCCGGAGGCCGGCTCAACATGATGTTAAGAAGAACATCTGACCTCTCCGTCAGGCATGTGTTAAACAAACAAGCATCGAACCCGAAGGCCGGCTCAACTCGAAGTTGAGAAGAACATCTGTCCTCGCTGTCAGGCATCTGTTAAACAAACATGCATCGAATTTGATGACCAGCTCAACCTGAAGTTGATAAGAACATTAGACCTCGCTGCCAGGCATCTCTTAAACAAACAGGCATCGAACCCGAAGGCCGGGTCAACAAGAAGTCGAGAGGAACATTTGACCTCTCCGTCATGAATTTGTTAAACAAACAGGCATCGAACCCGAAGAGCGTCTCAACACGAAGTTGAGAAGTACTTCTGACCTCGCCGTCAGGGATCTGTTAAACAAACAGGCATCGAACCCAGAAGCCGGCTTAACCCGAAGTTGAGAAGAACATCTGACCTCGCTGTCAGGCATATGTTAAACAAACAGGCATCGAGATTGATGGTCGGCTCATCCCGAAGTTGAGAAGAACATCTGACCTCGTTGCTAGGCATCAGTTAAACAAACAGGAATCAAACCCGAAGGTCGGCTCAAACCAAAGGTGAGAAGAACGTCTAACCTCGGCGCCAGGCATCGAACCCTAAGGCCGGCTCAACCCGAAGTTGAGAAGAACATCTGACCTCGCCGTTAGACATCTGTTAAACAAACAGGCATCGAACCCGAAGGTCGGCTCAACTCGAAGTTGTGAAGAACATCAGACCTCGCTGTTAGGCATCTATTAAACAAACAGGCATCGAACCCGAAGGCCGACTGAACACGAAGTTGAGAAGTACATCTGACCTCGTCGTCAGACATCTGTTAAACAAACAAGCATCGAACCCGGAGGCCGGCTCAACATGATGTTAAGAAGAACATTTGACCTCACCGTCAGGCATCTGTTAAACAAACAGGCATCGAACCCGAAGCCCGGGTCAACCCGAAGTTGAGAAGAACATCTGACCTCGCTGTCAGGAATCTGTTAAACAAACAGGCACCGAATTTGATGACCAGCTCAACCAGAAGTTGATAAGAACATTAGACCTCGCCGTCATGCATCTGTTAAAAAAATTGGCATCGAACCTGAATGACGGGTCAACAAAAAGTCGAGAGGAACATTTGACCTCTCTGCCAGGCATATGTTAAACAAAGACGCATCGAACCCGAAGAGCGTCTCAACACGAAGTCGAGAAGTACTTCTGACCTCGCCGTCAGGGATCTGTTAAACAAACAGGCATCGAACCCGGAAGCCGGCTCAACCCAAAGTTGAGAAGAACATCCGACCTCACTGTTAGACATCTGTTAAACAAACAGGCATCGAGATTGATGGTCGGCTCATCCCGAAGTTGAGCAGAACATCTGACCTCGTTGTCAGGCATCAGTTAAAATAAACAGGAATCAAACCCGAAGTCCGGCTCAAACCGAAAGTGAGAAGAACATCTGACCTAGCCGCCATGCATCGAACCCCAAGGCCGGCTGAACCAAAAGTAGAGAAGAACATCTGACCTCGCCGTCAGGCATCTGTTAAACAAACAGGCATCGAACACGAAGGCCGGCTCAGCCCGAATTGAGAAGAACATCAAACCTCGCCGTTAGGCATCTGTTAAACAAACAAGCATCAAACCCCGAAGGCCGACTGAACAGGAAGTTGAGAAGTACATCTGACCTCGTCGTCAGGCATCTGTTAAACAAACAGGAATCGAACCCGGAGGCCGGCTCAACACGATGTTGAGAAGAACATTTGACCTCACTGTCAGGTATCTGTTAAACAAACAGGCATCAAACCCGAAGGCCGGCTTAACCTGAAATTGAGAAGAACATCTGACCTCGCCGTCAGGTATCTGTTAAACAAACAGGCATCGAACCCGAAGGCCGGCTCAACACGAAGTTGAGAGGAACATCTGATCTCGCCGTGAGGCATCTACTAAACAAACAGGCATCGAACCTGAAGGCCGACTAAACACGAAGTTGAGAGGAACATTTGACCTCGTTGTCAGACATCTGTTAAACAAACAAGCATCCACCCCAAGGCCGGCTCAACACGAAAATGAGTTGAATATTTTACCTCGCCGTCAGGCATCTGTTAAACAAACAGGCATCGAACCCGAAGGCTGGCTCAACCCAAAGTTGAAAAGAACATCTGACCTCGCCGTCAAGAATCTGTTAAACAAACAGGCATAACCCAAAGGCCGGTTCAACACAAATTTCATAGGAATATCTGACCTTGCAGTAAGGCATCTATTAAACAAATAGGCATCGAACACGAAGTCCCGCTTAACACAAAGTTGAGAGAAACACCTGACCTCGCCGCCAGGCATTTGTTAAACAAACGGGGATCGAACCCGAAGGCCGGCTCAACACGAAGTTGAGAGGAATATTTAACATCCCCGCCAAGCATCTGTTAAACAAACATGCATTAAACCCGAAGGCTGGTTCAACCTGAAGTTGAGAAGAACATCTAACCTCGCTGTTAGGCATCTGTTAAACAAACAGGCATCAAACCTGAAGGCCGTCTCAACCTGTAGTTGAGTAAAATAAATCACATAGCCGTCAGGCATCTGTTAAACAAACACGCATCGAACCCGAAGGCTAGCACAAAACGAAGTTGAGAAGTACATCTGACCTTGCCGTCAGGTATCTATTAAACAAACAAGCATCAAACCCGAAAGGCTGGTTCAAGAAGAAGTTCATAGGAATATCTGACCTCACCGTCAGGGATCTGTTAAACAAACAGGCATCAAAAACGAAGGCCGACTCAACCCGAAGTTGAGAAGAACATCTGACCTCGTTGTCAGGCATCTTTTAAACAAACAAGCATCGAATTTGATGGCCAGCTCAACCCGAAGTTGATAAGAACATTAGACCTCACCGTTAGGCTTCTGTTAAAAAAACAGGAATCGAACCCGAAGAGCGGCTCAACACGAAGTTGAGAAGTACTTCTGACCTCGCTGTCAGGGATCTGTTAAACAAACAGGCATCGAACCCGGAGGCCGGCTCAACCCGAAGTTGAGAAGAACATCTTACCTCGCTGTCAGGCATCTGTTAAACAAACAGGCATCGAGATTGATGGTCGGCTCATCTCGAAGTTTAGAAGAACATCTGACCTCGCCGTCAGACATCAGTTAAATAAACAAGAATCAAACCCGAAGTTCGGCTCAAACCAAAGGTGAGAAGAACATCTGACCTCGCCGCCAGGCATCGAACCCCAAGGCCGGCTCAACCCGAAGTTGAGAACAACATCTGACCTCGCTGTTAGGCATCTGTTAAACAAACAGGCATCAAACCCAAAGGTCGGCTCAACCCAAAGTTATGAAGAACATCAGACCTCGCCGTTAGGAATGTATTAAACAAACAGGCATCGAACCCGAAGGCCAACTGAACACGAAGTTGAGAAGTACATCTGACCTCGTCGTCAGGCATCTGTTAAATAAACAAGCATCGAACCCGGAGGCCGGCTCAACATGATGTTAAGAAGAACATCTGACCTCTCCGTCAGGCATGTGTTAAACAAACAGGCATCGAACCCGAAGGCCGGCTCAACACGAAGTTGAGAGGAATATTTAACATCCCCGCCAAGCATCTGTTAAACAAACATGCATTAAACCCGAAGGCTGGTTCAACCTGAAGTTGAGAAGAACATCTAACCTCGCTGTTAGGCATCTGTTAAACAAACAGGCATCAAACCTGAAGGCCGTCTCAACCTGTAGTTGAGTAAAATAAATCACATAGCCGTCAGGCATCTGTTAAACAAACACGCATCGAACCCGAAGGCTAGCACAAAACGAAGTTGAGAAGTACATCTGACCTTGCCGTCAGGTATCTATTAAACAAACAAGCATCAAACCCGAAAGGCCGGTTCAACAAGAAGTTCATAGGAATATCTGACCTCACCGTCAGGGATCTGTTAAACAAACAGGCATCAAAAACGAAGGCCGACTCAACCCGAAGTTGAGAAGAACATCTGACCTCGTTGTCAGGCATCTTTTAAACAAACAAGCATCGAATTTGATGGCCAGCTCAACCCGAAGTTGATAAGAACATTAGACCTCACCGTTAGGCTTCTGTTAAAAAAACAGGAATCGAACCCGAAGAGCGGCTCAACACGAAGTTGAGAAGTACTTCTGACCTCGTCGTCAGGGATCTGTTAAACAAACAAGCATCGAACCCAGAAGCCGGCTCAACCCGAAGTTGAGAAGAACATCTGACCTCGCTGTCAGGCATATGTTAAATAAACAGGCATCGAGATTGATGGTCGGCTCATCCCGAAGATTAGAAGAACATCTGACCTTGTTGTCAGGCATCAGTTAAACAAACAGGAATCAAACCCGAAGGCCGACTCAACTCGAAGTTGAGAAGAACATCTGTCCTCGCTGTCAGGCATCTGTTAAACAAACAGGCATCGAATTTGATGACCAGCTCAACCTGAAGTTGATAAGAACATTAGACCTCGCTGCCAGGCATCTCTTAAACAAACAGGCATCGAACCCGAAGGCCGGGTCAACAAGAAGTCGAGAGGAACATTTGACCTCTCCGTCATTAATTTGTTAAACAATCAGGCATCGAACCTGAAGCCGGCTCAAGCCGAAGTTGAGAAGAACATCTGACCTCGCTGTCAGGCATATGTTAAACAAACAGGCATCGAGATTGATGGTCGGCTCATCCCGAAGTTGAGAAGAACATCTGATCTCGTTGTTAGGCATCAGTTAAACAAACAGGAATCAAACCCGAAGGTCGGCACAAACCAAAGGTGAGAAGAACGTCTAACCTCGGCGCCAGGCATCGAACCCTAAGGCCGGCTCAACCCAAAGTTGAGAAGAACATCTGACCTCGCCGTTAGACCTCTGTTAAACAAACAGGCATCGAACCCGAAGGTCGGCTCAACCCGAACTTGTGAAGAACATCAGACCTCGCTGTTAGGCATCTATTAAACAAACAAGCATCGAACCCGAAGGCCGACTGAACACGAAGTTGAGAAGTACATCTGACCTCGTCGTCAGACATCTGTTAAACAAACAAGCATCGAACCCGGAGGCCGGCTCAACATGATGTTAAGAAGAACATTTGACCTCGCCGTCAGGCATCTGTTAAACAAACAGGCATCAAACCCGAAGCCCGGCTCAACCCGAAGTTGAGAAGAACATCTGACCTCGCTGTCAGGAATCTGTTAAACAAACAGGCACCGAATTTGATGGCCAGCTCAACCAGAAGTTGATAAGAACATTAGACCTCGCCGTCATGCATCTGTTAAAAAAATTGGCATCGAACCTGAATGACGGGTCAACAAAAAGTCGAGAGGAACATTTGACCTCTCTGCCAGGCATATGTTAAACAAAGAGGCATCGAACCCGAAGAGCGTCTCAACACGAAGTCGAGAAGTACTTCTGACCTCGCCGTCAGGGATCTGTTAAACAAACAGGCATCGAACCCGGAAGCCGGCTCAACCCAAAGTTGAGAAGAACATCCGACCTCACTGTTAGACATCTGTTAAACAAACAGGCATCGAGATTGATGGTCGGCTCATCCCGAAGTTGAGCAGAACATCTGACCTCGTTGTCAGGCATCAGTTAAAATAAATAGGAATCAAACCCGAAGTCTGGCTCAAACTGAAAGTGAGAAGAACATCTGACCTAGCCGCCATGCATCGAACCCCAAGGCTGGCTGAACCAAAAGTAGAGATGAACATCTGACCTCGCCGTCAGGCATCTGTTAAACAAACAGGCATCGAACACGAAGGCCGACTCAGCCCGAATTGAGAAGAACATCAGACCTCGCTGTTAGGCATCTGTTAAACAAACAGGCATCAAACCCCGAAGGCCGACTGAACAGGAAGTTGAGAAGTACATCTGACCTCGCCGTCAGGCATCTGTTAAACAAACAGGCATCGAACACGAAGGCCGGCTCAGCCCGAATTGAGAAGAACATCAGACCTCGCTGTTAGGCATCTGTTAAACAAACAGGCATCAAACCCCGAAGGCCGACTGAACAGGAAGTTGAGAAGTACATCTGACCTCGTCGTCAGGCATCTGTTAAACAAACAGGAATCGAACCCGGAGGCCGGCTCAACACGATGTTGAGAAGAACATCTGACCTCACTGTCAGGTATCTGTTAAACAAACAGGCATCAAACCCGAAGGCCGGCTTAACCTGAAATTGAGAAGAACATCTGATCTCGCCGTCAGGTATCTGTTAAACAAACAGGCATCGAACCCGAAGGCCGGCTCAACACGAAGTTGAGAGGAACATCTGATCTCGCCGTGAGGCATCTACTAAACAAACAGGCATCGAACCTGAAGGCCGACTAAACACAAAGTTGAGAGGAACATTTGACCTCGTTGTCAGGCATCTGTTAAACAAACAAGCATCCACCCCAAGGCCGGCTCAACATGAAGTTGAGAGGAATATTTTACCTCGCCGTCAGGCATCTGTTAAACAAACAGGCATCGAACCCGAAGGCTGGCTGAACCCAAAGTTGAAAAGAACATCTGACCTCGCCGTCAAGAATCTGTTAAACAAACAGGCATAACCCAAAGGCCGGTTCAACACAAATTTCATAGGAATATCTGACCTTGCAGTAAGGCATCTATTAAACAAATAGGCATCGAACACGAAGTCCCGCTTAACACAAAGTTGAGAGAAACACCTGACCTCACCGCCAGGCATTTGTTAAACAAACGGGGATCGAACCCGAAGGCCGGCTCAACACGAAGTTGAGAGGAATATTTGACATCCCCGCCAAGCATCTGTTAAACAAACATGCATTAAACCCGAAGGCTGGTTCAACCTGAAGTTGAGAAGAACATCTAACCTCGCTGTTAGGCATCTGTTAAACAAACAGGCATCAAACCTGAAGGCCGTCTCAACCTGTAGTTGAGTAAAATAAATCACATAGCCGTCAGGCATCTGTTAAACAAACACGCATCGAACCCGAAGGCTAGCACAAAACGAAGTTGAGAAGTACATCTGACCTTGCCGTCAGGTATCTATTAAACAAACAAGCATCAAACCCGAAAGGCCGGTTCAACAAGAAGTTCATAGGAATATCTGACCTCACCGTCAGGGATCTGTTAAACAAACAGGCATCAAAAACGAAGGCCGACTCAACCCGAAGTTGAGAAGAACATCTGACCTCGTTGTCAAGCATCTTTTAAACAAACAAGCATCGAATTTGATGGCCAGCTCAACCCGAAGTTGATAAGAACATTAGACCTCACCGTTAGGCATCTGTTAAAAAAACAGGAATCGAACCCGAAGAGCGGCTCAACACGAAGTTGAGAAGTACTTCTGACCTCGCCGTCAGGGATCTGTTAAACAAACAGGCATCGAACCCGGAGGCCGGCTCAACCCGAAGTTGAGAAGAACGTCTTACCTTGCTGTCAGGCATCTGTTAAACAAACAGGCATCGAGATTGATGGTCGGCTCATCTCGAAGTTTAGAAGAACATCTGACCTCGCCGTCAGGCATGTGTTAAACAAACAGGCATCGAACCCGAAGGCCGACTCAACTCGAAGTTGAGAAGAACATCTGTCCTCGCTGTCAGGCATCTGTTAAACAAACAGGCATCGAATTTGATGACCAGCTCAACCTGAAGTTGATAAGAATATTAGACCTCGCTGCCAGGCATCTCTTAAACAAACAGGCATCGAACCCGAAGGCCGGGTCAACAAGAAGTCGAGAGGAACATTTGACCTCTCCGTCATTAATTTGTTAAACAATCAGGCATCGAACCTGAAGCCGGCTCAAGCCGAAGTTGAGAAGAACATCTGACCTCGCTGTCAGGCATATGTTAAACAAACAGGCATCGAGATTGATGGTCGGCTCATCCCGAAGTTGAGAAGAACATCTGATCTCGTTGTTAGGCATCAGTTAAACAAACAGGAATCAAACCCGAAGGTCGGCACAAACCAAAGGTGAGAAGAACGTCTAACCTCGGCGCCAGGCATCGAACCCTAAGGCCGGCTCAACCCAAAGTTGAGAAGAACATCTGACCTCGCCGTTAGACCTCTGTTAAACAAACAGGCATCGAACCCGAAGGTCGGCTCAACCCGAAGTTGTGAAGAACATCAGACCTCGCTGTTAGGCATCTATTAAACAAACAAGCATCGAACCCGAAGGCCGACTGAACACGAAGTTGAGAAGTACATCTGACCTCGTCGTCAGACATCTGTTAAACAAACAAGCATCGAACCCGGAGGCCGGCTCAACATGATGTTAAGAAGAACATTTGACCTCGCCGTCAGGCATCTGTTAAACAAACAGGCATCAAACCCGAAGCCCGGCTCAACCCGAAGTTGAGAAGAACATCTGACCTCGCTGTCAGGAATCTGTTAAACAAACAGGCACCGAATTTGATGGCCAGCTCAACCAGAAGTTGATAAGAACATTAGACCTCGCCGTCATGCATCTGTTAAAAAAATTGGAATCGAACCTGAATAACGGGTCAACAAAAAGTCGAGAGGAACATTTGGCCTCTCTGCCAGGCATATGTTAAACAAAGAGGCATCGAACCCGAAGAGCGTCTCAACACGAAGTCGAGAAGTACTTCTGACCTCGCCGTCAGGGATCTGTTAAACAAACAGGCATCGAACCCGGAAGCCGGCTCAACCCAAAGTTGAGAAGAACATCCGACCTCACTGTTAGACATCTGTTAAACAAACAGGCATCGAGATTGATGGTCGGCTCATCCCGAAGTTGAGCAGAACATCTGACCTCGTTGTCAGGCATCAGTTAAAATAAATAGGAATCAAACCCGAAGTCTGGATCAAACTGAAAGTGAGAAGAACATCTGACCTAGCCGCCATGCATCGAACCCCAAGGCTGGCTGAACCAAAAGTAGAGATGAACATCTGACCTCGCCGTCAGGCATCTGTTAAACAAACAGGCATCGAACACGAAGGCCGACTCAGCTCGAATTGAGAAGAACATCAGACCTCGCTGTTAGGCATCTGTTAAACAAACAGGCATCAAACCCCGAAGGCCGACTGAACAGGAAGTTGAGAAGTACATCTGACCTCGCCGTCAGGCATCTGTTAAACAAACAGGCATCGAACACGAAGGCCGGCTCAGCCCGAATTGAGAAGAACATCAGACCTCGCTGTTAGGCATCTGTTAAACAAACAGGCATCAAACCCCGAAGGCCGACTGAACAGGAAGTTGAGAAGTACATCTGACCTCGTCGTCAGGCATCTGTTAAACAAACAGGAATCGAACCCGGAGGCCGGCTCAACACGATGTTGAGAAGAACATCTGACCTCACTGTCAGGTATCTGTTAAACAAACAGGCATCAAACCCGAAGGCCGGCTTAACCTGAAATTGAGAAGAACATCTGATCTCGCCGTCAGGTATCTGTTAAACAAACAGGCATCGAACCCGAAGGCCGGCTCAACACGAAGTTGAGAGGAACATCTGATCTCGCCGTGAGGCATCTACTAAACAAACAGGCATCGAACCCGAAGGCCGACTAAACACAAAGTTGAGAGGAACATTTGACCTCGTTGTCAGGCATCTGTTAAACAAACAAGCATCCACCCCAAGGCCGGCTCAACACGAAGTTGAGAGGAATATTTTACCTCGCCGTCAGGCATCTGTTAAACAAACAGGCATCGAACCCGAAGGCTGGCTCAACCCAAAGTTGAAAAGAACATCTGACCTCGCCGTCAAGAATCTGTTAAACAAACAGGCATAACCCAAAGGCCGGTTCAACACAAATTTCATAGGAATATCTGACCTTGCAGTAAGGCATCTGTTAAACAAATAGGCATCGAACACGAAGTCCCGCTTAACACAAAGTTGAGAGAAACACCTGACCTCGCGGCCAGGCATTTGTTAAACAAACGGGGATCGAACCCGAAGGTCGGCTCAACACGAAGTTGAGAGGAATATTTGACATCCCCGCCAAGCATCTGTTAAACAAACATGCATCAAACCCGAAGGCTGGTTCAACCTGAAGTTAAGAAGCACATCTGACCTCGCTGTTAGGCATCTGTTAAACAAACAGGCATCGAACCTGAAGGCCGTCTCAACCTGTAGTTGAGTAAAACAAATCACCTAGTCGTCAGGCATCTGTTAAACAAACACGCATCGAACCCGAAGGCTAGCACAAAACGAAGTTGAGAAGTACATCTGACCTTGCTGTGAGGTATCTATTAAACAAACAAGCATCAAACCCGAAAGGTCGGCTCAACAAGAAGTTCATAGGAATATCTGACCTCACCGTCAGGGATCTGTTAAACAAACAGGCATCAAACACGAAGGACGGCTCAACCCGAAGTTGAGAAGAACATCTGACCTCGTTGTCAGGCATCTGTTAAACAAACAAGCATCGAATTTGATGGCCAGCTCAACCCGAAGTTGATAAGAACATTAGACCTCACCGTTAGGCATCTGTTAAAAAAACAGGAATCGAACCCGAAGAGCGGCTCAACACGAAGTTGAGAAGTACTTCTGACCTCGCCGTCAGGGATCTGTTAAACAAACAAGCATCGAACCCGGATGCCGGCTCAACCCGAAGTTGAGAAGAACATCTGACCTTGCTGTCAGGCATCTGTTAAACAAACAGGCGTCGAGATTGATGGTCGGCTCATCTCGAAGTTTAGAAGAATATTTGACCTCGTTGTCAGGCATCTGTTAAACAAACAGGCATCAAACCCGTAGGCCGGTTCAACACGAAGTTTAGAAGAAAATCTGACCTCGCCGTCAGGCATCTGTTAAACAAACAGGCATCGAACCCGAAGGCCGACTAACCTGAAGTTGAGAAGAACATCTGACCTCGCCGTCAGGTATCTTTTAAACAAACAGGCATCGAACCTGAAGGCTGGCTCAACACGAAGTTGAGAGGAACATCTGACCTCGCCGTCAGACATCTACTAAACAAACAGGCTCGAAGCCTAAGGGCGGCCCAACCAGAAGTTGATAAGAACATTAGACCTTGCCGTCAGGCATCTATTAAACAAACAGGCATCGAACCCGAAGGCCGGCTAAACACGAAGTTGAGAGGAACATTTCACCTCGCTGTCAGGCATATGTTAAACAAACAGGCATCGAACACCAACGCTGGCTCAACCCAAAGTTGAGAGGAACATCTGACCTCGTTGTCAGGCATCTGTTAAACAAACAGGCTTCGAACCCGAAGCCCGGCTCAACTCGAAGTTGAGAAGAACATTTGATCTCGCCGTTAGGCATCTGTTAAACAAACAAGCATCGAACCCGAAGGTCGGCTGAACATGAAGTTGAGAAGTACATCTGACCACGTCATCAGGCATCTGCTAAACAAACAGGCATCAAACCCGAAGGCTGGCTAAACCTGAAGTTGATAAGAACATCTGACCTCGCCGTCAGTTATCTGTTAAACAAACAGGCATCGAACCCGAAGGCCAACTCAACACGAAGTTGATAGGAACATCTGACCTCGCCATGAGGCATCTATTAAACAAATAGGCATCGAAGCCGAAGGGTGGCTCAACCAGAAGTTGATATGAACATTAGACCTTGCCGTCAAGCATCTATTATACAAACAGGCATCAAACCCAAAGGCTGGCTAAACACGAAGTTTAGAGGAACATTTGACCTAGGCGTCAAGCATCTGTTAAACAAACAGGCATCGAACCCCAAGGCCGGTTCAACACGAAGTTGAGAGGAACATCTTACCTCGCCGTAAGGCATCTGTTAAACAAATAGGCATCGAACACGAAGTTCCACTCAACACGAAGTTAAGAGTAACATCTGACCTCGTCGCCAGGCATTTGTTAAACAAATGGGCATCGAACCCGAAGGCCGGCTCAACACGAAGTTGAGAGGAACATATGACCTCGCCGTCAAGCATATGTTAAATAAACAGGCATCGAACCCATAGGTCGGCTCAACAAAATATTGAGAAGAAAATTTGACCTCGCAGTCAAGCATCTGTTAAACAAACAGGCATCGAACCCGAAGGTAGGCTCAACCCGAAGTTGAGAAGAACATCTGACCTCGCCGTCACGTATCTGTTAAACAAACAGGCATCGAACCCGAAGACCGGCTCAACACGAAGTTTAGAGGAACATTTGATGTCCCCGTCAAGCATCGGTTAAACCAACAGGCATCGAACCAGAATGGGCGGCTCAACCCGAAGTTGAGAAGAAAATCTGACCTCGCCGTCAGGCATCTGTAAACAAACATGCATCAAACCCGAAGGCTGGCTGAACCCGAAGTTGAAAAGAACATCTAACCTCCCCGTGAGGCATCTGTTAAATAAACAGGCATCAAATCCGTAGGCCGTCTCAACTCGTAGTTGAGAAAAACATTCGACCTTGCCGTCAAGCATCTATTAAACAAACAGGCATCGAACCGGAAGGCTGGCACAACACGAAGTTGACAGAAACATCTGACCTCGCCGTCAGGCATTTATTAAACAAACAGGCATTGAACCCGAAGGCCAGCTCAACACGAAGTTCATAGGAATATCTGACCTCGCAGTCAGGGATCTGTTAAACAAACAGGCATCGAACATAAAGGCTGGCTCAACCCGAAGTTGAGAAGAACATCTGACCTCGCTGTCAGGCATCTGTTAAAGAAACATGCATCAAATTTGATGGCCAGCTCAACCCGAACTTGATAAGAAAATTAGACTTCGCCGTCAGACATCTGTTAAATATACAAGCATCGAACCCGATGGTCGGCTGAACACGAAGTTGAGAAGTTCATTTGACCTCGTCGTCAGGCATCTGTTAAACAAACAGACATCGAACCCGGAGCCCGGCTCAACACGATGTTGAGAAGAACATCTGACCATGTTTTCAGGCATCTCTTAAACGAACAGACATCGAACCCCGAAGGCCGGCTCAACCTGAAGTTGAGAAGAACATCTGACCTCGTCATCAGTTATCTGTTAAACAAACAGGCATCGAACCTGAAGGTCGGCTCAACACGAAGTTGAGAGGAACATCTGACCTCGCCGTGAGGCATCTACTAAACAAACAGGTATCAAACCTGAAGGGCGGCTCAACCAGAAGTTGATAAGAACATTAGACCTTGCCGTCAGGCATCTATAAACAAATAGGCCTCGAACACGAAGGCCGACTAAACACGAAGTTGAGAAGAACATGTGACCTCGCCGTCAGGCATCTGTTAAACAAACAGGAATCGAACCCCAAGGCCGGCTCAACACGAAGTTAAGAGGAACATTTTACCTCACCGTCAGGCATCTATTAAAAATACAGGCATCTATTAAAAATACAGGCATCGAACCCGAAGGCCGACTCTACCCGAAGTTGAGAAGAACATCTGACCTCGCCGTCAGGCATCTGTTAAACAAACAGGCATCGAACCCAAAGGCCGGTTCGACATGAAATTAAGAGGAATATCAGACTTCGCCATAAGGCATCTGTTAAACAAATAGGAATCGAACACGAAGTCCCGCTCAACACGAAGTTGAGCGCAACATTTGAACTCGCCGGCAGGCATTTGTTAAATAAACGGGCATCGAACCCAAAAGCCGGCTCAACACGAAGTTGAGAGAAACATCTGACCTCGCTGTCAAGCATTTGTTAAACAAACATGCATCAAACCCGAAGGCTGGCTCAACCCGAAGTAGAAAAGAACATCTAACCTCACAGTGAGGCATCTGTTAAACAAAAGGGCATCGAACCCGAAGGCCGTCTCAACCCGTAGTTGAGAAAAACATTCGACCTAGCTGTCAGACATCTGTTAAACAAACAGGCATCAAACCCGAAGGCTGGCACAACAAGAAGTTGAGTGGAACATCAGACCTCGCCTTTAGGCATCTATTAAAAAACAGGCATCGAACCTCGCAGTCAGGGATCTGTTAAACAAATAGGCATTGAACACGAAGGTCGGCTCAACCTGAAGTTGAGAAGAACATCTGACCTTGCTGTCAAGCATCTGTTAAACAAACAGGCATCGGATTTAATGGCTAGCTCAACCCGAGCTTGATAAGAATATTAGACCTCGTCGTCAGGAATCTGTTAAACAAACAGGCATCGAACCCGAAGGCCGGCTCAACCAAAAGTTGAGAAGAACATTTGACCTCACCGTCAAGCATCTGTTAAACAAACAGGCATAAAACCCGAAGATGAGAAGAACATCTGACCTCGCCGTCACGTATTTGTTAAACAAACAGGCATCGAACCCGTAGGTCAGGTCAACACAAAGTTGAGAGGAACATTTGACGTCCCCGTCAAGTATCTGTTAAACAAACAGGCATCGAACCAGAAGAGCGGCTCAACCCGAAGATGAGAAGAACATCTGACCTCGCCGTCAGGCATCTGTTAAATATACAGGCATCGAACCCGAATGCCGGCTCAACAAGAACTTGAGAGGAACATTTGACCTCTCCGTGAGGCATCTGTTAAACAAACAGGAATCGATCCCGAAGGTCTGCTGAACACGAAGTTGAGAAGTTCATTTGACCTTGTCGTCAGGCATCTGTTAAACAAACAGGCATTGAACCCGGAGCCCGGCTCAACCCGAAGTTGAAAAGAACATCTAACCTCACCATGAGGCATCTGTTAAACAAACAAGCATCGAACCCGTAGGCCGTCTCAACCCGTAGTTGAGAAAAACATTCGACGTAGCCGTCAGGCATCTGTTAAACAAACAGGCATCGAACCGGAAGGTTGGCACAACACGAAGTTGAGAGAAACATCTGACCTCACCGTCAGGCAATTATTAAACAAACAGGCATCGAACCCGAAGGTCGGCTCAACACGAAGTTGAGAGGAACATCTGACCTCGCTGTCAGGCATCTGTTAAACAAACAGGCATCGAATTTGATGGCCAGCTCAACCCGAACTTGATAAGAAAATTAGACCTCGCCGTCAGGCATCTGTTTAATATACAGGCATCGAACCCGAATGTCGGCTCAACAAGAAGTTAAGAGGAACATTTGACCTCGCCGTTAGGCATCTGTTAAACAAACAAGCATCGAACCCGAAGGCCGACTGAACACAAAGTTGAGAGGAACATTTGACGTCCCCGTCAAGTATCTGTTAAACAAACAGGCATCGAACCAGAAGAGCGGCTCAACCCGAAGATGAGAAGAACATCTGACCTCACCGTCAGGCATCTGTTAAATATACAGGCATCGAACCCGAATGCCGGCTCAACAAGAAGTTGAGAGGAACATTTGACCTCGCCGTGAGGCATCTGTTAAATAAACAGGAATCGAACCCGAAGGTCTGCTGAACACGAAGTTGAGAAGTTCATTTGACCTCGTCGTCAGGCATTTGTTATAAAAACAGGCATTGAACCCGGAGCCCGGCTCAACCCGAAGTTGAAAAGAACATTTAACCTCACCGAGAGGCATCTGTTAAACAAACAAGCATCGAACCCGTAGGCAGTCTCAACCCGTAGTTGAGAAAAACATTCGACGTAGCCGTCAGGCGTCTGTTAAACAAACAGGCATCGAACCGGAAGGTTGGCACAACACGAAGTTGAGAGAAACATATGACCTCGCGGTCAGGTTTTTTTTAAACAAACAGGCATCAAACCCGAAGGCCGGCTCAACATGAAGTTTAGAGGAACATCTGACCTTGCTGTGAGGCATCTGTTAAACAAACAGGCATCGAATTTGATGGCCAGCTCAACCCGAACTTGATAAGAAAATTAGACCTCGCCGTCAGGCATCTGTTTAATATACAGGCATCGAACCCGAATGTTGGCTCAACAAGAAGTTAAGAGGAACATTTGACCTTGCCGTTAGGAATCTGTTAAACAAACAAGCATCGAACCCGAAGGCCGGTTGAACACAAAGTTGAGAGGAACATTTGACGTCCCCGTCAAGTATCTGTTAAACAAACAGGCATCGAACCAGAAGAGCGGCTCAACCCGAAGATGAGAAGAACATCTGACCTCTTCGTCAGGCATCTGTTAAATATACAGGCATCGAACCCGAATGCCGGCTCAACAAGAAGTTGAGAGGAACATTTGACCTCGCCGTGAGGCATCTGTTAAATAAACAGGCATCGAACCCGAAGGTCTGCTGAACACGAAGTTGAGAAGTTCATTTGACCTCGTCGTCAGGCATTTGTTATACAAACAGGTATTGAACCCGGAGCCCGGCTCAACCCAAAGTTGAAAAGAACATCTAACCTCACCGTGAGACATCTGTTAAACAAACAAGCATCGAACCCGTAGGCAGTCTCAACCCGTAGTTGAGAAAAACATTCGACGTAGCCGTCAGGCATCTGTTAAACAAACAGGCATCGAACCGGAAGGTTGGCACAACACGAAGTTGAGAGAAACATATGACCTCGCCGTCAGGCATTTATTAAACAAACAGGCATCAAACCCGAAGGCCGGCTCAACATAAAGTTGAGAGGAACATCTGACCTCGCTGTGAGGCATCTGTTAAACAAACAGGCATCGAACCAGAAGAGCGGCTCAACCCGAAGATGAGAAGAACATCTGACCTCGCCGCCAGGCATCTGTTAAATATACAGGCATCGAACCCGAATGCCGGCTCAACGAGAAGTTGAGAGGAACATTTGACCTCGCCGTGAGGCATCTGTTAAACAAACAAGCATCAAACCCGTAGGCCGTCTCAACCCGTAGTTGAGAAAAACATTCGACGTAGCCGTCAGGGATCTGTTAAACAAACAGGCATCGAACCGGAAGGTTGGCACAACACGAAGTTGAGAGAAACATCTGACCTCGCCGTCAGGCATTTATTAAACAAACAGGCATCGAACCCGAAGGCCGGCTCAACACGAAGTTGAGAGGAACATCTGACCTTGCTGTCAGGCATCTGTTAAACAAACAGGCATCGAATTTGATGGCCAGCTCAACCCGAACTTGATAAGAAAATTAGGCCTCGCCGTCTGGCATCTGTTTAATATACAGGCATCGAACCCGAATGTCGGCTCAACAAGAAGTTAAGAGGAACATTTGACCTCGCCGTTAGGCATCTGTTAAACAAACAAGCATCGAACCCGAAGGCCGGCTGAACACAAAGTTGAGAGGAACATTTGACGTCCCCGTCAAGTATCTGTTATACAAACAGGCATCGAACCAGAAGAGCGGCTCAACCCGAAGATGAGAAGAACATCTGACCTCGCCGTCCGGCATCTGTTAAATATACAGGCATCGAACCCGAATGCTGGCTCAACAAGAAGTTGAGAGGAACATTTGACCTCGCCGTTATTTCATGCATTTTTAATATTTTTTGTATATTTTCTCTTTTAATAGCTTTCTAATTCATTTTATGTTGATGCATAGTTTTGTAGAATTTTGTTTAGCTAGTTCCCTTTGAATTTTTAGGCCATTATTTTTAGGATAGTTAGATTAGGACATTAGCTCCCCTCTGAATTTATTCCATAATTTTGTGATTAATTTTTGATTAGTTTTGATTAGATGACTTTAGGTTGTGTAGATTTAGGTCAATCCTTAACATAGGTCCACAATAACACTAGACTTTTGGGTTTTTAGGTCAAGTTAGATATTGGGACATATAGGGTATTAAGGGTAGGTATATAGGATCCCCAGGAAATTATATTAGATTTTAATATAATAGTATACTATTTTTAATTGATTTTTGTAATTGATTGTTGTTTGTGTTGCCCTTGTGGGCTTGTATTTTGTTTTGCCTTGCTCTGTGGGCTTTTGCTTGCTTGGTGGGCTTGCTCTTGCTTTGTGGAGCATGGAAGAGCATAGTGGAAGACTTGAAGATTGAAGAAGGAGCTTGAGAGCTTGAAGACTTGTTTGTTTTGTTGTTGTTTTAGGGTTAGGAATTAAGTAGAGCTTAGACTTAGTTAATTTCTTTCTTAAACATGGATGGTATCTTTCACCTCCATTCTTCCCTATGATTCAAGGTCCTTCCATGGTATTCACCTCCCTCCTTTGGAGGGATAAGTGATGGTACCTAGGAAGTAGAACTTTTGAGGGAACCATTCTTTTGATGTTAAACCCTTATAGGCTACCTTTGGTGGTCAATAGGCAGTTTAATATCCTAGCTTATCCAGTTAAGTGATTTCTTCTGGTTTGAGTATCTTGAAGATGTTGGGCTTGAGTTTGAAGATGAAGACTTCATTGAAGAGTATGGAAGAGGATGATTCCTTGAGCATTGCCATTGTAGCTGAAGCTTGGAGAGCAAGAAGAGCAAGTTGATACTTGAAGATCCAGTAAAAATTGAGTGTAGAGCTGAGGCTTGAAGAACAGAGGATGAGTTGATGCTTACTCTGATGCAGTGAGATCCTGAAGGAATCAAGTTGATACTTGTGGTTAAGAGTGAAGCCTGAAGGTGGAATTGATTAAGGAGCTGAAGCTTGGAGAAGAGAGGATAAGTTGAAACTTATATTGAAGGGTTGAAACATGGAGAAGCAAATTGATATTTGTCATGAGAGATGGTAGCCTTGAAGGGTGATTGATGTCTGAAGACTGGATTGCTGTCAAAGGAGCTGAAGCTTGAGAGAGAGGAGTTGATCTGCTTTCTTGTTTGTTTTCTTTTCTGTATTGATGTGCCTTGTTTGACTTGCTTGATGCATTAGAATAAGTCCATATCTAGACTAACTTTAATCTAGGAGCATGATTGCACTAGAGGTTGAGTTGCTCCCTCTGCTTGTATTGTTACTGTATGACTTTGCTTGCGGGTATTCGGTAGAGCCCTGCTCCCTTGCCCATGTGGTTTATTTTGCTTGATAGCATGATTTTATTGTTACTGTATGATTGCAGTTTACTGTATTTTGCTTGATAGCATGTTGTTTTATTTTCCTCAGTATGATTACTCTTATTCATTCTGGATTGAGGTTGAGATGAGCTTGTGGAGGCTGCTGCCCCACACACATTTCCTCCCTCACTTGCATTGCATGCATTTTACAGTCATTTGCTGTTTACTGTTTAAGCTGATGCTTTATCTGTTTCTGTGTATCATTGACATGATCCCTTAGGACTCTCATTTCCTTTGATAAGGAAGTGATGATAGAACTTTAGGTTGAAACCTATGCATGATAACTTCTAGGAGTTCCCTGTTTCGAACCTCAACCATAGGATGAATCCTTGGCATGACAACAGTAGGACTTGATAGTCTCCCTTTAGTTGAGCCCTTTCTCTTCTCATCTCGAAACAGCTTAAGATACAGTAATCATGAATGATTTCTTTCGTACGTTACAAGCCTTAAGCTATCTGAGAAAGGATTGTTGGAGAGTCTCTTTTCAACAGTCTGGATGTTTAGTATGGCACCCTTTGGGTGACATGCGACGCATTCACTCTCAGGTCATAGTCTTTAGTGCGATTGAAATTGCAAACACAATAAAAAACACTTCTTTCGTAAAAGACAGAAAACAAACTTCAAACCTTTTTGCCCCGTGGGCCCATAATTCAAAGGAAAGCTTTTCTGAAGAAAAGAGTGTCGTTAAACTTCAGCGCCACCGCAAACAGGCTTTGTCCCTAACTGCTGGAACTGTTTGTTTAACCCTACTCGATAAAACAGATGAATCTGAATTCCCGTAATCCGTATTACCCTGAACTACGTAAGCTCTGATCTCTCAAGCCTGTTGAGAGTACGTAGGCACAATACTGACGTACTGGCGAGCCACCTTCCCCATAACCCGTAGTAGGTCGAACTACGTTGACTCTGATTTCTCATTCTCTGATGAGAATACATAGGCATAAAGCGCGATGCTTTGCCGAGTCATTTTCTTTTCTTTTCAGACCAGCCTTGATAGGTAGATAGATAAACCAACTCCTCCAGTAAACACAACAAGCGTGGATCCCGTCGAGTATGACGGACGTGAGGGGTGCTAATACCTTCCCCTTGCGTAACCGACTCCCGAACCCAGACAATGGTTGCGATGACCTTGTCTTACCCTATTCGTCAGGTTTTTCCGATCGTTTCCTTTCCCGCTCCGAGGGATAAATAACGAAAGGTGGCGACTCTTCTGTTCTGCCGACACCTTATTTTCGCGGAAGCGACAGCTGGCGACTCTGCTGGGGACTTGATAGTTTCCTGGGATCCAACGTCCCGTATGCGAGTCAGTTTGGGGATCCAACGTCCCCTGTGAGTGTCAATCCTAGCGCTTGTGTGATTACTTGGTGGGTTGTGTTTATTTATCGCATTTTTTCCCGCACTTTATTTTCAAGTATGATATGATTATCTGTGCTATTGTGGGAGGGGCATTCTGATGAGTGAGAAGCCAGACCCGGGCTTGAGTGAACATAACATTAGTTATGGAAATTAGTGGGCGCGTGTTTGCTTTGCAGACACTAGTGTCTCATGAAATCCACGCTCAGACGAGGTTCTCCCGGTTGGCTTCTCCTTCAACCCTTTGGGTTGAGACGGTTGTTGGTTTGGAGGATTGTCGACTCTGGGGACCGATCATTTGTGATTCAGCCGAGTCAGGCCGCTTCATGAGCTGGTGATGCCACACCTTCTGTATCGTATCACCCCTCTTGAATGTCTGTGACGCTGATGAACGCATAGGATGTCGAACTTGAGTCAGTTTAGGTCAATACCTGTGAGCAGGGTTGAGTTTGTTGCAGGAAACTTTGACCTTCAGACTACCTGGTTTTCTTGATAGTGAATCAGTTTTGTTGGTACCAGAGGTTCTCATCATCAGATATGATTGTTCTTGACAGAGCAGAGCTTTGGTCCTGTATCAGAGGACCTTATATGCAGATGAGTATTTGTTCTTGACAGAGCAGATTTATGATTGGGGTCTGAGGATCTCATCAGCAGATGTATGGGTGTTCTTGACAGAGTAGATTTTTGGTCCTGTATCAGAGGTCCTTATTATCAGATGTGTGTTCTTAACAGAGCAGATTTTTGGTCCTGTATCAGAGGTCCTTATTATCAGATGTTTGTTCTTGGCAGAGCAGACCTATGGTCCTATATGTGTGTGTTCTTGACAGAGCAGATTCGTGGTCCGATACCAGGGTTTTCTTATTATCAGATATAGTGGTTGTTCTTGACAGAGCAGCGTCATGGTTTTGTTGATACAGAATCTCCACAGCACAGTTGCCTTGATCTCCTGCTGCATGATTGCATTTTACATTGCTTTGCATACTCATTTGCATTTCATTAACGTGTGTCTGTGTTGCAGGTACCGTTTTCCCCGATCCAGGATTTCTTGCCTCCTATTGTATTGTTATGGGTCCTCTAAGGAAGACCGTGGCTTACAAGTTCCCTGCCCCTGATGTGGTTCGGCTGACCGGTTTGATTGCTTTAGCAGATGATTCTGTGAGAGATGAGTTCAGAAAATCCTACGGCAAATTGCTCAGTTTAGTTCGTAAACCTTCTGCGTTCGAGTTGAATGGGTTGCACGCTCTGCTGCAGTTCTACGACCCTCCGTTGAGGTGTTTCACTTTCCAGGATTTTGTTCTCGCACCCACGCTAGAGGAATATGCTGATTTGCTAGGTGTGCCTATCAAGAGGCAGATGCCTTTTATTCATATGGATGCTGAGCCTGATCTGGCTGGTCTAGCTCCTTCACTTCATCTGGATGCCTCCGAGTTGGTATTGTCTAGTTGGAACAAGGTTCCCGGGTTCTCCTTGCAGTTCTTAGTGGGAAAGGCTCAGCAGTGCGCCAAAGACGGATGTTGGGTCGCGTTCAACACCATTCTCGCTCTGTGCATATATGGCATCATTTTGTTCCCCAATATGCCCGATTTTGTAGACTTCGACGCATTTCATATCTTCGCATCAGGGAATCCAGTCCCTACCTTGATAGGGGATGTCTACCATTCCGTCCACTACAAAAACGAGAACAGGAGGGGCAAGAATGTCTCATGCTGTGTACCCTTGCTTTATAAATGGCTTGATAGTCATCTGCCCAAGAGGGGTCTTTTTGCTTCATCTGCAGTCAAAGCTGAGTGGTCCGAGCGTCTGATGAGTTTATCTGCAGAGGATATTGACTGGTTTGACAGAGATAGGTTGGGTACAGAGATTATCTTCAGCTGCAGCGGGTTTCCGAACGTGCCTTTGATAGGCAGGAAAGGCTGTATAAACTACAATCCGTCTTTGCTGGTCCGACAGTTCGTGTATGCTTTGAGAGCTCCGCCGAAGGATGAAGAGGTACAGGAATCTCTGTACCTCACTGGTCTTCTGGAAGGGGATCTGTTATCTAGGCTTCAGCGCGCCTGGAATGGCATCAGTAAGAGGGGAAAACCATTGCTGGGGAGAAGTAATAATCAAGCCTACCCTCTGTATATGGCTTGGATCAGAGCCAGAGCAGATGCTATAGGGATGCCGTTTCCTCATGCCAAGCCAGAAAGCCCTCCAATGGTTGAAGAGCCTACTACTGCGCCCATTCAGTAGCATAATCAGGTGTTAGCTGAGCGAGATGAATTGAAGCGGGCAAATGAGGAACTGGAGAAAGAATTGGCTCAGCTCCGAAGCGAGAGGAATGAAGTCGTTCATTCCTTCAAGAGGCAAACAGAGCTTGTGAACCGGCTGGGGACAGACCTGACTAAGCAAATAGCCGAGCGCGAACGCATGGGTCAAGACTTCAAACTGTCAACGATGTACTGGCTACAAAGAAGCAACACTTGGACGAAGCGTATCGGAGGATATCCAAGTTTAACCAGCACTGGAAGGCCTCCCTAGCCAACAGGAAGGAACGGGAGGATAAGCTGATGCTACAGATCTCCAAGCTGGAGGCCCAGGTGAAGGCCAGTGAGAAGAGGTTTGATGAAGAAACCGCTCGCAGATACGCCGCCAAAGGCCAGCTCAACAGAGCTCTAGCTAACCTGAAGGAGCGCAAACTGACGTTTGAGTCCAAGAAGCGGAAGTTAGAAGATTGTTTCGGCGAAGGAGCATGGGAAGATTCGGTCGAAGGTCTTCAGTACACCATTGTGCAAAGGGAATTACTCGTCGAAGGGTTACTCACTCTGCCTGATCATCCAGAAACGAAGGAGTTGTTAGAAGAGTATCGCGCCCGTGGCCGTACTTGACTATTTGTATTCCTTTTGTTTTGATCATTGTTGTATGATGACCATCACCAGGCTTGTTGGCTGAGGTCACGCTATTGATTCATCTTGTACTCGCTGACGTTGTGTACTGCCTTGATGGGCTTTCTTTATATATGAGATTGTTATTTTCATGATTGGACTCAGACTTCTTCTTATTATCAGCACTGGCACTCAGGCACTAGGATCGGGGGAAATCTCCCCAACACACAGACACACGTTTGCATTTGCATGAAGCATTTGCATAACAAGCACTTTGTTGTTTTTCCTAACCCTTTTGTGTTTTCAAGGTTGTTTCAGGTTGTTTCAGGTTATTCCAGGATTGATCAGAGACCTATCCACCGCTATCCGACTAGAGCTAATCAAACCAGGATCATGGAGCAAGTGCAAACTGATGTTCAGGAACTCCGCGAAAGAATGGATCGCTTCATGGAGCTCATGCAAGCAGTCGTCAATGGCCAGGATCAGCTCAGAACTTTGGTCCAGCCTCTGATTTCAAGGGTTGATAGCAATGGCGTACTCCATGGTGGGACTGTGCCTACTCCTCCACCAGTTGAAACTCCACAGAATGGTGTTCCCGTGAACGGGGGAAACGGCAGCGCCAACAGCAATGTGATGGCCAACATCGGACTCAATACGACGGGCGTCGGTAATGGGAGTCTGGGAGCTAATGTCAATGTTGGGCTGGGCAACGACAATGCAGGTGTCGGGAATCTGTTTGGGCCTTAGCCATGGCTAGAGGATCGTCAGGATGATGTGTTCTCTCATAGAGGTGTTGAAGGGGAGCTGAATGCTGAAGCACGACTTAGATTCAGGGCACTTGAAGATAAGATGAGAGATATCGAGAATCAGAATACTTTGGGCGTTGATATGTCCAAATTGGGACTAATTGTCGATTTCAAGGTGCCTCCCAAGTTCAAGGTACCTGACTTTGAAAAATATAAGGGCACCACTTGCCCTCGCGTCCACCTAAGATCGTACTACAGAAAAATGTCTGCTCATTCTGAGGACGAGAAGTTGCTGATGCACTTCTTTCAAGACAGCCTTTCCGGGCCATCCCTCGAGTGGTACATGAGTTTGGAGCCTACCAGTGTGCGCACGTGGAAGGATCTTGCTGAAGCATTTGTGCACCACTACCAATACAATAGCGACTTGGTCCCGAACCGAGTCCAACTGCAGAATCTGTCGCAGAGGAACAATGAAGGGTTTAAGGAGTACGCCCAGCGGTGGTGTGAGTTGGCAGCCAGGGTTCAGCCGCCGATGGTTGAACGTGAGCTCATGCAGATGTTCGTAGCCACCCTCCCAGGGGTTTACTATGAGAAGTTGGTCAGCGGTATGTCCGGAACCTTCTCAGATCTCATTATCACGGGTGAGCACATCGAAAATGGGATCAAGCTCGGGAAAATTCAAGGTGATTCATCCTCAGCTGGAGGCGGAAAGAAACCTTATAGTGGCAAAAGACGAGAAGGAGAAGCGAGCGCTGTGACCAACGCTCGAAGGAAGGGTAGAGGTCCTCACCAGCAGGTGGCCAGTATAACTATCCCGACAGTTCAACAGCAGCAGCAGCAGCAACCGAATCAACAGGGATACAGAAAGTACCAGAATCGGGCACCTCTGTCGAACCGTCACCTCGAGACACCGCCCATGTTGTACGCGCAACTATTGCAGACCTTGCTTCAGCTACAGTTGATCCAGAAGAGGATGCTGGCTCCCTTGACAGGGGCACCTCCGCCAGGTTATGACGCAAATGCAACTTGTGAATTTCACTCAGGGGCACCAGGCCACACAATAGGGAATTGCAAAGCCTTCAAGCACAAGGTGCAGGACATGGTGGATGCCAAGATCATCAACTTCTCGGATAATGTGCCAAATGTCACGAAGAAACCTATGCCGAATCATAGGGGAGGTGGACTGAACGCCATTATCGAAGATGAGAGTTTATGCGGTTGATTAAAAAGAGTGACTACAAGATTGTAGATCATCTCCATCAGACGCCCTCGAAGATTACCATTCTGAACTTGTTGTTGTGTTCTAAAGCACACCGCAACGCACTGCTGAAGGTGTTGAACGCCGCCTATGTACCGCAGGAAATATCGGTAAATCAGCTAGAAGAGGTCGTAGCCCACGTAAATGCTGGAAATGGGTTAGGGTTCACTGACCTGGAGCTGACGCCAAAGGGGAGGAACCACAATAGCGCCCTGCACATCTCGATAGAGTGTAGGGGCACGATTATGTCGCACGTGTTGGTGGACACGGGTTCGTCACTTAATGTTCTTCCGAAGAAGGCATTAATGAAGTTGGATACTCGTGGAGTGATTTGCACACCCAGTGATCTGGTTGTGAAGGCGTTCGATGGAACCAAATGCCACGTTTTCGGGAAGGTGACCCTGCCAATCCAAGTTGGTCCGGAAACGTTCGACGCGGTCTTTTATATTATGGACATCATGCCTGCCTACAGTTGTCTCTTTGGCCGGCCATGGATCCATGCTGCTGGTGCCGTGACCTCCACATTGCACCAGAAACTCAAATATGCTGTCGGGGGTAGCATCGTAATTGTGTGTGGCGAGGAAGACATAATGGTGATCCATTTGTCGTCCTTCAAGTATGTTGAGATGGATGGGGAAATCCATGAAACCCTGTGCCAAGCGTTCGAAGCTGTCAAAGTGAAGGACGTAGCTCCTGTAGTCACGGAAAAGCCAGAGATGACTCTCTCCTCATTCAAGGAAGCTCGGGCTGTTGTCCAAGCCGGATCTACCCCAGGCTGGGGGCGAATTTTGGAGATACCTAACAAGCAAGACAAGTTTGGGTTGGGATATTCTCCTGGAGCTGAAGCTTCTTCTTCTAGCAGTGCGTCGCGAGGTAAGGGGCCGATCCAGTTTACCAGTGGCGGAGTGATTTTCGAAAGCATCAACGCGGTGTCTAAAGACAGCGGAGATAGCGACTGTGACCTCGACTCTTGGATCCAGCCAAGCAAGCCAGGCGAGGGCCTCAACAATTGGTCCGTCAAGGATATCATCCAGATGACAAGCGAAGAGTAATGATTTACTTTTTCCAATCATTGTACAACCCTATGTCCTACCCGGGGCATAGTGGTTTTATTGTCAGGGCCTTGTTGGATTATGTACATGCATTTTGTTAATAAATCAAAGGCGTTTTTCTTCGTATTCAAATATTGTGATCTCTGTTATTCCTGTTTTATATTTGTTTTGAAAAACAATAAAATGGCAATGGGGTTTGTGCTAACCTGCACATCCTTGTTTTAAGCTTAACCCTTGTTATTACAGGATCCACATAGCATATGACATCGACTCTGGACCTTCTACGGCTTACTTCGACTTCGATTGCCCGACCTATCAAGCCGAAGAAGAGATTGATGAAGACGAAGACCTTCCTGAAGAGTTGGCCCGCTTGTTGAAACAAGAGGAGAAAGTTATTCTGCCTCATGAAGAGGAGATTGAGATCGTGAATCTGGGTTCTGAAGAACTCGTCAGAAACATCAGGATAGGGGCTGCACTGCAAAGTGATGTCAAGCAGAGATTGGTCGAGATGCTGAGAGAGTATAGTGACGTCTTTGCTTGGTCATACGAAGATATGCCCGGGCTTGATACTGACATCGTGGTCCACCACTTGCCGCTGCGATAAGATTGTCCTCCCGTTAAGCAGAAGCTTAGGAGGACGAGACCAGATATGGCCGTTAAGATCAAAGAAGAAGTGCAAAAACAGCTTGATGCTGGCTTCTTAGCGGTCACTACTTACCCTCTGTGGGTCGCCAACATAGTGCCTGTACCGAAGAAGGACGGTAAGGTGCGAATGTGCGTCGATTATCAGGATTTGAATAGGGCGAGCCCTAAAGATGATTTCCCGCTGCCTCATATCGATGTGTTGGTCGACAACACAACCCAGTTCTCCGTGTTTTCATTCATGGATGACTCCTCCGGTTACAACCTGATCAAGATGGCGCCGGAGGACATGGAGAAAACTACGTTTATCACTCCCTGGGGAACATTCTGCTACAAGGTAATGCCTTTCGGTCTGAAGAACGCATGGGCCACTTACCAACGAGCAGTGGTTACTTTGTTTCATGACATGATTCATCATGAGATTGAATTCTATGTTGATGACATGATTGCGAAGTCCCGAACGGAGGAAGGACATCTGGTCAATTTGCTGAAGCTTTTTGAGAGGCTTAGGAAGTTCAGGTTGAGGCTGAATCCTAACAAGTGTACTTTCGGAGTACGGTCCGGAAAGTTACTGGGGTTTATCGTGAGTGAAAGAGGCATCGAGGTTGATCCTGCGAAGATTAAAGCGATACAAGAAATGCCAGTGCCAAAAACAGAAAAAGAAGTTCGTGGTTTCTTGGGCTGAATAAACTACATTGCAAGGTTTATCTCTCAGCTCACGGCCACGTGTGAACCGATGTTCAAGCTTTTAAAGAAAGATCAGGCGATTATCTAGAATGAGGATTGCTAGAAGGCATTTGACAAGATAAAGCAGTATCTTTAGGAACCTCCAATCTTGATACCCCCAGTGGCTGGACGGCCACTAATCATGTACATGACAGTTCTTGAGAATAGTATGGGGTGTGTTCTCGGTCAGCACGACGAGACGGGCAGAAAGGAGCATGCCATTTACTATTTGAGTAAGAAGTTCACTGACTGTGAATCTCGTTACTCGATGCTGGAGAAAACATGTTGTGCACTAGCCTGGGCTGCCAAACGTTTACAACAGTACATGCTCAACCACACCACTATGCTAATTTCGAAGATGGATCCGATCAAGTACGTCTTCGAGAAGCAAGCGCTTTCGGGCAGGATTGCCAGATGGCAAATGGTGTTGACGGAATATGACATTCAGTATGTTTCCCAGAAGGCCATCAAGGGAAGCGTATTGTCTAATTACCTTGCCGAACAGCCGATCGAGGATTACCAGCCGATGAAATTTGAATTCCATGATGAGGATATCATGTTTCTCAAAACAAAAGATTGCGATGAACCGTTGCCCGACGAGGGGCCGGATAGGAAATCCCAGTGGAAATTGATATTTGACGGGGCGGTTAATTCCTACGGAAGTGGCATTGGGGTGATCATCACGACTCCCCACAGATCCCACATCCCGTTCACTGCGAGACTGACGTTTCCAGTCACCAATAATGAAGCGGAGTACGAAGCATGCATCATGGGTCTAGAAGAAGCAATTGATTTGAGAATCAAGAACCTAGACGTATATGGTGACTCGGCGCTTGTGATTAACCAGATTAAAGGGGAGTGGGAGACTCGTCAATCGAATTTGGTGACGTACATGAATTATGCCAGAAGGCTACTTCCGTTCTTTGATCGAGTGGAACTCCATCATGTGCCCAGAGCAGAAAATCAGATGGCTGATGCCTTAGCCACGTTGGCTTCAATGTATAAAGTCAATTTTTGGAATGAAGCTCCAAGAATTGTCCTTTCTCGTCTTGATAGACCTGCATTCGTCTTTGCGATCGAGGAAGCCGCCGACGGCAAGCCATGGTTCCATGACATCCAGACCTTCCTTATGACTAAGGAGTATCCCGTGGGAGCGTCAACCCAGGATAAGAAGACTCTAAGGAGGCTGTCTGGAAATTTTTATATCAATCCTGATGGAGTTTTGTATAGGAGAAACCACGATCTTGTGCTACTCAGATGCGTAGATGAGAAAGAGGCGAGTATGCTCATGGAAGAAGTCCATGAAGGCACATTTGGTACGCACGCCGGCGGGCATGCTATGACGAGGAAGATCCTAAGAGCAGGATACTACTGGCTGACGATGGAATCAGATTGCTTTAAATTCGCAAGGAGATGTCATAAATGCCAGATTTATGCTGATAAAGTTCATGTGCCGCCGTGCCCGTTAAATGTCATGTCCTCCCCGTGGCCGTTCTCCATGTGGGGCATCGACATGATAGGCAAGATCGAGCCCACTGCATCTAATGGTCATCGCTTCATTCTAGTAGCTATCGACTACTTCACCAAGTGGGTGGAGGCAGCCTCATATGCTAATGTCACCAAGCAGGTGGTGGCTAAATTCATAAAGAGGGACATCATCTGTCGTTACGGAATTCCCGAGCGGATCATTACTGATAATGGTTCGAATCTGAATAACAAGATGATGAAGGAGCTGTGCCAGAGTTTCAAGATTGAACACCACAACTCATCTCCTTACCGGCCGAAGATGAATGGAGCCGTTGAAGCGGCCAATAAGAACATTAAGAAGATGGTTCAGAAGATGGTTGTGACCTACAAAGATTGGCACGAGATGCTACCATTTGCACTACACGGTTATCGTACGCCGGTACGTACATCAACCGGGGCAACTCCTTTCTCCTTAGTGTACGGTATGGAAGCTGTCCTGCCGTTAGAAGTGGAGATCCCTTCTTTACGAGTTTTGGTTAACGTGAAACTCGACGTGGCAGAATGGATTAAGAACCGACTGAACCAACTCAACCTGATGGAAGAGAAGAGGTTAGCATTGATTGCGCATGGTCGTCTGTACCAAAGCCGAATGAAGAAAGCTTATGACAAGAAGGTGCGTCCTAGAAGCTTTCAGACGGGTGATCTCGTCCTGAAGAAGATTCTTCCTCCACACTCCGATCACCGGGGCAAGTGGACTCCCAATTACGAAGGTCCGTACGTCGTCAGCAAGGTCTTCTCGGGAGGAGCGTTGTTTTTATCCACGATGGATGGTGAAGATTTTGCATCCCCGGTGAACGCAGACGCAGTTAAAAAAATACTTTGCTTGAAAGCGACCCGCTGGACAGTAAAAAGAGAGTCCAGGCAAAAATGGGGCATCCCGGCAAACCATAAAAAAGGAAAAAGGTTCGGCCAAAAATTAGGGATATAAAAGGAAAAATGTACACCCGCAAAGTCAAAAACCCGGATGGGCGACTTTGGCAAAAAAGGGTATCCCGGTGAACTGAAAACCCGCAAAGGGCGGTTCACGCAAAAGTTAGGGATTTGAAAAAAGCAAATGACTGCGTTCCGCGGATGGACTTTCTTTGTTTAATGGTTTGGAAGACCTGAGGGCCGTTCATCTGAATCAATCTCTTCTGAAGCTGAAGCGTCGGAGAAGTATCGAAGTTGAGTGGGTCATAGAGGGATCAACTCATGGTGTTCGTCCACGCCTCGTTGCCGACATTTGTATATACTGATGTATATTTATGTTATATTTTTTGCGCGGCTTCCTCCTTCCAGGGGCTTGCATCTGTTGTAAAACATTTTTACCCATTCAGGGGGTTGTTATCAATAAAATGTATACTATTCAGCAATTCTATTTGTCTGTTTAGCATTTACCTATTTTGTTTGCGAAAAAGAACGCCGATGTTTTTGATAAAATGCGCATACATAAACTTACTGGCCTAGGCCGCTGATTGTTGAAACAATGAATTACTTGAACGTTGTCGCAAGATAATAACCTTGATAGGTCCTTTTGAGAAGGGTATCTTGTCTGTTTGTTTGTGTTGTTACACGTGTAGCATATTCCAGACAGTGCGCCGTGCGCATCCCCAAGCAGGATGATTCCTCCTTCTCCAGCAAAGTTCAGCAGCCTCTCCCCGCAGAGTCTGAACACGAGATCGTGAGCATTGATATGTCTCCCCAGGAAAAGAAGATTCTCTCCCCGATCAGATGCATCCTGAAGGAACATCATCTCCTCAGCTGAGTCATTCACCGAAGTGTGCAGCAACTGATGGTTCAAGACTGAAGTCTCCAGCGGAATCGAGGTTCCCCACAGAGTCGTAATCTCTCCAGCAAGCAGAATGATTTCTTCTTCCTCAGCCAAGTTTGCAGATCCCCAAGAGAGTCGAGTCCTTGGAAGCCGCTCAGGCCATGATTGGTTTTCCCCAGTGGAGTGTTGAATAGCTGATGCTGTGTTTCCCCGCCGGAGCCGTTATCTCCAGGGAAGTAGCCGTGAAGGCCGTGCAGTTTATTCCCGCGATTGACATCGTTTTCCCTCAGCAGGTCCAGGTTCTCGTAGAGCTTCGTCCCCCTGCAGCAGTCAAATGAAGTTCACTTCCCCACAACACCTGATTGGGATTGGCGTGACCTTGTTCTCCTCAGCAGGATGATTCCTTCCCCCTATCTGAGTGGTTCTTTCTCCTTGACAGGAGGATTCTCCCTTCGGCATTTATTTTGCTGGCGGGATCGCATCATTTTGCATGACTGCATAGCATTTATCATAAACGCGTAGCATTTCCACCGTGTGGAGCATTGCGCCATTGCCGAAGCATATGCATAATAAGCATGATCTAGGTTGTTACCGTTCTTGTTTTGCAGGTGTTCCGCCGCAGAATTGCTCAAGATGATTCTTGAATTCTCCCCAACAGAGTCGCTTTCTCAAAATGATTCTTGAATTCCCCAGCAAGGTCGTTTGCTTAAGATGATTCTTAAAATCCACAGTGCAGTCGCCAGAGTTGGTGGCTCAAGTTGATGCTTAGAGTCCCCATTAGAATGTTTGCTCAGGATGATTCCTGAAATCTCCAGAGTTGTTTGGTTCAGGATGATTCTTGAAGTCCCCGGCAAAGCTATTTGTCCAAGATGATTCTTGAAGTCCTCAGCAGAGTTGATTCATCCAGAATGATTCTTGGATCCCCGAAGCAGAGTTACTTGATAGTTCTCCAGAATCCCCAGCGGAGATGTGTCATCCCCAGCAGGTTTCTGAACAGCGAAGTTGAAACTTCCCCTGAAGACTTGATGATTGAAGTCCGACCGTGCTAACAAAGTAGTTCTCTTAGTTAATGCAGAGTGCCCGATGGCAAAAGATTGGATATCCCCGAGCGGTTCATGATTGACCAAGAATTTTGTTCCCGACTTACTGATGAAGTCCGACTGATGCTCGAAAATTTCTTTGAATGCCCGACGGCATGATTAATTTGATTGTTGACCTGATGAGTCCCGAGGAAGCTTGATGCCTGACGGCATGATCGACCATGTATCTCCGGTTACCGTGTGACCAATTCCCCAGCTAGTGCCGTGCAACTGGCATGTCAGTTTTCGAAGATTTGTTCCCATCAGAGTACCGTGTACTGGTGCAGTTGGCAAATTTCCGGGTTGTTGGTATTCAACCGTCTCGTACCATGATTGGTTGAGATCCGTTCTCTTCTCACCCAGTCAGGTTCAATCCGTTTGAATAGGGGCAGCTGTTGCACCCCAAAATTTGACCAACATTTCTTTACCTAGCTTATGTTTCATTTCATTCACATTAGCATTATCATTTGCATTTCATTGACATGTGTGCAGGAGATCAAGAGGTATGATTACCAATCAAGAGCACCACAAGACTTTGAAGCTAGCCAAGAAGTTTATTCAAGTGCTCAAGGGTTGATATCCTTGTCAGAGAAGTTCAAAGATCCTCAGAGAGGGTGGTTGAAACCAAGTGTGTATGCCTCCTAACTTGAGAGTTGTGGGAGCTCCTCAAATGATTCTGAAGCCAAGAATGTGGACTTGAAGCCTTGAGAGAGCTTATGAGATGTCTTGAAAGCCATCATGAAGCCTAGAGAGGTCATTGTGCAAGATTAAGAAGCCTCAGCCATGAGTGGTTTAATTAGGGTTTGACTGGGTCAACCCTAGGTCAACTGATGATTTGGAGAGGGTTGAGACCCAATTCAAGATCCATGTGATCATGGATGGATGCATTGAGATGTTATAAGGATGATTCCAAGGTCAACTCATCATGATTGAAGAGTTTGAGAAGTTTCAAGCTAGGGTTTCTAAGGCTTGACAGTGTAAAATCCCCTAGTTTGACCCCTATCTTCAAGGCAGTTTAGCTCAAGATGTGATTGTCATCTCATCTTTCCCCCAACATGAATGTTGTAGAGCTTTCTCTTAGCTTTAATTTGAGTACTATAAGTCCTTGATAGGATTTGTAGAGCTCAAGTTATGACTTTGACAAGTTACAGGTCATCTGAGGTATGTGAATTTGGGAACTTGAAAGTTACCCAACTTGCATCCAACGTTTACCCAAGAAGGATGATTCCTATGAACTTTTGGTCAACAAGAATGTTGTTCCTTATCTTCTTATATTTCTAGAGAGTACTATAAGTCCTTGATAGGATTTGTAGAACTCAAGTTATGGCTTTGACAAGTCAAGGGCATTTTGGTCATTTGGAGATTACAAGTCATTTCAAGCATAAGGCCATAACTCCTATTTCCAAACTTCAAATGGAAAAATCTTCAACATCAAACTTGCTTAAAATGATGTTTTAAGGCTAGTAAGGAGGTCATGAGATGTTGAAAAGGCTTGTAGCTCAAAGTGATAAAAATGACCTAAAATGGAGGCATAAGTTAAATAAGTCAAAGTTGGAAATTAAAATTTTCAAGCTACACATCCAAACCATGGCATGTAATATACCATTTTGACTCTAGAAAGCATTTTAGAAACAATGGTTCAGCCACATTTTTGATTTGATGCCTAAATCATGGACTTACTTTGGAAAATGATTGCTTGCATATTAAGGTACATGTGCAAAACACAAGGAAAATCAATACACAAGCTAGCAAAGTATCCTAACATATCATGCATCTCATCTAAGGAGATTTTCAAATGAGATACAAGTGCTGCAATGAGCCAAACACAAGTTGGTACATGAGATGGATTGAAATCAAAAACTCATGACATGAGAATCTCAAATTCTCATTGGATGATTCCAGAAAGTTCTGGATGGTTTAGAACCATCCTATATAGTGATTAGAACTTGCTCAGATGCAAGGTTGGTGAGAGATTAGAGAGGAGAGTGAGATTGCCATTTCATTTTCTTCCATTGCAAGTTGAAACCAATTTCTATATTCCACACCATTTCCGTTGATTCTTTCAATCCTAACATCTTCCATTGATCATACTGAATGTGTGCATACCAAATTGAGAGCAAGATCACAAAGAATTGAGAAGATAGCATTTGGATTTTGGGAGCTGCAAGTCACTATCGGATTTGGAGATTCAAGCTTCTTGGATCGAATCTTTTGCAAACAGAAGCACTAACATCAATCAAGGAGTGATTCTGAAGAGTTTGAGGTGTTGAATTGAAGATTTGATCTACCTGTTACTCAGAAATTTCCAGGTTTGCAACTTTTACCCTACACCCTAATTTAAGCATAATTAGTTAGATTTGTTAGGTTAGAATGGTTAGAGATGGTTAAGAGATGGATTCTGGAAAGTTTGAGGGCATTTGGTGAGGTTTGAGTTAGTGACACCAATTTTGTTTTGATCAAGAACACGATGTATAGTGAGATATAACATGAGTTTAATAGCAAGATTTAACCAGTGTGAGGTGGTGATCATTCTGAGCCAATCAATTTCAAGAATCGTTAAAGTTGAAGTTTGAGCATAGTTTTGATCTTGGATCGGGTTTAGAGATTGAGGATGATTCTTTGAATTGAAAGGTGATGGTCATGATCAGCATGAAATTTAGAGTGTTCTAGGGTTTTAAATCTTGGATTTCGGGCAAGAATTGAGGTGATACGATTGTGGTGAAGAGGCACTATGAAGCTCTGTTTCCATGGCTTCTTCATTCCAAACCCTGGCTGAAGGAAGAAGATAAGGTCATGGCCGTTGGATGAAGCAAGGACCCGTTGACTGGGATCAGATCTAAAGGCTGAGGTTTAATCTCACGGTTGAAGAGGGAAGTCTGAAACAACCAAACGTTGCGTTTCATTTATTCTTTCGTTTGGGCTTAAGTTGACTTTGATAATCACACCCCCTCTCGTGGCCCAATCATGATATGAACTAGTTTTCTTTACTAAGTGCACCGCGTGTTTTTCCTTTTTCTTTATATTTTTGAGTTGGTTTTCTGATTAAATCATGGGCCTAGCGCGCATTACTGATGGCACCCCCATTTCAAGCCCATTCTCATATTGAACTGCACTGGATTACTAATTGCACCAATTATTTTCACATTTCATTTTATTTTCTCCATTTTATTTTAAACTTTGGAAAATCATGTAAAATAGAAAATTAATGATTTTTACGTGGGAGTTTTTTCTCCTATTTCACATTGATGTCTAGAAAATTATAAAATCAAAACATTTGCATTTAATGCATTTTTAATATTTTTTGTATATTTTCTCTTTTAATAGCTTTCTAATTCATTTTATGTTGATGCATAGTTTTGTAGAATTTTGTTTAGCTAGTTCCCTTTGAATTTTTAGGCCATTCTTTTTAGTATAGTTATATTAGGACTTTAGCTCCCCTATGAATTTATTCCATAATTTTGTGATTAATTTTTGATTAGTTTTGATTAGATGACTTTAGGTTGTGTAGATTTAGGTCAATCCTTAGCATAGGTCCACAATAACACTAGACTTTTGGGTTTTTAGGTCAAGTTAGATATTGGGACATATAGGGTATTAAGGGTAGGTATATAGGATCCCCTAGAAATTATATTAGATTTTAATATAATAGTATACTATTTTTTAATTGATTTTTGTAATTGATTGTTGTTTGTGTTGCCCTTGTGGGCTTGTATTTTGTTTTGCCTTGCTCTGTGGGCTTTTGCTTGGCTTGGTGGGATTGGTCTTGCTTTGTGGAGCATGGAAGAGCATAGTGGAAGACTTGAAGATTGAAGAAGGAGCTTGAGAGCTTGAAGACTTGTTTGTTTTGTTGTTGTTTTAGGGTTAGGAATTAAGTAGAGCTTAGACTTAGTTAATTTCTTTCTTAAACATGGATGGTATCTTTCACCTCCATTCTTCCCTATGATTCAAGGTCCTTCCATGGTATTCACCTCCCTCCTTTGGAGGGATAAGTGATGGTACCTAGGAAGTAGAACTTTTGAGGGAACCATTCTTTTGATGTTAAACCCTTATAGGCCACCTTTGGTGGTCAATAGGCAGTTTAATATCCTAGCTTATCCAGTTAAGTCATTTCTTCTGGTTTGAGTATCTTGAAGATGTTGGGCTTGAGTTTGAAGATGAAGACTTCATTGAAGAGTATGGAAGAGGATGATTCCTTGAGCATTGCCATTGTAGCTGAAGCTTGGAGAGCAAGAAGAGCAAGTTGATACTTGAAGATCCAGTAAAAATTAAGTGTAGAGCTGAGGCTTGAAGAACAGAGGATGAGTTGATGCTTACTCTGATGCAGTGAGATCCTGAAGGAATCAAGTTGATACTTATGGTTAAGAGTGAAGCCTGAAGGTGGAATTGATTAAGGAGCTGATGCTTGGAGAAGAGAGGATAAGTTGAAACTTATGTTGAAGGGTTGAAACCTGGAGAAGCAAATTGATATTTGTCATGAGAGATGGTAGCCTTGAAGGGTGATTGATGTCTGAAGACTGGATTGCTGTCAAAGGAGCTGAAGCTTGAGAGAGAGGAGTTGATCTGCTTTCTTGTTTGTTTTCTTTTCTGTATTGATGTGCCTTGTTTGACTTGCTTGATGCATTAGAATAAGTCCATATCTAGACTAACTTTAATCTAGGAGCATGATTGCACTAGAGGTTGAGTTGCTCCCTCTGCTTGTATTATTACTGTATGGCTTTGCTTGCGGGTATTCGGTAGAGCCCTGCTCCCTTGCCCATGTGGTTTATTTTGCTTGATAGCATGATTTTATTGTTACTGTATGATTGCAGTTTACTGTATTTTGCTTGATAGCACGTTGTTTTATTTTCCTCAGTATGATTACTCTTATTCATTCTGGATTGAGGTTGAGATGAGCTTGTGGAGGCTGCTGCCCCATACACATTTCCTCCCTCACTTGCATTGCATGCATTTTACAGTCATTTGCTGTTTACTGTTTAAGCTGATGCTTTATCTGTTTCTGTGTATCATTGACATGATCCCTTAGGACTCTCATTTTCTTTGATAAGGAAGTGATGATAGAACTTTAGGTTGAAACCTATGCATGATAACTTCTAGGAGTTCCCTGTTTCGAACCTCAACCATAGGATGAATCCTTGGCATGACAACAGTAGGACTTGATAGTCTCCCTTTAGTTGAGCCCTTTCTCTTCTCATCTCGAAACAGCTTAAGATACAGTAATCATGAATGATTTCTTTCGTACGTTACGAGCCTTAAGCTATCTGAGAAAGGATTGTTGGAGAGTCTCTTTTCAACAGTCTGGATGTTTAGTATGGCACCCTTTGGGTGACATGCGACGCATTCACTCTCAGGTCATAGTCTTTAGTGCGATTGAAATTGCAAACACAATAAAAAACACTTCTTTCGTAAAAGACAGAAAACAAACTTCAAACCTTTTTGCCCCGTGCGCCCATAATTCAAAGGAAAGCTTTTCTGAAGAAAAGAGTGTCGTTAAACTTCAGCGCCACCGCAAACAGGCTTTGTCCCTAACTGCTGGAACTGTTTGTTTAACCCTACTCGATAAAACAGATGAATCTGAATTCCCGTAATCCGTATTACCACGAACTACATAAGCTCTGATCTCTCAAGCCTGTTGAGAGTACGTAAGCACAATACTGACGTATTGGCGAGCCACCTTCCCCATAACCCATAGTAGGTCGAACTACGTTGACTCTGATTTCTCATTCTCTGATGAGAATACGTAGGCATAAAGCGCGACGCTTTGCCGAGTCATTTTCTTTTCTTTTCAGACCAGCCTTGATAGGTAGATAGATAAACCAACTCGTCCAGTAAACACAACAAGCGTGGATCCCGTCGAGTACGACGGACGTGAGGGGTGCTAATGCCTTCCCCTTGCGTAACCGGCTCCCGAACCCAGACAATGGTTGCGATGACCTTGTCTTACCCTATTCGTCAGGTTTTTCCGATCGTTTCCTTTCCCGCTCCGAGGGATAAATAACAAAAGGTGGCGACTCTTCTGTTCTGCTGGCACCTTATTTTCGCGGAAGCGACAGCTGGCGACTCTACTGGGGACTTGATAGTTTCCTGGGATCCAACGTCCCGTATGCGAGTCAGTTTGGGGATCCGACCTCCCCTGTGAGAGTCAATCCTAACGCTTGTGTGATTACTTGGTGGGTTGTGTTTATTTATCGCATTTTTTCCCGCACTTTATTTTCAAGTATGATATGATTATCTGTGCTGTTGTGGGAGGGGCATTCTGATGAGTGAGAAGCCAGACCCAGGCTTGAGTGAATATAGCATTAGTTATGGAAATTAGTGGGCACGTGCTTGCTTTGCAGACACTAGTGTCTCATGAAATCCACGCTCAGACGAGGTTCTCCCGGTTGGCTTCTCTTTCAACCCTTTGGGTTGAGACGGTTGTTGGTTTGGAGGATTGTCGACTCTGGGGACCGATCATTTGTGATTAAGCCGAGTCAGGTCGCTTCATGAGCTGGTGATGCCACACCTTCTGTATCGTATCACCCCTCTTGAATGTCTGTGACGCTGATGAACGCATAGGATGCCGAACTTGAGTCAGTTTAGGTCCATACCTGTGAGCAGGGTTGGGTTTGTTGCAGGAAACTTTGACCTTCAGACTACCTGGTTTTCTTGATAGTGAATCAGTTTTGTTGGTACCAGAGGTTCTCATCATCAGATATGATTGTTCTTGACAGAGCAGAGCTTTGGTCCTATATCAGAGGACCTTATATTCAGATGAGTATTTGTTCTTGACAGAGCAGATTTATGATTGGGGTCTGAGGATCTCATCAGCAGATGTATGGGTGTTCTTGACAGAGCAGATTTTTGGTCCTGTATCAGAGGTCCTTATTATCAGATGTGTGTTCTTGACAGAGCAGATTTTTGGTCCTCTATCAGAGGTCCTTATTATCAGATGTTTGTTCTTGACAGAGCGGACCTATGATCCTATATGTGTGTGTTCTTGACAGAGCAGATTCGTGGTCCGATACCAGGGTTTTCTTATTATCAGATATAGTGGTTGTTCTTGACAGAGCAGCGTCATGGTTTTGTTGATACAAAATCTCCACAGCACAGTTGCCTTGATCTCCTGCTGCATGATTGCATTTTATATTGCTTTGCATACTCATTTGCATTTCATTAACGTGTGTCTGTGTTGCAGGTACCGTTTTCCGCGATCCAGGATTTCTTGCCTCCTATTGTATTGTTATGGGTCCTCTGAGGAAGACCGTGGCTTACAAGTTCCCTGCCCCTGATGTGGTTCGGCTGACCGATTTGATTGCTTTAGCAGATGATTCTGTGAGAGATGAGTTCAGAAAATCCTACGGCAAATTGCTCAGTTTGGTTCGTAAACCTTCTGCGTTCGAGTTGAATGGGTTGCACGCTCTGCTGCAGTTCTACGACCCTCCGTTGAGGTGTTTCACTTTCCAGGATTTTGTTCTTGCACCCACGCTAGAGGAATATGCTGATTTGCTAGGTGTGCCTATCAAGAGGCAGATGCCTTTTGTTCATATGGATGCTGAGCCTGATCTGGCTGGTCTATCTCCTTCACTTCATTTGGATGCCTCCGAGTTGGTATTGTCTAGTTGGAACAAGGTTCCCGGGTTCTCCTTGCAGTTCTTAGTGGGAAAGGCTCAGCAGTGCGCCAAAGACGGATGTTGGGTAGCGTTCAACGCCATTCTCGCTCTGTGCATATATGGCATCATTTTGTTCCCGAATATGCCCGATTTTGTAGACTTCGACGCATTTCATATCTTCGCATCAGGGAATCCAGTCCCTACATTGATAGGGGATGTCTACCATTCCGTCCACTACAAAAACGAGAACAGGAGGGGCAAGAATGTCTCATGCTGTGTACCCTTGCTTTATAAATGGCTTGATATTCATCTGCCCAAGAGGGGTCCTTTTGCTTTGTCTGCAGCCACAGCTGAGTGGTCCGAGCGTCTGATGAGTCTATCTGCAGAGGATATTGACTGGTTTGACAGAGATAGGTTGGGTACCGAGATTATCTTCAGCTGCAGCGGGTTTCCGAACGTGCCTTTGATAGGCAGGAAAGGCTGTATAAACTACAATCCGTCTTTGCTGGTCCGACAGTTCGCGTATGCTTTGAGAGCTCCGCCAAAGGATGAAGAGGTACAGGAATCTCTGTACCTCACTGGTCTTCTGGAAGGGGATCTGTTATCTAGGCTTCAGCGCGCCTGGAATGGCATCAGTAAGAGGGGAAAACCATTGCTGGGGAGAAGTAATAATCAAGCCTACCCTCTGTATATGGCTTGGATCAGAGCCAGAGCAGATGCTATAGGGATGCCGTTTCCTCATGCCAAGCCAGAAAGCCCTCCAATGGTTGAAGAGCCTACTATTGTGCCCATTCAGCAGCATAATCAGGTGTTAGCTGAGCGAGATGAATTGAAGCGGGCAAATGAGGAACTGGAGAAAGAATTGGCTCAGCTACGAAGCGAGAGGAACGAATCCGTTCATTCCTTCAAGAGGCAAACAGAGCTGGTGAACCGGCTGGGGACAGACCTGACTAAGCAGATAGCCGAGCGCGAACGCATGGGTCAAGACTTCAAACTGTCAACGATGTACTGGCTACGAAGAAACAGCACTTGGACGAAGCGTATCGAAGGATATCCAAGTTTAACCAGCACTGGAAGGCCTCCCTAGCCAACAGGAAGGAACGGGAGGATAAGCTGATGCTACAGATCTCCAAGCTGGAGGCCCAGGTGAAGGCCAGTGAGAAGAGGTTTGATGAAGAAACCGCTCGCAGATACGCCGCCGAAGGCCAGCTCAACAGAGCTCTAGCTAACCTGAAGGAGCGCAAACTGATGTTTGAGTCCAAGAAGCGGAAGTTAGAAGATTGTTTCGGCGAAGGAGCATGGGAAGATTCGGTCGAAGGTCTTCAGTACACCATTGTGCAAAGGGAATTACTCGTCGAAGGGTTACTCACTCTGCCTGATCATCCAGAAACGAAGGAGTTGTTACTCTTCGGGTTCGATGCATGTTTGTTTAACAGATGCCTGACAGCGAGTTCAGATGATCTAATCAAGTTTGGGTTGAGCAGCCCATCGGGTTCGATGCATGTTTGTTTAATAGATGCATGACGGTGAGGTCAGATGTTCTTCTAAACTTCGGGTTGAGCCGGCCTTCGGGTTCGATGCCTATTTGTCTAAAAGATGCCTGACAGCGAGGTCTAATGTTCTTATCAACTTCGGGTTGAGCCGCCCTTCGGGTTCAATGCCTGTTTGTTTAATAGATGCCTGACGGTGAGGTCAGATGTTCTTCTCAACTTCGGGTTTAGCCGGTCTTCGGATTTGATGACTGTTTGTTTAAAAGATGCTTGACAATGAAGTCAAATGTTCCTTTCAACTTCATGTTGAGCCGAACTTCGTGTTCGATGCCTGTTTATTTAACAGATGCTTGACGGCGAGATCAAATGTTCATCTCAACTTCGTGTTGAGTCGGCCTTCGGGTTCGATGCATGTTTGTTTAACAGATACCTGACGGCGAGTTCAGATGATCTAATCAAGTTTGGGTTGAGCAGCCCATCGGGTTCGATGCCTGTTTGTTTAACAGATGCCAGACGGTGAGTTCAGATGTTCTTCTCAACTTCGGGTTGAGCCGGTCTTCGGATTTGATGACTGTTTGTTTAAAAGATGCTTGACAGTGAAGTCAAATGTTCCTTTCAACTTCATGTTGAGCCGACCTTCGGGTTCGATGCCTGTTTGTTTAACAGATGCCTGACGGCGAGGTCAGATGTTCCTCTCAACTTCGTGTTGAGCCGGCCTTCTGGTTCGATGCATGTTTGTTCAACAGATGCCTGACGGCGAGGTCAGATGTTCTTCTCAACTTCGGGTTGGGCCGCACTTTGGGTTCGATGCCTGTTTGTTTAACAGATGTCTGACGGTTAGGTAAGATGTTCTTCTCAACTTTGGGTTGAGCTGGTCTTCGGATTTGATGACTGTTTGTTTAACAGATGCTTGACAGTGAAGTCAAATGTTCCTTCCAACTTCATGTTGAGCCGACCTTCGTGTTCGATGCCTGTTTGTTTAACAGATGCCTGACGGCGAGGTCAAATGTTCATCTCAACTTCGTGTTGAACCGGCCTTCGGGTTCGATGCATGTTTGTTTTAAAGATGCCTGACGGCGAGTTCAGATGATCTAATCAAGTTTGGGTTGAGCCGCCCATCGGGTTCGATGCCTGTTTGTTTAACAGATGCCAGACGGTGAGGTCAGATGTTCTTCTCAACTTCGGGTTGAGCCGACCTTCGGGTTCGATGCCTGTTTGTTTAACAGATGCCGGACAACGAGGTCTAATGTTCTTATCAACTTCGGGTTGAGCCGCCCTTCGGGTTCGATGCCTGTTTGTTTAACAGATGCCTGACGATGAGGTCAGATGTTCTTCTCAACTTCGGGTTTAGCCGGTCTTCGGATTTGATGACTGTTTGTTTAACAGATGCTTGACAGTGAAGTCAAATGTTCCTTTCAACTTCATGTTGAGCCGACCTTCGGGTTCGATGCCTGTTTGTTTAACAGATGCCAGACGGTGAGGTCAGATGTTCTTATCAACTTCAGGTTGAGCCGCCCTTCGGGTTCGATGCCTGTTTGTTTAACAGAAGCCCGACGGTGAGGTCAGATGTTCTTCTCAACTTCGGGTTTAGCCGGTCTTCAGATTTGATGACTGTTTGTTTAACAGATGCTTGACAGTGAAGTCAAATGTTCCTTTCAACTTCATGTTGAGCCGACCTTCGGGTTCGATGCCTGTTTGTTTAACAGATGCCTGACAGCGAGTTCAGATGATCTAATCAAGTTTAGGTTGCGCAGCCCATCGGGTTCGATGCATGTTTGTTTAACAGATGCATGACGGTGAGGTCAGATGTTCTTCTCAACTTCGGGTTGAGCCGGCCTTCGGGTTCGATGCCTATTTGTCTAAAAGATGCCTGACAGCGAGGTCTAATGTTCTTATCAACTTCGGGTTGAGCCGCCCTTCGGGTTCGATGCCTGTTTGTTTAACAGATGCCTGACGGTGAGGTCAGATGTTCTTCTCAACTTCGGGTTTAGCCGGTCTTCGGATTTGATAACTGTTTGTTTAAAAGATGCTTGACAATGAAGTCAAATGTTCCTTTCAACTTCATGTTGAGCCGACCTTCGTGTTCGATGCCTGTTTATTTAACAGATGCTTGACGGCGAGGTCAAATGTTCATCTCAACTTCGTGTTGAGTCGGCCTTCGGGTTCGATGCATGTTTGTTTAACAGATGCCTGACGGCGAGTTCAGATGATCTAATCAAGTTTGGGTTGAGCAGCCCATCGGGTTCGATGCCTGTTTGTTTAACAGATGCCAGACGGTGAGTTCAGATGTTCTTCTCAACTTCGGGTTGAGCCGGTCTTCGGATTTGATGACTGTTTGTTTAAAAGATGCTTGACAGTGAAGTCAAATGTTCCTTTCAACTTCATGTTGAGCCGACCTTCGGGTTCGATGCCTGTTTGTTTAACAGATGCCTGACGGCGAGGTCAGATGTTCCTCTCAACTTCGTGTTGAGCCGGCCTTCGGGTTCGATGCATTTTTGTTCAACAGATGCCTAACGGCGAGGTCAGATGTTCTTCTCAACTTCGGGTTGGGCCGCACTTTGGGTTCGATGCCTGTTTGTTTAACAGATGTCTGACGGTAAGGTAAGATGTTCTTCTCAACTTTGGGTTGAGCTGGTCTTCGGATTTGATGACTGTTTGTTTAACAGATGCTTGACAGTGAAGTCAAATGTTCCTTTCAACTTCATGTTGAGCCGACCTTCGTGTTCGATGCCTGTTTGTTTAACAGATGCCTGACGACGAGGTCAAATGTTCATCTCAACTTCGTGTTGAGCCGGCCTTCGGGTTTGATGCATGTTTGTTTTAAAGATGCCTGACGGCGAGTTCAGATGATCTAATCAAGTTTGGGTTGAGCCGCCCATCGGGTTCGATGCCTGTTTGTTTAACAGATGCCAGACGGTGAGGTCAGATGTTCTTCTCAACTTCGGGTTGAGCCGACCTTCGGGTTCGATGCCTGTTTGTTTAACAGATGCCGGACAGCAAGGTCTAATGTTCTTATCAACTTCGGGTTGAGCCGCCCTTCGGGTTCGATGCCTGTTTGTTTAACAGATGCCTGACGATGAGGTCAGATGTTCTTCTCAACTTCGGGTTTAGCCGGTCTTCGGATTTGATGACTGTTTGTTTAACAGATGCTTGACAGTGAAGTCAAATGTTCCTTTCAACTTCATGTTGAGCCGACCTTCGGGTTCGATGCCTGTTTGTTTAACAGATGCCAGACGGTGAGGTCAGATGTTCTTATCAACTTCAGGTTGAGCCGCCCTTCGAGTTCGATGCCTGTTTGTTTAACAGAAGCCCGACGGTGAGGTCAGATGTTCTTCTCAACTTCGGGTTTAGCCGGTCTTCAGATTTGATGACTGTTTGTTTAACAGATGCTTGACAGTGAAGTCAAATGTTCCTTTCAACTTCATGTTGAGCCGACCTTCGGGTTCGATGCCTGTTTGTTTAACAAATGCCTAACCGCGAGGTCAGATGTTCCTCACAAGTTCGTGTTGAGCCGGCCTTCGGGTTCGATGCATGTTTGTTTAACAGATGCCTGACGGCGAGTTCAGATGATCTAATCAAGTTTGGGTTGAGCAGCCCATCGGGTTCGATGCCTGTTTGTTTAACAGATGCCAGACGGTGAGGTCAGATGTTCTTCTCAACTTCGGGTTGAGCCGGCATTCGAGTTCGATGCCTGTTTGTTTAACAGATGCCTGACAGCGAGGTCTAATGTTCATATCAACTTCGGGTTGAGCCTCCCTTCGGGTTCGATGCCTGTTTGTTTAACAGATGCCTGACGGTGAGGTCAAATGTTCTTCTCAACTTCGGGTTTAGCCGGTCTTCGGATTTGATGACTGTTTGTTTAACAGATGATTGACAGTGAAGTCAAATGTTCCTTTCAACTTCATGTTGAGTCGACCTTCGGGTTCGATACCTGTTTGTTTAACAGATGCCTGACGGCGAGGTTAGATGTTCCTCTCAACTTCGTGTTGAGCCAGCCTTCGGGTTCGATGCATGTTTGTTCAACAGATGCCTGACGGCGAGGTCAGATGATCTAATCAACTTTGGGTTGGGCCGCACTTCGGGTTCGATGCCTGTTTGTTTAATATATGCCTGACGGTGAGGTTAGATGTTCTTCTCAACTTCGGATTGAGCCGGTCTTCAGATTTGATGACTGTTTGTTTAACAGATGCTTGACAGTGAAGTCAAATGTTCCTTTCAACTTCATGTTGAGCCGACCTTCGGGTTCGATGCCTGTTTGTTTAACAGATGCCTGACGGCGAGGTCAGATGTTCATCTCAACTTCGTGTTGAGCCGGCCTTCGGGTTCGATGCATGTTTGTTTAACAGATGCCTGACGGCGAGTTCATATGATCTCATCAACTTTGGGTTGAGCCGCCCATCGGGTTTGATGCCTGTTTGTTTAACAGATGCCTGACGGTGTGGTCAGATGTTCTTCTTAACTTCGAGTTGAGCCGGCCTTCGGTTTCGATGCCTGTTTGTTTAACAGATGCGTGACGGTGAGGTCAGATGTTCTTCTCAACTTCGGGTTTAGCCGGTCTTCGGATTTGATGACTGTTTGTTTAACAGATGCTTGACAGTTAAGTCAAATGTTCCTTTCAACTTCATGTTGAGCCGGCCTTTGGGTTCGATGCGTGTTTCTTTAACAGATGCCTGGCGGCGAGGTCAGATGTTACTCTCGACTTCGTGTTGAGCCGGCCTTCGGGTTCGATGCATGTTTGTTTAACAGATGCCTGACAGCGAGGTCAGATGTTCCTCTCAACTTCGTGTTGAGCCGGCCTTCAAGTTCGATGCATGTTTGTTCGACAGATGCCTGACGGCGAGGTCAGATGATCTAATCAACTTCGGGTTGGGCCGCACTTTGGGTTTGATGCCTGTTTGTTTAACAGATGCCTGACGGTGAGGTCAGGTGTTCTTCTCAACTTTGGGTTGAGCTGGTCTTCGGATTTGATGACTGTTTGTTTAACAGATGCTTGACAGTGAAGTCAAATGTTCCTTTCAACTTCATGTTGAGCCGACCTTCGTGTTCGATGCCTATTTGTTTAACAGATGCCTGACGGCGAGGTCAAATGTTCATCTCAACTTCGTGTTGAGCCGGCCTTCGGGTTTGATGCATGTTTGTTTAACAGATGCCTGAAGGCGAGTTCAGATGATCTAATCAAGTTTGGGGTGAGCCGCCCATCGGGTTCGATGCCTGTTTGTTTAACAGATGCCAGACGGTGAGGTCAGATGTTCTTCTCAACTTCGGGTTGAGCCGACCTTCGAGTTCGATGCCTGTTTGTTTAACAGAAGCCCGACGGTGAGGTCAGATGTTCTTCTCAACTTCGGGTTTAGCCGGTCTTCAGATTTGATGACTGTTTGTTTAACAGATGCTTGACAGTGAAGTCAAATGTTCCTTTCAACTTCATGTTGAGCCGACCTTCGGGTTCGATGCCAGTTTGTTTAACAAATGCCTAACCGCGAGGTCAGATGTTCCTCACAACTTCGTGTTGAGCCGGCCTTCGGGTTCGATGCATGTTTGTTTAACAGATGCCTGACGGCGAGTTCAGATGATCTAATCAAGTTTGGGTTGAGCAGCCCATCGGGTTCGATGCCTGTTTGTTTAACAGATGCCAGACGGTGAGGTCAGATGTTCTTCTCAACTTCGGGTTGAGCCGGCATTCGAGTTCGATGCCTGTTTGTTTAACAGATGCCTGACAGCGAGGTCTAATGTTCATATCAACTTCGGGTTGAGCCTCCCTTCGGGTTCGATGCCTGTTTGTTTAACAGATGCCTGACGGTGAGGTCAAATGTTCTTCTCAACTTCGGGTTTAGCCGGTCTTCGGATTTGATGACTGTTTGTTTAACAGATGATTGACAGTGAAGTCAAATGTTCCTTTCAACTTCATGTTGAGTCGACCTTCGGGTTCGATACCTGTTTGTTTAACAGATGCCTGACGGCGAGGTTAGATGTTCCTCTCAACTTCGTGTTGAGCCAGCCTTCGGGTTCGATGCATGTTTGTTCAACAGATGCCTGACGGCGAGGTCAGATGATCTAATCAACTTTGGGTTGGGCCGCACTTCGGGTTCGATGCCTGTTTGTTTAATATATGCCTGACGGTGAGGTTAGATGTTCTTCTCAACTTCGGATTGAGCCGGTCTTCAGATTTGATGACTGTTTGTTTAACAGATGCTTGACAGTGAAGTCAAATGTTCCTTTCAACTTCATGTTGAGCCGACCTTCGGGTTCGATGCCTGTTTGTTTAACAGATGCCTGACGGCGAGGTCAGATGTTCATCTCAACTTCGTGTTGAGCCGGCCTTCGGGTTCGATGCATGTTTGTTTAACAGATGCCTGACGGCGAGTTCAGATGATCTCATCAACTTTGGGTTGAGCCGCCCATCGGGTTTGATGCCTGTTTGTTTAACAGATGCCTGACGGTGTGGTCAGATGTTCTTCTTAACTTCGAGTTGAGCCGGCCTTCGGTTTCGATGCCTGTTTGTTTAACAGATGCGTGACGGTGAGGTCAGATGTTCTTCTCAACTTCGGGTTTAGCCGGTCTTCGGATTTGATGACTGTTTGTTTAACAGATGCTTGACAGTTAAGTCAAATGTTCCTTTCAACTTCATGTTGAGCCGGCCTTTGGGTTCGATGCGTGTTTCTTTAACAGATGCCTGGCGGCGAGGTCAGATGTTACTCTCGACTTCGTGTTGAGCCGGCCTTCGGGTTCGATGCATGTTTGTTTAACAGATGCCTGACAGCGAGGTCAGATGTTCCTCTCAACTTCGTGTTGAGCCGGCCTTCAAGTTCGATGCATGTTTGTTCGACAGATGCCTGACGGCGAGGTCAGATGATCTAATCAACTTCGGGTTGGGCCGCACTTTGGGTTTGATGCCTGTTTGTTTAACAGATGCCTAACGGTGAGGTCAGGTGTTCTTCTCAACTTTGGGTTGAGCTGGTCTTCGGATTTGATGACTGTTTGTTTAACAGATGCTTGACAGTGAAGTCAAATGTTCCTTTCAACTTCATGTTGAGCCGACCTTCGTGTTCGATGCCTATTTGTTTAACAGATGCCTGACGGCGAGGTCAAATGTTCATCTCAACTTCGTGTTGAGCCGGCCTTCGGGTTTGATGCATGTTTGTTTAACAGATGCCTGAAGGCGAGTTCAGATGATCTAATCAAGTTTGGGGTGAGCCGCCCATCGGGTTCGATGCCTGTTTGTTTAACAGATGCCAGACGGTGAGGTCAGATGTTCTTCTCAACTTCGGGTTGAGCCGACCTTCGGGTTCGATGCCTGTTTGTTTAACAGATGCCGGACAGCGAGGTCTAATGTTCTTATCAACTTCGGGTTGAGCCGCCCTTCGGGTTCGATGCCTGTTTATTTAACAGATGCCTGACGATGAGGTCAGATGTTCTTCTCAACTTCGGGTTTAGCCGGTCTTCGGATTTGATGACTGTTTGTTTAACAGATGCTTGGCAGTGAAGTCAAATGTTCCTTTCAACTTCATGTTGAGCCGACCTTCGGGTTCGATGCCTGTTTGTTTAACAGATGCCAGACGGTGAGGTCAGATGTTCTTATCAACTTCAGGTTGAGCCGCCCTTTGGGTTCGATGCCTGTTTGTTTAACAGAAGCCTGACGGTGAGGTCAGATGTTCTTCTCAACTTCGGGTTTAGCCGGTCTTCAGATTTGATGACTGTTTGTTTAACAGATGCTTGACAGTGAAGTCAAATGTTCCTTTCAACTTCATGTTGAGCCGACCTTCGGGTTCGATGCCTATTTGTTTAACAAATGCCTAACCGCGAGGTCAGATGTTCCTCTCAACTTCGTGTTGAGCCGGCCTTCAGGTTCGATGCATGTTTTTTTAACAGATGCCTGACAGCGAGTTCAAATGATCTAATCAAGTTTGGGTTGAGCAGCCCATCGGGTTCGATGCCTGTTTGTTTAACAGATGCATGACGGTGAGGTCAGATGTTCTTCTCAACTTCGGGTTGAGCCGGCCTTCGGGTTCGATGCCTGTTTGTTTAACAGATGCCTGACAGCAAGGTCTAATGTTCTTATCAACTTCGGGTTGAGCCTCCCTTCGGGTTCGATGCCTGTTTGTTTAACAGATGCCTGACGGTGAGATCAGATGTTCTTCTCAACTTCGGGTTTAGCCGGTCTTCGGATTTGATGTCTGTTTGTTTAACAGATGATTGACAGTGAAGTCTAATGTTCCTTTCAACTTCATGTTGAGTCGACCTTCGGGTCCGATACCTGTTTGTTTAACAGATGACTGACGGTGAGGTTAGATGTTCCTCTCAACTTCGTGTTGAGTCGGCCTTCCGGTTCGATGCATGTTTGTTCAACAGATGCCTGACGGCGAGGTCAGATGATCTAATCAACTTCGGGTTGGGCCGCACTTCGGGTTCAATGCCTGTTTGTTTAATAGATGCCTGACGGTGAGGTCAGATGTTCTTCTCAACTTCGGGTTGATCCGGTCTTCGGATTTGATGACTGTTTGTTTAACAGATGCTTGACAGTGAAGTCAAATGTTCCTTTCAACTTCATGTTGAGCCGACCTTCGGGTTCGATGCCTGTTTGTTTAACAGATGCCTGACGGCGAGGTCAGATGTTCATTTCAAGTTCGTGTTGAGCCGGCCTTCGGGTTCGATGCATGTTTGTTTAACAGATGCCTGACGGCGAGTTCAGATGATCTCATCAACTTCTGGTTGAGCCGCCCATCGGGTTTGATGCCTGTTTGTTTAACAGATGCCTGACGGTGTTGTCAGATGTTCTTCTTAACTTCGAGTTGAGCCGGCCTTCGGGTTCGATGCCTGTTTGTTTAACAGATGCCTGACGGTGAGGTCAGATGTTCTTCTCAACTTCGGGTTTAGCCGGTCTTCGGATTTGATGACTGTTTGTTTAACAGATGCTTGACAGTGAAGTCAAATGTTCCTTTCAACTTCATGTTGAGCCGACCTTCGGGTTCGATGCCTGTTTGTTTAACAGATGTCGGACGGTAAGGTCAGATGTTCTCTTCAACTTTGGGTTTAGACGGTCTTCGGATTTGATGACTATTTGTTTAACAGATGCTTAACAGTGAAGTCAAATGTTCCTTTCAACTTCATGTTGAGCCGACCTTTGGGTTCGATGCCTGTTTGTTTAACAGATGCCTGACGGCGAGGTCAGATGTTGCTCTCAACTTCGTGTTGAGCCGGCCTTCGGGTTCGATGAATGTTTGTTTAACAGATGTCTGACGGTGAGTCAGATGATCTAATCAACTTCGGGTTGAGCCGCCCTTCGGGTTCGATGCATGTTTGTTTAACAGATGCCTGACAGCGAGTTCAGATGATCTAATCAAGTTTGGGTTGAGCAGCCCATCGGGTTCGATGCCTGTTTGTTTAACAGATGCCTGACGGTGAGGTCAGATTTTCTTCTCAACTTCGGGTTGAGCCGGTCTTCGAATTTGATGACTGTTTGTTTAACAGATGCTTGACAGTGAAGTCAAATGTTCCTTTCAACTTCATGTTGAGCCGACCTTCGGGTTCGATGCATGTTTGTTTAACAGATGCCTGACGGCGAGGTCAGATGTTCCTCACAACTTCGTGTTGAGCCGGCCTTCGGGTTCGATGCATGTTTGTTTAAAAGATGCCTGACGGCGAGTTCAGATGATCTAATCTAGTTTGGGTTGAGCAGCCCATCGGGTTCGATGCCTGTTTGTTTAACAGATGCATGACGGTGAGGTCAGATGTTCTTCTCAACTTCGGGTTGAGCCAGCCTTCGGGTTCGATGCCTGTTTGTCTAACAGATGCCTGACAGCGAGGTCTAATGTTCTTATCAACTTCGGGTTGAGCCGCCCTTCGGGTTCGATGCCTGTTTGTTTAACAGATGCCTGACGGTGAGGTCAGATGTTCGTCTCAACTTCGGGGTTTAGCCGGTCTTCGGATTTGATGACTGTTTGTTTAACAGATGCTTGACAGTGAAGTCAAATGTTCCTTTCAACTTCATGTTGAGCCGACCTTCTGGTTCGATGCCTGTTTGTTTAACAGATGCCTGACAGCAAGGTCAGATGTTCCACTCAACTTCGTGTTGAACCGGCCTTCGGGTTCGATGCATGTTTGTTCAACAGATGCCTGACAGCGAGGTCAGATGATCTAATCAACTTCGGGTTGGGCCGCACTTTCGGTTCGATGCCTGTTTGTTTAACAAATGCCTGACGGTGAGGTCAGATGTTCTTCTCAACTTTGGGTTGAGCTGGTCTTCGAATTTGATGACTGTTTGTTTAACAGATGCTTGACAGTGAAGTCAAATGTTCCTTTCAACTTCATGTTGAGCCGACCTTCGTGTTCGATGCCTGTTTGTTTAACAGATGCCTGACGGCGAGGTCAAATGTTCATCTCAACTTCGTGTTGAGCCGGCCTTTGGGTTCGATGCATGTTTGTTTAACAGATGCCTGGCGGCGAGTTCAAATGATCTAATCAAGTTTGGGTTGAGCAGCCCATCGGGTTCGATGCCTGTTTGTTTAACAGATGCCAGACGGTGAGGTCAGATGTTCTTCTCAACTTCGGGTTGAGCCGGCCTTCGGGTTCGATGCCTGTTTGTTTAACAGATGCCTGACAGCGAGGTCTAATGTTCTTATCAACTTCGGGTTGAGCCGCCCTTCGGGTTCGATGCCTGTTTGTTTAACAGATGGCTGACGGTGAGGTCAGATGTTCTTCTCAACTTCGGGTTTAGCCGGTCTTCGGATTTGATGACTGTTTGTTTAACAGATGCTTGACAGTGAAGTCAAATGTTCCTTTCAACTTCATGTTGAGCCGACCTTCGGGTTCGATGCCTGTTTGTTTAACAGATGCCTGACGGCGAGGTCAGATGTTCCTCTCAACTTCGTGTTGAGCCGGCCTTCGGGTTCGATGCATGTTTACTTAACAGATGCCTGACGGCGAGTTCAGATGATCTAATCAAGTTTGGGTTGAGCAGCCCATCGGGTTCGATGCCTGTTTGTTTAACAGAGGCATGACGGTGAGGTCAGATGTTCTTCTCAACTTCGGGTTGAGCCGGCCTTCGGGTTCGATGCCTGTTTGTTTAACAGGTGCCTGACAGCGAGGTCTAATGTTCTTATCAACTTCGGGTTGAGCCTCCCTTCGGGTTCGATGCCTGTTTGTTTAACAGATGCCTGACGGTGAGATCAGATGTTCTTCTCAACTTCGGGTTTAGCCGGTCTTCGGATTTGATGACTGTTTGTTTAACAGATGATTGACAGTGAAGTCAAATGTTCCTTTCAACTTCATGTTGAGCCGACCTTCGGGTTCGATACCTGTTTGTTTAGCAGATGCCTGACGGTGAGGTTAGATGTTCCTCTCAACTTCGTGTTGAGTCGGCCTTCGGGTTCGATGCATGTTTGTTCAACAGATGCCTGACGACGAGGTCAGATGATCTAATCAACTTCGGGTTGGGCCGCACTTCGCGTTCGATGTCTGTTTGTTTAATAGATGCCTGACGGTGAGGTCAGATGTTCTTCTCAACTTCGGGTTGAGCCGGTCTTCGGATTTGATGACTGTATGTTTAACAGATGCTTGACAGTGAAGTCAAATGTTCCTTTCAACTTCATGTTGAGCCTCCCTTCGGGTTCGATGCCTGTTTGTTTAACAGATGCCAGACGGTGAGGTCAGATGTTCTTATCAACTTCGGGTTGAGCCTCCCTTCGGGTTCGATGCTTGTTTGTTTAACAGATGCCTGGCGGTGAGGTCATATGTTCTTCTCAACTTTGGGTTAACCGGTCTTCGGATTTGATGACTGTTTGTTTAATAGATGATTGAAACTGGAGTCAAATGTTCCTTTCAACTTCATGTTGAGCCGACCTTCGGGTTCGATGCCTGTTTGTTTAACAGATGCCTGACGGCGAGGTCAGATGTTCCTCTCAACTTCGTGTTGAGCCGGCCTTCGGGTTCGATGCATGTTTGTTCAACAGATGCCTGACGGCGAGGTCAGATGATCTAATCAACTTCGGGTAGGGCCGCACTTCGGGTTCGATGCCTTTTTGTTTAACAAATGCCTGACGGTGAGGTCAGAGGTTCTTCTCAACTTCGGGTTGAGCCGGTCTTCGGATTTGATGACTGTTTGTTTAACAGATGCTTGACAGTGAAGTCAAATGTTCCTTTCAACTTCATGTTGAGCCGACCTTCGGGTTCGATGCCTGTTTGTTTAACAGATGCCTGGCGGCGAGGTCAGATGTTCATCTAAACTTCGTGTTGAGCCGACCTTCAGGTTCGATGCATGTTTCTTTAACAGATGCCTGACGGCGAGTTCAGATGATCTCATCAACTTTTGGTTGAGCCGCCCATCGGGTTTGATGCCTGTTTGTTTAATAAATGCCTGACGGTGTGGTCAGATGTTCTTCTTAACTTCAAGTTGAGCCGGCCTTCGGGTTCGATGCCTGTTTGTCTAACAGATGCCTGACAGCGAGGTCTAATGTTCTTCTCAACTTCGGGTTTAGCCGGTCTTCGGATTTCATGACTGTTTGTTTAACAGATGCTTGACAGTGAAGTCAAATGTTCCTTTAAACTTCATGTTGAGCCGACCTTCGGGTTCGATGCTTGTTTGTTTAACAGATGCCTGACGGCGAGGTCAGATGTTCCTCTCAACTTCGTGTTGAGCCGACCTTCGGGTTCGATGCATGTTTGTTCAACAGATGCCTGACGGTGAGGTCAGATGATCTAATCAACTTCGGGTTGGGCCGCACTTTGGGTTCGATGCCTGTTTGTTTAACAGATGCCTGACGGTAAGGTCAGATGTTCTTCTCAACTTTGGGTTGAGCTGGTCTTCGGATTTGATGACTGTTTGTTTAACAGATGCTTGACAGTGAAGTCAAATGTTCCTTTCAACTTCATGTTGAGCCGACCTTCGGGTTCGATGCCTGTTTGTTTAACAGATGCCTGACGGCGAGGTCAGATGTTCATCTCAACTTCGTGTTGAGCCGACCTTCGGGTTCGATGCATGTTTGTTTAACAGATGCCTGATGGCGAGTTCAGATGATCTCATCAACTTTTGGTTGAGCCGCCCATCGGGTTTGATGCCTGTTTGTTTAACAAATGCCTGACGGTGTGGTCAGATGTTCTTCTTAACTTCGAGTTGAGCCGGCCTTCGGGTTCGATGCCTGTTTGTTTAACAGATGCCTGACGGTGAGGTCAGATGTTCTTCTCAACTTCCGGTTTAGCTGGTCTTCGGATTTGATGACTGTTTGTTTAACAGATGCTTGAGAGTGAAGTCAAATGTTCCTTTCAACTTCATGTTGAGCCGACCTTCGGGTTCGATGCCTGTTTGTTTAACAGATGCCTGACAGCGAGGTCAGATGTTGCTCTCATCTTCGTGTTGAGCCGGCCTTCGGGTTCGATGACTGTTTGTTTAACAGATGCCTGACGGTGAGTCAGATGATCCTTTCAACTTCATGTTGAGCCGACCTTCGGGTTCGATGCCTGTTTGTTTAACAGATGCCTCACACCGAGGTCATATGTTCCTCTCAAGTTCGTGTTGAGCCGGCCTTCGGGTTCGATGCATGTTTGTTTAAAAGATGCCTGACGGCGAGTTCAGATGATCTAATCAAGTTTGGGTCGAGCAGCCCATCGGGTTCGATGCCTGTTTGTTTAACAGATGCATGACGGTGAGGTCAGATGTTCTTCTCTACTTCGGGTTGAGCTGGCCTTCGGGTTCGATGCCTGTTTGTCTAACAGATGCCTGACAGCGAGGTCTAATGTTCTTATCAACTTCGGGTTGAGCCGCCCTTCGGGTTTGATGCCTGTTTGTTTAACAGATGCCTGACGGTGAGGTCATATGTTCTTCTCAACTTTGGGTTTAGCCGGTCTTCGGATTTGATGACTGTTTGTTTAACAGATGCTTTACAGTGAAGTCAAATGTTCCTTTCAACTTCATGTTGAGCCGACCTTCGGGTTCGATGCCTGTTTGTTTAACAGATGCCTGACGGCGAGGTCAGATGTTCCTCTCAACTTCGTGTTGAGCCGGACTTCGGGTTCGATGCATGTTTGTTCAACAGATGCCTGACGGCGAGGTCAGATGTTCTAATCAACTTCAGGTTGGGCCGCACTTTGGGTTCGATGCCTGTTTGTTTAACAGATGCCTGACGGTAAGGTCAGATGTTCTTCTCAACTTTGGGTTGAGCTGGTCTTCGGATTTGATGACTTTTTGTTTAACAGATGCTTGACAGTGAAGTCAAATGTTCCTTTCAACTTCATGTTGAGCCGACCTTCGGGTTCGATGCCTGTTTGTTTAACAGATGCCTGACGGCGAGGTCAGATGTTCATCTCAACTTCGTGTTGAGCCGACCTTCGGGTTCGATGCATGTTTGTTTAACAGATGCCTGACGGCGAGTTCAGATGATCTCATCAACTTTTGGTTGAGCCGCCAATCTGGTTTGATGCCTGTTTGTTTAACAAATGCCTGACGGTGTGGTCAGATGTTCTTCTTAACTTCGAGTTGAGCCGGCTTCGGGTTCGATGCCTGTTTGTTTAACAGATGCCTGACGGTGAGGTCAGATGTTCTTCTCAACTTCCGGTTTAGCTGGTCTTCTGATTTGATAACTGTTTGTTTAACAGATGCTTGACAGTGAAGTCAAATGTTCCTTTCAACTTCATGTTGAGCCGACCTTCGGGTTCGATGCCTGTTTGTTTAACAGATGCCGGACGGTGAGGTCAGATGTTCTCTTCAACTTTGGGTTTAGACGGTCTTCGGATTTGATGATTGTTTGTTTAACAGATGCTTGACAGTGAAGTCAAATGTTCCTTTCAACTTCATGTTGAACCGACCTTCGGGTTCGATGCCTGTTTGTTTAACAGATGCCTGACGGCGAGGTCAGATGTTGTTCTCATCTTCGTGTTGAGCCGGCCTTCGGGTTCGATGACTGTTTGTTTAACAGATGCCTGACGGTGAGTCAGATGATCTAATCAACTTCGGGTTGAGCCGCCCTTCGGGTTCGATGCCTGTTTGTTTAACAGATGCCTGACGGTGAGGTCAGATTTTCTTCTCATCTTCGGGTTGAGCCGGTCTTCGGATTTGATGACTGTTTGTTTAACAGATGCTTGACAATGAAGTCAAATGTTCCTTTCAACTTCATGTTGAGCCGACCTTCGGGTTCGATGCCTGTTTGTTTAACAGATGCCTGATAGCGAGGTCAGATGTCCCTCTCAAGTTCGTGTTGAGCCGGCCTTCGGGTTCGATGCATGTTTGTTTAAAAGATGCCTGACGGCGAGTTCATATGATCTAATCAATTTTGGGTCGAGCAGCCCATCGGGTTCGATGCCTGTTTGTTTAACAGATGCATGACGGTGAGGTCAGATGTTCTTCTCTACTTCGGGTTGAGCTGGCCTTCGGGTCCGATGCCTGTTTGTCTAACAGATGCCTAACAGTGAGGTCTAATGTTCTTATCAACTTCGGGTTGAGCCGCCCTTCGGGTTCGATGCCTGTTTGTTTAACAGATGCCTGACGGTGAGGTCAGATGTTCTTCTCAACTTCGGGTTTAGCCGGTCTTCGGATTTGATGACTGTTTGTTTAACAGATGCTTGACAGTGAAGTCAAATGTTCCTTTCAACTTCATGTTGAGCCGACCTTCGGGTTCGATGCCTGTTTGTTTAACAGATGCCTGACGGCGAGGTCAGATGTTCCTCTCAACTTCGTGTTGAGCCGACCTTCGGGTTCGATGCATGTTTGTTCAACAGATGCCTGACGGCGAGGTCAGATGATCTAATCAACTTCGGGTTGGGCCGCACTTTGGGTTCGATGCCTGTTTGTTTAACAGATGTCTGACGGTAAGGTCAGATGTTCTTCTCAACTTTGGGTTGAGCTGGTCTTCGGATTTGATGACTGTTTGTTTAACAGATGCTTGACAGTGAAGTCAAATGTTCCTTTCAACTTCATGTTGAGCCGACTTTCGTGTTCGATGCCTGTTTGTTTAACAGATGCCTGACGGCGAGGTCAAACGTTCATCTCAACTTCGTGTTGAGCCGGCCTTCGGGTTCGATGCATGTTTGTTTAACAGATGCCTGACGGCGAGTTCAGATGATCTAATCAAGTTTGGGTTGAGCAGCCCATCGGGTTCGATGCCTGTTTGTTTAACAGATGCCAGACGGTGAGGTCAGATGTTCTTCTCAACTTCGGGTTGAGCCGGCCTTCGGGTTCGATGCCTGTTTGTTTAACAGATGCCTGACAGCGAGGTCTAATGTTCTTATCAACTTCGGGTTGAGGCGCCCTTCGGGTTTGATGCCTGTTTGTTTAACAGATGCCTGACGGTGAGGTCAGATGTTCTTCTCAACTTCGGGTTTAGCCGGTCTTCGTATTTGATGACTGTTTGTTTAACAGATGCTTGACAGTGAAGTCAAATGTTCCTTTCAACTTCATGTTGAGCCGACCTTCGGGTTCGATGCCTGTTTGTTTAACAGATGCCTGACGGCGAGGTTTGATGTTCCTCTCAACTTCGTGTTGAGCCGGCCTTCGGGTTCGATGCATGTTTGTTTAACAGATGCCTGACGGCGAGTTCAGATGATCTAATCAAGTTTGGGTTGAGCAGCTCATCGGGTTCGATGCCTGTTTGTTTAACAGATGCCAGACGGTGAGGTCAGATGTTCTTCTCAACTTCGGGTTGAGCCGGCCTTCGGGTTCGATGCCTGTTTGTTTCACAGATGCCTGACAGTGAGGTCTAATGTTCTTATCAACTTCGGGTTGAGCCGCCCTTCGGGTTCGATGCCTGTTTGTTTAACAGATGCTTGACGGTGAGGTCAGATGTTCTTCTCAACTTCGGGTTTAGCCGGTCTTCGGATTTGATGACTGTTTGTTTAACAGATGCTTGACAGTGAAGTCAAATGTTCCTTTCAACTTCATGTTGAGCCGACCTTCGGGTTCGATGCCTGTTTGTTTAACAGATGCCTGGCGGCGAGGTCAGATGTTCCTCTCAACTTCGTGTTGAGCCGGCCTTCGGGTTCGATGCATGTTTGTTCAACAGATGCCTGACGGCGAGGTCAGATGATCTAATCAACTTCAGGTTGGGCCGCACTTTGGGTTCGATGCCTGTTTGTTTAACAGATGCCTGACGGTAAGGTCAGATGTTCTTCTCAACTTTGGGTTGAGCTGGTCTTCGGATTTGATGACTGTTTGTTTAACAGATGCTTGACAGTGAAGTCAAATGTTCCTTTCATCTTCATGTTGAGCCGACCTTCGGGTTCGATGCCTGTTTGTTTAACAGATGCCTGACGGCGAGGTCAGATGTTCCTCTCAACTTCGTGTTGAGCCGACCTTCGGGTTCGATGCATGTTTGTTCAACAGATGCCTGACGGCGAGGTCAGATGATCTAATCAACTTCGGGTTGGGCCGCACTTTGGGTTCGATGCCTGTTTGTTTAACAGATGCCTGACGGTAAGGTCAGATGTTCTTCTCAACTTTGGGTTGAGCTGGTCTTCGGATTTGATGACTGTTTGTTTAACAGATGCTTGACAGTGAAGTCAAATGTTCCTTTCAACTTCATGTTGAGCCGACTTTCGTGTTCGATGCCTGTTTGTTTAACAGATGCCTGACGGCGAGGTCAAATGTTCATCTCAACTTCGTGTTGAGCCGGCCTTCGGGTTCGATGCATGTTTGTTTAACAGATGCCTGACGGCGAGTTCAGATGATCTAATCAAGTTTGGGTTGAGCAGCCCATCGGGTTCGATGCCTGTTTGTTTAACAGATGCCAGACGGTGAGGTCAGATGTTCTTCTCAACTTCGGGTTGAGCCGGCCTTCGGGTTCGATGCCTGTTTGTTTAACAGATGCCTGACAGCGAGGTCTAATGTTCTTATCAACTTCGGGTTGAGCCGCCCTTCGGGTTTGATGCCTGTTTGTTTAACAGATGCCTGACAGTGAGGTCAGATGTTCTTCTCAACTTCGGGTTTAGCCGGTCTTCGGATTTGATGACTGTTTGTTTAACAGATGCTTGACAGTGAAGTCAAATGTTCCTTTCAACTTCATGTTGAGCCGACCTTCGGGTTCGATGCCTGTTTGTTTAACAGATGCCTGACGGCGAGGTCAGATGTTCCTCTCAACTTCGTGTTGAGCCGGCCTTCGGGTTCGATGCATGTTTGTTCAACAGATGCCTGACGGCGAGGTCAAATGATCTAATCAACTTCAGGTTGGGCCGCACTTTGGGTTCGATGCCTGTTTGTTTAACAGATGCCTGACGGTAAGGTCAGATGTTCTTCTCAACTTTGGGTTGAGCTGGTCTTCGTATTTGATGACTGTTTGTTTAACAGATGCTTGACAGTGAAGTCAAATGTTCCTTTCAACTTCATGTTGAGCCGACCTTTGGGTTCGATGCCTGTTTGTTTAACAGATGCCTGACGGCGAGGTTTGATGTTCCTCTCAACTTCGTGTTGAGCCGGCCTTCGGGTTCGATGCATGTTTGTTTAACAGATGCCTGACGGCGAGTTCAGATGATCTAATCAAGTTTGGGTTGAGCAGCCCATCGGGTTCGATGCCTGTTTGTTTAACAGATGCCAGACGGTGAGGTCAGATGTTCTTCTCAACTTCGGGTTGAGCCGGCCTTCGGGTTCGATGCCTGTTTGTTTCACAGATGCCTGACAGCGAGGTCTAATGTTCTTATCAACTTCGGGTTGAGCTGCCCTTCGGGTTCGATGCCTGTTTGTTTAACAGATGCTTGACGGGGAGGTCAGATGTTCTTCTCAACTTCGGGTTTAGCCGGTCTTCGGATTTGATGACTGTTTGTTTAACAGATGCTTGACAGTGAAGTCAAATGTTCCTTTCAACTTCATGTTGAGCCGACCTTCGGGTTCGATGCCTGTTTGTTTAACAGATGCCTGACGGCGAGGTCAGATGTTCCTCTCAACTTCGTGTTGAGCCGGCCTTCGGGTTCGATGCATGTTTGTTCAACAGATGCCTGACGGCGAGGTCAAATGATCTAATCAACTTCAGGTTGGGCCGCACTTTGGGTTCGATGCCTGTTTGTTTAACAGATGCCTGACGGTAAGGTCAGATGTTCTTCTCAACTTTGGGTTGAGCTGGTCTTCGTATTTGATGACTGTTTGTTTAACAGATGCTTGACAGTGAAGTCAAATGTTCCTTTCAACTTCATGTTGAGCCGACCTTTGGGTTCGATGCCTGTTTGTTTAACAGATGCCTGACGGCGAGGTTTGATGTTCATCTCAACTTCGTGTTGAGCCGGCCTTCGGGTTCGATGCATGTTTGTTTAACAGATGCCTGACGGCGAGTTCAGATGATCTAATCAAGTTTGGGTTGAGCAGCCCATCGGGTTCGATGCCTGTTTGTTTAACAGATGCCAGACGGTGAGGTCAGATGTTCTTCTCAACTTCGGGTTGAGCCGGCCTTCGGGTTCGATGCCTGTTTGTTTCACAGATGCCTGACAGCGAGGTCTAATGTTCTTATCAACTTCGGGTTGAGCTGCCCTTCGGGTTCGATGCCTGTTTGTTTAACAGATGCTTGACGGGGAGGTCAGATGTTCTTCTCAACTTCGGGTTTAGCTGGTCTTCGGATTTGATGACTGTTTGTTTAACAGATGCTTGACAGTGAAGTCAAATGTTCCTTTCAACTTCATGTTGAGCCGACCTTCGGGTTCGATGCCTGTTTGTTTAACAGATGCCTGACGGCGAGGTCAGATGTTCCTCTCAACTTCGTGTTGAGCCGGCCTTCGGGTTCGATGCATGTTTGTTCAACAGATGCCTGACGGCGAGGTCAAATGATCTAATCAACTTCAGGTTGGGCCGCACTTTGGGTTCGTTGCCTGTTTGTTTAACAGATGCCTGACGGTAAGGTCAGATGTTCTTCTCAACTTTGGGTTGAGCTGGTCTTCGGATTTGATGACTGTTTGTTTAACAGATGCTTGACAGTGAAGTCAAATGTTCCTTTCAACTTCATGTTGAGCCGACCTTCGTGTTCGATGCCTGTTTGTTTAACAGATGCCTGACGGCGAGGTCAAATGTTCATCTCAACTTCGTGTTGAGCCGGCCTTCGGGTTCGATGCATGTTTGTTTAACAGATGCCTGACGGCGAGTTCAGATGATCTAATCAAGTTTGGGTTGAGCAGCCCATCGGGTTCGATGCCTGTTTGTTTAACAGATGCCAGACGGTGAGGTCAGATGTTCTTCTCAACTTCGGGTTGAGTCGGCCTTCGGGTTCGATGCCTGTTTGTTTCACAGATGCCTGACAGCGAGGTCTAATGTTCTTATCAACTTCGGGTTGAGCTGCCCTTCGGGTTCGATGCCTGTTTGTTTAACAGATGCTTGACGGGGAGGTCAGATGTTCTTCTCAACTTCGGGTTTAGCCGGTCTTCGGATTTGATGACTGTTTGTTTAACAGATGCTTGACAGTGAAGTCAAATGTTCCTTTCAACTTCATGTTGAGCCGACCTTCGGGTTCGATGCCTGTTTGTTTAACAGATGCCTGACGGCGAGGTCAGATGTTCCTCTCAACTTCGTGTTGAGCCGGCCTTCGGGTTCGATGCATGTTTGTTCAACAGATGCCTGACGGCGAGGTCAAATGATCTAATCAACTTCAGGTTGGGCCGCACTTTGGGTTCGATGCCTGTTTGTTTAACAGATGCCTGACGGTAAGGTCAGATGTTCTTCTCAACTTTGGGTTGAGCTGGTCTTCGTATTTGATGACTGTTTGTTTAACAGATGCTTGACAGTGAAGTCAAATGTTCCTTTCAACTTCATGTTGAGCCGACCTTTGGGTTCGATGCCTGTTTGTTTAACAGATGCCTGACGGCGAGGTTTGATGTTCATCTCAACTTCGTGTTGAGCCGGCCTTCGGGTTCGATGCATGTTTGTTTAACAGATGCCTGACGGCGAGTTCAGATGATCTAATCAAGTTTGGGTTGAGCAGCCCATCAGGTTCGATGCCTGTTTGTTTAACAGATGCCAGACGGTGAGGTCAGATGTTCTTCTCAACTTCGGGTTGAGCCGGCCTTCGGGTTCGATGCCTGTTTGTTTCACAGATGCCTGACAGCGAGGTCTAATGTTCTTATCAACTTCGGGTTGAGCTGCCCTTCGGGTTCGATGCCTGTTTGTTTAACAGATGCTTGACGGGGAGGTCAGATGTTCTTCTCAACTTCGGGTTTAGCCGGTCTTCGGATTTGATGACTGTTTGTTTAACAGATGCTTGACAGTGAAGTCAAATGTTCCTTTCAACTTCATGTTGAGCCGACCTTCGGGTTCGATGCCTGTTTGTTTAACAGATGCCTGACGGCGAGGTCAGATGTTCCTCTCAACTTCGTGTTGAGCCGGCCTTCGGGTTCGATGCATGTTTGTTCAACAGATGCCTGACGGCGAGGTCAAATGATCTAATCAACTTCAGGTTGGGCCGCACTTTGGGTTCGTTGCCTGTTTGTTTAACAGATGCCTGACGGTAAGGTCAGATGTTCTTCTCAACTTTGGGTTGAGCTGGTCTTCGGATTTGATGACTGTTTGTTTAACAGATGCTTGACAGTGAAGTCAAATGTTCCTTTCAACTTCATGTTGAGCCGACCTTCGTGTTCGATGCCTGTTTGTTTAACAGATGCCTGACGGCGAGGTCAAATGTTCATCTCAACTTCGTGTTGAGCCGGCCTTCGGGTTCGATGCATGTTTGTTTAACAGATGCCTGACGGCGAGTTCAGATGATCTAATCAAGTTTGGGTTGAGCAGCCCATCGGGTTCGATGCCTGTTTGTTTAACAGATGCCAGACGGTGAGGTCAGATGTTCTTCTCAACTTCGGGTTGAGTCGGCCTTCGGGTTCGATGCCTGTTTGTTTCACAGATGCCTGACAGCGAGGTCTAATGTTCTTATCAACTTCGGGTTGAGCCGCCCTTCGGGTTCGATGCCTGTTTGTTTAACAGATGCTTGACGGTGAGGTCAGATGTTCTTCTCAACTTCGGGTTTAGCCGGTCTTCGGATTTGATGACTGTTTGTTTAACAGATGATTGACAGTGAAGTCAAATGTTCCTTTCAACTTCATGTTGAGCCGACCTTCGGGTTCGATGCTTGTTAGTTTAACAGATGCCTGACAGCGAGGTCAGATGTTCCTCTCAACTTCGTGTTGAGCCGGCCTTCGGGTTCGATGCATGTTTGTTCAACAGATGCCTGACGGCGAGGTCAGGTGATCTAATCAACTTCGGGTTGGGCCGCACTTCGGGTTCGATGCCTGTTTTTTTAACAGATGCCTGACGGTGAGGTCAGATGTTCTTCTCAACTTCGGGTTGTGCCGGTCTTCGGATTTGATGACTGTTTGTTTAACAAATGCATGACAGTGAAGTCAAATCTTCCTTTCAACTTCATGTTGAGCCGACCTTCGGGTTCGATGCCTGTTTGTTTAACAGATGCCTGACGGCGTGGTCAGATGCTCCTCTCAACTTCGTGTTGAGCCGGCCTTCGGGTTCGATGCATGTTTGTTTAACAGATGTCTGACGGCGAGTTCAGATGATCTAATCAAGTTTGGGTTGAGCAGCCCATCGGGTTCGATGCCTGTTTGTTTAACAGATGCCAGACGGTGAGGTCAGATGTTCTTCTCAACTTCGGGTTGAGCCGGCCTTCGGGTTCGATGCCTGTTTGTTTCACAGATGCCTGACGGTGAGGTCAGATGTTCTTCTCAACTTCGGGTTTAGCCGGTCTTCGGATTTGATGACTGTTTGTTTAACAGATGCTTAACAGTGAAGTCAAATGTTCCTTTCAACTTCATGTTGAGCCGACCTTCGGGTTCGATGCCTGTTTGTTTAACAGATGCCTGACGGCGAGGTCAGATGTTCATCTCAACTTCGTGTTGAGCCGGCCTTCGGGTTCGATGCATGTTTGTTTAACAAATGCCTGACGGCGAGTTCAGATGATCTCATCAACTTTGGGTTGAGCCACCCATCGGGTTTGATGCCTGTTTGTTTAACAAATGCCTGACGGTGTGGTCAAATGTTCTTTTTAACTTCGAGTTGAGCCGGCCTTCGGGTTCGATGCCTGTTTGTTTAACAGATGCCTGACGGTGAGGTCAGATGTTCTTCTCAACTTCGGGTTTAGCCGGTCTTCGGATTTGATGACTGTTTGTTTAACAAATGCTTGACAGTGAAGTCAAATGTTCCTTTCAACTTCATGTTGAGCCGACCTTCGGGTTCGATGCCTGTTTGTTTAACAGATGCCTGACGGCGAGGTCAGATGTTCCTCTCAACTTCGTGTTGAGCCGGCCTTCGGGTTCGATGCATGTTTGTTTAACAGATGCCTGACGGCGAGTTTAGATGATCTAATCAAGTTTGGGTTGAGCAGCCCATCGGGTTCGATGCCTGTTTGTTTAACAGATGCCAGACGGTGAGGTCAGATGTTCTTCTCAACTTCGGGTTGAGCCGGCCTTCGGGTTCGATGCCTGTTTGTTTCACAGATGCCTGACAGCGAGGTCTAATGTTCTTATCAACTTCGGGTTGAGCCGCCCTTCGGGTTCGATGCCTGTTTGTTTAACAGATGCTTGACGGTGAGGTCAGATGTTCTTCTCAACTTCGGGTTTAGCCGGTCTTCGGATTTGATGACTGTTTGTTTAACAGATGATTGACAGTGAAGTCAAATGTTCCTTTCAACTTCATGTTGAGCCGACCTTCGGGTTCGATGCCTGTTAGTTTAACAGATGCCTGACAGCGAGGTCAGATGTTCCTCTCAACTTCGTGTTGAGCCGGCCTTCGGGTTCGATGCATGTTTGTTCAACAGATGCCTGACGGCGAGGTCAGGTGATCTAATCAACTTCGGGTTGGGCCGCACTTCGGGTTCGATGCCTGTTTTTTTAACAGATGCCTGACGGTGAGGTCAGATGTTCTTCTCAACTTCGGGTTGTGCCGGTCTTCGGATTTGATGACTGTTTGTTTAACAAATGCATGACAGTGAAGTCAAATCTTCCTTTCAACTTCATGTTGAGCCGACCTTCGGGTTCGATGCCTGTTTGTTTAACAGATGCCTGACGGCGTGGTCAGATGCTCCTCTCAACTTCGTGTTGAGCCGGCCTTCGGGTTCGATGCATGTTTGTTTAACAGATGTCTGACGGCGAGTTCAGATGATCTAATCAAGTTTGGGTTGAGCAGCCCATCGGGTTCGATGCCTGTTTGTTTAGCAGATGCCAGACGGTGAGGTCAGATGTTCTTCTCAACTTCGGGTTGAGCCGGCCTTCGGGTTCGATGCCTGTTTGTTTCACAGATGCCTGACGGTGAGGTCAGATGTTCTTCTCAACTTCGGGTTTAGCCGGTCTTCGGATTTGATGACTGTTTGTTTAACAGATGCTTAACAGTGAAGTCAAATGTTCCTTTCAACTTCATGTTGAGCCGACCTTCGGGTTCGATGCCTGTTTGTTTAACAGATGCCTGACGGCGAGGTCAGATGTTCATCTCAACTTCGTGTTGAGCCGGCCTTCGGGTTCGATGCATGTTTGTTTAACAAATGCCTGACGGCGAGTTCAGATGATCTCATCAACTTTGGGTTGAGCCACCCATCGGGTTTGATGCTTGTTTGTTTAACAAATGCCTGACGGTGTGGTCAAATGTTCTTTTTAACTTCGAGTTGAGCCGGCCTTCGGGTTCGATGCCTGTTTGTTTAACAGATGCCTGACGGTGAGGTCAGATGTTCTTCTCAACTTCGGGTTTAGCCGGTCTTCGGATTTGATGACTGTTTGTTTAACAAATGCTTGACAGTGAAGTCAAATGTTCCTTTCAACTTCATGTTGAGCCGACCTTCGGGTTCGATGCCTGTTTGTTTAACAGATGCCTGACGGCGAGGTCAGATGTTCCTCTCAACTTCGTGTTGAGCCGGCCTTCGGGTTCGATGCATGTTTGTTTAACAGATGCCTGACGGCGAGTTTAGATGATCTAATCAAGTTTGGGTTGAGCAGCCCATCGGGTTCGATGCCTGTTTGTTTAACAGATGCCAGACGGTGAGGTCAGATGTTCTTCTCAACTTCGGGTTGAGCCGGCCTTCGGGTTCGATGCCTGTTTGTTTCACAGATGCCTGACAGCGAGGTCTAATGTTCTTATCAACTTCGGGTTGAGCCGCCCTTCGGGTTCGATGCCTATTTGTTTAACAGATGCTTGACGGTGAGGTCAGATGTTCTTCTCAACTTCGGGTTTAGCCGGTCTTCGGATTTGATGACTGTTTGTTTAACAGATGATTGACAGTGAAGTCAAATGTTCCTTTCAACTTCATGTTGAGCCGACCTTCGGGTTCGATGCCTGTTTGTTTAACAGATGCGTGACAGCGAGGTCAGATGTTCCTCTCAACTTCGTGTTGAGCCGGCCTTCAGGTTCGATGCATGTTTGTTCAACAGATGCCTGACGGTGAGGTCAGATGTTCTTCTCAACTTCGGGTTGTGCCGGTCTTCGGATTTGATGACTGTTTGTTTAACAAATGCATGACAGTGAAGTCAAATCTTCCTTTCAACTTCATGTTGAGCCGACCTTCGGGTTCGATGCCTGTTTGTTTAACAGATGCCTGACGGCGTGGTCAGATGCTCCTCTCAACTTCGTGTTGAGCCGGCCTTCGGGTTCGATGCATGTTTGTTTAACAGATGTCTGACGGCGAGTTCAGATGATCTAATCAAGTTTGGGTTGAGCAGCCCATCGGGTTCGATGCCTGTTTGTTTAACAGATGCCAGACGGTGAGGTCAGATGTTCTTCTCAACTTCGGGTTGAGCCGGCCTTCGGGTTCGATGCCTGTTTGTTTCACAGATGCCTGACGGTGAGGTCAGATGTTCTTCTCAACTTCGGGTTTAGCCGGTCTTCGGATTTGATGACTGTTTGTTTAACAGATGCTTAACAGTGAAGTCAAATGTTCCTTTCAACTTCATGTTGAGCCGACCTTCGGGTTCGATGCCTGTTTGTTTAACAGATGCCTGACGGCGAGGTCAGATGTTCATCTCAACTTCGTGTTGAGCCGGCCTTCGGGTTCGATGCATGTTTGTTTAACAAATGCCTGACGGCGAGTTCAGATGATCTCATCAACTTTGGGTTGAGCCACCCATCGGGTTTGATGCCTGTTTGTTTAACAAATGCCTGACGGTGTGGTCAAATGTTCTTTTTAACTTCGAGTTGAGCCGGCCTTCGGGTTCGATGCCTGTTTGTTTAACAGATGCCTGACGGTGAGGTCAGATGTTCTTCTCAACTTCGGGTTTAGCCGGTCTTCGGATTTGATGACTGTTTGTTTAACAAATGCTTGACAGTGAAGTCAAATGTTCCTTTCAACTTCATGTTGAGCCGACCTTCGGGTTCGATGCCTGTTTGTTTAACAGATGCCTGACGGCGAGGTCAGATGTTCCTCTCAACTTCGTGTTGAGCCGGCCTTCGGGTTCGATGCATGTTTGTTTAACAGATGCCTGACGGCGAGTTTAGATGATCTAATCAAGTTTGGGTTGAGCAGCCCATCGGGTTCGATGCCTGTTTGTTTAACAGATGCCAGACGGTGAGGTCAGATGTTCTTCTCAACTTCGGGTTGAGCCGGCCTTCGGGTTCGATGCCTGTTTGTTTCACAGATGCCTGACAGCGAGGTCTAATGTTCTTATCAACTTCGGGTTGAGCCGCCCTTCGGGTTCGATGCCTATTTGTTTAACAGATGCTTGACGGTGAGGTCAGATGTTCTTCTCAACTTCGGGTTTAGCCGGTCTTCGGATTTGATGACTGTTTGTTTAACAGATGATTGACAGTGAAGTCAAATGTTCCTTTCAACTTCATGTTGAGCCGACCTTCGGGTTCGATGCCTGTTTGTTTAACAGATGCGTGACAGCGAGGTCAGATGTTCCTCTCAACTTCGTGTTGAGCCGGCCTTCAGGTTCGATGCATGTTTGTTCAACAGATGCCTGACGGCGAGGTCAGGTGATCTAATCAACTTCGGGTTGGGCCACACTTCGGGTTCGATGCCTGTTTGTTTAACTGATGCCTGACGGTGAGGTCAGATGTTCTTCTCAACTTCGGGTTGAGCCGGTCTTCGGATTGGATGACTGTTTGTTTAACAAATGCTTGACAGTGAAGTCAAATGTTCCTTTCAACTTCATGTTGAGCCGACCTTCGGGTTCGATGCCTGTTTGTTTAACAGATGCCTGACGGCGAGGTCAGATGTTCCTCTCAATTTCGTGTTGAACTGGCCTTCGGGTTCGATACATGTTTCTTTAACAGATGCCTGACGGCGAGTTCGAATGATCTAATCAAGTTTGGGTTGAGCAGCCCATCGGGTTCGATGCCTGTTTGTTTAACAGATGCCAGACGGTGAGGTCAGATGTTCTTCTCAACTTCGGGTTGAGCCAGCCTTCGGGTTCGATGCCTGTTTATTTCACAGATGCCTGACGGTGAGGTCAGATGTTCTTCTCAACTTCGGGTTTAGCCGGTCTTCGGATTTGATGACTGTTTGTTTAACAGATGCTTGACAATGAAGTCAAATGTTCCTTTCAACTTCATGTTGAGCCGACCTTCGGGTTCGATGCCTCTTTGTTTAACAGATGCCTGACGGCGAGGTCAGATGTTCATCTCAACTTCGTGTTGAGCCAGCCTTCGGGTTCGATGCATGTTTGTTTAACAGATGCCTGACGGCGAGTTCAGATGATCTCATCAACTTTGGGTTGAGACGCCCATCGGGTTTGATGCCTGTTTGTTTAACAAATGCCTGACGGTGTGGTCAGATGTTCTTCTTAACTTCGAGTTGAGCCGGCCTTCGGGTTCGATGCCTGTTTGTTTAACAGATGCCTGACGGTGAGGTCAGATGTTCTTCTCAACTTCGGGTTTAGCCGGTCTTCGGATTTGATGACTGTTTGTTTAACAGATGCTTGACAGTGAAGTCAAATGTTCCTTTCAACTTCATGTTGAGCCGACCTTCGGGTTCGATGCCTCTTTGTTTAACAGATGCCTGGCGGCGAGGTCAGATGTTCATCTCAACTTCGTTTTGAGCCGGCCTTCGGGTTCGATGCATGTTTGTTTAACAGATGCCTGACGGCGAGTTCAGATGATCTCATCAACTTTGGGTTGAGACGCCCATCGGGTTTGATGCCTGTTTGTTTAACAAATGCCTGACGGTGTGGTCAGATGTTCTTCTTAACTTCGAGTTGAGCCGGCCTTCGGGTTCGATGCCTGTTTGTTTAACAGATGCCGGACGGTGAGGTCAGATGTTCTCTTCAACTTTGGGTTTAGACGGTCTTCGGATTTGATGACTGTTTGTTTAACAGATGCTTGACAGTGAAGTCAAATGTTCCTTTCAACTTCATGTTGAGCCGACCTTCGGGTTCGATGCCTGTTTGTTTAATAGATGCTTGACAGCGAGGTCAGATGTTGCTCTCAACTTCGTGTTGAGCCGGCCTTCGGGTTCGATGCATGTTTGTTCAACAGATGCCTGACGGCGAGGTCAGGTGATCTAATCAACTTCGGGTTGGGCCGCACTTCGGGTTCGATGCCTGTTTGTTTAACAGATGCCTGACGGTGAGGTCAGATGTTCTTCTCAACTTCGGGTTGAGCCGGTCTTCGGATTTGATGACTGTTTGTTTAACAAATGCTTGACAGTGAAGTCAAATGTTCCTTTCAACTTCATGTTGAGCCGACCTTCGGGTTCGATGCCTGTTTGTTTAACAGATGCCTGACGGCGAGGTCAGATGTTCCTCTCAACTTCGTGTTGAGCCGGCCTTCGGGTTCGATGCATGTTTGTTTAACAGATGCCTGACGGCGAGTTCAGATGATCTAATCAAGTTTGGGTTGAGCAGCCCATCGGGTTCGATGCCTGTTTGTTTAACAGATGCCAGACGGTGAGGTTAGATGTTCTTCTCAACTTCGGGTTGAGCCGGCCTTCGGGTTCGATGCCTGTTTGTTTCACAGATGCCTGACAGCGAGGTCTAATGTTCTTATCAACTTCGGGTTGAGCCGCCCTTCGGGTTCGATGCCTGTTTGTTTAACAGATGCTTGACGGTGAGGTCAGATGTTCTTCTCAACTTCGGGTTTAGCCGGTTTTCGGATTTGATGACGATTTGTTTAACAGATGATTGACAGTGAAGTCAAATGTTCCTTTCAACTTCATGTTGAGCCGACCTTCGGGTTCGATGCCTGTTTGTTTAACAGATGCCTGACAGCGAGGTCAGATGTTCCTCTCAACTTCGTGTTGAGCCGGCCTTCGGGTTCGATGCATGTTTGTTCAACAGATGCCTGACGGCGAGGTCAGGTGATCTAATCAACTTAAGGTTGGGCCGCACTTTGGGTTCGATTCCTGTTTGTTTAACAGATGCCTGACGGTGAGGTCAGATGTTCTTCTCAACTTCAGGTTGAGCCGGTCTTCGGATTTGATGACTGTTTGTTTAACAAATGCTTGACAGTGAAGTCAAATGTTCCTTTCAACTTCATGTTGAGCCGACCTTCGGGTTCGATGCCTGTTTGTTTAACAGATGCCTGACGGCGAGATCAGATGTTCCTCTCAACTTCGTGTTGAGCCGGCCTTCGGGTTCGATGCATGTTTGTTCAACAGATGCCTGACGGCGAGGTCAGATGATCTAATCAACTTCGGGTTGGGCCGCACTTCGGGTTCGATGCCTGTTTGTTTAACAGATGCCTGACGGTGAGGTCAGATGTTTTTCTCAACTTCGGGTTAAGCCGGTCTTCAGGTTTGATGACTGTTTGTTTAACAGATGCTTGATAGTGAAGTCAAATGTTCCTTTCAACTTCATGTTGAGCAGACCTTCGGGTTCGATGCCTGTTTGTTTAACAAATGCCTAACCGCGAGGTCAGATGTTCCTCTCAACTTCGTGTTGAGCCAGCCTTCGGGTTCGATGCATGTTTGTTTAACAGATGCCTGACGGCTGAGTTCAAATGATCTAATCAAGTTTGGGTTGAGCAGCCCATCGGGTTCGATGCCTGTTTGTTTAACAGATGCATGACGGTGAGGTCATATGTTCTTCTCAACTTCGGGTTGAGCCGGCCTTCAGGTTCGATGCCTGTTTGTTTAACAGATGCCTGACAGCGGGGTCTAATGTTCTTATCAACTTCGGGTTGAGCCGCCCTTCGGGTTCGATGCCTGTTTGTTTAACAGATGCCTGACGGTGAGTTCAGATGTTCTTCTCAACTTCGGGTTTAGCCGGTCTTCAGATTTGATGACTGTTTGTTTAACAGATGCTTGACAGTGAACTCAAATGTTCCTTTCAACTTCATGTTGAGCCGACCTTCGGGTTCGATGCCTGTTTGTTTAACAGATGCCTGACGGCGAGGTCAGATGTTCCTCTCAACTTCGTGTTGAGCCGGCCTTCGGGTTCGATGCATGTTTGTTCAACAGATGCCTGACGGCGAGGTCAGATGATCTAATCAACTTCGGGTTGGGCCGCACTTCGGGTTCGATGCCTGTTTGTTTAACAGATGCCTGACGGTGAGGTCAGATGTTCTTCTCAACTTCGGGTTAAGCCGGTCTTCGGATTTGATGACTGTTTGTTTAACAGATGCTTGACAATGAAGTCAAATGTTAATTTCAACTTCATGTTGAGCCGACCTTCGGGTTCGATGCCTGTTTGTTTAACAGATGCCTGACGGCGAGGTCAGATGTTCATCTCAACTTCGTGTTGAGCCGGCCTTCGAGTTTGATGCATGTTTGTTTAACAGATGCCTGACCGCGAGGTCAGATGATCTCATCAATTTTGGGTTGAGCCGCCCATCGGGTTCGATGCTTATTGGTTTATCAGATGCCTGACGGTGAGGTCAAATGTTCTTCTCAACTTCGGGTTGAGCCGGCCTTCGGGTTCGATGCCTGTTTTTTTAACAGATGCCTGACAGCGAGGTCTAATGTTCTTATCAACTTCGGGTTGAGCCTCCCTTCGGGTTCGATGCCTGTTTGTTTAACAGATGCCTGACTGTGAGTTCAGATGTTCTTCTCAACTTCGGGTTTAGCTGGTCTTCAGATTTAATGACTGTTTGTTTAACAGATGCTTGACAGTGAAGTCAAATGTTCCTTTCAATTTCATGTTGAGCCAACTTTCAGGTTCGATGCCTGTTTGTTTAACAGATGCCTGACGGCGAGATTAGATGTTCCTCTCAACTTCGTCTTGAGCCGGCCCTCGGGTTCGATGCATGTTTGTTCAACAGATGCCTGACGGCGAGGTCAGATGATCTAATTAACTTCGGGTTGGGCCGCACTTCGGGTTCGATGCCTGTTTGTTTAACAGATGCCTGACGGCGAGGTCATATGTTCATCTCAACTTCGTGTTGAGCCGGCCTTCAGGTTCGATGCATGTTTGTTTAACAGATGCCTTACGGCGAGTTCAAATGATCTCATCAACTTTGGGTTGAGCCGCCCATCGGGTTCGATGCTTATTGGTTTAATAGATGCCTGACGGTGAGGTCAAATTTTCTTCTCAACTTCGGGTTGAGCCAGCCTTCGGGTTCGATGCCTCTTTTTGTAACAGATGCCTAAGAGCGAGGTCTAATGTTCTTATCAACTTCGGGTTGAGCCGCCCTTCGGGTTCGATGCCTGTTTGTTTAACAGAAGCCTGACGGTGAGGTCAGATGTTCTTCTCAACTTCGGGTTTAGCCGGTCTTCAGATTTGATGACTGTTTGTTTAACAAATGCTTGACAGTGAAGTCAAATGTTCCTTTCAAATTCATGTTGAGCCGACCGTCGGGTTCGATGCCTGTTTGTTTAACAAATGTCTAACCGCGAGGTCAGATGTTCCTCTCAACTTCGTGTTGAGCCGGCCTTCGGGTTCGATGCATGTTTGTTTAACAGATGCCTGACGGTGTGGTCAGATGTTCTTCTCAACTTTGAGTTGAGCCGGCCTTCGGGTTCGATGCCTGTTTGTTTAACAGATGCCTGACGGTAAGGTCAGATGTTCTTCTCGACTTCGGGTTTAGCCGGTCTTCGGATTTGATGACTGTTTGTTTAACAGATGCTTGACAGTGAAGTCAAATGTTCCTTTCAACTTCATGTTGAGCCGACCTTCGGGTTCGATGCCTGTTTGTTTAACAGATGCCGGACGGTGAGGTCAGATGTTCTCTTCAAATTTGGGTTTAGACGGTCTTCGGATTTGATGACTGTTTGTTTAACAGATGCTTGACAGTGAAGTCAAATGTTCCTTTCAACTTCATTTTGAGCCGACCTTCGGGTTCGATGCCTGTTTGTTTAACAGATGCCTGACGGCGAGGTCAGATGTTGCTCTCAACTTCGTGTTGAGCCAGCCTTCGGGTTCGATGCCTGTTTGTCTAACAGATGCCTGACAGCGAGGTCTAATGTTCTTATCAACTTCGGGTTGAGCCGCCCTTCGGGTTCGATGCCTGTTTGTTTAACAGATGCCTGACGGTGAGGTCAGATGTTCTTCTCAACTTCGGGTTTAGCCGGTCTTCGGATTTGATGACTATTTGTTTAACAGATGCTTGACAGTGAAGTCAAATGTTCCTTTTAACTTCATGTTGAGCCGACCTTCAGGTTCGATGCCTGTTTGTTTAACAGATGCCTGACGGCGAGGTCAGATGTTCCTCTCAACTTCGTGTTGAGCCGGCCTTCGGGTTCGATGCATGTTTGTTCAACAGATGCCTGACGGCGAGGTCAGATGATCTAATCAACTTCAGGTTGGGCCGCACTTTGGGTTCGATGCCTGTTTGTTTAACAGATGCCTGACGGTGAGGTCAGATGTTCTTCTCAACTTTGGGTGGAGCTGGTCTTCGGATTTGATGACTGTTTGTTTTACAGATGCTTGACAGTGAAGTCAAATGTTCCGTTCAACTTCATGTTGAGCCGACCTTCGTGTTCGATGCCTGTTTGTTTAACAGATGCCTGACAACGAGGTCAAATGTTCATCTCAACTTCGTGTTGAGCCGGCCTTCGGGTTCGATGCATGTTTGTTTAACAGATGCCTGGCGGCGAGTTCAGATGATCTCATCAACTTTGGGTTGAGCCGCCACTCGGGTTCGATGCCTGTTTGTTTAACAGATGCCTGACAGTGAGGTCAGATGTTCTTCTCAACTTCGGGTTTAGCCGGTCTTCGGATTTGATGACTGTTTGTTTAACAAATGCTTGACAGTGAAGTCAAATGTTCCTTTCAACTTCATGTTGAGCCGACCTTCTGGTTCGATGCCTGTTTGTTTAACAGATGCCTGACGGCGAGGTCAGATGTTCCTCTCAACTTCGTGTTGACCCGACCTTCGGGTTCAATGCATTTTTGTTCAATAGATGCCTGACGGCGAGGTCAGATGATCTAATCAACTTCGGGTTGGGCCGCACTTCGGGTTCGATGCTTGTTTGTTTAACAGATGCCTGACAGCGAGGTCGATTGTTCTTATCAACTTCGGGTTGAGCCGCCCTTCGGGTTCGATGCCTGTTTGTTTAACAGATGCCTGACGGTGAGGTCAGATGTTCTTCTCAACTTCGGGTTTAGACGGTCTTCGGATTTGATGACTGTTTGTTAAACAGATGCTTGATAGTGAAGTCAAATGTTCCTTTCAACTTCATGTTGAGCCAACCTTCGGGTTCGATGCCTGTTAGTTTAACAGATGCCTAACTTCGAGGTCAGATGTTGCTCTCAACTTCGTGTTGAGCCGGCCTTCGGGTTCGATGCATGTTTGTTTAACAGATGCCTAACGGTGAGTCAGATGATCTAATCTACTTCAGGTTAAGCCGCCCTTCGGGTTCGATGCCTGTTTGTTTAACAGATGCCTGACGGTGAGGTCAGATTTTCTTCTCAACTTTGGGTGTAGCCGGTCTTCGGATTTGATGACTGTTTGTTTAACAGATGCTTGACAGTGAAGTCAAATGTTCCTTTCAACTTCATGTTGAGCCGACCTTCGGGTTCGATGCCTGTTTGTTTAACAGATGCCTGACGGGGAGGTCAGACGTTCATCTCAACTTCGTGTTGAGCCGGCCTTCGGGTTCGATGCATGTTTGTTTAACAGATGCCTGACGGCGAGTTCAGATGATCTCATCAACTCTGGGTTGAGCCGCCCATTGGTTTTGATGCCTGTTTGTTTAACAGATGCCTGACGGTGTGGTCAGATGTTCTTCTTAACTTCGAGTTGAGCCTACCTTCGGGTTCGATGCTTGTTTGTTTAACAGATGCCTGACGGTAAGGTCAGATGTTCTTCTCGACTTCGGGTTTAGCCGGTCTTCCGATTTGATGACTGTTTGTTTAACAGATGCTTGACAGTGAAGTCAAATGTTCCTTTCAACTTCATGTTGAGCCGACATTCGGGTTCGATGCCTGTTTGTTTAACAGATGCCGGACGGTGAGATCAGATGTTCTCTTCAACTCTGGGTTTAGACGGTCTTCAGATTTGATGACTGTTTGTTTAACAGATGCTTGACAGTTAAGTCAAATGTTCCTTTCAACTTCATGTTGAGCCGACCTTCGGGTTCGATGCCTGTTTGTTTAACAGATGCCTGACAGCGAGGTCAGATGTTCCTCTCAACTTCGTGTTGACCCGACCTTCGGGTTCGATGCATGTTTGTTCAACAGATGCCTGGCGGCGAGGTCAGATGATCTAATCAACTTCGGGTTGGGCCGCACTTCGGGTTCGATGCCTGTTTGTTTAACAGATACCTGACAGCGAGGTCTAATGTTCTTATCAACTTCGGGTTGAGCCGCCCTTCGGGTTCGATGCCTGTTTTTTCAACAGATGCCTGACAGTGAGGTCAGATGTTCTTCTCAACTTCGTGTTTAGCCGGTCTTCGTATTTGATGACTGTTTGTTTAACAGATGCTTGACAGTGAAGTCAAATGTTCCTTTCAATTTCATGTTGAGCCGACCTTCGGGTTTGATGCTTGTTTGTTTAACAAATGCCTAACCGCGAGGTCAGATGTTCCTCTCAACTTCGTGTTGAGCCGGCCTTCGGGTTCGATGCATGTTTGTTTAACAGATACCTAACGGCGAGTTCAGATGATCTAATCAAGTTTGGGTTGAGCAGCCCATCGGGTTCGATGCCTGTTTGTTTAACAGATGCATGACGGTGAGGTCAGATGTTCTTCTCAACTTCGGGTTGAGCCGGCCTTCGGGTTCGATGCCTGTTTGTTTAACAGATGCCTGACGGCGAGGTCTAATGTTCTTATCAACTTCGGGTTGAGCCGCCATTCGGGTTCGATGCCTGTTTGTTTAACAGATGCCTGACGGTGAGGTCAGATGTTCTTCTCAACTTCGGGTTTAGCCGGTCTTCGGATTTGATGACTGTTTGTTTAACAGATGCTTGAGAGTGAAGTCAAATGTTCCTTTCAACTTCATGTTGAGCCGACCTTCGGGTTCGATGCCTGTTTGTTTAACAGATGCCTGACGACGAGGTCAGATGTTCCTCTCAACTTCGTGTTGAGCCGGCCTTCGGGTTTGATGCATGTTTGTTCAAAAGATGCCTGACAGCGAGGTCAGATGATCTAATCAACTTCGGGTTGGGCCGCACTTCGGGTTTGATGCCTGTTTGTTTAACAGATATCTGACAGCGAGGTCTAATGTTCTTATCAACTTCGGGTTGAGCCGCCCTTCGGGTTCGATGCCTATTTTTTTAACAGATGCCTGACAGTGAGGTCAGATGTTCTTCTCAACTTCGGGTTTAGCCGGTCTTCGGATTTGATGACTGTTTGTTTAACAGATGCTTGACAGTGAAGTCAAATGTTCCTTTCAATTTCATGTTGAGCCGACCTTCGGGTTCGATGCCTGTTTGTTTAACAGATGCCTGACTTCGAGGTCAGATGTTGCTCTCAACTTTGTGTTGAGCCGGCCTTCGGGTTCGATGCATGTTTGTTTAACAGATGCCTAACGGTGAGTCAGATGATCTAATCTACTTCGGGTTCGATGCCTGTTTGTTTAACAGATGCCTGACGGTGAGGTCAGATTTTCTTCTCAACTTCGGGTTGAGCCGGTCTTCGGATTTGATGACTGTTTGTTTAACAGATGCTTGACAGTGAAGTCAAATGTTCTTATCAACTTCGGGTTGAGCCGCCCTTCGGTTTCGATGCCTGTTTGTTTAACAGATGCCTGACAGTGAGGTCAGATGTTTTTCTCAACTTCGGGTTTAGCCGGTCTTCGGATTTGATGACTGTTTGTTTAACAGATGCTTGACAATGAAGTCAAATGTTCCTTTCAACTTCATGTTGAGCCGACCTTCGTGTTCGATGCCTGTTTGTTTAACAGATGCTTGACAGCGAGGTCAGATGTTCCTCTCAACTTCGTGTTGACCCGACCTTCGGGTTTAATGCATGTTTGTTTAACAGATGCCTGGTGGCGAGGTTAGATGATCTAATCAACTTCGAGTTGGGCCGCACTACGGGTTCGATGCCTGTTTGTTTAACAGATGCCTGATGGCGAGGTCTAATGTTCTTATCAACTTTGGGTTGAGCCGCCCTTCGGGTTCGATGCCTGTTTTTTTAACAGATGCCTGACAGTGAGGTCAGATGTTCTTCTCAACTTCGGGTTTAGCCGATCTTTGGATTTGATGACTGTTTGTTTAACAAATGCTTGACAGTGAAGTCAAATGTTCCGTTCAATTTCATGTTGAGCCGACCTTCGGGTTTGATGCTTGTTTGTTTAACAAATTCCTAACCGCGAGGTCAGATGTTCCTCTCAACTTCGTGTTGAGCCGGCCTTCGGGTTCGATGCATGTTTGTTTAACAGATACTTAACGGCGAGTTCAGATGATCTAATCCAGTTTGAGTTGAGCAGCCCATCGGGTTCGATGCCTGTTTGTTTAACAGATGCATGACGGTGAGGTCAGATGTTCTTCTCAACTTCGGGTTGAGCCGGCCTTCGGGTTCGATGCCTGTTTCTTTAACAGATGCCTGACGGCGAGGTCTAATTTTCTTATCAACTTCGGGTTGAGCCGCCCTTCGGGTTCGATGCCTGTTTGTTTAACAGATGCCTGACGGTGAGGTCAGATGTTCTTCTCAACTTCAGGTTGAGCCGTTCTTCGGATTTGATGACTGTTTATTTAACAGATGCTTGACAGTGAAGTCAAATGTTCCTTTCAACTTCATGTTGAGCCGACCATCAGGTTCGATGCCTGTTTGTTTAACAGATGCCTGATGGCGAGGTCAGATGTTCCTCTCAACTTCGTGTTGAGCCGGCCTTCGGGTTTGATGCATGTTTGTTCAACAGATGCCTGACGGCGAGGTCAGATGATCTAATGAACTTCGGGTTGGGCCGCACTTCGGGTTCGATGCCTGTTTGTTTAATAGATGCCTGACAGCGAGGTCTAATGTTCTTATCAACTTCGGGTTGAGCCGCCCTTCGGGTTCGATGCCTGTTTGTTTAACAGATGCCTGACGGTGAGGTCAGATGTTCTTCTCAACTTCGAGTTTAGACGGTCTTCGGATTTGATGACTGTTTGTTAAACAGATGCTTGAAAGTGAACTGAATTGTTCCTTTCAACTTCATGTTGAGCCAACCTTCGGGTTCGATGCCTGTTTGTTTAACAGATGCCTGACGGCGAGGTCAGATGTTGCTCTCAACTTCGTGTTGAGCCGGCCTTCGGGTTCGATGCATGTTTGTTTAATAGATGCCTGACGGTGACTCAGATGATCTAATCTACTTCGGGTTCGATGCCTGTTTGTTTAACAGATGCCTGACGGTGAGGTCAGATTTTCTTCTCAACTTCGGGTTGAGCCGGTCTTCGGATTTGATGACTGTTTGTTTAACAGATGCTTGACAGTGAAGTCAAATGTTCCTTTCAACTTCATGTTGAGCCGACCTTCGGGTTCAATGCCTATTTGTTTAAGAGATGCCTGACGGCGAGGTTAGATGTTCCTCTCAACTTCGTGTTGAGCCGGCCTTCGGGTTTGATGCATGTTTGTTTAACAGATGCCAGACGGCGAGGTCAGATGTACTTATCAACTTTGGGTTGTGCCGCCCATCGGGTTCGATGCCTGTTTGTTTAATAGATGCCTGACGGTGAGGTCAGAAGTTCTTCTCAACTTAGGGTTGAGCCAGCCTTCAGGTTCGATGCCTGTTTGTTTAACAGATGCCTGACAGCGAGGTCTAATGTTCTTATCAACTTCGGGTTGAGCCGCCCTTCGGGTTCGATGCCTGTTTGTTTAACAGATCCCTGACAATGAGGTCAGATGTTCTTCTCAACTTCAGGTTTAGCCGGTCTTCGGATTTGATGACTGTTTGTTTAAAGGATGCTTGACAGTGAAGTCAAATGTTCCTTTCAACTTCATGTTGAGCCGACCTTCGGGTTCGATGCCTGTTTGTTTAACAGATGGCTGACGGCGAGGTCAGATGTTTCTCTCAACTTCGTGTTGAGCCGGCCTTCGGGTTCGATGCATGTTTGTTCAACAGATGCCTGACGGCGAGGTCAGATGATCTATTCAACTTCAGGTTGGGCCGCACTTCGGGTTCGATGCCTGTTTGTTTAACAGATGCCTGACGGTGAGGTCACATGTTCTTCTAAACTTCGGGTTGTGCCGGTCTTCGGATTTGATGACTGTTTGTTTAACAGATGCTTGACAATGAAGTCAAATGTTCCTTTCAACTTTATGTTGAGCTGACCTACGGGTTCGATGCATGTTTGTTTAACAGATGCCTGACAGCGAGGTCAGATGTTCATCTCAACTTCGTGTTGAGCCGGCTTCGGGTTCGATGCATGTTTGTTTAACAGATGCCTGACGGCGAGTTCAGATGATCTAATCAAGTTTGGGTTGAGCAGCCCATCGGGTTCGATGCCTGTTTTTTTAACAGATGAATGACGGTGAGGTCAGATGTTCTTCTCAACTTCGGGTTGATTCGGCCTTCGGGTTCGATGCTTGTTTATTAAACAGATGCCTGACAGCGAGGTCTAATGTTCTTATCAACTTCGGGTTTAGTCTCCCTTCGGGTTCGATGCCTGTTTGTTTAACAGATGCCTGACGGTGAGGTCAGATGTTCTTCTCAACTTCGGGTTTAGCCGGTCTTCGGGTTTGATGACTGTTTGTTTAACAGATGCTTGACAGTGAAGTCAAATGTTCCTTTCAACTTCATGTTGAGCCGACCTTTGGGTACGATGCCTGTTTGTTTAACAGATGCCTGATGGCGAGGTCAGATGTTCCTCTCAACTTCGTGTTGAGCCGGCCTTCGGGTTCGATGCATGTTTGTTCAACAGATGCCTGACGGCGAGGTCAGATGATCTAATCAACTTCGGGTTGGGCCGCACTTCGGGTTCGATGCCTGTTTGTTTAACAGATGCCTGACGGTGAGGACAGATTTTCTTCTCAACTTCGGGTTGAGCCGGTCTTCGGATTTGATGACTGTTTGTTTAACAGATGCTTGACAGTGAAGTCAAATGTTCCTTTCAACTTCATATGGAGCCGACCTTCGGGTTCGATGCCTGTTTGTTTAACAGATGACTGACGGCGAGGTCAGATGTTCCTCTCAACTTCGTGTTGAGCCGGCCTTCGGGTTTGATGCATGTTTGTTTAACAGATGCCAGACGGCGAGGTCAGATGTGCTTTTCAACTTTGGGTTGAGCCGCCCATCGGGTTCGATGCCTGTTTGTTTAACAGATGCCTGACGGTGAGGTCAGATGTTCTTCTCAACTTCGGGTTGAGCCAGCCTTCGGGTTCGATGCATGTTTGTTCAACAGATGCCTGACAGCGAGGTCAGATGATCTAATCAACTTCGGGTTGGGCCGCACTTCGGGTTCGATGCCTGTTTGTTTAACAGATGCCTCACGGTGAGGACAGATTTTCTTCTCAACTTCGGGTTGAGCCGGTCTTCGGATTTGATGACTGTTTGTTTAACAGATGCTTGACAGTGAAGTCAAATGTTCCTTTCAACTTCATATGGAGCCGACCTTCGGGTTCGATGCCTGTTTGTTTAACAGATGACTGACGGCGAGGTCAGATGTTCCTCTCAACTTCGTGTTGAGCCGGCCTTCGGGTTTGATGCATGTTTATTTAACAGATGCCAGACGGCGAGGTCAGATGTACTTTTCAACTTTGGGTTGAGCCGCCCATCGGGTTCGATGCCTGTTTGTTTAACAGATGCCTGACGGTGAGGTCAGATGTTCTTCTCAACTTCGGGTAGAGCCAGCCTTTGGGTTCTATGCCTGTTTGTTTAACAGATGCCTGACAGCGAGGTCTAATGTTCTTATCAACTTCGGGTTGAGCCGCCCTTCGGGTTCGATGCCTGTTTGTTTAACAGATGCCTGACGGTGAGGTCAGATGTTCTTCTCAACTTCGGGTTTAGCCGGTCTTCGGATTTGATGACTGTTTGTTTAACAAATGCTTGGCAGTGAAGTCAAATGTTCCTTTCAACTTCATGTTGAGCCGACCTTCATGTTCGATGCCTGTTTGTTTAACAGATGCCTGACGGCGAGGTCAGATGTTGCTCTCAACTTCGTGTTGAGCCGGCTTTCGGGTTCGATGCATGTTTGTTTAACAGATGCCTGAGGGTGAGTTCAGATGATCTAATCATGTTCGGGTTGAGCAGCCCATTGGGTTCGATGCCTGTTTGTTTAACAGATGCATGACGGTGAGGTCAGATGTTCTTCTTAACTTCGGGTTGAGCCGGCCTTCGGGTTCGATGCCTGTTTGTTTAACAGATGCCTGACAGCAAGGTCTAATGTTCTTATCAACTTCGGGTTGAGTCGCCCTTCGGGTTCGATGCCTATTTGTTTAACAGACGCCTGACGGTGAGGTCAGATGTTCTTCTCAACTTCGGGTTTAGCCGATCTTCGGATTTGATGACTGTTTGTTTAACAGATGCTTGGCATTGAAGTCAAATGTTCCTTTCAACTTCATGTTGAGCCGACCTTCGGGTTCGATGCCTGTTTGTTTAACAGATGCCTGACAGGGAGGTCAGATGTTACTCTAAACTTCGTGTTGAGCCGGCCTTCGGGTTCGATGCATGTTTGTTCAACAGATGCCTGACAGCGAGGTCAGATGATCTAATCAACTTCAGGTTGGGCCGCACTTCGGGTTCGATGCCTGTTTGTTTAACAGATGCCTTACGGTGAGGTCACATGTTCTTCTAAACTTCGGGTTGAGCCGGTCTTCGGATTTGATGACTGTTTGTTTAACAGATGCTTGACAATGAAGTCAAATGTTCCTTTCAACTTTATGTTGAGCTGACCTTCGGGTTCGATGCCTGTTTGTTTAACAGATGCCTGACAGTGAGGTCAGATGTTCATCTCAACTTCGTGTGGAGCCGTCTTCGGGTTCGATGCATGTTTGTTTAACAGATGCCTGACGGCGAGTTCAGATGATCTAATCAAGTTTGGGTTGAGCAGCCCATCGGGTTCGATGCCTGTTTTTTTAACAGATAAATGACGGTGAGGTCAGATGTTCTTCTCAACTTCGGGTTGAGTCGGCCTTCGGGTTCGATGCTTGTTTATTAAACAGATGCCTAACAGCGAGGTCTAATGTTCTTATCAACTTCGGGTTTAGTCGCCCTTCAGGTTCGATGCCTGTTTGTTTAACAGATGCCTGACGGTGAGGTCAGATGTTCTTCTCAACTTCGGGTTTAGCCGGTCTTCGGATTTGATGACTGTTTGTTTAACAGATGCTTGACAGTGAAGTCAAATGTTCCTTTCAACTTCATGTTGAGCCGACCTTTGGGTACGATGCCTGTTTGTTTAACAGATGCCTGATGGCAAGGTCAGATGTTCCTCTCAACTTCGTGTTGAGCCGGCCTTCGGGTTCGATGCATGTTTGTTGAACAGATGCCTGACAGCGAGGTCAGATGATCTAATCAACTTCGGGTTGGGCCGCACTTCGGGTTCGATGCCTGTTTGTTTAACAGATGCCTGACGGTGAAGACAGATTTTCTTCTCAACTTCGGGTTGAGCCGGTCTTCGGATTTGATGACTGTTTGTTTAACAGATGCTTGACAGTGAAGTCAAATGTTCCTTTCAACTTCATATGGAGCCGACCTTCGGGTTCGATGCCTATTTGTTTAACAGATGACTGACGGCGAGGTCAGATGTTCCTCTCAGCTTCGTGTTGAGCCCGCCTTCGGGTTTGATGCATGTTTGTTTAACAGATGCCAGACGGCGAGGTCAGATGTACTTATCAACTTTGGGTTGAGCCGCCCATCGGGTTCGATGCCTGTTTGTTTAACAGATGCCTGACGGTGAGGTCAGATGTTCTTCTCAACTTCGGGTTGAGCCAGCCTTCGGGTTCGATGCCTGTTTGTTTAACAGATGCCTGACAGCGAGGTCTAATGTTCTTATCAACTTCAGGTTGAGCCGCCCTTCGGGTTCGATGCCTGTTTGTTTAACAGATGCCTGAAGGTGATGTCAGATGTTCTTCTCAACTTTGGGTTTAGCCGGTCTTCGGATTTGATGACTGTTTGTTTAACAAATGCTTGACAATGAAGTCAAATGTTCCTTTCAACTTCATGTTGAGCCGACCTTCGTGTTCGATGCCTGTTTGTTTAACAGATGCCTGACAGCGAGGTCAGATGTTGCTCTCAACTTCGTGTTGAGCCGGCTTTCGGGTTCGATGCATGTTTGTTTAACAGATTCCTGACGGTGAGTTCAGATGATCTAATCAAGTTTGGGTTGAGCAGCCCATTGGGTTCGATGCCTGTTTGTTTAACAGATGCATGACGGTGAGGTCAGATGTTCTTCTTAACTTCGGGTTGAGCCGGCCTTCGGGTTCGATGCCTGTTTGTTTAACAGATGCCTGACAGCAAGGTCTAATGTTCTTATCAACTTCGGGTTGAGCCGCCCTTCAGGTTCGATGCCTGTTTGTTTAATAGATGCCTGACGGTGAAGTCAGATGTTCTTCTCAACTTGGGGTTTAGCCGATCTTCGGATTTGATGACAGTTTGTTTAACAGATGCTTGACATTGAAGTCAAATGTTCCTTTCAACTTCATGTTGAGCCGACCTTCGTGTTCGATGCCTGTTTGTTTAACAGATGCCTGACGGCGAGGTCAGATATTGCTCTCAATTTCGTGTTGAGCCGGCCTTCGGGTTCGATGCATGTTTGTTTAACATATGCCTGACGGTGAGTTCAGATGATCTAATCAAGTTTGGGTTGAGCAGCCCATCGGGTTCGATGCCTGTTTGTTTAACAGATGCATGACGGTGAGGTCAGATGTTCTTCTCAACTTCGGGTTGAGCCGCCCTTCGGGTTCGATGCCTGTTTGTTTAACAGATGCCTGACGGTAAGGTCAGATTTTCTTCTCAACTTCGGGTTGAGCCGGTCTTCTGATTTGATGACTCTTCGTTTAACAGATGCTTGACAGTGAAGTCAAATGTTCCTTTCAACTTCATGTTGAGCCGACCTTGGGCTTTGATGCATGTTTGTTTAACAGATGCCAGACGGCGAGGTCAGATGTACTTATCAACTTCGGGTTGAGCCTCCCATCGGGTTTGATGCCTGTTTGTTTAACAAATGCATGACGGTGAGGTCCGATGTTCTTCTCAACTTCGGGTTGAGCCAGCCTTCGGGTTCGATGCCTGTTTGTTTAACAGATGCCTGACAGCGAGGTCTAATGTTCTTATCAACTTCGGGTTGAGCCGCCCTTCGGGTTCGATGCCTGTTTGTTTAACAGATGCCTGACGGTGAGGTCAGATGTTCTTCTCAACTTCGGGTTTAGCCGGTCTTCGGATTTGATGACTGTTTGTTTAACAGATGCTTGAGAGTGAAGTCAAATGTTCCTTTCAACTTCATGTTGAGCCGACCTTCGTGTTCGATGCCTGTTTGTTTAACAGATGCCTGACGGCGAGGTCAGATGTTGCTCTCAACTTCGTGTTGAGCCGGCCTTCGGGTTCGATGCATGTTTGTTTAACAAATGCCTGACGGTGAGTTCAGATGATCTAATCAAGTTTGGGTTGAGCAGCCCATCGGGTTCGATGCCTATTTTTTTAACAGATGCCTGACGGTGAGGTCAGATGTTCTTCTCAACTTTGGGTTGAGCCGGCCTTCGGGTTCGATGCCTGTTTGTTTAACAGATGCCTGACAGCGAGGTCTAATGTTCTTATCAACTTCGGGTTGAGCCGGCCTTCGGGTTCGATGCCTGTTTGTTTAACAGATGCCTGACGGTGAGGTCAGATGTTCTTCTCAACTTCGGGTTTAGTCGGTCTTCGATGACTGTTTGTTTAACAGATGCTTGACAGTGAAGTCAAATGTTCCTTTCAACTTCATGTTGAGCCGACCTTCGTGTTCAATGCCTGTTTGTTTAACAGATGCCTGACGGCGAGGTCAGATGTTGCTTTCAACTTCGTGTTGAGCCGGCCTTCGGGTTCGATGCATGTTTGTTTAACAGATGCCTGACGGTGAGTTCAGATGATCTAATCAAGTTTGGGTTGAGCAGCCCATCGGGTTCGATGCCTGTTTGTTTAACAGATGCATGACGGTGAGGTCAAATGTTCTTCTCAACTTCGGCTTGAGTCGGCCTTCGGGTTCGATGCCTGTTTGTTTAACAAATGCCTGACAGCGAGGTCTAATGTTCTTATCAACTTCGGGTTGAGCCGCCCTTCGGGTTCGATGCCTGTTTGTTTAACAGATGCCTAACAGCGAGGTCTAATGTTCTTATCAACTTCAGGTTGAGCCGCCCTTCGGGTTCGATGCCTGTTTGTTTAACAGATGCCTGACGGTGAGGTCAGATGTTCTTCTCAACTTTGGGTTTAGCCGGTCTTCGGATTTGATGACTGTTTGTTTAACAAATGCTTGACAATGAAGTCAAATGTTCCTTTCAACTTCATGTTGAGCCGACCTTCGTGTTCGATGCCTGTTTGTTTAACTGATGCCTGACGGCGAGGTCAGATTTTGCTCTCAACTTCGTGTTGAGCCGGCTTTCGGGTTCGATGCATGTTTGTTTAACAGATTCCTGACGGTGAGTTCAGATGATCTAATCAAGTTTGGGTTGAGCAGCCCATTGGGTTCGATGCCTGTTTGTTTAACAGATGCATGACGGTGAGGTCAGATGTTCTTCTTAACTTCGGGTTGAGCCGACCTTCGGGTTCGATGCCTGTTTGTTTAACAGATGCCTGACAGCGAGGTATAATGTTCTTATCAACTTCGGGTTGAGCCTCCCTTCGGGTTCGATGCCTGTTTGTTTAACAGATGCCTGACGGTGAGGTCAGATGTTCTTCTCAACTTCGGGTTTAGCCAGTCTTCGGATTTGATGACTGTTTGTTTAACAGATGCTGTAGAGTGAAGTCAATTGTTCCTTTCAACTTCATGTTGAGCCGACCTTCGTGTTCGATGCCTGTTTGTTTAACAGATGCCTGACGGCGAGGTCAGATATTGCTCTCAACTTCGTGTTGAGCCGGCCTTCGGGTTCGATGCATGTTTGTTTAACAGATGCCTGACGGTGAGTTCAGATGATCTAATCAAGTTTGGGTTGAGCAGCCCATCGGGTTCGATGCATATTTGTTTAACAGTTGCATGACGGTGAGGTCAGATGTTCTTCTCAACTTCGGGTTGAGCCGGCCTTCGGGTTCGATGCCTGTTTGTTTAATAGATGCCTGACAGCAAGGTCTAATGTTCTTATCAACTTCGGGTTGAGCCGGCCGTCGGGTTCGATGCCTGTTTGTTTAACAGATGCCTGACGGTGAGGTCAGATGTTCTTCTCAACTTCGGGTTTAGCCGGTCTTCGGATTTGATGACTGTTTGTTTAACAAATGCTTGACAGTGAAGTCAAATGTTCCTTTCAACTTCATGTTGAGCCGACCTTCGTGTTCAATGCCTGTTTGTTTATAAGATGCCTGACGGCGAGGTCAGATGTTGCTTTCAACTTCGTGTTGAGCCGGCCTTCGGGTTCGATGCATGTTTGTTTAAAAGATGTCTGACGGTGAGTTCAGATGATCTAATCAAGTTTGGGTTGAGCAGCCCATCGGGTTCGATGCCTGCTTGTTTAACAGATGCATGACGGTGAGGTCAGATGTTCTTCTCAACTTCGGCATGAGCCGGCCTTCGGGTTCGATGCCTGTTTGTTTAATAGATGCCTGACAGCGAGGTCTAATGTTCTTATCAACTTCGGGTTGAGCCGCCCTTCGGGTTCGATGCCTGTTTGTTTAACAGATGCCTGACAGTGAGGTCAGATGTTTTTCTCAACTTCGGGTTTAGCCGGTATTCGGATTTGATGACTGTTTGTTTAACAGATGCTTGATAGTGAAGTCAAATGTTCCTTTCAACTTCATGTTGAGCCGACCTTCGTGTTCGATGCCTGTTTGTTTAACAGATGCCTGACGGCGAGGTCAGATGTTGCTCTCAACTTTGTGTTGAGCCGGCCTTGGGGTTCGATGCATGTTTGTTTAACATATGCCTGACGGTGAGTTTAGATGATCTAATCAAGTTTGGGTTGAGCAGCCCATCGGGTTCCATGCCTGTTTGTTTAACAGATGCATGACGGTGAGGTCAGATGTTCTTCTCAACTTCGGGCTGAGCCGGTCTTAGGGTTCGATGCCTGTTTGTTTAACAGATGCCTGACGGTGAGGTCAGATGTTCTTCTCAACTTCGGGTTGAGCCGACCTACGGGTTCGATGCCTGTTTGTTTAACAGATGCCTGACAGCGAGGTCTAATGTTCTTATCAACTTCGGGTTGAGCCGCCCTTCGGGTTTGATGCCTGTTTGTTTAACAGATGCCTGACGGTGAGGTCAGATGTTCTTCTCAACTTCGGGTTTAGCCGGTCTTCGGATTTGATGATTGTTTGTTTAACAGATGCTTAACAGTGAAGTCAAATGTTCCTTTCAACTTCATGTTGAGCCGACCTTGGGCTTTGATGCATGTTTGTTTAACAGATGCCAGACGGCGAGGTCAGATGTACTTATCAACTTTGGCTTGAGCCGCCCATCGGGTTCGATGCCTGTTTGTTTAACAGATGCATGACGGTGAGGTCCGATGTTCTTCTCAACTTTGGGTTGAGCCAGCCTTCGGGTTCGATGCCTGTTTGTTTAACAGATGCCTGACAGCGAGGTATAATGTTCTTATCAACTTCGGGTTGAGCCTCCGTTCGGGTTCGATGCCTGTTTGTTTAACAGATGCCTGACGGTGAGGTCAGATGTTCTTCTCAACTTCGGGTTTAGCTGGTCTTCGGATTTGATGACTGTTTGTTTAACAGATGCTTGAGAGTGAAGTCAAATGTTGCTTTCAACTTCATGTTGAGCCGACCTTCGTGTTCGATGCTTGTTTGTTTAACAGATGCCTGACGGCGAGGTCAGATGTTGCTCTCAATTTCGTGTTGAGACGGCCTTCGGGTTCGATGCATGTTTGTTTAACAGATGCCTGACGGTGAGTTCAGATGATCTAATCAAGTTTGGGTTGAGCAGCCCATCGGGTTCGATGCCTATTTGTTTAACAGATGCATGACATTGAGGTCAGATGTTCTTCTCAACTTCGGGTTGAGCCGGCCTTCGGGTTCGATGCCTGTTTGTTTAACAGATGCCTGACAGCAAGGTCTTGTGTTCTTATCAACTTCGGGTTAAGCCGGCCTTCGGGTTCGATGCCTGTTTGTTTAACAGATGCCTGACGGTGAGGTCAGATGTTCTTCTCAACTTCGGGTTTAGCCGGTCTTCGGATTTGATGACTGTTTGTTTAACAGATGCTTGACAGTGAAGTCAAATGTTCCTTTCAACTTCATGTTGAGCCGACCTTCGTGTTCAATGCCTATTTGTTTAACAGATGCCTGACGGCGAGGTCAGATGTTGCTTTCAACTTCGTGTTGAGCCGGCCTTCGGGTTCGATGCATGTTTGTTTAACAGATGCCTGAGGTGAGTTCAGATGATCTAATCAAGTTTGGGTTGAGCAGCCCATCGGGTTCGATGCCTGTTTGTTTAACAGATGCATGACGGTGAGGTCAGATGTTCTTCTCTACTTCGGCTTGAGCCGTCCTTCGGGTTCGATGCCTGTTTGTTTAACAGATGCCTGACAGCGAGGTCTAATGTTCTTATCAACTTCGGGTTGAGCCGCCCTTCGGTTTCGATGCCTGTTTGTTTAACAGATGCCTGACAGTGAGGCCAGATGTTTTTCTCAACTTCGGGTTTAGCCGGTATTCGGATTTGATGACTGTTTGTTTAACAGATGCTTGATAGTGAAGTCAAATGTTCCTTTCAACTTCATGTTGAGCCGACCTTCGTGTTCGATGCCTGTTTGTTTAACAGATGCCTGACGGCGAGGTCAGATGTTGCTCTCAACTTTGTGTTGAGCCGGCCTTCGGGTTCGATGCATGTTTGTTTAAAAGATGCCTGACGGTGAGTTCAGATGATCTAATCAAGTTTGGGTTGAGCAGCCCATCGGGTTACATGCCTGTTTGTTTAACAGATGCATGACGGTGAGGTCAGATGTTCTTCTCAACTTCGGGCTGAGCCGGTCTTAGGGTTCGATGCCTGTTTGTTTAACAGATGCCTGACGGTGAGGTCAGATGTTCTTCTCAACTTCGGGTTGAGCCGGCCTACGGGTTCGATGCCTGTTTGTTTAACAGATGCCTGACAGCGAGGTCTAATGTTCTTATCAACTTCGGGTTGAGCCGCCCTTCGGGTTTGCTGCCTGTTTGTTTAACAGATGCCTGACGGTGAGGTCAGATGTTCTTCTCAACTTCGGGTTTAGCCGGTCTTCGGATTTGATGATTGTTTGTTTAATAGATGCTTAACAGTGAAGTCAAATGTTCCTTTCAACTTCATGTTGAGCCGACCTTGGGCTTTGATGCATGTTTGTTTAACAGATGCCAGACGGCGAGGTCAGATGTACTTATCAACTTTGGGTTGAGCCGCCCATCGGGTTCGATGCCTGTTTGTTTAACAGATGCATGACGGTGAGGTCCGATGTTCTTCTCAACTTCGGGTTGAGCCAGCCTTCGGGTTCGATGCCTGTTTGTTTAACAGATGCCTGACAGCGAGGTATAATGTTCTTATCAACTTCGGGTTGAGCCTCCGTTCGGGTTCGATGCCTGTTTGTTTAATAGATGCCTGACGGTGAGGTCAGATGTTCTTCTCAACTTCGGGTTTAGCCGGTCTACGGATTTGATGATTGTTTGTTTAACAGATGCTTGAGAGTGAAGTCAAATGTTGCTTTCAACTTCATGTTGAGCCGACCTTCGTGTTCGATGCTTGTTTGTTAAACAGATGCCTGACGGCGAGGTCAGATGTTGCTCTCAACTTCGTGTTGAGCCGGCCTTCGGGTTCGATGCATGTTTGTTTAACAGATGCCTGACGGTGAGTTCAGATGATCTAATCAAGTTTGGGTTGAGCAGCCCATCGGGTTCGATGCCTATTTGTTTAACAGATGCATGACAGTGAGGTCAGATGTTCTTCTCAACTTCGGGTTGAGCCGGCCTTCGGGTTCGATGCCTGTTTGTTTAACAGATGCCTGACAGCAAGGTCTTGTGTTCTTATCAACTTCGGGTTGAGCCGGCCTTCGGGTTCGATGCCTGTTTGTTTAACAGATGCCTGACAGTGAGGTCAGATGTTCTTCTTAACTTCGGGTTTAGCCGGTCTTCGGATTTGATGACTGTTTGTTTAACAGATGCTTGACAGTGAAGTCAAATGTTCCTTTCAACTTCTTGTTGAGCCGACCTTCGTGTTCAATGCCTATTTGTTTAACAGATGCCTGACGGCGAGGTCAGATGTTGCTTTCAACTTCGTGTTGAGCTGGCCTTCGGGTTCGATGCATGTTTGTTTAACAGATGCCTGAGGTGAGTTCAGATGATCTAATCAAGTTTGGGTTGAGCAGCCCATCGGGTTCGATGCCTGTTTGTTTAACAGATGCATGACGGTGAGGTCAGATGTTCTTCTCAACTTCGGCTTGAGTCGTCCTTCGGGTTCGATGCCTGTTTGTTTAACAGATGCCTGACAGCGAGGTCTAATGTTCTTATCAACTTCGGGTTGAGCCGCCCTTCGGTTTCGATGCCTGTTTGTTTAACAGATGCCTGACAGTGAGGTCATATGTTTTTCTCAACTTCGGGTTTAGCCGGTATTCGGATTTGATGACTGTTTGTTTAACAGATGCTTGATAGTGTAGTCAAATGTTCCTTTCAACTTCATGTTGAGCCGACCTTCGTGTTCGATGCCTGTTTGTTTAACAGATGCCTGACGGCGAGGTCAGATGTTGCTCTCAACTTTGTGTTGAGCCGGCCTTCGGGTTCGATGCATGTTTGTTTAACATATGCCTGACGGTGAGTTTAGATGATCTAATCAAGTTTGGGTTGAGCAGCCCATCGGGTTCCATGCCTGTTTGTTTAACAGATGCATGACGGTGAGGTCAGATGTTCTTCTCAACTTCGGGCTGAGCCGGCCTTCGGGTTCGATGCCTGTTTGTTTAAGAGATGCCAGACGGTGAGGTCAGATGTTCTTCTCAACTTCGGGTTGAGTCGGCCTACGGGTTTGATGCCTGTTTGTTGAACAGATGCCTGACAGCGAGGTCTAATGTTCTTATCAACTTCGGGTTGAGCCGCCCTTCGGGTTCGATGCCTGTTTGTTTAACAGATGCCTGACGGTGAGGTCAGATGTTCTTCTCAACTTCGGGTTTAGCCGGTCTTCGGATTTGATGACTGTTTGTTTAACAGATGCTTGACAGTGAAGTCAAATGTTCCTTTCAACTTCATGTTGAGCCGACCTTGGGCTTTGATGCATGTTTGTTTAACAGATGCCAGACGGCGAGGTCAGATGTACTTATCAACTTTGGCTTGAGCCGCCCATCGGGTTCGATGCCTGTTTGTTTAACAGATGCATGACGGTGAGGTCCGATGTTCTTCTCAACTTCGGGTTGAGCCAGCCTTCGGGTTCGATGCCTGTTTGTTTAACAGATGCCTGACAGCGAGGTATAATGTTCTTATCAACTTCGGGTTGAGCCTCGTTCGGGTTCGATGCCTGTTTGTTTAACAGATGCCTGACGGTGAGGTCAGATGTTCTTCTCAACTTCGGGTTTACCTGGTCTTCAGATTTGATGACTGTTTGTTTAACAGATGCTTGAGAGTGAAGTCAAATGTTGCTTTCAACTTCATGTTGAGCCTACCTTCGTGTTCGATGCTTGTTTGTTTAATAGATGCCTGACGGCGAGGTCAGATGTTGCTCTCAACTTCGTGTTGAGCCGGCCTTCGGGTTCGATGCATGTTTGTTTAACAGATGCCTGACGGTGAGTTCAGATGATCTAATCAAGTTTGGGTTGAGCAGCCCATCGGGTTCGATGCCTATTTGTTTAACAGATGCATGACATTGAGGTCAGATGTTCTTCTCAACTTCGGGTTGAGCCGGCCTTCGGGTTCGATGCCTGTTTGTTTAACAGATGCCTGACAGCAAGGTCTTGTGTTCTTATCAACTTCGGGTTAAGCCGGCCTTCGGGTTCGATGCCTGTTTGTTTAACAGATGCCTGACGGTGAGGTCAGATGTTCTTCTCAACTTCGGGTTTAGCCGGTCTTCGGATTTGATGACTGTTTGTTTAACAGATGCTTGACAGTGAAGTCAAATGTTCCTTTCAACTTCATGTTGAGCCGACCTTCGTGTTCAATGCCTATTTGTTTAACAGATGCCTGACGGCGAGGTCAGATGTTGCTTTCAACTTCGTGTTGAGCCGGCCTTCGGGTTCGATGCATGTTTGTTTAACAGATGCCTGAGGTGAGTTCAGATGATCTAATCAAGTTTGGGTTGAGCAGCCCATCGGGTTCGATGCCTGTTTGTTTAACAGATGCATGACGGTGAGGTCAGATGTTCTTCTCAACTTCGGCTTGAGCCGTCCTTCGGGTTCGATGCCTGTTTGTTTAACAGATGCCTGACAGCGAGGTCTAATGTTCTTATCAACTTCGGGTTGAGCCGCCCTTCGGTTTCGATGCCTGTTTGTTTAACAGATGCCTGACAGTGAGGTCAGATGTTTTTCTCAACTTCGGGTTTAACCGGTATTCGGATTTGATGACTGTTTGTTTAACAGATGCTTGATAGTGAAGTCAAATGTTCCTTTCAACTTCATGTTGAGCCGACCTTCGTGTTCGATGCCTGTTTGTTTAACAGATGCCTGACGGCGAGGTCAGATGTTGCTCTCAACTTTGTGTTGAGCCGGCCTTCGGGTTCGATGCATGTTTGTTTAAAAGATGCCTGACGGTGAGTTCAGATGATCTAATCAAGTTTGGGTTGAGCAGCCCATCGGGTTCCATGCCTGTTTGTTTAACAGATGCATGACGGTGAGGTCAGATGTTCTTCTCAACTTCGGGCTGAGCCGGTCTTAGGGTTCGATGCCTGTTTGTTTAACAGATGCCTGACGGTGAGGTCAGATGTTCTTCTCAACTTCGGGTTGAGCCGGCCTACGGTTTCGATGCCTGTTTGTTTAACAGATGCCTGACAGCGAGGTCTAATGTTCTTATCAACTTCGGGTTGAGCCGCCCTTCGGGTTTGCTGCCTGTTTGTTTAACAGATGCCTGACGGTGAGGTCAGATGTTCTTCTCAACTTCGGGTTTAGCCGGTCTTCGGATTTGATGATTGTTTGTTTAACAGATGCTTAACAGTGAAGTCAAATGTTCCTTTCAACTTCATGTTGAGCCGACCTTGGGCTTTGATGCATGTTTGTTTAACAGATGCCAGACGGCGAGGTCAGATGTACTTATCAAATTTGGGTTGAGCCGCCCATCGGGTTCGATGCCTGTTTGTTTAACAGATGCATGACGGTGAGGTCCGATGTTCTTCTCAACTTCGGGTTGAGCCAGCCTTCGGGTTCGATGCCTGTTTGTTTAACAGATGCCTGACAGCGAGGTATAATGTTCTTATCAACTTCAGGTTGAGCCTCCGTTCGGGTTCGATGCCTGTTTGTTTAATAGATGCCTGACGGTGAGGTCAGATGTTCTTCTCAACTTCGGGTTTAGCCGGTCTTCGGATTTGATGACTGTTTGTTTAACAGATGCTTGAGAGTGAAGTCAAATGTTGCTTTCAACTTCATGTTGAGTCGACCTTCGTGTTCGATGCTTGTTTGTTTAACAGATGCCTGACGGCGAGGTCAGATGTTGCTCTCAACTTCGTGTTGAGCCGGCCTTCGGGTTCGATGCATGTTTGTTTAACAGATGTCTGACGGTGAGTTCAGATGATCTAATCAAGTTTGGGTTGAGCAGCCCATCGGGTTCGGTGCCTATTTGTTTAACAGATGCATGACAGTGAGGTCAGATGTTCTTCTCAACTTCGGGTTGAGCCGGCCTTCGGGTTCGATGCCTGTTTGTTTAACAGATGCCTGACAGCAAGGTCTTGTGTTCTTATCAACTTCGGGTTGAGCCGGCCTTCGGGTTCGATGCCTGTTTGTTTAACAGATGCCTGACAGTGAGGTCAGATGTTCTTCTCAACTTCGGGTTTAGCCGGTCTTCGGATTTGATGACTGTTTGTTTAACAGATGCTTGACAGTGAAGTCAAATGTTCCTTTCAACTTCTTGTTGAGCCGACCTTCGTGTTCAATGCCTATTTGTTTAACAGATGCCTGACGGCGAGGTCAGATGTTGCTTTCAACTTCGTGTTGAGCTGGCCTTCGGGTTCGATGCATGTTTGTTTAACAGATGCCTGAGGTGAGTTCAGATGATCTAATCAAGTTTGGGTTGAGCAGCCCATCGGGTTCGATGCCTGTTTGTTTAACAGATGCATGACGGTGAGGTCAGATGTTCTTCTCAACTTCGGCTTGAGCCGTCCTTCGGGTTCGATGCCTGTTTGTTTAACAGATGCCTGACATCGAGGTCTAATGTTCTTATCAACTTCGGGTTGAGCCGCCCTTCGGTTTCGATGCCTGTTTGTTTAACAGATGCCTGACAGTGAGGTCAGATGTTTTTCTCAACTTCGGGTTTAGCCGGTATTCGGATTTGATGACTGTTTGTTTAACAGATGCTTGATAGTGTAGTCATATGTTCCTTTCAACTTCATGTTGAGCCGACCTTCGTGTTCGATGCCTGTTTGTTTAACAGATGCCTGACGGCGAGGTCAGAAGTTGCTCTCAACTTTGTGTTGAGCCGGCCTTCGGGTTCGATGCATGTTTGTTTAACATATGCCTGACGGTGAGTTTAGATGATCTAATCAAGTTTGGGTTGAGCAGCCCATCGGGTTCCATGCCTGTTTGTTTAACAGATGCATGACGGTGAGGTCAGATGTTCTTCTCAACTTCGGGCTGAGCCGGCCTTCGGGTTCGATGCCTGTTTGTTTAAGAGATGCCTGACGGTGAGGTCAGATGTTCTTCTCAACTTCGGGTTGAGCCGGCCTACGGGTTTGATGCCTGTTTGTTGAACAGATGCCTGACAGCGAGGTCTAATGTTCTTATCAACTTCGGGTTGAGCCGCCCTTCGGGTTCGATGCCTGTTTGTTTAACAGATGCCTGACGGTGAGGTCATATGTTCTTCTCAACTTCGGGTTTAGCCGGTCTTCGGATTTGATGACTGTTTGTTTAACAGATGCTTGACAGTGAAGTTAAATGTTCCTTTCAACTTCATGTTGAGCCGACCTTGGGCTTAGATGCATGTTTGTTTATCAGATGCCAGGCGGCGAGGTCAGATGTACTGATCAACTTTGGGTTGAGCCGCCCATCGGGTTCGATGCCTGTTTGTTTAACAGATGCATGACGGTGAGGTCCGATGTTCTTCTCAACTTCGGGTTGAGCCAGCCTTCGGGTTCGATGCCTATTTGTTTAACAGATGCCTGACAGCGAGGTCTAATGTTCTTATCAACTTCGGGTTGAGCCGCCCTTCGGGTTCAATGCCCGTTTGTTTAACAGATGCCTGACGGTGAGGTCAGATGTTCTTCTCAACTTCGGGTTTAGCCGGTCTTCGGATTTGATGACTGTTTGTTTAACAGATGCTTGAGAGTGAAGTCAAATGTTGCTTTCAACTTCATGTTGAGCCGACCTTCGTGTTCGATGCTTGTTTGTTTAACAGATGCCTGACGGCGAGGTCAGATGTTGCTCTCAACTTCGTGTTGAGCCGGCCTTCGGGTTCGATGCATGTTTGTTTAATAGATGCCTGACGGTGAGTTCAGATGATCTAATCAAGTTTGGGTTGAGCAGCCCATCGGGTTCGATGCCTGTTTGTTTAACAGATGCATGACGGTGAGGTCAGATGTTCTTCTCAACTTCGGCTTGAGCCGGCCTTCGGGTTCGATGTCTGTTTGTTTAACAGATGCCTGACAGCGAGGTCTAATGTTCTTATCAACTTCGGGTTGAGCCCCCCTTCGGTTTCAATGCCTGTTTGTTTAACAGATGCCTGACAGTGAGGTCAGATGTTTTTCTCAACTTCAGGTTTAGCCGGTATTCGGATTTGATGACTGTTTGTTTAACAGATGCTTGATAGTGAAGTCAAATGTTCCTTTCAACTTCATGTTGAGCCGACCTTCGTGTTCGATGCCTGTTTGTTTAACAGATGCCTGACGGCGAGGTCAGATGTTGCTCTCAACTTTGTGTTGAGCCGGCCTTCGGGTTCGATGCATGTTTGTTTAACATATGCCTGACGGTGAGTTTAGATTATCTAATCAAGTTTGGGTTGAGCAGCCCATCGGGTTCCATGCCTGTTTGTTTAACAGATGCATGACGGTGAGGTCAGATGTTCTTCTCAACTTCGGGCTGAGCCGGCCTTCGGGTTCGATGCCTGTTTGTTTAACAGATGCCTGACGGTGAGGTCAGATGTTCTTCTCAACTTCGGGTTGAGCCGGCCTACGGGTTCGATGCCTGTTTGTTTAACAGATGCCTGACAGCGAGGTCTAATATTCTTATCAACTTCGGGTTTAGCCGCCCTTCGGGTTCGGTGCCTGTTTGTTTAACAGATGCCTGACGGTGAGGTCGGATGTTCTTCTCAACTTAAGGTTTAGCCGGTCTTCGGATTTGATGACTGTTTGTTTAACAGATTCTTGACAGTGAAGTCAAATGTTCCTTTCAACTTCATGTTGAGCCGACCTTCGTGTTCGATGCCTGACGGCGAGGTCAGATGTTGCTCTCAACTTCGTGTTAAGCCGGCCTTCGGGTTCGATGCATGTTTGTTTAACATATGCCTGACGGTGAGTTCAGATGATCTAATCAAGTTTGGGTTGAGCAGCCTTTCGGGTTCGATGCCTGTTTGTTTAACAGATGCATGACGGTGAGGTCAGATGTTCTTCTCAACTTCGGGTTGACCCGGCCTTCGGGTTCGAAGCCTGTTTGTTTACCAGATGCCTGACAGCGAGGTCTAATGTTCTTATCAACTTCGGGTTGAGCCGGTCTTCGGATTTGATAACTGTTTGTTTAACAGATGCTTGACAGTGAAGTCAAATGTTCCTTTTAACTTCATGTTGAGCCGACCTTCGTGTTCGATGCCTGTTTGTTTAACAGATGCCTGACGGTGAGGTCAGATGTTGCTCTCAACTTCGTGTTGAGCCGGCCTTCGGGTTCGATGCATGTTTGTTTAACAGATGCCTGACGGTGAGTTCAGATGATCTAATCAAGTTTGGGTTGAGCAGCCCATCGGGTTCGATGCCTGTTTGTTTAACAGATGCATGAAGGTGAGGTCAGATGTTCTTCTCAACTTCGGTTTGAGCCGGGCTTCGGGTTCGATGCCTGTTTGTTTAACAGATGCCTGACAACGAGGTCTAGTGTTCTTATAAACTTCGGGTTGAGCGGCCCTTCGGGTTCGATGCCTGTTTGTTTAACAGATGCCTGACAGTGAGGTCAGATGTTTTTCTCAACTTCGGGTTTAGCCGGTCTTCGGATTTGATGACTGTTTATTTAACAGATGCTTGATAGTGAAGTCAAATGTTCCTTTCAACTTCATGTTGAGCCGACCTTCGTGTTCGATGCCTGTTTGTTTAACAGATGCCTGACGGCGAGGTCAAATGTTGCTCTCAACTTTGTGTTAAGCCGGCCTTCGGGTTCGATGCATGTTTGTTTAACATATGCCTGACGGTGAGTTCAGATGATCTAATCAACTTTGGGTTGAGGAGCCCATCGGGTTCCATGCCTGTTTATTGAACAGATGCATGACGGTGAGGTCAGATGTTCTTCTGAACTTCGGGTTGAGCCGGCCTTCGGGTTCGATGCCTGTTTGTTTAACAGATGCCTGACAGCGAGGTCTAATCTTCTTATCAACTTCGGGTTGAGCCGGTCTTCGAATTTGATAACTGTTTGTTTAACAGATGCTTGACAGTGAAGTCAAATGTTCCTTTTAACTTCATGTTGAGCCGACCTTCGTGTTCGATGCCTGTTTGTTTAACAGATGCCTGACGGTGAGGTCAGATGTTGCTCTCAACTTTGTGTTGAGCCGGCCTTCGGGTTCGATGCATGTTTGTTTAACAGATGCCTGACGGTGAGTTCAGATGATCTAATCAAGTTTGGGTTAAGCATCCCATCGGGTTCGATGCCTGTTTGTTTAACAGATGCATGACGGTGAGGTCAGATGTTCTTCTCAACTTCGGCTTGAGCCGGCCTTCGGGTTCGATGCCTGTTTGTTTAACAGATGCCTGACAGCGAGGTCTAATGTTCTTATCAACTTCGGGTTGAGCCGGCCTTCGGGTTCGATGCCTGTTTGTTTAACAGATGCCTGACGGTGAGGTCAGATGTTCTTCTCAACTTCGGGTTTAGCCGGTCTTCGGATTTGCTGACTGTTTGTTTAACAGATTCTTGACAGTGAAGTCAAATGTTCATTTCAACTTCATGTTGAGCCAACCTTCGTGTTCAATGCCTGTTTGTTTAACAGATGCCTGACGGTGAGGTCAGATGTTGCTTTCAACTTCGTGTTGAGCCGGCCTTCGGGTTCGATGCATGTTTGTTTAACAGATGCCAGACGGTGAGTTCAGATGATCTAATCAAGTTTGGGTTGAGCAGCCCATCAGGTTCGATGCCTGTTTGTTTAACAGATGCATGACGGTGAGGTCAGATGTTCTTCTCAACTTCGGCTTGAGCCGGCCTTCGGGTTCGATGCCTGTTTGTTTAACAGATGCCTGACAGCGAGGTCTAATGTTCTTATCAACTTCGGGTTGAGCCGCCCTTCGGGTTCGATGCCTGTTTGTTTAACAGATACCTGATAGTGAGGTCAGATGTTTTTCTCGACTTCGGGTTTAGCCGGTATTCGGATTTGATGACTGTCTGTTCAACAGATGCTTGATAGTGAAGTCAAATGTTCCTTTCAACTTCATGTTGAGCCGACCTTCGTGTTCGATGCCTGTTTGTTTAACAGATGCCAGACGGCGAGGTCAGATGTTGCTCTCAACTTTGTGCTGAGCCGGCCTTCGGGTTCGATGCATGTTTGTTTAACATATGCCTGACGGTGAGTTCAGATGATCTAATCAAGTTTGGGTTGAGCAGCCCATCAGATTCCATGCCTGTTTGTTTAACAGATGCATGACGGTGAGGTCAGATGTTCTTCTCAACATCGGGTTGAGCCGGCCTTCGGGTTCGATGCCTGTTGGTTTAACAGATGCCGGACGGTGAGGTCAGATGTTCTTCTCAACTTCGGGTTGAGCCGGCCTACGGGTTCGATGCCTGTTTGTTTAATAGATGCCTGACAGCAAGGTCTAATGTTCTTATCAACTTTGGGTTGAGCCGCCCTTCGGGTTCGATGCTTGTTTGTTTAACAGATGCCTGACGGTGAGGTCAGATGTTCTTCTCAACTTCGGGTTTAGCCGGTCTTCGGATTTGATGACTGTTTGTTTAACAGATCCTTGACAGTGAAGTCAAATGTTCCTTTTAACTTCATGTTGAGCCGACCTTCGTGTTCGATGCCTATTTGTTTAACAGATGCCTGACGGCGAGGTCAGATGTTGCTCTCAACTTCGTGTTGAGCCGGCCTTCGGGTTCGATGCATGTTTGTTTAACAGATGCTTGACGGTGAGTTCAGATGATCTAATCAAGTTTGGGTTGAGCATCCCATCGGGTTTGATGCCTGTTTGTTTAACAGATGCATGACGGTGAGGTCAGATGTTCTTCTCAACTTCGGCTTGAGCCGGGCTTCGGGTTCGATGCCTGTTTGTTTAACAGATGCCTGACAACGAGGTCTAGTGTTCTTATAAACTTCGGGTTGAGCGGCCCTTCAGGTTCGATGTCTGTTTGTTTAACAGATGCCTGACAGTGAGGTCAGATGTTTTTCTCAATTTCGGGTTTAGCCGGTCTTCGGATTTGATGACTGTTTGTTTAACAGATCCTTGACAGTGAAGTCAAATGTTCCTTTTAACTTCATGTTGAGCCGACCTTCGTGTTCGATACCTGTTTGTTTAACAGATGCCTGACGGTGAGGTCAGATGTTGCTCTCAACTTCGTGTTGAGCCGGCCTTCGGGTTCGATGCATGTTTGTTTAACAGATGCCTGACGGTGAGTTCAGATGATCTAATCAAGTTTGGGTTGAGCATCCCATCGGGTTTGATGCCTGTTTGTTTAACAGATGCATGACGGTGAGGTCAGATGTTCTTCTCAACTTCGGCTTGAGTCGGGCTTCGGGTTCGATGCCTGTTTGTTTAACAGATGCCTGACAACGAGGTCTAGTGTTCTTATAAACTTCGGGTTGAGCGGCCCTTCAGGTTCGATGTCTGTTTGTTTAACAGATGCCTGACAGTGAGGTCAGATGTTTTTCTCAATTTCGGGTTTAGCCGGTCTTCGGATTTGATGACTGTTTGTTTAACAGATCCTTGACAGTGAAGTCAAATGTTCCTTTCAACTTCATGTTGAGCCGACCTTCGTGTTCGATGCCTATTTGTTTAACAGATGCCTGACGGCGAGGTCAGATGTTGCTCTCAACTTCGTGTTGAGCCGGCCTTCGGGTTCGATGCATGTTTGTTTAACATATGCCTGACGGTGAGTTCAGATGATCTAATCAAGTTTGGGTTGAGCAGCCCTTCGGGTTCGATGCCTGTTTGTTTAACAGATGCCTGACGGTGAGGACAGACTTTCTTCTCAACTTCGGGTTGAGCCGGTCTTCGGATTTGATAACTGTTTGTTTAATAGATGCTTGACAGTGAAGTCAAATGTTCCTTTTAACTTCATGTTGAGCCGACCTTCGTGTTCGATACCTGTTTGTTTAACAGATGCCTGACGGTGAGGTCAGATGTTGCTCTCAACTTCGTGTTGAGCCGGTCTTCGGGTTCGATGACTGTTTGTTTAACAGATGCTTGACAGTGAAGTCAAATGTTCCTTTTAACTTCATGTTGAGCCGACCTTCGTGTTCGATGCCTGTTTGTTTAACAGATGCCTGACGGTGAGGTCAGATGTTGCTCTCAACTTCGTGTTGAGCCGGCCTTCGGGTTCGATGCCTGTTTGTTTAACAGATGCGTGACAGTGAGTTCAGATGATCTAATCAAGTTTGGGTTGAGCAGCCCATCGAGTTCGATGCCTGTTTGTTTAACAGATGCATGACGGTGAGGTCAGATGTTCTTCTCATCTTCGGCTTGAGCCGGCCTTCGGGTTCGATGCCTGTTTGTTTACCAGATGCATGACAGCGAGGTCTAATGTTCTTATCAACTTTGGGTTGAGCCGCCCTTTGGGTTCGATGCCTGTTTGTTTAACAGATGCTTGACGGTGAGGTCAGATGTTTTTCTCAACTTCGGGTTTAGCCGGTCTTCGGATTTGATGACTGTTTGTTTAACAGATGCTTGACAGTGAAGTCAAATGTTCCTTTCAACTTCATGTTGAGCCGACCTTGGTGTTCGATGCCTGTTTGTTTAACAGATGCCTGACGGCGAGGTCAAATGTTGCTCTCAACTTTGTGTTGAGCCGGCCTTCGGGTTCGATGCATGTTTGTTTAACATATGCCTGACGGTGAGTTCAGTTGATCTAATCAAGTTTGGGTTGAGGAGCCCATCGGGTTCCATGGCTGTTTATTTAACAGATGCATGACGGTGAGGTCAGATGTTCTTCTCAACTTCGGGTTGTGTCGGCCTTCGGGTTCGATGCCTGTTTGTTTAACAGATGCCTGACAGCGAGGTCTAATGTTCTTATCAACTTCGGGTTGAGCCGGTCTTCGGATTTGATAACTGTTTGTTTAACAGATGCTTGACAATGAAGTCAAATGTTCCTTTTAACTTCATGTTGAGCCGACCTTCGTGTTCGATGCCTTTTTGTTTAACAGATTCCTGACGTTGAGGTCAGATGTTGCTCTCAACTTCGTGTTGAGCCGGCCTTCAGGTTCGATGCATGTTTGTTTAACAGATGCCTGACGGTGAGTTCAGATGATCTAATCAAGTTTGGGTTGAGCAGCCCATCGGGTTCGATGCCTGTTTGTTTAACAGATGCATGACGGTGAGGTCAGATGTTCTTCTCAACTTCGGCTTGAGCCGGCCTTTGGGTTCGATGCCTGTTTGTGTAACAGATGCCTGACAACAAGGTCTAGTGTTCTTATAAACTTCGGGTTGAGCGGCCCTTCGGGTTCGATGCCTGTTTGTTTAACAGATGCCTGACAGCGAGGTCAGATGTTTTTCTCAACTTCGGGTTTAGCCGGTCTTTGGATTTGATGACTGTTTGTTTAACAAATGCTTGACAGTGAAGTCAAATGTTCCTTTCAACTTCATGTTGAGCCGACCTTCGTGTTCAATGCCTGTTTGTTTAACAGATGCCTGACAGCGAGGTCAGATGTTGCTTTCAACTTCGTGTTGAGCCGGCCTTCGGGTTCGATGCATGTTTGTTTAACAGATGCCTGACGGTGAGTTCAGATGATCTAATCAAGTTTGGGTTGAGCAGCCCATCGGGTTCGATGCCTGTTTGTTTAACAGATGCATGACGGTGAGGTCAGATGTTCTTCTGAACTTCGGCTTGAGCCGTCCTTCGAGTTCGATGCCTGTTTGTTTAACAGATGCCTGACAGCGAGGTCTAATGTTCTTATCAACTTCGGGTTGAGCCGCCCTTCGGGTTCGATGCCTGTTTGTTTAACAGATGCCTGACAGTGAGGTCAGATGTTTTTCTCAACTTCAGGTTTAGCCGGTATTCGGATTTGATGACTGTTTGTTTAACAGATGCTTGATAGTGAAGTCAAATGTTCCTTTCAACTTCATGTTGAGCCGACCTTCGTGTTTGATGCCTGTTTATTTAACAGATGCCTAACGGCGAGGTCAGATGTTGCTCTCAACTTTGTGTTGAGTCGGCCTTCGGGTTCGATGCATGTTTGTTTAACATATGCCTGACTGTGAGTTCAGATGATCTAATCAAGTTTGGGTTGAGCAGCCCTTCGGGTTCGATGCCTGTTTGTTTAACAGGTGCATGACGGTGAGGTCAGATGTTCTTCTCAACTTCGGGTTGACCCGGCCTTCGGGTTCGAAGCCTGTTTGTTTACCAGATGCCTGACAGCGAGGTCTAATGTTCTTATCAACTTCGGGTTGAGCCGGTCTTCGGATTTGATAACTGTTTGTTTAACAGATGCTTGACAATGAAGTCAAATGTTCCTTTTAACTTCATGTTGAGCCGACCTTCGTGTTCGATGCCTGTTTGTTTAACAGATGCCTGACGGTGAGGTCAGATGTTGCTCTCAACTTCGTGTTGAGCCGGCCTTCGGTTTCGATGCATGTTTGTTTAACAGATGCCGACAGTGAGTTCAGATGATCTAATCAAGTTTGGGTTGAGCAGCCCATCGGGTTCGATGCCTGTTTATTTAACAGATGCATGACGGTGAGGTCAGATGTTCTTCTCAACTTCGGCTTGAGCCGGGCTTCGGGTTCGATGCCTGTTTGTTTAACAGATGCCTGACAACGAGGTCTAGTGTTCTTATAAACTTCGGGTTGAGCCGCCCTTCGGGTTCGATGCCTGTTTGTTTAACAGATGACTGACAGTGAGGTCAGATGTTTTTCTCAACTTCGGGTTTAGCCGGTCTTCGGATTTGATGACTGTTTGTTTAACAGATGCTTGATAGTGAAGTCAAATGTTCCTTTCAACTTCATGTTGAGCCGACCTTCGTGTTCGATGCCTGTTTGTTTAACAGATGCCTGACGGCGAGGTCAAATGTTGCTCTCAACTTTGTGTTGAGCCGGCCTTCGGGTTCGATGCATGTTTGTTTAACATATGCCTGACGGTGAGTTTAGATGATCTAATCAAGTTTGGGTTGAGGAGCCCATCGGGTTCCATGCCTGTTTATTTAACAGATGCATGACGGTGAGGTCAGATGTTCTCCTGAACTTCGGGTTGAGCCGGCCTTCGGGTTCGATGCCTGTTTGTTTAACAGATGCCTGACAGCGAGGTCTAATGTTCTTATCAACTTCGGGTTGAGCCGGTCTTCGGATTTTATAACTGTTTGTTTAACAGATGCTTGACAGTGAAGTCAAATGTTCCTTTTAACTTCATGTTGAGCCGACCTTCGTGTTCGATGCCTTTTTATTTAACAGATGCCTGACGGTGAGGTCAGATGTTTCTCTCAACTTCGTGTTGAGCCGACCTTCGGGTTCGATGCATGTTTGTTTAACAGATGCCTGACGGTGAGTTCAGATGATCTAATCAAGTTTGGGTTGAGCAGCCCATCGGGTTCGATGCCTGTTTGTTTAACAGATGCATGACGGTGAGGTCAGATGTTCTTCTCAACTTCAGCTTGAGCTGGCCTTCGGGTTCGATGCCAGTTTGTTTAACAGATGCCTGACAACGAGGTCTAGTGTTCTTATAAACTTCGGGTTGAGCGGCCCTTCGGGTTCGATGCCTGTTTGTTTAACAGATGCCTGACAGTGAGGTCAGATGTTTTTCTCAACTTCGGGTTTAGCCGGTCTTTGGATTTGATGACTGTTTGTTTAACAGATGCTTGACAATGAAGTCAAATGTTCCTTTCAACTTCATGTTGAGCCGACCTTCGTGTTCGATGCCTGTTTGTTTAATAGATGCCTGACGGCGAGGTCAAATGTTGCTCTCAACTTTGTGTTGAGCCGACCTTCGTGTTCGATGCATGTTTGTTTAACATATGCCTGACGGTGAGTTCAGATGATCTAATCAAGTATGGGTTGAGGAGCCCATCGGGTTCCATGGCTGTTTATTTAACAGATGCATGACGTTGAGGTCAGATGTTCTTCTCAACTTCGGGTTGAGCCGAACTTCAGGTTCGATGCCTGGTTGTTTAACAAATGCCTGACAGCGAGGTCTAATGTTCTTATCAACTTCGGGTTGAGCCGGTCTTCGGATTTGATAACTGTTTGTTTAACAGATGCTTGACAGTGAAGTCAAATGTTCCTTTTAACTTCATGTTGAGCCGACCTTCGTGTTCGATGCCTGTTTGTTTAACAGATGCCTGACGGCGAGGTCAAATGTTGCTCTCAACTTTGTGTTGAGCCGGCCTTCGGGTTCGATGCATGTTTGTTTAACATATGCCTGACGGTGAGTTTAGATGATCTAATCAAGTTTGGGTTGAGGAGCCCATCGGGTTCCATGCCTGTTTATTTAACAGATGCATGACGGTGAGGTCAGATGTTCTCCTGAACTTCGGGTTGAGCCGGCCTTCGGGTTCGATGCCTGTTTGTTTAACAGATGCCTGACAGCGAGGTCTAATGTTCTTATCAACTTCGGGTTGAGCCGGTCTTCGGATTTGATAACTGTTTGTTTAACAGATGCTTGACAGTGAAGTCAAAAGTTCCTTTTAACTTCATGTTGAGCCGACCTTCGTGTTCGATGCCTGTTTGTTTAACAGATGCCTGACGGTGAGGTCAGATGTTTCTCTCAACTTCGTGTTGAGCCGGCCTTCGGGTTCGATGCATGTTTGTTTAACAGATGCCTGACGGTGAGTTCAGATGATCTAATCAAGTTTGGGTTGAGCAGCCCATCGGGTTCGATGCCTGTTTGTTTAACAGATGCATGACGGTGAGGTCAGATGTTCTTCTCAACTTCAGCTTGAGCTGGCCTTCGGGTTCGATGCCAGTTTGTTTAACAGATGCCTGACAACGAGGTCTAGTGTTCTTATAAACTTCGGGTTGAGCGGCCCTTCGGGTTCGATGCCTGTTTGTTTAACAGATGCCTGACAGTGAGGTCAGATGTTTTTCTCAACTTCGGGTTTAGCCGGTCTTCGGATTTGATGACTGTTTGTTTAACAGATGCTTGACAATGAAGTCAAATGTTCCTTTCAACTTCATGTTGAGCCGACCTTCGTGTTCGATGCCTGTTTGTTTAACAGATGCCTGACAGCAAGGTCAAATGCTGCTCTCAACTTTGTGTTGAGCCGGCCTTCGGGTTCGATGCATGTTTGTTTAACATATGCCTGACGGTGAGTTCAGATGATCTAATCAAGTTTGGGTTGAGGAGCCCATCGGGTTCCATGGCTGTTTATTTAACAGATGCATGACGTTGAGGTTAGATGTTCTTATCAACTTCGGGTTGAGCCGAACTTCAGGTTCGATGCCTGGTTGTTTAACAAATGCCTGACAGCGAGGTCTAATGTTCTTATCAACTTCGGGTTGAGCCGGTCTTCGGATTTGATAACTGTTTGTTTAACAGATGCTTGACAGTGAAGTCAAATGTTCCTTTTAACTTCATGTTGAGCCGACCTTCGTGTTCGATGCCTGTTTGTTTAACAGATGCCTAACGGTGAGGTCAGATGTTGCTCTCAACTTCGTGTTGAGCCGGCCTTCGAGTTCGATACATGTTTGTTTAACAGATGCCTGACGGTGAGTTCAGATGATCTAATCAAGTTTGGGTTGAGCAGCCCATCGGGTTCGATGCCTGTTTGTTTAACAGATGCATGACGGTGAGGTCAGATGTTCTTCTCAACTTCGGCTTGAGCCGGCCTTCGGGTTCAATGCCTGTTTGTTTAACAGATGCCTGAAAACGAGGTCTAGTGTTCTTATAAACTTCGGGTTGAGCGGCCCTTCGGGTTCGATGCCTGTTTGTTTAACAAATGCCTGATAGTGAGGTCAGATGTTTTTCTGAACTTCGGGTTTAGCCGATCTTCGGATTTGATGACTGTTTGTTTAACAGATGCTTGACAGTGAAGTCAAATGTTCCTTTCAACTTCATGTTAAGCCGACCTTTATGTTCGATGCCTGTTTGTTTAACAGATGCCTGACGGCGAGGTCAGATGTTACTCTCAACTTCGTGTTTAGCCGGCCTTCTGGTTCGATGCATGTCTGCTTAACAGATTCCTGATGGTGAGTCAGATGATCTAATCAACTTCGGGTTGAGCCGCCCTTCGGGTTCGATGCCTGTTTTTTTAATAGATGCCTGACGGTGAGGTCCGATGTTCTTCTCAACTTCGGGTTGAGCCAGCCTTCGGGTTCGATGCCTGTTTGTTTAACAGATGCCTGACAGCATGGTCTAATGTTCTTATCAACTTCGGGTTGAGCCGCCCTTCGGGTTCGTTGTCTGTTTTTTTAACAGATGCCTGACGGTGAGGTCAGATGTTCTTCTCAACTACGGGTTTAGCCGGTCTTCGGATTTGATGACTGTTTGTTTAACAGATGCTTGACAGTGAAGTCAAATGTTCCTTTCAACTTCATGTTGAGCCGACCTTCATGTTCGATGCCTGTTTGTTTAACAGATGCCTGACGGCGAGGTCAGATGTTGCTCTCAACTTCGTGTTGAGCCAGCCTTCGGGTTCAATGCATGTTTCTTTAACAGATGCCTGACGGTGAGTTCAGATGATCTAATCAAGTTTGGGTTGAGCAACCCATCGTGTTCGATGCCTGTTTGTTTAACAGATGCATGACGGTGAGGTCAAATGTTCTTCTCAACTTCGGGTTGAGCCGGCCTTCGGGTTCGATGCCTGTTTGTTTAACAGATGCCTGACAGCGAGGTCTAATGTTCTTATCAACTTCGGGTTGAGACGCCCTTCGGGTTCGATGCCTGTTTGTTTAACAGATGCCTGACGGTGAGGTCAAATGTTCTTCTCAACTTCGGGTTTAGCCGGTCTTCGGATTTGATGACTGTTTGTTTAACATATGCTTGAAAGTGAAGTCAAATGTTCCTTTCAACTTCATGTTGAGCCGACCTTCGTGTTCGATGCCTGTTTGTTTAACAGATGCCTGACGACGAGGTCAGATGTTGCTCTTAACTTCGTGCTGAGCCGGCCTTCGGGTTCGATGCATGTTTGTTTAACATATGCTTGATGGTGAGTTCAGATCATCTAATCAAGTTTGGGTTGAGCAGCCCATCGGGTTCGATGCCTGTTTGTTTAACAGATGCATGACAGTGAGGTCAGATGTTCTTCTCAACTTCGGGTTAAGCCGGCCTTCGGGTTCTAAGCCTGTTTGTTTAACAGATGCCTGACAGTGAGGTTTAATGTTCTTATCAACTTCGAGTTGAGCCAATCTTCGGATTTGGTAACTGTTTGTTTCACAGATGCTTGACAGTGAAGTCAAATGTTCCTTTCAACTTCGTGTTGAGCAGCCCATCGGGTTCGATGCCTGTTTGTTTAACAGATGCATGACGGTGAGGTCAGATGTTCTTCTTAACTTCGGCTTGAGCCGGCCTTCGGGTTCGATGCCTGTTTGTTTAACAGATGCCTGAGAACGAGGTCTAGTGTTCTTATAAACTTCGGGTTGAGCGGCCCTTCGGGTTCAATGCCTGTTTGTTTAACAGATGCCTGACAGTGAGGTCAGATGTTTTTCTCAACTTCGGGTTTAGCCGGTCTTCGGATTTGATGACTGTTTGTTTAACAGATGCTTGACAATGAAGTCAAATGTTCCTTTCAACTTCATGTTGAGCCGACCTTCGTGTTTGATGCCTGTTTGTTTAACAGATGCCTGACGGCGAGGTCAGATGTTGCTCTCAACTTTGTGTTAAGCCGGCCTTCGGGTTCGATGCATGTTTGTTTAACATATGCCTGACGGTGAGTTCAGATGATCTAATCAAGTTTGGGTTGAGGAGCCCATCGGGTTCCATGCCTGTTTATTTAACAGATGCATGACGGTGAGGTCAGATGTTCTTCTCAACTTCGGGTTGAGCCGGCCTTCGGGTTCGATGCCTGTTTGTTTAACAGATGCCTGACAGCGAGGTCTAATGTTCTTATCAACTTCGGGTTGAGCCGGTCTTCGGATTTGATAACTGTTTGTTTAACAGATGCTTGACAGTGAAGTCAAATGTTCCTTTCAACTTCATGTTGAGCCGACCTTCGGGTTCGATGCCTGTTTGTTTAACAGATGCCTGACGGCGAGGTCAGATGTTGCTCTCAACTTCGTGTTCAGCCGGCCTTCTGGTTCGATGCATGTCTGCTTAACAGATGCCTGATGGTGAGTCAGATGATCTAATCAACTTCGGGTTGAGCCGCCCTTCGGGTTCGATGCCTGTTTTTTTAACAGATGCCTGACGGTGAGGTCCGATCTTCTTCTAAACTTCGGGTTGAGCCAGCCTTCGGGTTCGATGCCTGTTTGTTAAACAGATGCTTGACAGCGAGGTACAATGTTCTTATAAACTTCGGGTTGAGCCGCCCTTTGGGTTCGATGCCTGTTTTTTTAACAGATGCCTGACGGTGAGGTCAGATGTTCTTTTCAACTTCAGGTTGAGCCGGTCTTCGGATTTGATGACTGTTTGTTTAACAGATGCTTGACAGTGAAGTCAAATGTTCCTTTTAACTTTATGTTGAGCCGACCTTCGGGTTCGATGCCTGTTTGTTTAACAGATGCCTGACGGTGAGGTCAGATGTTCTTCTCAACTTCGGGTTTAGCCGGTCTTCGGATTTGATGACTGTTTGTTTAACAGATGCTTGACAGTGAAGTCAAATGTTCCTTTCAACTTCATGTTGAGCCGACCTTCGTGTTCGATGCCTGTTTGTTTAACAGATGCCTGACGGCGAGGTCAGATGTTGCTCTCAACTTCGTGTTGAGCCGGCCTTCGGGTTCGATGCATGTTTGTTTAACATATGCCTGACGGTGAGTTCAGATGATCTAATCAAGTTTGGGTTGAGCAGTCCATCGAGTTCGATGCCTGTTTGTTTAACAGATGCATGACGGTGAGGTCAGATGTTCTTCTCAACTTCGGGTTGAGCCGGACTTCGGGTTCGAAGCCTGTTTGTTTAACAGATGCCTGACAGCGAGGTATAATGTTCTTATCAACTTCAGGTTGAGCCAATCTTCGGATTTGATAACTGTTTGTTTAACAGATGCTTGACAGTGAAGTCAAATGTTCCTTTCAACTTCATGTTGAGCCGACCTTCGTGTTCGATGCCTGTTTGTTTAACAGATGCGTGACGGCGAGGTCAGATGTTGCTCTCAACTTCGTGTTGAGCCGGCCTTCGGGTTCGATGCATGTTTGTTTAACAGATGCCTGACGGTGAGTTCAAATGATCTAATCAAGTTTGGGTTGAGCAGCCCATCGGGTACGATGCCTGTTTGTTTAACAGATGCATGACGGTGAGGTCAGATGTTCTTCTCATCTTCGGCTTGAGCCGGCCTTCGGGTTCGATGCCTGTTTGTTTAATAGATGCCTGACGGTGAGGTCAGATGTTTTTCTCAACTTCGGGTTTAGCCGACCTTCAGATTCGATGACTGTTTGTTTAACAGATGCATGACAGTGAAGTCAAATGTTCCTTTCAACTTCATGTTGAGCCGACCTTCGTGTTCGATGCCTGTTTGTTTAACAGATGCCTGATGGCGAGGTCAGATGATCTAATCAAGTTTGGGTTGAGCCGGCCTTCGGGTTCGATGCCTGTTTGTTTAACAGATGCATGACGGTGAGGTCAGATGTTCTTCTCAACTTCGACTTGAGCCGGCCTTCGGGTTCGATGCCTGTTTGTTTAACAGATGCCTGACAGCGAGGTCTAATGTTCTTATCAACTTCGGGTTGAGCCGCCCTTCGGGTTCGATGCCTGTTTGTTTAACAGATGCCTGACGGTGAGGTCAGATGTTTTTCTCAACTTCGGGTTTAGCCGATCTTCGTATTTGATAACTGTTTGTTTAACAGATGCTTGACAGTGAAGTCAAATGTTCCTTTCAACTTCATGTTGAGCCGACCTTCGTGTTCGATGCCTGTTTGTTTAACAGATGCCTGACGGCGAGGTCAAATGTTGCTCTCAACTTTGTGTTGAGCCGGCCTTCGGGTTCGATGCATGTTTGTTTAACATATGCCTGACGGTGAGTTCAGATGATCTAATCAAGTTTGGGTTGAGCAGCCCATCGGGTTCCATGCCAGTTTGCTTAACAGATGCATGACGGTGAGGTCAGATGTTCTTCTCAACTCGGGTTGAGCCGGCCTTCGGGTTCGATGCCTGTTTGTTTAACAGATGTCTGACAGCGAGGTCTAATGTTCTTATCAACTTCGGGTTGAGCCGGTCTTCGGATTTGATAACTGTTTGTTTAACAGATGCTTTACAGTGAAGTCAAATGTTCCTTTCAACTTCATGTTGAGCCTATCTTCGGGTTCGATGCCTGTTTGTTTAACAGATGCCTGACGGCGAGGTCAGATGTTGCTCTCAACTTCGTGTTTAGCTGGCCTTCTGGTTCGATGCATGTCTGCTTAACAGATGCCTGACAATGATTCAGATGATCTAATTAACTTCGGGTTGAGCCGCCCTTCGGGTTCGATGCCTGTTTGTTAAACAGATGCCTGACGGTGAGGTCATATTTTCTTCTCAACTTCGGGTTGAGCCGGTCTTCGGATTTGATGACTGTTTGTTTAACAGATGCTTGACAATGAAGTCAAATGTTCCTATCAACTTCATGTTGAGCCGACCTTCGGGTTCGATGCCTGTTTGTTTAACAGATGCCTGACGGTGAGGTCAGATGTTCTTCTCAACTTCGGGTTTAGCCGGTCTTCGGATTTGATGACTGTTTGTTTAACAGATGCTTGACAGTGAAGTCAAATGTTCCTTTTAACTTCATGTTGAGCCGACCTTCGTGTTCGATGCCTGTTTGTTTAACAGATGCCTGACGACGAGGTCAGATGTTGCTCTCAACTTCGTGTTGAGACGGCCTTCGGGTTCGATGCATGTTTGTTTAACATATGCCTGACGGTGAGTTCAGATGATCTAATCAAGTTTGGGTTGAGCAGCCCATCGAGTTCGATGCCTGTTTGTTTAACAGATGCATGACAGTGAGGTCAGATGTTCTTCTCAACTTCGGGTTAAGCCGACCTTCGGGTTCGAAGCCTGTTTGTTTAACAGATGCTTGACAGCGAGGTATAATGTTCTTATCAACTTCAGGTTGAGCCAATCTTCGGATTTGATAACTGTTTGTTTAACAGATACTTGACAGTGAAGTCAAATATTCCTTTCAACTTCATGTTGAGCCGACCTTCGTGTTCGATGCCTGTTTGTTTAACAGATGCGTGACGGCGAGGTCAGATGTTGCTCTCAACTTCGTGTTGAGCCGGCCTTCGGGTTCGATGCATGTTTGTTTAACAGATGTCTGACGGTGAGTTCAGATGATCTAATCAAGTTTGGGTTGAGCAGCCCATCGGGTTCGATGCCTGTTTGTTTAACAGATGCATGACGGTGAGGTCAGATGTTCTTCTCATCTTCGGCTTGAGCCGGCCTTTGGGTTCGATGCCTATTTGTTTAACAGATGCCTGACGGTGAGGTCAGATATTTTTCTCAACTTCGGGTTTAGCCGACCTTCGGATTCGATGACTGTTTGTTTAACAGATGCCTGACGGTGAGGTCAGATGTTACTTTCAACTTCATGTTAAGCCGACCTTCGTGTTCGATGCCTGTTTGTTTAACAAATGCCTGATGGCGAGGTCAGATGATTTAATCAAGTTTGGGTTGAGCAGCCCATCGGGTTCGATGCCTGTTTGTTTAACAGATGCCTGACGGTGAGTTCAGATGATCTAATCAAGTTTGGGTTGAGCAGCCCATCGGGTTCCATGCCTGTTTGTTTAACAGATGCATGACGGTGAGGTCAGATGTTCTTCTCAACTCGGGTTGAGCCGGCCTTCGGGTTCGATGCCTGTTTGTTTAACAGATGTCTGACAGCGAGGTCTAATGTTCTTATCAACTTCGGGTTGAGCCGGTCTTCGGATTTGATAACTGTTTGTTTAACAGATGCTTGACAGTGAAGTCAAATGTTCCTTTCAACTTCATGTTGAGCCGACCTTCGTGTTCGATGCCTGTTTGTTTAACAGATGCCTGACGGCGAGGTCAGATGTTGCTCTCAACTTCGTGTTGAGCCGGCCTTCGGGTTCGATGCATGTTTGTTTAACATATGCCTGACGGTGAGTTCAGATGATCTAATCAAGTTTGGGTTGAGCAGCCCATCGAGTTCGATGCCTGTTTGTTTAACAGATGCATGACAGTGAGGTCAGATGTTCTTCTCAACTTCGGGTTAAGCCGGCCTTCGGGTTCGAAGCCTGTTTGTTTAACAGATGCTTGACAGCGAGGTATAATGTTCTTATCAACTTCAGGTTGAGCCAATCTTCGGATTTGATAACTGTTTGTTTAACAGATACTTGACAGTGAAGTCAAATATTCCTTTCAACTTCTTGTTGAGCCGACCTTCGTGTTCGATGCCTGTTTGTTTAACAGATGCGTGACGGCGAGGTCAGATGTTGCTCTCAACTTCGTGTTGAGCCGGCCTTCGGGTTCGATGCATGTTTGTTTAACAGATGTCTGACGGTGAGTTCAGATGATCTAATCAAGTTTGGGTTGAGCATCCCATCGGGTTCGATGCCTGTTTGTTTAACAGATGCATGACGGTGAGGTCAGATGTTCTTCTCATCTTCGGCTTGAGCCGGCCTTCGGGTTCGATGCCTGTTTGTTTAACAGATGCCTGACGGTGAGGTCAGATGTTTTTCTCAACTTCGGGTTTAGCCGACCTTCGGATTCGATGACTGTTTGTTTAACATTTGCCTGACAGTGAAGTCAAATGTTCCTTTCAACTTCATGTTAAGCCGACCGTCGTGTTCGATGCCTGTTTGTTTAACAAATGCCTGATGGCGAGGTCAGATGATTTAATCAAGTTTGGTTTGAGCAGCCCATCGGGTTCGATGCCTGTTTGTTTAACAGATGCATGACGGTGAGGTCAGATGTTCTTCTCAACTTCGACTTGAGCCGGCCTTCGGGTTCGATGCCTGTTTGTTTAACAGATGCCTGACAGCGAGGTCTAATGTTCTTATCAACTTCGGGTTGAGCCGCCCTTCGGGTTCGATGCCTGTTTGTTTAACAGATGCCTGACGGTAAGGTCAGATGTTTTTCTCAACTTCGGGTTTAGCCGATCTTCGGATTTGATGACTGTTTGTTTAACAGATGCTTGACAGTGAAGTCAAATGTTCCTTTCAACTTCATGTTGAGCCGACCTTCGTGTTCGATGCCTGTTTGTTTAACAGATGCCTGACGGCGAGGTCAGATGTTGCTCTCAACTTTGTGTTGAGCCGGCCTTCGGGTTCGATGCATGTTTGTTTAACATATGCCTGACGGTGAGTTCAGATGATCTAATCAAGTTTGGGTTGAGAAGCCCATCGGGTTCCATGCCTGTTTGTTTAACAGATGCATGACGGTGAGGTCAGATGTTCTTCTCAACTCGGGTTGAGCCGACCTTCGGGTTCGATGCGTGTTTGTTTAACAGATGTCTGACAGCGAGGTCTAATGTTCTTATCAACTTCGGGTTGAGCCGGTCTTCGGATTTGATAACTGTTTGTTTAACAGATGCTTGACAGTGAAGTCAAATGTTCCTTTCAACTTCATGTTGAGCCTATCTTCGGGTTCGATGCCTGTTTGTTTAACAGATGCCTGACGGCGAGGTCAGATGTTGCTCTCAACTTCGTGTTTAGCTGGCCTTCTGGTTCGATGCATGTCTGCTTAACAGATGCCTGACAATGATTCAGATGATCTAATCAACTTCGGGTTGAGCCGCCCTTCGGGTTCGATGCCTGTTTATTTAACAGATGCCTGACGGTGAGGTCAGATGTTTTTCTCAACTTCGGGTTTAGCCGACCTTCGGATTCGATGACTGTTTGTTTAACAGATGCCTGACAGTGAAGTCAAATGTTCCTTTCAACTTCATGTTAAGCCGACCTTCGTGTTGGATGCCAGTTTGTTTAACAGATGCCTGATGGAGAGGTCAGATGATCTAATCAAGTTTGGGTTGAGCATCCTGTTGCACCCCAAAATTTGCCCTCACAATACAAGACTTTGTGTTCCAAGAAGGGTCACAAGGTTCACAAAATTCACAATTGGTCAGAAGAGTTGACAATTCCCTCAGACAATGCACCTCCTAAGCAGTGCATCCAAAACTAGGGTTTTGACTTTAATCAGGCTAAATGGACTTCCAAGACTTCAAGTGAGCTTCATAACATCTTATATGTGTATAAGAACCCCCATGTCAAGTTTCAAGACTTTTCTCAAAAGTTTGCTCAGTCAGATGATCAGATAAGTCAAAAGCAGTCAATGCAATTAAAAGGTCAAACTGAGGTCAACTGTGGTCAAACCAAAGTCAAACTTCATGATTTTTTTTGCCAACATCAAAGAGAGGTTGAGTGAGAAATATTATCATAATAACTGTAATACCCCAAATTTTGCCCTAAGATTTGTCGTCGCATTTCATTGCATTTAATCAATTACTAACAAATTTGTGTAGTCGTTTGACTTTTTGCAGGTAAATATCATATGGCACGCATTTTTTTTCTAAAAAGTAAAAATGGCACAATTGGCAGGAGGACATGTGTAAGGAGTTATGAGTGCGAGAGGTTGAGAGTTCGAATCTCACCTTTGTCATTTTTTTTGTTTTTTATTATTTTTACTCTAAGTTTTTCTATCTTTCATTAAAAAAATAACAAAAATAGTTTTTTATTATTATTTAATTATTATTTTCGTATTTTAATTAAATCATTTTTTAAAATATTATTTTTTTTCACTTTTTTCTAAATTATTCATAAAAATATCCAAAAAATCATAAAATAAAAAATATTGAAAAAAATTTTATTCTTTTTATAATATTTTTTATTTTAGGAATCAATAGGATTATTAGTTTTTATTTTAAGGTTATTTTAATTATTTTAAATTATTTAAATTTTATTTTTTCTTAACTAATTATTTAGTTTGGGCTTTAAAATGGGCTTTAGGGACATTATTGACAATTTGGTGTTAACCCTAATTTGTTCCCTATATATACATGTGTTGCCTTGTTGGAAAAAAGGGGGGAGAATGAAAAAAACCTAAGAGGAGTGAGTGCCGTTTGCCGTTATTTAGTTTTCTTCTTCATCCATTACTATTGTTTCTTTTTCTTCATCGTTTACCGTTATTTCTTTTCCTTCATCTATTACTGTTGTTTCTTTTTCTTCATCTTTTACCGTTATTTCTTTTTCTTCATCTATTACCGTTATTTCTTTTTCTTTATCTATTACTGTTACGTTTATATATATATAATTTTTAAATTGTTAGAGTTTATATATATAAGATTTTTGATCGAATTATGTCGATACGATGTTTGCACATTTGTGTGCATGACGCGTGACATTTGTGTTAGTTCGATCTGGTTGCGATGATCGCATTTTTGTGTGAGCAATAATACTATTTTTTGCTTAATTTCTTTTTCTTTGCGATAAATTTTGTTTCGCCCGGTTTAGATCTGGTTGCGATGAGCGCATTTCTGCGTTAGCAACATTGTTGGGTTATTTGGCACATTTAAAATTCATTATTGCTTTATTATTATTATTATTATTATTATTATTATTATTATTATTATTATTATTATTATTATTATTATTATTATTATTATTATCATTATTTACTATTATTATCATTATTATCATTATTATTACCATTATTATTATTATTGTTATCATTAATTTATTAAAATTTGTTATAATATAAAAATCTGTTTTTTAAAATAAATAACATCTTTTCCAAATTAATATGAAAACCTATTATTTTTAAGAAAAACTTTTTTTTAGATAAATTTAAAATAATAACTAAAATCTTTTTTTTTTAAAATAATAACTAGAACCGTTATTTATTTTATTTTATTATTGTTCAATTCAAATTTCATTATCATATTGTATCTGCTCCTCTCATGTAACCTCGCGAACTTAACAATCGCTCTTTAAATTCTGCCTTTAAATTTCTGCTTGCATGGTTTAAATTATGACATTATCTCTCTGTTTGCATGATTCAATTATCTCACGCGTTTACTATTATTTCTGTCACATTGCACACATCCGAAGGTTAGGTCTAACTGTTTGGCCGCCGCGCCAATAGTCCGTAAAACTTCACACATTCAATTTCAAATCCTCAAAACTACAAACTACAAACCCTAATTTTCACAAATGCCTCGCCGCAGGCAAAATTACAATTTTACCCTTAGCATTAGGTCAAAGAGCCGCCGCGCTCATTTTAGGGTTTCCCGCCGTGGAATCCCTAATTTAACCCTAATTACAACTTAACATTTCAACGTAGAGATTTGGAGTTTCTACACTCCACGTAAGCGTGTCCTTAAGATGCGTTTATTCCCCTTGAGACCTTGACCACAGTCAAGAAGTTTCTAACCTCCCTATTGAGGGGAACTACGATTACTCTGATTCCACTCCCGTAAGGATACGTAGGCACAAGATGCGATGTCTTGCCGAGTAAACTTAGAATTAACCCCCTTTATTATTTATTATTGCTTATTTATATTTTATTTATCTTTGCTATTTAATTATTTTGCTTATTATTTTGTAATTGTTTCTTGGATGTAAAGTTGTTTAATTATTTAATTATTATTATGGTTAGTAATTAGGGAGTGTAACAACATGTATGTAATATTAAAATAAATTTAGATCACTTTTAAATAAAGATAATTAAAATAAACACGTCACACACGTAAGTCGATTTTAATCGCCGTCTCACTTCCTAAGGATATCCCTCAAGTTGCCTACGAATATTGGTTAAGTGGGGTGTATAAAGCAAGTCCCTCAAAAAGAAAATCATCAAAGTCCCTTATGGTTGCCTTTACGAATCGAGTCCCTTTCGAAAAATGATGATAGTCCCTCCAGTTTGCTTATTACACCCCACAATGGCCTTCAAAAATCCAATTGTCCCTCACATGTCCCTTAACATCCAAAGTAAGGACTACCTACTCCATTATAGTAGGGATAGTCTTACTAAGGAAAGGATAAAGAATAAGAAAGACCTTAGGGTAGGCTACTCCTAGATACTTGCTCACTTCAAAACTTTTTCACACTTAAACAAATTTCCAACAAAATTTTCAAACAAGTTTTTTTCACATCCATACACGGATTATTATTAAACTATTCTGAAATTTTTTGCTATTCACACACTACACTTTCAAAACAATTCAAAAGTGAGCTTAAGTACCTAAGAGCCCATGGATAACCATGGATGAAAAGGGTGCTAACACCTTCCCTTTTCATAACCTACCCCCCGGACCCAAAATATTCTCTAAGGTCTTTCCTGTTCTTTTATAACCTTTCCTTATGGATAAAATAAAAGTCGGTGGCGACTCTTGCTATCCGCAACATTGTTTAAAGTCAGTTCTCCCACCGTGTTACACATCCCATCGGGTTCGATGCCTGTTTGTTTAACAGATGCATGACGGTGAGGTCAGATGTTCTTCTCAACTTCGACTTGAGCCGGCCTTCGGGTTCGATGCCTGTTTGTTTAACAGATGCCTGACAGCGAGGTCTAATGTTCTTATCAACTTCGGGTTGAGCCGCCCTTCGGTTTCGATGCCTGTTTATTTAACAGATGCCTGACGGTGAGGTCAGATGTTTTTCTCAACTTCGGGTTTAGCCGATCTTCGGATTTGATGACTGTTTGTTTAACAGATGCTTGATAGTGAAGTCAAATGTTCCTTTCAACTTCATGTTAAGCCGACCTTCGTGGTCGATGCCTGTTTGTTTAACAGATGCCTGACGGCGAGGTCAGATGTTGCTCTCAACTTTGTGTTGAGCCGGCCTTCGGGTTCGATGCATGTTTGTTTAACATATGCCTGACGGTGAGTTCAGATGATCTAATCAAGTTTGGGTTGAGCAGCCCATCGGGTTCCATGCCTGTTTGTTTAACAGATGCATGACGGTGAGGTCAGATGTTCTTCTCAACTCGGGTTGAGCCGGCCTTCGGGTTCGATGCCTGTTTGTTTAACAGATGTCTGAAAGCGAGGTCTAATGTTCTTATCAACTTCGGGTTGAGCCGGTCTTCGGATTTGATAACTGTTTGTTTAACAGATGCTTGATAGTGAAGTCAAATGTTCCTTTCAACTTCATGTTGAGCCGACCTTCGGGTTCGATGCCTGTTTGTTTAACAGATGCCTGGCGGCGAGGTCAGATGTTGCTCTCAACTTCGTGTTTAGCTGGCCTTCTGGTTCGATGCATGTCTACATAACAGATGCCTGACAATGATTCAGATGATCTAATCAACTTCAGGTTGAGCCGCCCTTCGGGTTCGATGCCTGTTTGTTTAACAGATGCCTGACGGTGAGGTCAGATGTTTTTCTCAACTTCGGGTTTAGCCGACCTTCGGATTCGATGACTGTTTGTTTAACAGATGCCTGACAGTGAAGTCAAATGTTCCTTTCAACTTCATGTTAAGCCGACCTTCGTGTTCGATGCCTGTTTGTTTAACAGATGCATGATGGCGAGGTCAGATGATCTAATCAAGTTTGGGTTGAGCAGCCCATCGGGTTCGATGCCTGTTTGTTTAACAGATGCATGACGGTGAGGTCAGATGTTCTTCTCAACTTCGACTTGAGCCGGCCTTCGGGTTCGATGCCTGTTTGTTTAACAGATGCCTGACAGCGAGGTCTAATGTTCTTATCAACTTCGGGTTGAGCCGCCCTTCGGGTTCGATGCCTGTTTATTTAACAGATGCCTGACGGTGAGGTCAGATGTTTTTCTCAACTTCGGGTTTAGCCGATCTTCGGATTTGATGACTGTTTGTTTAACAGATGCTTGACAGTGAAGTCAAATGTTCCTTTCAACTTCATGTTGAGCCGACCTTCGTGTTCGATGCCTGTTTGTTTAACAGATGCCTGACGGCGAGGTCAGATGTTGCTCTCAACTTTGTGTTGAGCCGGCCTTCGGGTTCGATGCATGTTTGTTTAACATATGCCTGACGGTGAGTTCAGATGATCTAATCAAGTTTGGGTTGAGCAGCCCATCGGGTTCCATGCCTGTTTGTTTAACAGATGCATGACGGTGAGGTCAGATGTTCTTCTCAACTCGGGTTGAGCCGGCCTTCGGGTTCGATGCCTGTTTGTTTAACAGATGTCTGAAAGCGAGGTCTAATGTTCTTATCAACTTCGGGTTGAGCCGGTCTTCGGATTTGATAACTGTTTGTTTAACAGATGCTTGACAGTGAAGTCAAATGTTCCTTTCAACTTCATGTTGAGCCGACCTTCGGGTTCGATGCCTATTTGTTTAACAGATGCCTGACGGCGAGGTCAGATGTTGCTCTCAACTTCGTGTTTAGCTGGCCTTCTGGTTCGATGCATGTCTACATAACAGATGCCTGACAATGATTCAGATGATCTAATCAACTTCAAGTTGAGCCGCCCTTCGGGTTCGATGCCTAATTGTTTAACAGATGCCTGACGGTGAGGTCAGATGTTTTTCTCAACTTCGGGTTTAGCCGACCTTCGGATTCGATGACTGTTTGTTTAACAGATGCCTGACAGTGAAGTCAAATGTTCCTTTCAACTTCATGTTAAGCCGACCTTCGTGTTCGATGCCTGTTTGTTTAAAAGATGCCTGATGGCGAGGTCAGATGATCTAATCAAGTTTGGGTTGAGCAGCCCATCGGGTTCGATGCCTGTTTGTTTAACAGATGCATGACGGTGAGGTCAGATGTTCTTCTCAACTTCGACTTGAGCCGGCCTTCGGGTTCGATGCCTGTTTGTTTAACAGATGCCTGACAGCGAGGTCTAATGTTCTTATCAACTTCGGGTTGAGCCGCCCTTCGGGTTCGATGCCTGTTTCTTTAACAGATGCCTGACGGTGAGGTCAGATGTTTTTCTCAACTTCGGGTTTAGCCGATCTTCGGATTTGATGACTGTTTGTTTAACAGATGCTTGACAGTGAAGTCAAATGTTCCTTTCAACTTTATGTTGAGCCGACCTTCGTGTTCGATGCCTGTTTGTTTAACAGATGCCTGATGGCGAGGTCAGATGTTGCTCTCAACTTTGTGTTGAGCCGGCCTTCGGGTTCGATGCATGTTTGTTTAACATATGCCTGACGGTGAGTTCAGATGATCTAATCAAGTTTGGGTTGAGCAGCCCATCGAGTTCCATGCCTGTTTGTTTAACAGATGCATGACGGTGAGGTCAGATGTTCTTCTCAACTCGGGTTGAGCCGGCCTTCGGGTTCGATGCCTGTTTGTTTAACAGATGTCTGAAAGCGAGGTCTAATGTTCTTATCAACTTCGGGTTGAGCCGGTCTTCGGATTTGATAACTGTTTGTTTAACAGATGCTTGACAGTGAAGTCAAATGTTCCTTTCAACTTCATGTTGAGCCTATCTTCGGGTTCGATGCCTGTTTGTTTAACAGATGCCGTATGGCGAGCTCAGATGTTGCTCTCAACTTCGTGTTTAGCTGGCCTTCTGGTTCGATGCATGTCTGCTTAACAGATGCCTGACAATGATTCAGATGATCTAATCAACTTTGGGTTGAGCCGCCCTTCGGGTTCGATGCCTGTTTGTTTAACAGATGCCTGACGGTGAGGTCATATTTTCTTCTCAACTTCGGGTTGAGCCGGTCTTCGGATTTGATGACTGTTTGTTTAACAGATGCTTGACAGTGAAGTCAAATGTTCCTTTCAACTTCATGTTGAGCCGACCTTCGGGTTCGATGCCTGTTTGTTTAACAGATGCCTGACAGTGAGGTCAGATGTTCTTCTCAACTTCGGGTTTCGCTGATCTTCGGATTTGATGACTTTTTGTTTAACAGATGCTTGACAGTGAAGTCAAATGTTCCTTTCAACTTCATGTTGAGCCGACCTTCGTGTTCGATGCCTGTTTGTTTAACAGATGCCTGACGGCGAGGTCAGATGTGCTCTCAACTTCGTGTTGAGCCGGCCTTCGGGTTCGATGCATGTTTGTTTAACATATGCCTGACGGTGAGTTCAGATGATCTAATCAAGTTTGGGTTGAGCAGCCCATCGAGTTCGATGCCTGTTTGTTTAACAGATGCATGACGGTGAGGTCAGATGTTCTTCTCAACTTCGGGTTGAGCCGGCCTTCGGGTTCGAAGCCTGTTTGTTTAACAGATGCCTGACAGCGAGGTATAATGTTCTTATCAACTTCAGGTTGAGCCAATCTTCGAATTTGATAACTGTTTGTTTAACAGATGCTTGATAGTGAAGTCAAATGTTCCTTTCAACTTCATGTTGAGCCGACTTTCGTGTTCGATGCCTGTTTGTTTAACAGATGCGTGACGGCGAGGTCAGATGTTGCTCTCAACTTCGTGTTGAGCCGGCCTTCGGGTTCAATGCATGTTTGTTTAACAGATACCTGACGGTGAGTTCAGATGATCTAATCAAGTTTGGGTTAAGCAGCCCATCGGGTTCGATGCTTGTTTGTTTAACAGATGCATGACGGTGAGGTCAGATGTTCTTCTCATCTTCGGCTTGAGCCGGCCTTCGAGTTCGATGCCTGTTTGTTTAACAGATGCCTGACAGCGAGGTCTAATGTTCTTATCAACTTTGGGTTGAGCCGCCCTTCGGGTTCGATGCCTGTTTGTTTAACAGATGCCTGACGGTGAGGTCAGATGTTTTTCTCAACTTCGGGTTTAGCCGGTCTTCGGATTTGATGACTGTTTGTTTAACAGATGCTTGACAGTGAAGTCAAATGTTCCTTTCAACTTCATGTTGAGCCGACTTTCGTGTTCGATCCCTGTTTGTTTAACAGATGCCTGACGGCGAGGCCAGATGTTGCTCTCAACTTCGTGTTGAGCCGGCCTTCGGGTTCGATGCATGTTTGTTTAACATATGCCTGACGGTGAGTTCAGATGATCTAATCAAGTTTGGGTTGAGCAGCCCATCGAGTTCGATGCCTGTTTGTTTAACAGATGCATGACAGAGAGGTCAGATGTTCTTCTCAACTTCGGGTTGAGCCGGCCTTCGGGTTCAAAGCCTGTTTGTTTAACAGATGCCTGACAGCGAGGTATAATGTTCTTATCAACTTCAGGTTGAGCCAATCTTCGAATTTGATAACTGTTTGTTTAACAGATGCTTGACAGTGAAGTCAAATGTTCCTTTCAACTTCATGTTGAGCCGAACTTCGTGTTCGATGCCTGTTTGTTTAACAGATGCGTGACGGCGAGGTCAGATGTTGCTCTCAACTTCGTGTTGAGCCGGCCTTCGGGTTCGATGCATGTTTGTTTAACAGATGCCTGACGGTGAGTTCAGATGATCTAATCAAGTTTGGGTTGAGCAGCCCATCGGGTTCGATGCCTGTTTGTTTAACAGATGCATGACGGTGAGGTCAGATGTTCTTCTCATCTTCGGCTTGAGCCGGCCTTCGGGTTCGATGTCTGTTTGTTTACCAGATGCCTGACAGCGAGGTCTAATGTTCTTATCAACTTCGGGTTGAGCCGCCCTTCGGGTTCGATGCCTGTTTATTTAACAGATGCCTGACGGTGAGGTCAGATGTTTTTCTCAACTTCGGGTTTAGCCGATCTTCGGATTTGATGACTGTTTGTTTAACAGATGCTTGACAGTGAAGTCAAATGTTCCTTTCAACTTCATGTTGAGCCGACCTTCGTGTTCGATGCCTGTTTGTTTAACAGATGCCTGACGGCGAGGTCAGATGTTGCTCTCAACTTTGTGTTAAGCCGGCCTTCGGGTTCGATGCATGTTTGTTTAACATATGCCTGACGGTGAGTTCAGATGATCTAATCAAGTTTGGGTTGAGCAGCCCATCGGGTTCCATGCCTGTTTGTTTAACAGATGCATGACGGTGAGGTCAGATGTTCTTCTCAACTCGGGTTGAGCCGGCCTTCGGGTTCGATGCCTGTTTGTTTAACAGATGTCTGAAAGCGAGGTCTAATGTTCTTATCAACTTCGGGTTGAGCCGGTCTTCGGATTTGATAACTGTTTGTTTAACAGATGCTTGACAGTGAAGTCAAATGTTCCTTTCAACTTCATGTTGAGCCGACCTTCGGGTTCGATGCCTATTTGTTTAACAGATGCCTGACGGCGAGGTCAGATGTTGCTCTCAATTTCGTGTTTAGCTGGCCTTCTGGTTCGATGCATGTCTATATAACAGATGCCTGACAATGATTCAGATGATCTAATCAACTTCAAGTTGAGCCGCCCTTCGGGTTCGATACCTGTTTGTTTAACAGATGCCTGACGGTGAGGTCAGATGTTTTTCTCAACTTCGGGTTTAGCCGACCTTCGGATTCGATGACTGTTTGTTTAACAGATGCCTGACAGTGAAGTCAAATGTTCCTTTCGACTTCATGTTAAGCCGACCTTCGTGTTCGATGCCTGTTTGTTTAACAGATGCCTGATGGCGAGGTCAGATGATCTAATCAAGTTTGGGTTGAGCAGCCCATCGGGTTCGATGCCTGTTTGTTTAACAGATGCATGACGGTGAGGTCAGATGTTCTTCTCAACTTCGACTTGAGCCGGCCTTCGGGTTCGATGCCTGTTTGTTTAACAGATGCCTGACAGCGAGGTCTAATGTTCTTATCAACTTCGGGTTGAGCCGCCCTTCGGGTTCGATGCCTGTTTCTTTAACAGATGCCTGACGGTGAGGTCAGATGTTTTTCTCAACTTCGGGTTTAGCCGATCTTCGGATTTGATGACTGTTTGTTTAACAGATGCTTGACAGTGAAGTCAAATGTTCCTTTCAACTTTATGTTGAGCCTACCTTCGTGTTCGATGCCTGTTTGTTTAACAGATGCCTGACGGCGAGGTCAGATGTTGCTCTCAACTTTGTGTTGAGCCGGCCTTCGGGTTCGATGCATGTTTGTTTAACATATGCCTGACGGTGAGTTCAGATGATCTAATCAAGTTTGGGTTGAGCAGCCCATCGGGTTCCATGCCTGTTTGTTTAACAGATGCATGACGGTGAGGTCAGATGTTCTTCTCAACTCGGGTTGAGCCGGCCTTCGGGTTCGATGCCTGTTTGTTTAACAGATGTCTGAAAGCGAGGTCTAATGTTCTTATCAACTTCGGGTTGAGCCGGTCTTCGGATTTGATAACTGTTTGTTTAACAGATGCTTGACAGTGAAGTCAAATGTTCCTTTCAACTTCATGTTGAGCCTATCTTCGGGTTCGATGACTGTTTGTTTAACAGATGCCGTATGGCGAGGTCATATGTTGCTCTCAACTTCGTGTTTAGCTGGCCTTCTGGTTCGATGCATGTCTGCTTAACAGATGCCTGACAATGATTCAGATGATCTAATCAACTTTGGGTTGAGCCGCCCTTCGGGTTCGATGCCTGTTTGTTTAACAGATGCCTGACGGTGAGGTCAGATGTTTTTCTCAACTTCGGGTTTAGCCGGTCTTCGGATTTGATGACTGTTTGTTTAACAGATGCTTGACAGTGAAGTCAAATGTTCCTTTCAACTTCATGTTGAGCCGACCTTCGTGTTCGATCCCTGTTTGTTTAACAGATGCCTGACGGCGAGGCCAGATGTTGCTCTCAACTTCGTGTTGAGCCGGCCTTCGGGTTCGATGCATGTTTGTTTAACATATGCCTGACGGTGAGTTCAGATGATCTAATCAAGTTTGGGTTGCGCAGCCCATCGAGTTCGATGCCTGTTTGTTTAACAGATGCATGACAGTGAGGTCAGATGTTCTTCTCAACTTCGGGTTGAGCCGGCCTTCGGGTTCAAAGCCTATTTGTTTAACAGATGCCTGACAGCGAGGTATAATGTTCTTATCAACTTCAGGTTGAGCCAATCTTCGGATTTGATAACTGTTTGTTTAACAGATGCTTGACAGTGAAGTCAAATGTTCCTTTCAACTTCATGTTGAGCCGACCTTCGTGTTCGATGCCTGTTTGTTTAACAGATGCGTGACGGCGAGGTCAGATGTTGCTCTCAACTTCGTGTTGAGCCGGCCTTCGGGTTCGATGCATGTTTGTTTAACAGATGCCTGACGGTGAGTTCAGATGATCTAATCAAGTTTGGGTTGAGCAGCCCATCGGGTTCGATGCCTGTTTGTTTAACAGATGCATGACGGTGAGGTCAGATGTTCTTTTCATCTTCGGCTTGAGCCGGCCTTCGGGTTCGATGCCTGTTTGTTTACCAGATGCCTGACAGCGAGGTCTAATGTTCTTATCAACTTTGGGTTGAGCCGCCCTTCGGGTTCGATGCCTGTTTGTTTAACAGATGCTTGACGGTGAGGTCAGATGTTTTTCTCAACTTCGGGTTTAGTCGGTCTTCTGATTTGATGACTGTTTGTTTAACAGATGCTTGACAGTGAACTCAAATGTTCCTTTCAACTTCATGTTGAGCCGACCTTCGTGTTCGATGCCTGTTTGTTTAACAGATGCCTAACGGCGAGGTCAGATGTTGCTCTCAACTTTGTGTTGAGCCGGCCTTCGGGTTCGATGCATGTTTGTTTAACATATGCCTGACGGTGAGTTCAGATGATCTAATCAAGTTTGGGTTGAGAAGCCCATCGGGTTCCATGCCTGTTTGTTTAACAGATTCATGACGGTGAGGTCAGATGTTCTTATCAACTTCGTGTTGAGCCGGCCTTCGGGTTCGATGCCTGTTTGTTTAACAGATGCCTGACAACAAGGTCTAATGTTCTTATCAACTTCGGGTTGAGCCGGTCTTCGGATTTGATAACTGTTTGTTTAACAGATGCTTGATAGTGAAGTCAAATGTTCCTTTCAACTTCGTGTTGAGCCGATCTTCGGGTTCGATGCCTGTTTGTTTAATAGATGCCTGACGGCGAGGTCAGATGTTGCTCTCAACTTCGTGTTTAGCCGGCCTTCTGGTTCGATGCATGTCTGCTTAACAGATGCCCGACGGTGAGTCAGATGATCTAATCAACTTTGGGTTGAGACGTCCTTCGGGTTCGATGCCTGTTTGTTTAACAGATGCCTGACGGTAAGGTCAGATTTTCTTCTCAACTTCAGGTTGAGCCGGTCTTCGGATTTGATGACTGTTTGTTTAACAGATGCTTGACAGCGAAGTCAAATTTTCCTTTCAACTTCATGTTGAGCCGACCTTCGGGTTCGATGCCTTTTTGTTTAACAGATGCCTGACGGTGTGGTCAGATGTTCTTCTCAACTTCGGGTTTAGCCGGTCTTCGGATTTGATGACTGTTTGTTTAACAGATGCTTGACAGTGAAGTCAAATGTTCCTTTCAACTTCATGTTGAGCCGACCTTCGTGTTCGATGCCTGTTTGTTTAACAGATGCCTGACGGTAAGGTCAGATGTTCTTCTCAACTTCGGGTTTAGCCGGTCTTCGAATTTGATGACTGTTTGTCTAACAGATGCTTGACAGTGAAGTCAAATGTTCCTTTCAACTTCATGTTGAGCCGACCTTCGTGTTCGATGCCTGTTTGTTTAATAGATGCCTGACGGCGAGGTCAGATGTTGCTCTCAACTTCGTGTTGAGCCGGCCTTCGGGTTCGATGCATGTTTGTTTAACATATGCCTGACGGTGAGTTCAGATGATCTAATCAAGTTTGGGGTGAGCAGCCCATCGGTTTCGATGTCTGTTTGTTTAATAGATGCATGACGGTGAGGTCAGATGTTCTTCTCAACTTCGGGTTGAGCCGGCCATCGGGTTCGAAGCCTGTCTGTTTAACAGATGCCTGATAGCGAGGTCTAATGTTCTTATCAACTTCGGGTTGAGCCAATCTTCGGATTTGATAACTGTTTGTTTAACAGATGCTTGACAGTGAAGTCAAATGTTCCTTTCAACTTCATGTTGAGCCGACCTTCGTGTTCGATGCCTGTTTGTTTAACAGATGCCTGACGGCGAGGTCAGATGTTGCTCTCAACTTCGTGTTGAGCCGGCCTTCGGGTTCGATGCATGTTTGTTTAACATATGCCTGACGGTGAGTTCAGATGATCTAATCAAGTTTGGGTTGAGCATCCCATCGGGTTCGATGCCTGTTTGTTTAACAGATGCATGACGGTGAGGTCAGATGTTCTTCTCATCTTCGGCTTGAGCCGGCCTTCGGGTTCGATGCCTGTTTGTTTAACAGATGCCGGACAGCGAGGTCTAATGTTCTTATCAACTTCGGGTTGAGCTGCCCTTCGGGTTCGATGCCTGTTTGTTTAACAGATGCTTGACGGTGAGGTCAGATGTTTTTCTCAACTTCGGGTTTAGCCGGTCTTCAGATTTGATGACTGTTTGTTTAACAGATGCTTGACAGTGAAGTCAAATGTTCCTTTCAACTTCATGTTGAGCCGACCTTCGTGTTCGATGCCTGTTTGTTTAACAGATGCCTAACGGCGAGGTCAGATGTTGCTCTCAACTTTGTGTTGAGCCGGCCTTCGGGTTCGATGCATGTTTGTTTAACATATGCCTGACGGTGAGTTCAGATGATCTAATCAAGTTTGGGTTGAGCAGCCCATCGGGTTCCATGCCTGTTTGTTTAACAGATGCATGACGGTTAAGTCAGATGTTCTTCTCAACTTCGGGTTGAGCCGGCCTTCGGGTTCGATGCCTGTTTGTTTAACAGATGCCTGACAGCGAGGTCTAATGTTCTTATCAACTTCGGGTTGAGCCAATCTTCGGATTTGATAACTGTTTGTTTAACAGATGCTTGACAATGAAGTCAAATGTTCCTTTCAACTTCATGTTGAGCCGACCTTCGTGTTCGATGCCTATTTGTTTAACAGATGCCTGACGGCGAGGTCAGATGTTGCTCTCAACTTCGTGTTGAGTCGGCCTTCGGGTTCGATGCATGTTTGTTTAACAGATGCCTGACGGTGAGTTCAGATGATCTAATCAAGTTAGGGTTGAGCAGCCCATCGGGTTCGATGCCTGTTTGTTTAACAGATGCATAACGGTGAGGTCAGATGTTCTTCTCAACTTCGGCTTGAGCCGGCCTTCGGGTTCGATGCCTGTTTGTTTAACAGATGCCTGACAGCGAGGTCTAATGTTCTTATCAACTTTGGGTTGAGCCGCCCTTCGGGTTCGATGCCTGTTTGTTTAACAGATGCTTGACGGTGAGGTCAGATGTTTTTCTCAACTTCGGGTTTAGCCGGTCTTCAGATTTGATGACTGTTTGTTTAACAGATGCTTGACAGTGAAGTCAAATGTTCCTTTCAACTTCATGTTGAGCCGACCTTCGTGTTCGATGCCTGTTTGTTTAACAGATGCCCAACGGCGAGGTCAGATGTTGCTCTCAACTTTGTGTTGAGCCGGCCTTCGGGTTCGATGCATGTTTGTTTAACATATGCCTGACGGTGAGTTCAGATGATCTAATCAAGTTTGGGTTGAGCAGCCCATCGGGTTCCATGCCTGTTTGTTTAACAGATGCATGACGGTTAAGTCAGATGTTCTTCTCAACTTCGGGTTGAGCCGGCCTTCGGGTTCGATGCCTGTTTGTTTAACAGATGCCTGACAGCGAGGTCTAATGTTCTTATCAACTTCGGGTTGAGCCAATCTTCGGATTTGATAACTGTTTGTTTAACAGATGCTTGACAATGAAGTCAAATGTTCCTTTCAACTTCATGTTGAGCCGACCTTCGTGTTCGATGCCTATTTGTTTAACAGATGCCTGACGGCGAGGTCAGATGTTGCTCTCAACTTCGTGTTGAGTCGGCCTTCGGGTTCGATGCATGTTTGTTTAACAGATGCCTGACGGTGAGTTCAGATGATCTAATCAAGTTAGGGTTGAGCAGCCCATCGGGTTCGATGCCTGTTTGTTTAACAGATGCATGACGGTGAGGTCAGATGTTCTTCTCAACTTCGGCTTGAGCCGGCCTTCGGGTTCGATGCCTGTTTGTTTAACAGATGCCTGACAGCGAGGTCTAATGTTCTTATCAACTTTGGGTTGAGCCGCCCTTCGGGTTCGATGCCTGTTTGTTTAACAGATGCCTGACGGTGAGGTCAGATGTTTTTCTCAACTTCGGGTTTAGCCGGTCTTCGGATTTGATGACTGTTTGTTTAACAGATGCTTGACAGTGAAGTCAAATGTTCCTTTCAACTTCATGTTGAGCCGACCTTCGTGTTCGATGCCTGTTTGTTTAACAGATGCCTAACGGCGAGGTCAGATGTTGCTCTCAACTTTGTGTTGAGCCGGCCTTCGGGTTCGATGCATGTTTGTTTAACATATGCCTGACGGTGAGTTCAGATGATCTAATCAAGTTTGGGTTGAGAAGCCCATCGGATTCCATGCCTGTTTGTTTAACAGATGCATGACGGTGAGGTCAGATGTTCTTCTCAACTTCGGGTTGAGCCGGCCTTCGGGTTCGATGCCTGTTTGTTTAACAGATGCTTGACAGCGAGGTCTAATGTTCTTATCAACTTCGGGTTGAGCCGGTCTTCGGATTTGATAACTGTTTGTTTAACAGATGCTTGACAGTGAAGTCAAATGTTCCTTTCAACTTCATGTTGAGCCGACCTTCGTGTTCGATGCCTGTTTGTTTAACAGATGCCTAACGACGAGGTCAGATGTTGCTCTCAACTTTGTGTTGAGCCGGCCTTCGGGTTCGATGCATGTTTGTTTAACATATGCCTGACGGTGAGTTCAGATGATCTAATCAAGTTTGGGTTGAGCAGCCCATCGGGTTCCATGCCTGTTTGTTTAACAGATGCATGACGGTTAGGTCAGATGTTCTTCTCAACTTCGGGTTGAGCCGGCCTTCGGGTTCGATGCCTGTTTGTTTAACAGATGCCTGACAGCGAGGTCTAATGTTCTTATCAACTTCGGGTTGAGCCAATCTTCGGATTTAATAACTGTTTGTTTAACAGATGCTTGACAATGAAGTCAAATGTTCCTTTCAACTTCATGTTGAGCCGACCTTCGTGTCCGATGCCTATTTGTTTAACAGATGCCTGACGGCGAGGTCAGATGTTGCTCTCAACTTCGTGTTGAGCCGGCCTTCGGGTTCGATGCATGTTTGTTTAACAGATGCCTGACGGTGAGTTCAGATGATCTAATCAAGTTAGGGTTGAGCAGCCCATCGGGTTCGATGCCTGTTTGTTTAACAAATGCATGACGGTGAGGTCAGATGTTCTTCTCAACTTCGGCTTGAGCCGGCCTTCGGGTTCGATGCCTGTTTGTTTAACAGATGCCTGACAGCGAGGTCTAATGTTCTTCTCAACTTCGGGTTGAGCCGCCCTTCGGGTTCGATGCTTGTTTGTTTAACAGATGCCTGACGGTGAGGTCAGATGTTTTTCTCAACTTCGGGTTTAGCCGGTCTTCGGATTTGATGACTGTTTGTTTAACAGATGCTTGACAGTGAAGTCAAATGTTCCTTTCAACTTCATGTTGAGCCGACCTTCGTGTTCGATGCCTGTTTGTTTAACAGATGCCTAACGGCGAGGTCAGATGTTGCTCTCAACTTTGTGTTGAGCCGGCCTTCGGGTTCGATGCATGTTTGTTTAACATATGCCTGACGGTGAGTTCAGATGATCTAATCAAGTTTGGGTTGAGAAGCCCATCGGGTTCCATGCCTGTTTGTTTAACAGATGCATGACGGTGAGGTCAGATGTTCTTCTCAACTTCGGGTTGAGCCGGCCTTCGGGTTCGATGCCTGTTTGTTTAACAGATGCTTGACAGCGAGGTCTAATGTTCTTATCAACTTTGGGTTGATCCGGTCTTCGGATTTGATAACTGTTTGTTTAACAGATGCTTGACAGTGAAGTCAAATGTTCCTTTCAACTTCATGTTGAGCCGACCTTCGTGTTCGATGCCTGTTTGTTTAACAGATGCCTAACGGCAAGGTCAGATGTTGCTCTCAACTTTGTGTTGAGGCGGCCTTCGGGTTCGATGCATGTTTGTTTAACATATGCCTGACGGTGAGTTCAGATGATCTAATCAAGTTTGGGTTGAGCAGCCCATCGGGTTCCATGCCTGTTTGTTTAACAGATGCATGATGGTTAGGTCAGATGTTCTTCTCAACTTCGGGTTGAGCCGGCCTTCGGGTTCGATGCCTGTTTGTTTAACAGATGCCTGACAGCGAGGTCTAATGTTCTTATCAACTTCGGGTTGAGCCAATCTTCGGATTTGATAACTGTTTGTTTAACAAATGCTTGATAATGAAGTCAAATGTTCCTTTCAACTTCATGTTGAGCCGACCTTCGTGTTCGATGCCTATTTGTTTAACAGATGCCTGACGGCGAGGTCAGATGTTGCTCTCAACTTCGTGTTGAGCCGGCCTTCGGGTTCGATGCATGTTTGTTTAACAGATGCCTGACGGTGAGTTCAGATGATCTAATCAAGTTAGGGTTGAGCAGCCCATCGGGTTCGATGCCTGTTTGTTTAACAAATACATGACGGTGAGGTCAGATGTTCTTCTCAACTTCGGCATGAGCCGGCCTTCGGGTTCGATGCCTGTTTGTTTAACAGATGCCTGACAGCGAGGTCTAATGTTCTTATCAACTTCGGGTTGAGCCGCCCTTCGGGTTCGATGCCTGTTTGTTTAACAGATGCCTGACGGTGAGGTCAGATGTTTTTCTCAACTTCGGGTTTAGCCGGTCTTCGGATTTAATGACTGTTTGTTTAACAGATGCTTGACAGTGAAGTCAAATGTTCCTTTCAACTTCATGTTGAGCCGACCTTCGTGTTCGATGCCTGTTTGTTTAACAGATGCCTAACGGCGAGGTTAGATGTTGCTCTCAACTTTGTGTTGAGCCGGCCTTCGGGTTCGATGCCTGTTTGTTTAACAGATGCCTGACAGCGAGGTCTAATCTTCTTATCAACTTCGGGTTGAGCCGGTCTTCGGATTTGATAACTGTTTGTTTAACAGATGCTATACAGTGAAGTCAAATGTTCCTTTCAACTTCATGTTGAGCCGATCTTCGGGTTCGATGCCTGTTTGTTTAACAGATGCCTGACAGCGAGGTCAGATGTTGCTCTCAACTTCGTGTTTAGCCGGCCTTCTGGTTCGATGCATGTCTGCTTAACAGATGCCTGACGGTGAGTCAGATGATCTAATCAACTTCGGGTTGAGCCGCCCTTCGGGTTCGATGCCTGTTTGTTTAACAGATGCCTGACGGTGAGGTCAGATGTTCTTCTCAACTTCGGGTTTAGCCGGTCTTCGGATTTGATGACTGTTTGTTTAACAGATGCTTGACAGTGAAGTAAAATGTTCCTTCCAACTTCATGTTGAGCCGACCTTCGTGTTTGATGCCTGTTTGTTTAACAGATGCCTGACGGCGAGGTCAGATGTTGCTCTCAACTTCGTGTTGAGCCGGCCTTCGGGTTCAATGCATGTTTGTTTAACATATGCCTGACGGTGAGTTCAGATGATCTAATCAAGTTTGGGTTGAGCAGCCCATCGGGTTCGATGCCTGTTTGTTTAACAGATGCATGACGGTGAGGTCAGATGTTCTTCTCAACTTCGGGTTGAGCCGGCCTTCGGGTTCGAAGCCTGTTTGTTTAACAGATGCCTGACATCAAGGTCTAATGTTCTTATCAACTTCGGGTTGAGCCAATCTTCAGATTTGATAACTGTTTGTTTAACAGATGCTAGACAGTGAAGTCAAATGTTCCTTTTAACTTCATGTTGAACCGACCTTCGTGTTTGATGCCTGTTTGTTTAACAGATGCCTGACGGCGAGGTCAGATGTTGCTCTCAACTTCGTGTTGAGTCGGCCTTCGGGTTCGATGCATGTTTGTTTAACAGATGCCTGACGGTGAGTTCAGATGATCTAATCAAGTTTGGGTTGAGAAGCCCATCGGGTTCGATGCCTGTTTGTTTAGCAGATGCATGACGGTTAGGTCAGATGTTCTTCTCAACTTCGGGTTGAGCCGGCCTTCGGGTTCGATGCCTGTTTGTTTAACAGATGCTTGACAGCGAGGTCTAATGTTCTTATCAACTTCGGGTTGAGCCGGTCTTCGGATTTGATAACTGTTTGTTTAACAGATGCTTGACAGTGAAGTCAAATGTTCCTTTCAACTTCATGTTGAGCCGACCTTCGTGTTCGATGCCTGTTTGTTTACTAGATGCCTAACGGCGAGGTCAGATGTTGCTCTCAACTTTGTGTTGAGCCGGCCTTCGGGTTCGATGCATGTTTGTTTAACATATGCCTGACGGTGAGTTCAGATGATCTAATCAAGTTTGGGTTGAGCAGCCCATCGGGTTCCATGCCTGTTTGTTTAACAGATGCATGACGGTTAGGTCAGATGTTCTTCTCAACTTCAGGTTGAGCCGGCCTTCGGGTTCGATGCCTGTTTGTTTAACAGATGCCTGACAGCGAGGTCTAATGTTCTTATCAACTTCGGGTTGAGCCAATCTTCGGATTTGATAACTGTTTGTTTAACAGATGCTTGACAATGAAGTCAAATGTTCCTTTCAACTTCATGTTGAGCCGACCTTCGTGTTCGATGCCTATTTGTTTAACAGATGCCTGACGGCGAGGTCAGATGTTGCTCTCAACTTCGTGTTGAGCCGGCCTTCGGGTTCGATGCATGTTTGTTTAACAAATGCCTGACGGTGAGTTCAGATGATCTAATCAAGTTAGGGTTGAGCAGCCCATCGGGTTCGATGCCTGTTTGTTTAACAAATGCATGACGGTGAGGTCAGATGTTCTTCTCAACTTCGGCTTGAGCCGGCCTTCGGGTTCGATGCCTGTTTGTTTAACAGATGCCTGACAGCGAGGTCTAATGGTCTTATCAACTTCGGGTTGAGCCGCCCTTCGGGTTCGATGCCTGTTTGTTTAACAGATGCCTGACGGTGAGGTCAGATGTTTTTCTCAACTTCGGGTTTAGCCGGTCTTCGGATTTAATGACTGTTTGTTTAACAGATGCTTGACAGTGAAGTCAAATGTTCCTTTCAACTTCATGTTGAGCCAACCTTCGTGTTCGATGCCTGTTTGTTTAACAGATGCCTAACGGCGAGGTCAGATGTTGCTCTCAACTTTGTGTTGAGCCGGCCTTCGGGTTCGATGCATGTTTGTTTGACATATGCCTGACGATGAGTTCAGATGATCTAATCAAGTTTGGGTTAGGCATCCCATCGGGTTCCATGCCTGTTTGTTTAACAGATGCATGACGGTGAGGTCAGATGTTCTTCTCAACTTCGGGTTGAGCCGGCCTTCGGGTTCGATGCCTGTTTGTTTAACAGATGCCTGACAGCGAGGTCTAATGTTCTTATCAACTTCGGGTTGAGCCGGTCTACGGATTTGATAACTGTTTGTTTAACAGATGCTATACAGTGAAGTCAAATGTTCCTTTCAACTTCATGTTGAGCCGATCTTCGGGTTCGATGCCTGTTTGTTTAACAGATGCCTGACAGCGAGGTCAGATGTTGCTCTCAACTTCGTGTTTAGCCGGCCTTCTGGTTCGATGCATGTCTGCTTAACAGATGCCTGACGGTGAGTCAGATGATCTAATCAACTTCGGGTTGAGCCGCCCTTCGGGTTCGATGCCTGTTTGTTTAACAGATGCCTGACGGTGAGGTCAGATGTTCTTCTCAACTTCGGGTTTAGCCGGTCTTCGGATTTGATGACTGTTTGTTTAACAGATGCTTGACAGTGAAGTAAAATGTTCCTTCCAACGTCATGTTGAGCCGACCTTCGTGTTCGATGCCTGTTTGTTAAACAGATGCCTTACGGCGAGGTCAGATGTTGCTCTCAACTTCGTGTTGAGCCGGCCTTCGGGTTCAATGCATGTTTGTTTAACATATGCCTGACGGTGAGTTCAGATGATCTAATCAAGTTTGGGTTGAGCATCCCATCGGGTTCGATGCCTGTTTGTTTAACAGATGCATGACGGTGAGGTCAGATGTTCTTCTCAACTTCGGGTTGAGCCGGCCTTCGGGTTCGAAGCCTGTTTGTTTAACAGATGCCTGACAGTAAGGTCTAATATTCTTATCAACTTCGGGTTGAGCCAATCTTCGGATTTGATAACTGTTTGTTTAACAGATGCTAGACAGTGAAGTCAAATGTTCCTTTTAACTTCATGTTGAACCGACCTTCGTGTTCGATGCCTGTTTGTTTAACAGATGCCTGACGGCGAGGTCAGATGTTGCTCTCAACTTCGTGTTGAGTCGGCCTTCGGGTTCGATGCATGTTTGTTTAACAGATGCCTGACGGTGAGTTCAGATGATCTAATCAAGTTTGGGTTGAGCAGCCCATCGGGTTCGATGCCTGTTTGTTTAACAGATGCATGACGGTTAGGTCAGATGTTCTTCTCAACTTCGGCTTGAGCCGGCCTTCGGGTTCGATGTCTGTTTGTTTAACAGATGCCTGACAGCGAGGTCTAATGTTCTTATCAACTTCGGGTTGAGTCGGCGTTCGGGTTCGATGCCTGTTTGTTTAACAGATGCCTGACGGTGAGGTCAGATGTTTTTCTCAACTTCGGGTTTAGCCGGTCTTCGGATTTGATGACTGTTTGTTTAACAGATGCTTGACAGTGAAGTCAAATGTTCCTTTCAACTTCATGTTGAGCCGAGCTTCGTGTTCGATGCCTGTTTATTTAACAGATGCCTAACGGCGAGGTCAGATGTTGCTCTCAACTTTGTGTTGAGTCGGCCTTCGGGTTCGATGCATGTTTGTTTAACATATGCCTGACGGTGAGTTCAGATGATCTAATCAAGTTTGGGTTGAGCAGCCCATCGGGTTCCATGCCTGTTTGTTTAACAGATGCATGACGGTGAGGTCAGATGTTCTTCTCAACTTCGGGTTGAGCCGGCCTTCGGGTTCGATGCCTATTTGTTTAACAGATGCCTGACAGCGAGGTCTAATGTTCTTATCAACTTCGGGTTGAGCCGGTCTTCGGATTTGATAACTGTTTGTTTAACAGATGCTTGACAGTGAAGTCAAATGTTCCTTTCAACTTCATGTTGAGCCAATCTTTGGGTTCGATGCCTGTTTGTTTAACAGATGCCTGACGGCGAGGTCAGATGTTGCTCTCAACTTCGTGTTGAGTCGTCCTTCGGGTTCGATGCATGTTTGTTTAACAAATGCCTGACGGTGAGTTCAGATGATCTAATCAAGTTTGGGTTGAGCAGCCCATCGGGTTCGATGCCTGTTTGTTTAACAGATGCATGACGGTTAGGTCAGATGTTCTTCTCAACTTCGGCTTGAGCCGGCCTTCGGGTTTGATGCCTGTTTGTTTAACAGATGCCCGACAGCGAGGTCTAATGTTCTTATCAACTTCGGGTTGAGTCGGCCTTCGGGTTCGATGCCTGTTTGTTTAACAGATGCCTGACGGTGAGGTCAGATGTTTTTCTCAACTTCGGGTTTAGCCGGTCTTCGGATTTGATGACTGTTTGTTTAACAGATGCTTGACAGTGAAGTCAAATGTTCCTTTCAACTTCATGTTGAGCCGAGCTTCGTGTTCGATGCCTGTTTATTTAATAGATGCCTAACGGCGAGGTCAGATGTTGCTCTCAACTTTGTGTTGAGTCGGCATTCGGGTTCGATGCATGTTTGTTTAACATATGCCTGACGGTGAGTTCAGATGATCTAATCAAGTTTGGGTTGAGCAGCCCATCGGGTTCCATGCCTGTTTGTTTAACAGATGCATGACGGTGAGGTCAGATGTTCTTCTCAACTTCGGGTTGAGCCGACCTTCGGGTTCGATGCCTGTTTGTTTAACAGATGCCTGACAGCGAGGTCTAATGTTCTTATCAACTTCGGGTTGAGCCGGTCTTCGGATTTGATAACTGTTTGTTTAACAGATGCTTGACAGTGAAGTCAAATGTTCCTTTCAACTTCATGTTGAGCCAATCTTTGGGTTCGATGCCTGTTTGTTTAACAGATGCCTGACGGCAAGGTCAGATGTTGCTCTCAACTTCGTGTTTAGCCGGCCTTCTGGTTCGATGCATGTCTGCTTAACAGATGCCTGACGGTGAGTCACATGATCTAATCAACTTCGGGTTGAGCCGCCCTTCAGGTTCGATGCCTGTTTGTTTAACAGATGCCTGACGGTGAGGTCAGATGTTCTTCTCAACTTCGGGTTTAGCCGGTCTTCGGATTTGATGACTGTTTGTTTAACAGATGCTTGACAGTGAAGTCAAATGTTCCTTTCAACTTCATGTTGAGCCGACCTTCGTGTTCGATGCCTGTTTGTTTAACAGATGCCTGACGGCGAGGTCAGATGTTGCTCTCAACTTCGTGTTGAGCCGGCCTTCGGGTTCGATGCATGTTTGTTTAACATATGCCTGACGGTGAGTTCAGATGATCTAATCAAGTTTGGGTTGAGCAGCCCATCGGGTTCGATGCCTGTTTGTTTAACAAATGCATAACGGTTAGGTCAAATGTTCTTCTCAACTTCGGCTTGAGCCGGCCTTCGGGTTCGAAGCCTGTTTGTTTAACAGATGCCTGACAGCGAGGTCTAATGTTCTTATCAACTTCGGGTTGAGCCAATCTTCGGATTTGATAACTGTTTGTTTAACAGATGCTTGACAGTGAAGTCAAATGTTCCTTTCAACTTCATGTTGAACCAACCTTCGTGTTCGATGCCTGTTTGTTTAACAGATGCCTGACGGCGAGGTCAGATGTTGCTCTCAACTTCGTGTTGAGTCGGCCTTCGGGTTCGATGCATGTTTGTTTAACAGATGCCTGACGGTGAGTTCAGATGATCTAATAGAGTTTGGGTTGAGCAGCCCATCGGGTTCGATGCCTGTTTGTTTAACAGATGCATGACGGTTAGGTCAGATGTTCTTCTCAACTTCGGCTTGAGCCGGCCTTCGGGTTCGATGCCTGTTTGTTTAACAGATGCCTGACAGCGAGGTCTAATGTTCTTATCAACTTCGGGTTGAGCCGCCCTTCGGGTTCGATGCCTGTTTGTTTAACAGATGCCTGACGGTGAGGTCAGATGTTTTTCTCAACTTCGGGTTTAGCCGGTCTTCGGATTTGATGACTGTTTGTTTAACAGATGCTTGATAGTGAAGTCAAATGTTCCTTTCAACTTCATGTTAAGTCGACCTTCGTGTTCGATGCCTGTTTGTTTAACAGATGCCTAACGGCGAGGTCAGATGTTGCTCTCAACTTTGTGTTGAGCCGGCCTTCCGGTTCGATGCATGTTTGTTTAACATATGCCTGACGGTGAGTTCAGATAATCTAATCAAGTTTGGGTTGAGCAGCCCATCGGGTTCCATGCCTGTTTGTTTAACAGATGCATGACGGTGAGGTCAGATGTTCTTCTCAACTTCGGGTTGAGCCGGCCTTCGGGTTCGATGCCTGTTTGTTTAACAGATGTCTGACAGCGAGGTCTAATGTTCTTATCAACTTCGGGTTGAGCCGGTGTTCGTTTTTGATAACTGTTTGTTTAACAGATGCTTGACAGTGAAGTCAAATGTTCCTTTCAACTTCATGTTGAGCCAATCTTTGGGTTCGATGCCTGTTTGTTTAACAGATGCCTGACGGCGAGGTCAGATGTTGCTCTCAACTTCGTGTTTAGCCGGCCTTCTGGTTCGATGCATGTCTGCTTAACAGATGCCTGACGGTGAGTCACATGATCTAATCAACTTCGGGTTGAGCCGCCCTTCAGGTTCGATGCCTGTTTGTTTAACAGATGCCTGACGGTGAGGTCAGATGTTCTTCTCAACTTCGGGTTTAGCCGGTCTTCGGATTTGATGACTGTTTGTTTAACAGATGCTTGACAGTGAAGTCAAATGTTCTTTTCAACTTCATGTTGAGCCGACCTTCGTGTTCGATGCCTGTTTGTTTAACAGATGCCTGACGGCGAGGTCAGATGTGGCTCTCAACTTCGTGTTGAGCCGGCCTTCGGGTTCGATGCATGTTTGTTTAACATATGCCTGACGGTGAGTTCAGATGATCTAATCAAGTTTGGGTTGAGCAGCCCATCGGGTTCGATGCCTGTTTGTTTAACAGATGCATGACGGTTAGGTCAAATGTTCTTCTCAACTTCGGCTTGAGCCGGCCTTCGGGTTTGAAGCCTGTTTGTTTAACAGATGCCTGACAGCGAGGTCTAATGTTCTTATCAACTTCGGGTTGAGCCAATCTTCGGATTTGATAACTGTTTGTTTAACAGATGCTTGACAGTGAAGTCAAATGTTCCTTTCAACTTCATGTTGAACCGACCTTCGTGTTCGATGCCTGTTTGTTTAACAGATGCCTGACGGCGAGGTCAGATGTTGCTCTCAACTTCGTGTTGAGTCGGCCTTCGGGTTCGATGCATGTTTGTTTAACAGATGCCTGACGGTGAGTTCAGATGATCTAATCAAGTTTGGGTTGAGCAGCTCATCGGGTTCGATGCCTGTTTGTTTAACAGATGCATGACGGTTAGGTCAGATGTTCTTCTCAACTTCGGCTTGAGCCGGCCTTCGGGTTCGATGCCTGTTTGTTTAACAGATGCCTGACAGCGAGGTCTAATGTTCTTATCAACTTCGGGTTGAGCCGCCCTTCGGGTTCGATGCCTGTTTGTTTAACAGATGCCTGACGGTGAGGTCAGATGTTTTTCTTAACTTCGGGTTTAGCCGGTCTTCAGATTTGATGACTGTTTGTTTAACAGATGCTTGATAGTGAAGTCAAATGTTCCTTTCAACTTCATGTTAAGCCGACCTTCGTGTTCGATGCCTGTTTGTTTAACAGATGCCTAACGGCGAGGTCAGATGTTGCTCTCAACTTTGTGTTGAGTCGGCCTTCGGGTTCGATGCATGTTTGTTTAACATATGCCTGACGGTGAGTTCAGATGATCTAATCAAGTTTGGGTTGAGCAGCCCATCGGGTTCCATGCCTGTTTGTTTAACAGATGCATGACGGTGAGGTCAGATGTTCTTCTCAACTTCGGGTTGAGCCAACCTTCGGGTTCGATGCCTGTTTGTTTAACAGATGCCTGACAGCGAGGTCTAATGTTCTTATCAACTTCGGGTTGAGCCGGTGTTCGTTTTTGATAACTGTTTGTTTAACAGATGCTTGATAGTGAAGTCAAATGTTCCTTTCAACTTCATGTTGAGCCGATCTTCGGGTTCGATGCCTGTTTGTTTAACAGATGCCTGACGGCGAGGTCAGATATTGCTCTCAACTTCGTGTTTAGCCGGCCTTCTAGTTCGATGCATGTCTGCTTAACAGATGCCTGACGGTGAGTCAGATGATCTAATCAACTTCGGGTTGAGCCGCCCTTCGGGTTCGATGCCTGTTTGTTTAACAGATGCCTGACGGTGAGGTCAGATGTTCTTCTCAACTTCGGGTTTAGCCGGTCTTCGGATTTGATGACTGTTTGTTTAACAGATGCTTGACAGTGAAGTCAAATGTTCCTTTCAACTTCATGTTGAGCCGACCTTCGTGTTCGATGCCTGTTTGTTTAACAGATGCCTGACGGCGAGGTCAGATGTTGCTCTCAACTTCGTGTTGAGCCGGCCTTCGGGTTCGATGCATGTTTGTTTAACATATGCTTGACAGTGACGTCAAATGTTCCTTTCAACTTCATGTTGAGCCGACCTTCATGTTCGATGCATGTTTGTTTAACAGATGCCTGACGGCGAGGTCAGATGTTGCTCTCAACTTCGTGTTCAGCCGGCCTTCGGGTTCGATGCATGTTTGTTTAACATATGCCTGACGGTAAGTTCAGATGATCTAATCAAGTTTGGGTTGAGCAGCCCATCGGGTTCGATGCCTGTTTGTTTAACAGATGCATGACGGTGAGGTCAGATGTTCTTCTCAACTTCGGGTTGAGCCGGCCTTCGGGTTCGAAGCCTGTTTGTTTAACAGATGCCTGACAGCGAGGTCTAATGTTCTTATCAACTTCGGTTTGAGCCAGTCTTCGGATTTGATAACTGTTTGTTTAACAGATGCTTGATAGTGAAGTCAAATGTTCCTTTCAACTTCATGTTGAGCCGACCTTCGTGTTCGATGCATGTTTGTTTAACAGATGACTGACGGCGAGTTCATATGTTGCTCTCAACTTTGTGTTGAGCCGGCCTTCGGGTTCGATGCATGTTTGTTTAACAGATGCCTGACGGTGAGTTCAGATGATCTAATCAAGTTTGGGTTGAGCAGCCCATCGGGTTCGATGCCTGTTTGTTTAACAGATGCATGACAGTGAGGTCATATGTTCTTCTCAACTTTGGCTTGAGCCGGCATTCGGGTTCGATGCCTGTTTGTTTAACAGATGCCTGACAGCGAGGTCTAATGTTCTTATCAACTTCGGGTTGAGCCGCCCTTCGGGTTCGATGCCTGTTTGTTTAACAGATGCCTGACGGTGAGGTAAGATGTTTTTCTCAACTTCGGGTTTAGCCGGTCTTCGGATTTGATGAATTATTATTTAACAGATGCTTGACCGTGAAGTCAAATGTTTCTTTCAACTTCATGTTGAGCCGACCTTCGTGTTCGATGCCTGTTTGTTTAACAGATGCCTGACGGCGAGGTCAGATGTTGCTCTCAACTTTGTGTTGAGCCGGCCTTCGGGTTCGATGCATGTTTGTTTAACAAATGTCTGACGTTGAGTTCAGATGATCTAATCATGTTTGGGTTGAGCAGCTCATCGGGTTCCATGCCTGTTTGTTTAACAGATGCATGACGGTGAGGTCAGATGTTCTTCTCAACTTCAGGTTGAGCCGGCCTTCGGGTTCGATGCCTGTTTGTTTAACAGATGCCTGACAGCGAGGTCTAATGTTCTTATCAACTTCGGGTTGAGCCGGTCTTCGGATTTGATAACTGTTTGTTTAACAGATGCTTGACAGTGAAGTCAAATGTTCCTTTCAACTTCATGTTGAGCCGATCTTCGGGTTCGATGCCTGTTTGTTTAACAGATGCCTGACGGCGAGGTCAGATGTTGCTCTCAACTTCGTGTTTTGCCGGCCTTCTGGTTCGATGCATGTCTGCTTAACAGATGCCTGACGGTGAGTCAGATGATCTAATCAACTTCGGGTTGAGCCGCCCTTCGGGTTCGATGCCTGTTTGTTTAACAGATGCCTGACGGTGAGGTCAGATGTTCTTCTCAACTTCGGGTTTCGCCGGTCTTCGGATTTGATGACTGTTTGTTTAACAGATGCTTGACAGTGAAGTCAAATGTTCCTTTCAATTTCATGTTGAGCCGACCTTCGTGTTCGATGCCTGTTTGTTTAACAGATGCCTGACGGCGAGGTCAGATGTTGCTCTCAACTTCGTGTTGAGCTGACCTTCGGGTTCGATGCATGTTTGTTTAACATATGCTTGACAGTGAAGTCAAATGTTCCTTTCAACTTCATGTTGAGCCGACCTTCGTGTTCGATGCATGTTTGTTTAACAGATGCCTGACGGCGAGGTCAGATGTTGCTCTCAACTTCGTGTTGAGCCGGCCTTCGGGTTCGATGCATGTTTGTTTAACATATGCCTCACGGTGAGTTCAGATGATCTAATCAAGTTTGGGTTGAGCAGCCCATCGGGTTCGATGCCTGTTTGTTTAACAGATGCATGACAGTGAGGTCAGATGTTCTTCTCAACTTCGGGTTGAGCCGGCCTTCGGGTTCGAAGCCTGTTTGTTTAACAGATGCTTGACAGCGAGGTCTAATGTTCTTATCAACTTCGGGTTGAGCCAGTCTTCGGATTTGATAACTGTTTGTTTAACAGATGCTTGACAGTGAAGTCAAATGTTCCATTCAACTTCATGTTGAGCCGACCTTCGTGTTCGATTCCTGTTTGTTTAACAGATGCCTGACGGTGATTTCAGATGTTGCTCTCAACTTTGTGCTGAGCCGGCCTTCGGATTCGATGCATGTTTGTTTAACAGATGCCTGACGGTGAGTTCAGATGATCTAATCAAGTTTGAGTTGAGCAGCCCATCGGGTTCGATGCCTGTTTGTTTAACAGATGCATGACGGTGAGGTCATATGTTCTTCTCAACTTCGGCTTGAGCCGGCATTCGGGTTCGATGCCTGTTTGTTTAGCAGATGCCTGACAGCGAGGTCTAATGTTCTTATCAACTTCGGGTTGAGCCGCCCTTCGGGTTCGATGCCTGTTTGTTTAACAGATGCCTGACGGTGAGGTCAGATGTTTTTCTCAACTTCGGGTTTAGCCGGTCTTCGGATTTGATGAATTATTATTTAACAGATGCTTGACCGTGATGTCAAATGTTCCTTTCAACTTTATGTTGAGCCGACCTTCGTGTTCGATGCCTGTTTGTTTAACAGATGCCTGACGGCGAGGTCAGATGTTGCTCTCAACTTTGTGTTGAGCCGGCCTTCGGGTTCGATGCATGTTTGTTTAACATATGCCTGACGGTGAGTTCAGATGATCTAATCAAGTTTGGGTTGAGCAGCCCATCGGGTTCCATGCCTGTTTGTTTAACAGATGCATGACAGTGAGGTCAGATGTTCTTCTCAACTTCGGGTTGAGCCGGCCTTCGGGTTCGATGCCTGTTTGTTTAACAGATGCCTGACAGCGAGGTCTAATGTTCTTATCAACTTCGGGTTGAGCCGGTCTTCGGGTTCGATGCCTGTTTGTTTAACAGATACCTGACGGCGAGGTCAGATGTTCTTCTCAACTTTCAGTTGAGCCGCCTTTGGTTTCGATGCCTGCTTGTTTAACAGATGCCTGACAGCAAGGTCAAATTTGCTTCTCAACTTCGGGTTGAGCCCGCCTTCGGGTTCGATGCCTGCTTGTTTAACAGATACCTGACGGCGAGGTCAGATGTTGCTCTCAACTTCGTGTTTTCCCGGCCTTCTGGTTCGATCCATGTCTGCTTAACAGATGTCTGACGGTGAGTCAGATGATCTAATCAACTTCGGGTTGAGCCGCCCTTCGGGTTCGATGCCTGTTTGTTTCACAGATGCCTGACGGTGAGGTCAGATTTTCTTCTCAACTTCGTGTTTTGCCGGCCTTCTGGTTCGATGCATGACTACTTAACAGATGCCTGACGGTGAGTCAGATGATCTAATCAACTTCGGGTTTGATGTCGGTTTGTTTAACAGATGCCTGACGGTGAGGTCAGATGTTCTTCTCAACTTCGGGTTTAGCCGGTCTTTGGATTTGATGACTGTTTCTTTAACAGATGCTTGACAGTGAAGTCAAATGTTCCTTTCAACTTCATGTTGAGCCGACCTTCGTGTTCGATGCCTGTTTGTTTAACAGATGCCTGACGGCGAGGTCAGATGTTGCTCTCAACTTCGTGTTGAGCCGACCTTCGGGTTCGATGCATGTTTGTTTAACATATGCCTGACGGTGAGTTCAGATGATCTAATCAAGTTTGGGTTGAGCAGCCCATCGGGTTTGATGCCTGTTTGTTTAACAGATGCATGACGGTGAGGTCAGATGTTTTTCTCAACTTCGGGTTGAGCCGGCCTTCGGGTTCGAAGCCTGTTTGTTTAACAGATGCCTGATAGCGAGGTCTAATGTTCTTATCAACTTCGGGTTGAGCCAGTCTTCGGATATGATAACTGTTTGTTTAACAGATGCTTGACAGTTAAGTCAAATGTTCCTTTCAACTTCATGTTGAGCCGACCTTCGTGTTCGATGCCTGTTTGTTTAACAGATGCCTGACGGCGAGGTCAGATGTTGCTCTCAACATCGTGTTGAGCCGGCCTTCGGGTTCGATGCATGTTTGTTTAACAGATGCCTGACAGTGAGTTCAGATGATCTAATCAAGTTTGGGTTGAGCAGCCCATCGGGTTCGATGCCTGTTTGTTTAACAGATGCATGACGGTATGGTCAGATGTTCTTCTCATTTTCGGCTTGAGCCGGCCTTCGGGTTCGATGCCTGTTTGTTTAACAGATGCCTGACAGCGAGGTCTAATGTTCTTATCAACTTTGGGTTGAGCCGCCCTTCGGGTTCGATGCCTGTTTGTTTAACAGATGCCTGACGGTGAGGTCAGATGTTTTTCTCAACTTCGGGTTTAGCCGGTCTTCGGATTTGATGACTGTTTGTTTAACAGATGCTTGACAGTGAAGTCAAATGTTCCTTTCAACTTCATGTGGAGCCGACCTTCGTGTTTGATGCCTGTTTGTTTAACAGATGCATGACGATGAGGTCATATGTTCTTCTCAACTTTGTGTTGAGCCGGCGTTCGGGTTCGATGCCTGTTTGTTTAACAGATGCCTGACGGCGAGGTCAGATGTTGCTCTCAACTTCGTGTTTAGCCGGCCTTCTGGTTCGATGCATGTCTGCTTAACAGATGCCTGACGGTGAGTCAGATGATCTAATCAACTTCGGGTTGAGCCTCCCTTCGGGTTCGATGCCTGTTTGTTTAACAGATGCCTGACAGCGAGGTCAGATGTTCCTCTCAACTTCGGGTTGATCTGGTCTTCGGATTTGATGACTGTTTGTTTAACAGATGCTTGACAGCGAGGTTAGATATTCTTCTCATCTTCGGGTTGAGTCGCCCATCAAATTCGATGTGTGTTTGTTTAACTAATGCTTGATGGGGAGGTCAGATGTTCCTCAGAACTTCATTTTGAGCCGGCCTTCGAGTTCGATGCTTGTTTGTTTAACATATGTTTGACGGAGAGGTCAAATGTTCTTCTCAATTAAGGATTGAGACGGCCTTCGGGTTCGATGCCAGTTTGTTTAACAGATGCCTGACGACGAGGTCAAATGTTCTTCTCAACTTCGGGTTGAGCCGCCATTCGGGTTCGATGCCTGTTTGTTTAACAGATGCCTGACATCGAGGTCTAATGTTCTTATCAACTTCGTGTTGAGCCGCCCTTAGGGTTCGATGCCTATTTGTGTAACAGATGCCTGGCGGCTAGGTCAGATGTTCTTCTCAAATTCGGGTTGAGCCGGCCTTCGGATTTGATGACTGTTTGTTTAACAGATGCTTAACAGTGAAGTCAAATGTTCCTCTCAACTTCATGTTAAGCCGACCTTCGGGTTCGATGCCTGTTTGTTTAATAGATGCCTAACAGCAAGGTCAGATGTTCCTCTCAACTTCGTGTTGAGCCGACCTTTGGGTTGGATGCCTCTTTGTTTAACAGATGCCTGGCGGCTAGGCCAGATGTTATTCTCAAATTCGGGTTGAGCCGACCTTCAGGTTCGATTCCTGTTTGTTTAACTAATGCCTGACACCGAGGTCGGATGTTCTTCTCAACTTCGGCTTGAGTAGGCCATCAAATTCGATGCCTATTTGTTTAACAGATGCCTGACAATGAGGTCAGATATTCTTCTCATCTTCGGGATGACTCGCCCATCAAATTCGATGCCTGTTTGTTTAACTAATGCTTGATGGGGAGGTCAGATGTTCCTCTGAACTTCATGTTGAGACGGCCTTCGGGTTTGATGCCTGTTTGTTTAACAGATGCCTGACAGCGAGGTCAAATGTTCTTCTCAACTTCGGGTTGAGCCGACCTTCGGGTTCGATGCCTGTTTGTTTAACAGATGCCTGACAGCAAGGTCTAATGTTCTTATCAACTTTGGGTTGAGCCGCCCTTCGGGTTCGATGCCTGTTTGTTTAACAGATGCCTGACGGTGAGGTCAGATGTTTTTCTCAACTTCGGGTTTAGCCGGTCTTCGGATTTGATGACTGTTTGTTTAACACATGCTTGACAGTGAAGTCAAATGTTCCTTTCAACTTCATGTTAAGCCGACCTTCGTGTTCGATGCCTGTTTGTTTAACAGATGCCTGACGGCGAGGTCAGATGTTGCTCTCAACTTTGTGTTGAGCCGGCCTTCGGGTTCGATGCATGTTTGTTTAACATATGCCTGACGGTGAGTTCAGATGATCTAATCAAGTTTGGGTTTAGTAGCCCATCGGGTTCGATGCCTGTTTGTTTAACAGATGCATGACGGTAAGGTCATACGTTCTTCTCAACTTCGGGTTGAGCCGGCCTTCGGGTTCGATGCCTGTTTGTTTAACAGATGCCTGACAGCGAGGTCTAATATTCTTATCAACTTCGGGTTGAGCCAGTCTTCGGATTTGATAACTGTTTGTTTAACAGATGCTTGACAGTGAAGTCAAATGTTCCTTTCAACTTCATGTTGAGCCGATCTTCGGGTTCGATGCCTGTTTGTTTAACAGATGCTTGACGGCGAGGTCAGATGTTGCTCTCAACTTCGTGTTTAGCCGGCCTTTTGGTTCGATGCATGTCTGCTTAACAGATGCCTGACGGTGAGCAAGATGATCTAATCAACTTCGGGTTTAGCCGCCCTTCGGGTTCGATGCCTGTTTGTTTCACAGATGCCTGACAGCTAGGTCAGATGTTCCTTTCAACTTTGGGTTGAGCCGGTCTTCGGATTTGATGACTTTTTGTTTAACAGATGCTTGACACCGTGGTTAGATATTCTTCTCATCTTCGTGTTGAGTCGCCTATCAAATTCGATGCCTGTTTGTTTAACTAATGCTTGATGGGGAGGTCAGATGTTCCTCAGAACTTCATGTTGAGCCGACCTTCGAGTTCGATGCTTGTTTGTTTAACATATGTTTGACGGCGAGGTCAAATGTTCTTCTCAATTAAGGATTGAGACGGCCTTCGGGTTCGATGCCAGTTTTGTTTAACAGATGCCTGACGGCGAGGTCAGATGTTCTTCTCAACTTCGAGTTGAGCCGCCATTCGGGTTCGATGCCTGTTTGTTTAACAGATGCCTGACATCGAGGTCTAATGTTCTTATCAACTTCGGGTTGAGCCGCCCTTTGGGTTGGATGCCTATTTGTTTAACAGATGCCTGGCGGCTGGGTCAGATGTTCTTCTCAAATTCGGGTTGAGTCGGCCTTCGGATTTGATGAATGTTTGTTTAATAGATGCTTGACAGTGAAGTCAAATGTTCCTCTAAACTTCATGTTGATCCGACCTTCGGGTTCGATGCCTGTTTGTTTAACAGATGCCTGACAGCGAGGTCAGATGTTCCTCTCAACTTCGTGTTGATCCGGCCTTCGAGTTCGATGCCTGTTTGTTTAACAGATGCCTGACGGTGAGGTCAGATGTTCCTCTCAACTTCATGTTGAACCGACCTTCGGTTTCGATACCTGTTTGTTTAACAGATGCCTGACGGCGAGTTCAGATGTTCCTCTCAACTTTGTGTTAAGCCGGTATTCGGAATCGATACCTGTTTGTTTAACAGATGCCTGGCGGCGAGGTCTAATGTTCTTATCATCTTCCGGTTGAGCCGCCCTTCGGGTTCGATGCCTGTTTGTTTAACAGAGGCTTGATGGTGAGGTCAGATGTTCTTCTCAACTTCGGGTTGAGTCGCCCATCAAATTCAGTGCCTGTTTGTTTAACTAATGCTTGATGGGGAGGTCAGATGTTCCTCTGAACTTCATGTTGAGCTGGCCTTCGGGTTCGATGCTTGTTTGTTTAACAAATGTTTGACGGCGAGGTCAAATGTTCTTCTCAATTAAGGATTGAGACGGCCTTCGGGTTCGATGCCAGTTTGTTTAACAGATGCCTGACAGCGAGGTCTAACGTTCTTATTTACTTCGGGTTGAGCCGCCCTTTGGGTTCGATGCCTATTTGTTTAACAGATGCCTGGCGGCTAGGTCAGATGTTCTTCTCAAATTCGGGTTGAGCCGGCCTTCAGATTTGATGACTGTTTGTTTAACAGATGCTTGACAGTGAAGTCAAATGTTCCTCTCAACTTCATGTTGAGCCGGGTTCGATGCCTGTTTGTTTAACAGATGCCTAACAGCGAGGTCAGATGTTCCTCTCAACTTCGAGTTGAGCCAGCCTTTGGGTTCGATGCCTGTTTGTTTAACAGATGCCTGGCGGCTAGGTCAGATGTTCTTCTCAAATTCGGGTTGAGCCGGCCTTCGGGTTCGATTCCTGTTTATTTAACTATTGCCTGACAGCGAGGTTGGATGTTCTTCTCATCTTCGGCTTGAGTAGGCCATCAAATTCGATGCCTGTTTGTTTAACAGATGCCTGACAGCGAGGTTATATATTCTTCTCATCTTCGGTTTGAGTTGCCCATCAAATTCGATGCCTGTTTGTTTAACTAATGCTTGATGGGGAGGTCAGATGTTCCTCACAACTTCATGTTGAGTCGGCCTTCGAGTTCGATGCTTGTTTGTTAAACAAATGTTTGATGGCGAGGTCAAATGTTCTTCTCAATTAAGGATTGAGACGGCCTTCGGGTTCGATGCCAGTTTGTTTAACAGATGCCTGACGGCGAGGTCAAATGTTCTTCTCAACTTCGGGTTGAGCCGCCATTCGGGTTCGATGCCTGTTTGTTTAACAGATTCCTGACATCGAGGTCAGATGTTCTTATCAACTTCGTGTTGAGCCGCCCTTTGGGTTCGACGCCTATTTGATTAACAGATGCCTGGCGGCTAGGTCAGATGTTCTTCTCAAATTCGGGTTGAGCCGGCCTTCGGATTTGATGACTGTTTGTTTAACAGATGCTTGACAGTAAGGTCAAATGTTCCTCTCAACTTCATGTTAAGCCGACCTTCGGGTTCGATGCCTGTTTGTTTAACAGATGCCTGACAGCGAGGTCAGATGTTCCTCTCAACTTCGTGTTGAGCCGACCTTTGGGTTCGATGCCTGTTTGTTTAATAGATGCCTGGTGGCTAGGTCATATGTTCTTCTCAAATTCGGGTTGAGCCGGCCTTCGGCTTCGATTCCTGTTTATTTAACTAATGCCTGACACCGAGGTCGGATGTTCTTCTCAACATCGGCTTGAGTAGGCCATCAAATTCGATGCCTATTTGTTTAACAGATGCCTGACAGTGAGGTCAGATATTCTTCTCATCTTCGGGTTGAGTCGCCCATCAAATTCGATGCCTGTTTGTTTAACTAATGCTTGATGGGGAGGTCAGATGTTCCTCTGAACTTCATGTTGAGCCGGCCTTCGGGTTCGATGCTTGTTTGTTTAACAAATGTTTGACGGCAAGGTCAAATTTTCTTCTCAATTAAGGATTGAGACGGCCTTCGGGTTCGATGCTAATTTGTTTAACAGATGCCTGACAGTGAGGTCAAATGTTCTTCTCAACTTCGGGTTGAGTCGCCATTCGGGTTCGATGCCTGTTTGTTTAACAGATGCCTGACAGCGAGGTCTAATGTTCTTATCAACTTCGGGTTGAGCCGCCCTTTGGGTTCGATGCCTATTTGTTTAACAGATGCCTGGCGGTTGGGTCAGATGTACTTCTCAAATTCCGGTTGAGTCGGCCTTCGGATTTGATGACTGTTTGTTTAATAGATGCTTGACAGTGAAGTCAAATGTTCCTCTAAACTTCATGTTGAGCCGACCTTCGGGTTCGATGCCTGTTTGTTTAACAGATGCCTGACAGCGAGGTCAGATGTTCCTCTTAAATTCGTGTTGAGCCGGCCTTCGGGTTCGATGCTTGTTTGTTTAACAGATGCCTGACGGTGAGGTCAGATGTTCTTCTAAACTTCGGGTTTATCCGGCCTTTGGATTAGATGCCTGTTTGTTAAACAGATGCTTGACAGTGAAGTCAAATGTTCCTCTCAACTTTATGTTGAGCCGACCTTCGGTTTCGATACCTGTTTGTTTAACAGATGCCTGACGGCGAGTTCAGATGTTCCTCTCAACTTTGTGTTAAGCCGGTATTCGGAATCGATACCTGTTTGTTTAACAGATGCCTGGCGGCGAGGTTTAATGTTCTTATCATCTTCCGGTTGAGCTGCCCTTCGGGTTCGATGCCTGTTTGTTTAACAGAGGCTTGACGGTGAGGTCAGATGTTCTTCTCAACTACGGGTTGAGTCGCCCATCAAATCCAATGCCTGTTTGTTTAACTAATGCTTGATGGGGAGGTCAGATGTTCCTCTGAACTTCATGTTGAGCTGGCCTTCGGGTTCGATGCTTGTTTGTTTAACAAATGTTTGACGGCGAGGTCAAATGTTCTTCTCAATTAAGGATTGAGACGGCATTCGGGTTCGATGCTAGTTTGTTTAACAGATGCCTAACAGTGAGGTCAAATGTTCTTCTCAACTTCGGGTTGAGTCGCCATTCGGGTTCGATGTCTGTTTGTTTAACAGATGCCTAACAGCGAGGTCTAATGTTCTTATCAACTTCGGGTTGAGCCGCCCTTTGGGTTCGATGCCTATTTGTTTAACAGATGCCTGGCGGCTGGGTCAGATGTTCTTCTCAAATTCGGGTTGAGTCGGCCTTCGGATTTGATGACTGTTTGTTTAATAGATGCTTGACAGTGAAGTCAAATGTTCCTCTAAACTTCATGTTGAGCCGACCTTCGGGTTCGATGCCTGTTTGTTTAACAGATGCCTGACAGCGAGGTCAGATGTTCCTCTCAAATTCGTGTTGAGCCGGCCTTCGGGTTCGATGCTTGTTTGTTTAACAGATGCCTGACGGTGAGGTCAGATGTTCTTCTCAACTTCGGGTTTATCCGGCCTTTGGATTTGATGCCTGTTTGTTAAACAGATGCTTGACAGTGAAGTCAAATGTTCCTCTCAACTTTATGTTGAGCCGACCTTCGGTTTCGATACCTGTTTGTTTAACAGATGCCTGACGGCGAGTTCAGATGTTCCTCTCAACTTTGTGTTAAGCCGGTATTCGGAATCGATACCTGTTTGTTTAACAGATGCCTGGCGGCGAGGTCTAATGTTCTTATCATCTTCCGGTTGAGCTGCCCTTCGGGTTCGATGCTTGTTTGTTTAACAGACGCTTGACGGTGAGGTTAGATGTTCTTCTCAACTTCGGGTTGAGTCGCCCATCAAATCCAATGCCTGTTTGTTTAACTAATGCTTGATGTGGAGGTCAGATGTTCCTCTGAACTTCATGTTGAGTTGGCCTTCGGGTTCGATGCTTGTTTGTTTAACAAATGTTTGACGACGAGGTCAAATGTTCTTCTCAATTAAGGATTGAGACGGCCTTCGGGTTCGATGCCAGTTTGTTTAACAGATGCCTGAAAGCGAGGTTTAATGTTCTTATCAACTTCGGGTTGAGCCGCCCTTTGGGTTCGATGCCTATTTGTTTAACAGATGCCTGGCGGCTAGGTCAGATGTTCTTCTCAAATTCGGGTTGAGCCGGCCTTCGGATTTGATGACTGTTTGTTTAACAGATGCTTGACAGTGAAGTCAAATGTTCCTCTCAACTTCATGTTGAGCCGGGTTCGATGCCTGTTTGTTTAACAGATGCCTGACAGCGAGGTCAGATGTTCCTCTCAACTTCGTGTTGAGCCGGCCTTTGGGTTCGATGCCTGTTTGTTTAACAGATGCCTGGCGGCTAGGTCATATGTTCTTCTCAAATTCGGGTTGAGCCGGCCTTCGGGTTCGATTCCTGTTTATTTAACTAATGCCTGACAACGAGGTTGGATGTTCTTCTCAACTTCGGCTTGAGTAGGCCGTCAAATTCGATGCCTGTTTGTTTAACAGATGGCTGACAGCGAGGTTAGATATTCTTCTCATCTTCGGGTTGAGTCGCCCATCAAATTCGATGCCTGTTTGTTTAACTAATGCTTGATGGGGAGGTCAGATATTCCTAAGAACTTCATGTTGAGTCGGCCTTCGAGTTCGATGCTTGTTTGTTTAACAAATGTTTGATGGCGAGGTCAAATGTTCTTCTCAATTAAGGATTGAGACGGCCTTCGGGTTCGATGCCAGTTTGTTTAACAGATGCCTGAAGGCGAGGTCAAATGTTCTTCTCAACTTCGGGTTGAGCCGCCATTCGGGTTCAATGCCTGTTTGTTTAACAGATGCCTGACAGCGAGGTCTAATGTTCTTATCAACTTCGGGTTGAGCCGCCCTTTGGGTTTGATGCCTATTTGTTTAACAGATTCCTGTCGGCTAGGTCAGATGTTCTTCTCAAATTCAGGTTGAGCCGGCCTTCGGATTTGATGACTGTTTGTTTAACAGATGCTTGACAGTGAAGTCAAATGTTCCTCTCAACTTCATGTTAAGCCGAACTTCGGGTTCGATGCCTGTTTGTTTAACAGATGCCTGACAGCGAGGTCAGATGTTCCTCTCAACTTCGTGTTGAGCCGACCTTTGGGTTCGATGCATGTTTGTTTAATAGATGCCTGACGGCTAGGTCAGATGTTCTTCTCAAATTCGGGTTGAGTCGGCCTTCGGGTTCGATTCCTGTTTATTTAACTAATGCCTGACATCGAGGTCGGATGTTCTTCTCAACTTCGGCTTGAGTAGGCCATCAAATTCGATGCCTATTTGTTTAACAGATGCCTGACAGTGAGGTCAGATATTCTTCTCATCTTCGGGTTGAGTCGCCCATCAAATCCGATGCCTGTTTGTTTAACTAATGCTTGATGGGGAGGTCAGATGTTCCTCTGAACTTCATGTTGAGCCACCCTTCGGGTTAGATGCTTGTTTGTTTAACAAATGTTTGACGGCAAGGTCAAATGTTCTTCTAAATTAAGGATTGAGACGGCCTTCGGGTTCGATGCCAGTTTGTTTAACAGATGCCTGACAGCGAGGTCAAATGTTCTTCTCAACTTCGGGTTGAGTCGCCATTCGGGTTCGATGCCTGTTTGTTTAACAGATGCCTGACAGCGAGGTCTAATGTTCTTATCAACTTCGAGTTGAGCCGCCCTTTGGGTTCGATGCCTATTTGTTTAACAGATGCCTGGCGGCTGGGTTAGATGTTCTTCTCAAATTCAGGTTGAGTCGGCCTTCGGATTTGATGACTGTTTGTTTAATAGATGCTTGACAGTGAAGTCAAATGTTCCTCTAAACTTCATGTAGAGCCGACCTTCGGGTTCGATGCCTGTTTGTTTAACAGATGCCTGACAGCGAGGTCAGATGTTCCTCTCAACTTCGTGTTGAGCCGTCCTTCGGGTTCGATGCCTGTTTGTTTAACAGATGCCTGACGGTGAGGTCAAATGTTCTTCTCAACTTCGGGTTTATCCGGCCTTTGGATTTGATGCCTGTTTATTAAACAGATGCTTGACAGTGAAGTCAAATGTTCCTCTCAACTTCATGTTGAGCCGACCTTCGGTTTCGATACCTGTTTGTTTAACAGATGCCTGACAGCGAGTTCAGATGTTCCTCTCAACTTTGTGTTAAGCCGGTCTTCGAAATCGATACCTGTTTGTTTAACAGATGCCTGGCGGCGAGGTCTAATGTTCTTATCATCTTCCGGTTGAGCCACCCTTCGGGTTCGATGCCTGTTTGTTTAACAGAGGCTTGACGGTGAGGTCAGATGTTCTTCTCAACTTCGGGTTGAGTCGCCCATCAAATTCAGTGCCTGTTTGTTTAACTAATGCTTGATGGGGAGGTCAGATGTTCCTCTGAACTTCATGTTGAGTTGGCCTTCGGGTTCGATGCTTGTTTGTTTAACAAATGTTTGACGGCGAGGTCAAATGTTCTTCTCTACTAAGGATTGAGACGGCCTTCGGGTTCGATGCCAGTTTGTTTAACAGATGCCTGACAGCAAGGTCTAATGTTCTTATCAACTTCGGGTTGAGCCGCCCTTTGGGTTCGATGCCTATTTGTTTAACAGATGCCTGGCGGTTAGGTCAGATGTTCTTCTCAAATTCGGGTTGAGCCGGCCTTCGGATTTGATGACTGTTTGTTTAACAGATTCTTGACAGTGAAGTCAAATGTTCCTCTCAACTTCATGTTAAGCTGACCTTCGGGTTCGATGCCTGTTTGTTTAACAGATGCCTGACAGCGAGGTCAGATGTTCCTCTCAACTTCGTGTTGAGCCGGCCTTCGGGTTCGATGCCTGTTTGGTTAACAGATGCCTGACAGCGAGGTCAGATGTTCTTCTCAAATTCGGGTTGAGCCGGCCTTCGGGTTTGATTCCTATTTATTTAACTAATGCCTGACATCAAGGTCGGATGTTCTTCTCAACTTCGGCTTGAGTAGGCCATCAAATTCGATGCCTATTTGTTTAACAGATGCCTGACAGTGAGGTCAGATATTCTTCTCATCTTCGGGTTGAGTCGCCCATCAAATTCGATGCCTGTTTGTTTAACTAATGCTTGATGGGGAGGTCAGATGTTCCTCTGAACTTCATGTTGACCCGCCTTCGGGTTCGATGCTTATTTGTTTAACAAATGTTTGACGGTAAAGTCAAATATTCTTCTCAATTAAGGATTGAGACGGCCTCCGGGTTCGATGCCAGTTTGTTTAACAGATGCCTGACGGCGAGGTCAAATGTTCTTCTCAACTTCGGGTTGAGCCGCCATTCGGGTTCGATGCCTGTTTGTTAAACAGATGCCTGACAGCGAGGTCTAATGTTCTTATCAACTTCAGGTTGAGCCGCCCTTTGGGTTCGATGCCTATTTGTTTAACAGATTCCTGGCGGCTGGGTCAGATGTTCTTCTCAAATTCGGGTTGAGCCGGCCTTCGGATTTGATGAGTGCTTGTTTAATAGATGCTTGAGAGTGAAGTCAAATGTTCCTCTAAACTTCATGTTGAGCCGACCTTCGGGTTCGATGCCTGTTTGTTTAACAGATGCCTGACAGCGAGGTCAGATGTTCCTCTCAACTTCGTGTTGAGCCGACCTTCGGGTTCGATGCCTGTTTGTTTAACAGATACCTGAGGGCGAGTTCAGATGTTCCTCTCAACTTTGTGTTGAGCCGGTCTTCGGAATCGATACCTGTTTGTTTAACAGATGCCTAACGGCGAGGTCTAATGTTCTTATCATCTTCCGGTTGAGCCGCCCTTCGGGTTCGATGCCTGTTTGTTTAACAGAGGCTTGACGGTGAGGTCAGATGTTCTTCTCAACTTCGGGTTAAGTCTCCCATCAAATTCAGTGCCTGTTTAATTAACTAATGCTTGATGGGGAGGTCAGATGTTCCTCTGAACTTCATGTTGAGCTGGCCTTCGGGTTCGATGCTTGTTTTTTTAACAAATGTTTGACAGCAAGGTCAAATGTTCTTCTCAACTAAGGATTGAGACGGCCTTCGGGTTCGATGCCAGTTTGTTTAACAGATGCCTGACAGCGAGGTCTAATGTTCTTATCAACTTTGGGTTGAGCCGCCCTTTCAGTTCGATGCCTATTTGTTTAACAGATGCCTGGCGGCTAGGTCAGATGTTCTTCTCAAATTCGGGTTAAGCCGGCCTTCGGATTTGATGACTGTTTATTTAACAGATGCTTGACAGTGAAGTCAAATGTTCTTCTCAACTTCATGTTGAGCCGACCTTCGGGTTCGATGCCTGTTTGTTTAACAGATGCCTGACAGCGAGGTCAGATGTTCCTCTCAACTTCGTGTTGAGCCGGCCTTTTGGTTCGATGCCTGTTTGTTTAACAGATGCCTGGCGGCTAGGTCAGATGTTCTTCTCAAATTCGGGTTGAGCCGGCCTTCGGGTTCGATGCTTGTTTGTTAAACAGATGCCTGACAGCGAGGTCTAATGTTCTTATCAACTTCAGGTTGAGTCGCCCTTTGGGTTCGTTGCCTATTTGTTTAACAGATTCCTGGCGGCTAGGTCAGATGTTCTTCTCAAATTCGGGTTGAGCCGGCCTTCGGATTTGATGACTGTTTGTTTAATAGATGCTTGACAGTGAAGTCAAATGTTCCTCTAAACTTCATGTTGAGCCGACCTTCGGGTTCGATGCCTGTTTGTTTAACAGATGCCTGACAGCGAGGTCAGATGTTTCTCTCAACTTCGTGTTGAGCCGGCCTTCGGGTTCGATGCCTGTTTGTTTAACAGATGCCTAACGGCGAGGTCAGATGTTCTTATCAACTTTGGGTTGAGCCGCCCATCGGGTTCGATGCCTGTTTGTTTAACAGATGCCTGACAGTGAGGTCAGATGTTCTTCTTAATTTCGGGTTTATCCGGCCTTTGGATTTGATGCCTATTTGTTAAACAGATGCTTGAAAGTGAAGTCAAATGTTCCTCTCAACTTCATGTTGAGCCGACCTTCGGTTTCGATACCTGTTTGTTTAACAGATGCCTGAGGGCGAGTTCAGATGTTCCTCTCAACTTTGTGTTGAGCCGGTCTTCGGAATCGATACCTGTTTGTTTAATAGACGCCTGACGACGATGTCTAATGTTCTTATCATCTTCCGGTTGAGCCGCCCTTCGTGTTCGATGCCTGTTTGTTTAACAGAGGCTTGACGGTGAGGTCAGATGTTCTTCTCAACTTCGGGTTGAGTCTCCCATCAAATTCAGTGCCTGTTTGTTTAACTAATGCTTGAAGGGGAGGTCAGATGTTCCTCTGAACTTCATGTTGAGCCGGCCTTCGAGTTCGATGCTTGTATGTTTAACAAATTTTTGACGACGAGGTCAAATGTTCTTATCAATTAAGGATTGAGACGGCCTTCGGGTTCGATGCCAGTTTGTTTAACAGATGCCTGACGGCGAGGTCAAATGTTCTTCTCAACTTCGGGTTGAGCCGCCATTCGGGTTCGATGCCTGTTTGTTTAACAGATGCCTGACAACGAGGTCTAATGTTCTTATCAACTACGGGTTGAGCCGCCCTTTGGGTTTGATGCCAATTTTTTAACAGATGTCTGGCGGCTAGGTCAGATGTTCTTCTCAAATTCGGGTTGAGCCGGCCTTCGGATTTGATGACTGTTTGTTTAACAGATGCTTGACAGTGAAGTCAAATGTTCCTCTAAACTTCATGTTGAGCCGACCTTCGGGTTCGATGCCTGTTTGTTTAACAGATGCCTGACAGCGAGGTCAGATGTTCCTCTCAACTTCGTGTTGAGCCGGCCTTCGGGTTCGATGCCTGTTTGTTTAACAGATGCCTAACAGAGAGGTCAGATGTTCTTATCAACTTTGGGTTGAGCCGCCCATCGGGTTCGATGCCTGTTTGTTTAACAGATGCCTGACGATGAGGTCAGATGTTCTTCTCAACTTCGGGTTTATTTGGCCTTTGGATTTGATGCCTGTTTGTTAAATAGATGCTTGACAGTGAAGTCAAATGTTCCTCTCAACTTCATGTTGAGCCAACCTTCGGGTTCGATCCCTGTTTGTTTAACAGATGCCTGACGGCGAGTTCAGATGTTCCTCTCAACTTTGTGTTGAGCCGGTCTTCGGGTTCGATACCTGTTTGTTTAAGAGATGCCTGACGGCGAGGTCTAATGTTTTTATCATCTTCCGGTTGAGCCGCCCTTCGGGTTCGATGCCTATTTGTTTAACAGAGGCCTGACGGTGAGGTCAGATGTTCTTCTCAACATCGGGTTGAGCCGTGTTGCGGTGAAAATTGGATATCAAGCTATTAAATTAACTTGAATCTTAATTTTTTTTTACAACCGAACTTTATTTTATCCAAAGGAAAGTTCTAAAGAAAGAAAAACCTTTTTTCGCGATGTAACGACAATGCTTAAGAGATTCGGGGATCGGGGTTGGTTATACCTAGGGAAGGTGTTAGCACCCCAAGCATCTGTAGTACTCTACAGGAACCTTTTGTTTGATTGCTTGCTAAGTTTGTGAAAATGTATTATGGATTGGGAAAAGATAAGAGTTGAAACCTAAAGTTATATACATTAAGTTTTCTCGCAAAGACGTCGCGTCTTCTGCCTACGTATCCTAACTAGGATAGAATTAGAGCAATCGTAGTTCACCTCACAAGGGAAGAAGAACACCTGATTATGATCAAGGTTCAAGGGGGGAACAAACATGACAATGTTTGTGTGGAGTTTAACAAAACTCCCTAATCTAAGTTGTCAAAAAGGGGAAAGTAAGATATCATGACAATGATTCTTACACAGAGTTGACTAACTCTTTTCCTAGGGTTCTAGTTGAAGTACACTCCTAGTACAGGTGGGTTTCTTAGACTTGAAGCAAAGTCTAATGGCTTCTACTCTAGGGTTAAAGTGTCTTAAAAAAGAGTCAAGAGAGGGATGAGGGATGTATCCATGACATGAGGGTCAAATGGACAGACTTTTCCTTTGGAAGTAGACAGGAGAGGCAACTGGATGAGAGCTAACAAGCTTCATCACTTGGGGAAAGGAAACAACAAGAAAATTAACAACATAATAAAGATGCATGCATGGTGACAACCATTAAATGAGTATATAAGATTGATAAGGATGAAAAATGCATTGATGACAATCAAAGCAGGTAAGCAGAACAGGAACTGTGACGACAGATCAAGTTCAGGTGAAATTAACAGATGAAGTAATATGAACATGGTATCAATCAAAGATGAAGTTTTAACATATTGGCTAACATTTAAGGGTATGAATGCAAACAAGTATCACAAATAATCACAAGTACATCAAGAGAAAATTCATCTGCATCTGTCAAAACGATCACAGAAAGTACACAACTTGCACATAGTCAAAAGAGATGAAAAATTATGCAAACATGAAAATAAAAAATATGACATGAAATTAGACATCAAGATGAAGACAATGCAAAAAGAATGGGTGGAAAATTATTAAAATTAAGAGAGATATGAATTTTCAAAGATTGGATGAAAATGACAAAATTTAATAAAAGAGTTGCCCTCCTCAGGGGTCGAACTCAGGCTTGCAAGGTGATAGGCGTGTTTTGGCATATGGTCTTACCACTGGGGTGGCTATACATTCGTTTGTAAATGCCACCCCATTAAATTATAAGGGTGAAAATCATGTCATCTTGGGCAAAACAAAAACAAAAACAAGGATTTACGTTTTCGATTGTAACTTTCTCAATTCTCAACCTTTTGAGATGAAACTTATATGTAACTTGACCAGAAAAACATGAGGAACATGATGGTGCAATTAGTTTTCTCAGAATATGCCTACATTTAAAAATTCGAATGCACATGCTCTTTGATATTTGAAATGCACTTTGAGGTATGGATCATGCACCAGTTAGTTTTTAATCATTGTAAATATGTACACTCAATGCAAACATGATAGTGAATGGATTCAAACCATCATTTTGGCTCAAAACAGTCTGTAGTGAGAAATGAGGTGTGAGTTGCAAAGATGTGCAATGAAATGCATTAAGTTGTGCAGTTTTAATTCTAAACATCTCCAAGTTAATTTGATCAGATTCACACCACATACATATGGTATTAGATGAATTCAAATATATTTTGGAACCAAAATCAGACTGTTGCAAAAAAATGAGGCCTGAGTTGCCAATTTGATGTTTTTGATGAAATGCACAATATTACTCAAACCAGTTCCATGCACACAAAGATCAAATACATCATGCACACAAGTCATATACATCTTGATGGATGAGTCCAAGCATCAAATTGAGTTTAAAAACAGGTAGTCATGAAAATGATGTTTATGCTGAAAATGGTTTTTTGATGAAATGCAAAGGGAGCTGTCAAGACATACCTAAGCACTCTCAAGACAAATTATTACCTCAAGCAAATCATAAAACATGTATACAAACCTCTAATCATATATGCTACCTCAAATCAAATGGTAATGGAAAAAGTTCTTTATGGTACAAAATGAGATGTAGTCTGTAATATTGCACATGAATTTTGTGAGGCCAAGAAAAATGCAGTTTGAATGTTAAAACCCAACTCAGTCAAGACCATATTACTTCAAGAGTATGTAAAAGCTTTTAAATCACTGACTCAAGGATTGTGTTTTAGTGAAAATCTCAAATCTGTTATGAATTAGGAGATGACCACCATGTTGCAAAAATGTGAAAGAAATCTGCACTTAGAGATTGGTGATCAAGTCAGGCATGTCATAGTCAGAATCATGATTTAAGTTTCATCCAAATATCATGTATGTGGTGTTCAAACATTTAAAATACTTGCTTATGCTGTCAAATAACAACTGTGACAAGGAAAAATTAAGACAGCCTTAAAACATATTTTTGAAGCTAGTGTTTGAAATGAATGCCTACATGCCTAAATGGTAGTCTGAGCACCTTATGCATGAGATACTTGATGAATTTTTACAGCCAGCTTAAACACAACAGTCTGAGAGCAGAAAAATCATATGTGGTGTGCAAGTGTGTTTTGAAAATGCATAATGATATGAAACTCCTAATCCAAACAATTCTGAACCAAAGTAATCATGTATGCACAATATATAAACATTACTGAGTGGATCTAAATCAGTTTTATGGATGAAATTAAACTGTGGTGAAGACTAAGCTGTCATGCTGCAAAATTGTGAATAAAATGCATAATGATGAGCAATTTCAGTTCCAGGCATGTTTAGATCAAGCTAGCCACACATACACAACACAAAGATGATATTGAGTGGCACAAAACACACTTTGAAGTTAAACACAAGCTGTCATGGGAAATGGTACTCAATGGGCAATTGTGTGTGTGAAGTGCCACAGAATTGGGCAGTTCATGTTTTGAGACATAATCCATCAAATTAATCAGACATACACACTTCACATATAAAAATAGGTGCGTTCCTGCTCAAGAGCCAATTTAAAACAGTCTGTTTTGAATAATAGCATGCAAGTTGTGGTATTGTGTTTTATGCGTACATGAAAAACTCAAATCAGATTCCAAGCATGTTTGGACCAAACTACATGCACACATCAGTCATATACATGTAGGTAAGTGTATTCAAGCAACAAAACTGAAGCAAAACAATCTGTTATGATAAAATGATATGCAAGATGTGGTGTTATGCCTTGTACATTCATGGAAATATTCAAACCATCCTCTGATCATGTTTAAACCAAAACAGTTGTACACACAAGTCATATATGCACAAATAGATGATTCTAAACTCAAACTTAAACCAACTTTATCCTTTTAACCAAAGATGACATATCTATGGCCCTAAAATGCAAAGTGCGGCACTTTAAGAATGATGAAGCAAAACAGATGCAGTTAGTTCTAAACAAACATACACACATATCATGATTATGATTTCCGATATGATTCAAATCAACAAAGGGCTGTTCTTCAGTCATGACAAAATTTTGGCATGAAAGTTACACATGACATAGTTTTCACATAATGAACTCAAAATGCAAAATCATAAAACTATGATGTAAAGAAAAAATGAAGTGTTTACATACCTCTAGTAGACTGTATTGAGTAGATTAGGACACCAAGAAACCCAGAGGAACTTCCAAATAACACTAGCTTTGAAACTTCCTTCTTTTTATGAAAATTACTGTTGAACTTCTTGACATTGTTGTTACCAGAACTGCTGGAACCACTAGCCACCTTTCCATTCTTCATTCCTAACTCCACTCTCACCCCCACTGCTACTATATCAGAAAAACTTGCGGTTACACTACTGATCATCTTCTCATAAAACTCCGGTCTCACTGTATTGACGAACCAATCTGTCAACTCTTTTTCACTCAAAGGAGGTTCAACCTGAGAGGCGGTTTCCCTCCACCGTTATGCATATTCTTTGAAAGATTCCGAACTCTTTTTTGACATACTCAGTAACTGTCTTCTATCAGGGGCTAAATCCATGTTGTACTTGTAATGTTTTACGAAAGAATCAGCCAGGTCTTGGAAACTGTGAATACGAGACTGATCTAGACCCAAATATCATTTAGAAGGAGCTCCTTTCAAACTATCTTGGAAACAGTGAATCATCAACTTGTCATCTTCTACATGAGCGGCCATTCTTCGGTAATACATAATCAGATGCGTCCGAGGACAAGTAGCACCAGAATAATGATCAAAATTGGGAACTTTGAATTTCGGCGGAATTACCAATCCAGACACTAAGCACATATCTCTGGCATCAATACCAAAGATGTCATTCCTTTCCATTGCTCTGACTTTCCTACCTATAGTCTCTACACTTTCTTTCAACTTATCATGTCGTTCACTCTCCTCTTCATACCCATCAAGACCTTCGTACACTTTTAGAGGATTATGAAAGACAGGGCGCGCTTGAATCTGAACAGAAGGCTGAGTGTAAGTAGGGATAGCTTGAGGAACTTCTGCCCCTAGGGGAACTGCTTGTTGACTAACTGCTGGTGGAGGTACAAAGCCAGGCGGTAACCCATATGGTGGAACATTTGCAACAGTGACTGCCGTTGGGATCGGCTCTACAGCTATGCCAGTGATTTCAGAAACAATAGTGGCTTGAGTGTCCAGCTTTGCACGAATGACTTGTAGGGCTTCCATGATCTTCCCCATGCCTCCTCGTAGCTCTCCAAGTTCATTATCAATCCTGTCCATATCCAAATTTTGTCCTTCCATTCTTAGGCGAGCTTGGGCTCGGGTATTGTATCGGTGTTGAGGATTCAATGTGATTCTCTCTCTATGGAGACAAGACAGCGAGATGAGACACAACACAAGAATACGCACATGCAATGTTTATGAAATGCAAAATGCAACAATGCAAAATTAATCATTCAAGGAATCCAAAGAAATATTTGCAAAAATTCTAATAATGGGGAAATAAAGCAAATTCAAAGTCTTCATAGATTAATGACAGAGAGTTTTACAACAAAAATTCTGAAACTGAAATACAAGTCTTTAATAGAGATACATGATGAAATAAAACGGAAAACAAAAGGATCTTAGATCTTCTAGTTGGATGGCCCTTCGTCTTCTGGCTGATTTCTCTTTTGACGAATCAACTCTTAAAGCTCTTCCTTCTCTTGCATAACCCTGAAATACTTATCCCTCCAAGCCTTTCCTTCTTTTGAAGCTTTTGCCAAAGTAGACTTCAATTCTTCTACGAGAGTAGGTTTGGGCGAGTCAGGCTCGAAGCGAGTATAGAACATCTTCAATGCTGCTTCCCTTACCCATGATAAGTAAGATTCTGAAACAGTGATGTCATGGTAACCTAGGGCAGTTACTTCTCTTGTGTGGACATGACGCCAAGCATACACAATCCGAGCCCTGTAAGCGGGATTCTTCCCCTCTTCAATGTAGAAGCTTCTCAAAAAGTCTGGGTCTGGTTCACTCTCCATCGGGTGCCCCAACTGCCGACGAGCTAAAATAGGATTATAGCTGATGCAACCATTAACGCTGATGAGCGGTACATTCGGGAAATCCCCACAGCTTTGGATCATGGCAATCCCCCCATACATAGGGTCATACCACTTAATATCTGAGTGTTTGAGTAACAACAGCTTTTCAATCCATGAGAGCCCATTTTGCTTATCCCAGAGGGCTGGAATTCTTGGCAAGTGCGAAATAAACCACTTGTACAAGAGAACGGTGCAACATTCAATCTGACCAACTCCATAACGGTTCCTACGGTGGATGGAAAAGTACACATCAGACAACAAAGTAGGTACAGGGTTCTTGACTAAGAAAAGGTTGATTGCATTTGCGTCCACAAAATCATTAGCAGTCGGGAACAGGAACAGTTCGTAGATTAGTAAAACCAGGATGGCCTTAAATGCTTCAGAATTTTTCGACAAGGCATAGCTTTGAGCTTTTTCATATAGGAACATAGCCAGAAATCCATACAACCCTCCCTTAGCAATCATGTGAGATCGTACTTCGTCCACCTCCAAATACACGGCCTCTGCAACTGCTCTTTCATTAGGAGTCCCTTCTCTTCCAGAAAATGGTCTAGGAGTGACGCCTACTCCCATCAGGGCAGAATATTCTTCCAAGGTTGGCAGCAACTGATAATCTGGAAATGTGAAACAGTGATAGGTTGAATCATAGAACTGCACGAGTGCGGACACCATCTCTTCATATACTTGAACTTCTAGCAAAGACAACATATTCCCATACTTCTCTCTGAATGCCTCGGGGTCTTCTATTAAGCTTCCCAGTTTCTTCAAGTTCTCCAATTTTGGGCTTCGGAACACAATCTCTGCTTTCTTTCCAGAATCCATCCTATAATATCTGCAAAACAATCTTTAATTCCTTGAATGATTAATTAATGAGAATGCAAATGCAAAGCTTTCATGGAACTCAGATTTTGTAAACATCAAAACATCATTTCATTTCATTGATTTTTAAGTCTTGAATTACAAAATAGTACATATTACAAAAAGTCCTAAACATAGAGCTAAAGATATTTTAACAAAAGTCCTCTCTTGCTTTGATCTTCTTGAGTTCTTCTTCTATCTGCGTCTTCTCAAGAATGAGCTTGTCCACCATTAACTTCCATGGAGTTGACTGATAGCTGGAATAAAATAAATCTTCCTGCATCTTCCTCATCTTACAAACAATCATTTCTTCATCCTTCAACTGAAGTTGTCTACGGAGTTCATTATTTTCTTCCACGGCCACTTGGTACTTGTATCTCCAGGCTACTTCAGTTTGTTGTGATTTTCTCAAAGAAATCTTCAACTTCTCCTCTTCAGACATAAAGATCAATGGGGGTTCCTCCTTCAAAACCATGGGTTCCTACTGAGGATAAGGCATCTTCAACTAAATAGCTCTCTTTCGGACCCATTGGAGATAAGGCTCGAGAGAGATGCAATTAGGTTTCCCTAAGTCTTCCTTTCCTTTCTTATGCACATGACCCCAAGCTTTTAGGATCTCTTTTCTTAATTCTAATTCTCCCTTAAAGAAAATATTCTCCACATAAGCGCTATTAGGTTTGTCTTTCAAAGGATATTCAAGCTGTCGGCGAGCGAGAACAGGGTTGTAACTGATTCCTCCATTTGTACCAAGAAGAGGTACATTACCAAAACTTCCACAACTGTCAATGATCTTTATCCCATCGTAATTACGACTGTACCAATCAATATCAGAGTGAGTAAGAGCCATAACCTTCTTAGACCACCACCCTTCCCTCCAAAAAGCATGAGCCTTAGGTAAGTGAGAAATAAACCACTTGTATAGTAAAGGGACACAACAGGTAACCATTTCTCCTTTGTGCAAATTCCTCAGATGAACAGAATGATAGGCGTCAGCTAGTAAAGTAGGCACAAGGTTTTTCTTCAAGAAAATCTTAATGGCGTTGAGATCCACAAAATTATCAAAACTTGGGAACAAGAAGATCCCATAAATGAGCAAGGCAAAGATGGCCTCGAATGCATCCATACTCAAATGATCAGTGTAGTATTGGGCTTTCCCAACCAAGAACTCTGCGGTCAAACCAAAGATTCCTCCTTTAGTAGCCATATTTTTCTGAATATCCACCAATCCCAAACGTGTAGCTTTAGCAATTTCATCCTCCTTAGGGTCCTTTTCCATGACTGGGAAAGGAGACTCATCAAGAATGGGTAACCCAACCAAGCAAGAATATTCCTCAAGTGTAGGTACCAGCTGATAATCAGGAAAAGTGAAACAATGGTAGAGCGGATCATAAAACTGGAGAAGTGTGGAGAGAAGTCCCAGATCCATCTTCTTCTTTACCCTCAACAATGACAATAAGTTCCCATACCTGCTTTTGAATCCTTCTAGATCTATTCTCAAAGTGCTCAACCTCTCTATGTCATCCAAGTTAGAACTTTTGTAAGTGTACTTGATAGTTTTCAATTTTCCACTATCCATGATGGTCCTAATGTTTTCAAAAAAAAAAAGCCTGAGTTCCATTTATGACATGATGTTCATGAATGCATGAATGCACAAACACAGGTAAGCACAGATGCACATATACACATGGGTAAACAGATAAAGGTTTTAGGTTTGGAGAACATGAGCATGGAGCCAGGGTCTACCCATCCCAAAGTATGTACTAAGGCTTTCAAGAACTGTAGAACAAGGTTCTAAAAAGGTTCCCAGAGTCCTCGACCCATCTTTCGGATATTATCAATTTCCCAAATACTTGGTGGTCGACAATATTCTCAAGAGAGTCTCGTCTAAGTGTAGTATCACGTATCAATTATTTCGGAATTACTTCCTTATAGCCATCGCACTACATCCTAATAAAGCCATAGTGGGGGAAAAGGTAATCTAAAAGTTCTCAGTATCACGGGCTCCCATGTATAAAGTAGCATTGTTTTCCCGAATACTCGATCAACAATACTAACTTATAGAAGGGCCTCTACTGAGAGGTGGTTTTCTCAAGTCAGCTTGGTCGGGAATCAACTCCCTATAAGCCTTCTTGAATATACCACCATCCTATCATAAGTACGCTTACACACGGGTATAGTGTTGTCTCACCACTCAAAGTTCCCAAGATCCAACAGGGCACATATGTACATATTTACAAGTATTCACAAATAAGCAAGTAATCAAACAAGATAGGCTAAACCCTCAAAGCAACATTATCCCCAGTGAAGTCGCCATTTCTGTTGCGGTGAAAATTGGATATCAAGCTATTATATTAACTTGAATCTTAATTCTTTTACAATCGAACTTTAATTTATCCAAAGGAAAGGTCTAAAGAAAGAAAAACCTTTTTCGCGATGTAACGATAACGCTTAAGAGATTCGGGGATCGGGGATTGGTTATACCTAGGGAAAGTGTTAGCACCCTAAGCATCTGTAGTACTCTACAGAAACCTTTTGTTTGATTGTTTGCTACGTTTGTGAAATATTCTATGGATTGGGAAAAGGTATAAGTTAAAACCTAAAATTATATACACTAAGTTTGCTTGCAAAGACGTCGCGTCTTCTGCCTACGTATCCTAACTAGGATAGAATCAGAGCAATCGTAGTTCACCTCACAAGGGATAAAGAACACTTTATGATGATCAAGGTTCAAGGGGGAACAAACATGACAATGTTTGTGTGGAGTTTGACAAAAACTCCCTAATCTAAGTTGTAACACTCAAAAGGGGAAGTAAGAAATCATGACAATGATTCTTACATAGAGTTGACAAACTCTATCCTAGGGTTCTAGTTGAAGAACACTCCTAGTACAGGTGGGTCTTTTAGACTTAAAGCAAAGTCTAATGGCTTCTAAACTAAGGTTAAAGTGACTTAACAAAGTCAAGGGATGGTGAATGAACTATTCATGACACAAGGGTCAATGGAAAGACCTTTCCTTTGGAAGGATAGAGGGGAGGTAACTTGGATGAGAGCTAACAAGCTTCATCACTTGGGGAAAGAAACAATAAGAAAAGTAATCACATGATGAATATAAATGTATGGTAACAACCATTAGATGAACATGTTAAATGATAAACACAAGATATGCATTGATGACAATCAAAGCAACTGTTCGAGCAGGAAATGTGACGACAGATCAAGCTTAAATACATTCCTCAGAGAGGGACAAAATAAACATGGTAACAACCACAAATAAAATCCTAGCATGTTGAATAACATTTAAGGATATGAATGCAAGCAAGCATTACAAACACATACAAGTATAACAGTCAAGAAATTCAACAGTATACTCGAAAATAACCATAAAACAAACTCAACTTGCAAGTGGTCAAAAGGTATGAAAAATTAGGCAAATATGGAATTTAAAAAATATGTCATGAAAGTAGACATAAAAAAAACACAATGCAAAAAGAATGGGTGCAAAATGATTAAAAATGAAAGAGATGTGAATTTTTGAAGTTTGGTAAAATAAATGGAAAAAATGGTAAAAGGGTTGCCCTCCTCAGGGGTCGAACCCAGGTTCAGCTGGTACAAGGCGCTTAGGTTACAAGGTGACTACCACTGGGGTGGCTATACATCCGTTTGTAAATGCCACCCCATTAAAATATATGGGTAAGTTTCAAGGCAGGCTGGGCGAGAACATGAACAAAAACCATGATTTGCATTTTGTATCATAACTCAGTCAATTTTCCATGAATTTACACAAAAGTTTAGTCTAAATCGTGTATTTTTAAATGAGGAACATGATGGCATTTTTAGTTTTTTGAAATTCCTTCCCCATTTCAAAACCCGATAGCACTTGCTTTGGAGATGCTTGAAATGCACTTTGAAATGTAACTCATACTCCAGCCAATTTTAAATCAATACAAACATACACACATGTTACAAATATGCTACTGAGTGATTCTAAACACCTAGATTGAGTTCACAGCAAACTGTAATGAAAATGGCCTGTCATGTTGCAACTTGGTGTTTGAAATGCATGATGATATGAGGTTCTGATTCTAGGCACATACAGGTCAAATAAATTATGTGTACATATCAAAAATATGTTGATGACTGCATTTACATAGAAAAATTGATCATGATATGACTGTGGTGAAAAATGGTATACAAGTTGCAATTTGTTGTGAATATGAGGCATGATGATGTCCAATTCAAGTTATAGGCATACTTTGATCAAGGTAAGCATACATACACATCACATACATACTATTAAATGAATTCAAACACAAGGAAGGGCTAGAATCAAACTGTCATGAGAAATGATATTCAAATTGCAAAATAGCAAGTTTTGATGCATGAAGGATGCTCAGTTTAGTTCTATGCATACTCAAATCCAATAAGCCACATACACACATTGTAAACATGATAATGGATGATTTTAAACACAAAGATGGAGCCTAAACAGACTGTGATGAAGAATGAGTTTTGAGCTGCAAATTGGTATTATGATGATGCAATAGGATGTTCAAAACCAGATTCAAGCACATTTTGATCATATGAATCACATACACATCTCTCATATATACAAACAAGTGGGTTCAAGCAAGAAAAATGGTTCAAACATGGCTGATATGAAATTTGGTGAGTTAAATGCAAAATGATGCTCTTAAATGCAAGTTGAATGACCAATTCAGTTTCTATGCACAAGTTGACCAAATTAATCATTTACACACATTAAAACATGTTATGGGATGAATTTAAACAAAAGGTATGGCTCAAAACAGGATGACATGAAAAGTGGTGATCAAAGTGCAAGTTTTGACAAGTGAAAAGCATCATGATGCTCAGTTTTGATTCTAGTCACATATTGATCAATCTAGTCATGTACACCGGTCATATATATGAAGATAAGTGTGTTCAAGCATAAAATGGAGTTCAAATCATGCTGTAGTGAAAATTGGCTGTCAAGTTGCCAAGTTAGGTTTTGAAATGCATGAAGATGTTCAAATTCAACTCCAAACATTTTGAGACTGAACTAACCATATACACACCACACATACATGATATTGAATGAGTTCAAACACAATTTGAAGCTAAAAGAGGACTGTCATGAAAAATGAGGGTTGAGTTGCAAGTTTTGGCATTTTGATGCAACATGAAAAAGTGCAGTTCAGCATTCTAAGCAAAATTTGATCAAAGTAACTACACATACATATTGAATACATGATGTTGGATGAGTTTGATCACAAATTTAAACAACTCCTGGCCTGAGATCACAACTGGTATGTTCATGACACAATTTATGCAAGACAAAGCATTTTATGAATGAACAAGAAAACCAAATGGAAAAAGCTCAAACCAAACATACATACTCAATATAATAATGATTTTAAGTGTGATTCAGCCCAACAAACAGATAGTCATAACATGATTTGGCCTATGATAATGTTCATGACACATTTTCACAAAATAAACTCAACATACCAAAACATGAGATTATGATGTAAAGCAAATAATGGACTGTCTACATACCTCTTGTAGGCTATGTTGAGCAGTTTAGAGCACCAAGAAACCCAGAGGAACTTCAAATGCACCTAGCTTTGGAGATTTCTTCTTCTTGAAGCAAGAATGCAAATTTCAAGACAGTTGGAGAAATAAACTCCACCAATGACCTTTAACACTTTGGACAGTTGAGAAATGATATATGTGAGGTGTTTGAGTGATTAGAACATCAAGAAAATGTCTAGAACAAGTTTTGACTGATTTTGTGCATTGTGGTCAAAGTAACTTGGTATGGAAGTTGACTTTTTGGAGAATGAGGTTTTTGAGTGGTTCAATGGTTGGAACACATTCTATATCATATTTATGGGTTGTGGGGATGATGTTTGGTGGGTTTGAGTGTGGAGAAATGATTTTGGCAGCAATTCTACCAAGGCAGATTTTGAAGCTTTTTTGGCAATTTTGTGAACTTGGTGATTTTGGAGAAAAGTGTGAAAGGGTGGGAGCTTGATCTTTCTCTGGTTTTCAGAAGATCTCTTGTGTATGGAATGAGGTGGGGAGTGCCTCTATTTATAGTCAAATGAGAGGTAGTAGGCAGATTTGAGGTTTCCTTGCTAAGGAGGAAAGGTTTTCACTTTTGTGAATCAAACCTCCAAAAAGGGCTTTCTTGGCTTGGAGGTAAGCTTAAAGTCAAGGTTTATATTGAGTTTAGTGTGTGTAAAGTCAGGCTAGAGAGTGTAGGTTGATGGCTGGTGCAGAACTTACTTTCCACCTCTTGCTTGTTTATGATTTTTTTAATGCAAGTTGCATTTGCAACTTGCAAGTCCACTTGCAAACTTGGCCAATTTCATTTCCTATGCATTTTCATTGTATTTCCATGCTACAAAATCTCTACATATCAGATAAAACATGTTTCAAAAGCTGATATTGGTCCAATTGATCAAAGGAATGATTTTTGAAAGTTTGTCAATGTGGGACTCAAGTGTGAAAACACCAACTTGCCAAATCTATAACTCTCAGCTCACAAATCCTTTTGAGATGTTCTAGTACTTTTTAGAAAGTCATCAAATAGCTCACATTCATGTTTTCATGAGTTTCAAATTCTCAAAGGAACTTGGCCAAAAGACCTCTCAAAGTTGCTAAAAAATTAGCTTGAAAGTGAGATTTTTCGAAGTCTTTTTCCCTTCTCAAAATGAATTTGGTCATAACTCCAACTATATGCATTTTAGGATCATGGAACACTTAGAGACTTTTGTAGGATTTGTCAAGAGATTTCTAATGAGATTTGAACCAACTCAATTGGATGTGTGGTTAAGGAGTTATGGTTTAGCCCCTTCCAAAACTCTAATTTCCCGATTTTTCGATTACTTCCTCATCCTTGATCCAATGGTCATGAAAATTGATAGGAAAATGAAAAATGACATAAGGAACATTTTTAATTCACACATTGAATTCCAATTCCTTAAATTTGAAGAGTTGACTTTTCGGTCAACCGTACGATCGATCGGTGACTACCGAGTCGTCTGTTGACACTCTGGCCCTCTTGAGACTTTGACCCTTCTTAAATGAACTTTATTAAGCTATATGAACTTCATGGATCATGACCCCACTATTAAAACACCTTCCAACACCAAAGTCAAACTACAGTTGACTTTTATCGGTCAAAAACCCTAATCGGGTGTCCTGAAATGCACTGCTCTTGATTCTGGAGTGACAAATTCAAATTGGATCCTCAATTGACATCTTATGATACCCTTGATCTTGTTTCATGATTGAATTAGCCTAAAAATTAGATTGATCACAAACCCTGAAGCTTCGATTTGACTGTACACAACCCTCATTCATCTGTAACCTGACAAAGACAAACTTGCACTGGGTTAGGGTTAGATAATTTATGAGTATGCTCCTAAAATGATAATGAGAGTCTAAGGGGTCAAAATTTGGGGTGCAACAGCGAAGTCAAATGTTCCTCTCAACTTCGTGTTGAGCCAGCCTTCAGGTTCGATGCTTGTTTGTTTAACAGATGCCTGACGGCGAGGTCTAATGTTCTTATCAACTTCGAGTTGAGCCGCCCATCGGGTTCGATGCCTGTTTGTTTAACAGATGCCTGACGGTGAGGTCAGATGTTCTTCTCAACTTCGGGTTGAGTCGGCCTTCAGATTTGATGCCTGTTTGTTTAACAGATGCTTGACAGTGAAGTCAAATGTTCCTCTCAACTTCATGTTGAGCCAACCTTCGGGTTCAATGCCTATTTGTTTAACAGATGCCTGACAGTGATGTCAAATGTTCCTCTCAACTTCGTGTTGAGCCGGCCTTCGGGTTCAATGTCTGTTTGTTTAACAGATGCCTGACGGCGAGGTCTAATGTTCTTATCAACTTCGAGTTGAGCCGCCCTTCGGGTTCGATGCCTGTTTGTTTAACAGATGACTGACGGTGAGGTCAGATGTTCTTCTCAACTTCGGGTTGAGTCGGCCTTCGAATTTGCTGCCTGTTTGTTTAACAGATGCTTGATAGTGAGATCAAATGTTCCTCTCAACTTCATGTTGAGCCGACCTTCGGGATCGATGTCTGTTTGTTTAACAGATGTTTTACGGAGAGGTTAAATGTTCTTCTCAACTAAGGATTGAGACGGCCTTCGGGTTCGATGCCTGTTTGTTTAACAGATGCCTGACGACGAGGTCAAATGTTCTTCTCAACTTCGGGTTGAGCCATTCTTCGGGTTTGATGCCTGTTTGTTTAACAAATGCCTGACGGTGAGGTCTAATGTTCTTTTCAACTTCGGGTTGAGCCTCCATTCAAATCCGATGCCTGTTTGTTTAACAGATTCCTGATGGTGAGGTCAGATGTTCTTCTCAACTTCTGGTTGAGTCGGCCTTCGGATTTGATGCCTATTTGTTTAACAGATGCTTGACAGTGAAGTCAAATGTTCCTCTCAACTTCATGTTGAGCCGACCTTCGGGTTCGATGCCCGTTTGTTTAACATATGCCTGACGGCGAGGTCAGATGTTCCTCTCAACTTCGTGTTGAGCCGGCCTTCGGGTTCGATGCCTGTTTGTTTAACAGATGCCTGACGGCGAGGTCAGATGTTCTTATCAACTTCGGGTTGAGCCGCCCTACGGGTTTGATACTTTGTTTAAAAGATGTCGGACGGTGACGTTAGATGTTCTTCTCAACTTCGGGTTGAGCCGGCCTTCGGATTTGATGCCTGTTTATTTAACAGATGCTTGACAGTGAAGTCAAATGTTCCTCTCAACTTCATGTTGAGCCGACCTTCGGGTTCGATGCCTGTTTGTTTAACAGATGCCTGACGGCGAGGTCAGATGATCCTCTCAACTTCGTGTTGAACCGGCCTTCGGGTTCGATGCCTGTTTGTTTAACAGATGCTTGACGGCGAGGTCAGATGTTCTTATCAACTTCAGGTTGAGCCGCCCATCAGGTTCGATGCCTTGTTTGTTTAACAGATGCTTGACGGTGTGGTCAGATGTTCTTCTCAACTTCAGGTTGAGCCGGCCTTCGGATTTGATGCCTGTTTGTTTAATAGATGCTTGACAGTTAAGTCAAATGTTCTTCTCAACTTCATGTTGAGCCGACCTTCGGGTTCGTTGTCTGTTTTTTTAACAGATGCCTGACGGCGAGGTCAGATGTTTTCTCAACTTTGTGTTGAGCCGACCTTCGGGTTCGATGCTTGTTTGTTTAACAGATGCCTGTCAGCGAGGTCTAATGTTCTTATTAACTTCGAGTTGAGCCGCCCTTCGGGTTCGATGCATGTTTGTTTAACAGATGCCTGACGATGAGGTCAGATGTTCATCTCAACATCAGGTTGAGTCGTCTTTCGGATTTGCTGCCTGTTTATTTAACAGATGCTTGACAGTGAGATCAAATGTTCCACTCAACTTCATGTTGAGCCGACCTTCGGGTTCGATGCCTGTTTGTTTAACAGATGCCTGACGGCGAGGTCAGATGTTTCTCTCAACTTCGTGTTGAACCGGCCTTCGGGTTTGATGCCTGTTTGCTTAACAGATGCCAAACAGCAAGGTTAGATGTTCTTCTCAACTTCGGGTTGAACCAGACTTTGGGTTCGATGCCTGTTTGTTTAACAGATGCCTGGCGGCTAGGTTAGATGTTCTTCTCAACTTCGGGTTGAGCCGGCCTTCGGGTTCGATTCCTGTTTGTTTAAGTAATTCCTGACAGCAAGGTCAGATGTTCTTCTTAACTTTGGGTTGAGTCGGCCATCAAATTCGATACATGTTTGTTTAACAGATGCCTGACAGCGAGGCCAGATGTTCTTCTCAACTTCGTGTTGTGCAGGCCTTTGGGTTCGATGCCTGTTTGTTAAACTAATGCCTGATGGGCAGGTCAGATGTTTGACGGCGAGGTCAGATGTTCTTCTCAATTAAGGATTGAGACGGCCTTCGGGTTCGATGCCTGTTTGTTTAACAGATGCCTGACTGCGAGGTCAGATGTTCCACCCAACTTCGTGTTGAATGTCCTTCAGGTTCGATGCCTGTTTGTTTAACAGATGCCTGACGGCGAGGTTAAATGTTCTTATCAACTTCGGGTTGAGCCGCCCTACGGGTTCGAAGCTTGTTTGTTTAACAGATGCCAGACGGTGAGGTTAGATGTTCTTCTCAACTTCGGGTTAAGCCGACCTTCGAATTTGATGCCTGTTTGTTTAAAAGATGCTTGACAGTGAAGTCAAATGTTCCTCTCAACTGCAGGTTGATCCGACCTTCGGGTTCGATGTCTGATTGTTTAACAGATGCCTGACGTCGAGGTCAGATGTTTTCTCAACTTTGTGTTGAGCCGGCCTTCGGGTTCGATGCTTGTTTGTTTAACAGATGCCTGTCAACGAGGTCTAATGTTCTTATCAACTTCGGGTTGAGCCGCCCTTTGGGTTCGATGCATGTTTGTTTAACTGATTCTTGAAGGTGAGGTCAAATGTTCTTCTCAACTTCGGATTGAGCCAGACTTCGAATTTGATGACTGTTTGTTTAACAGATGCTTGACAGTGAAGTTAAATGTTCCTCTCAACTTCATGTTGAGCCGACCTTCGGGTTCGATGCCTGTTTGTTTAACAGATGACTGACGGTGCGGTCTAATGTTCTTATCAACTTCGGGTTGAGCCGCCCTTCAGGTTCGATGCCTGTTTGTTTAACAGATGCCTGACGGTGAGGTCAAATGTTCTTCTCAACATCAGGTTGGGCCGGCTTTCAGATTTGCTACCTGTTTATTTAACAGTTGCTTGACAGTGAGATCAAATGTTCCTCTCAACTTCATGTTGAGCCGACCTTCAGGTTCGATGCCTGTTTGTTTAACAGATGCCTGACAACGAGGTCAGATGTTCCTCTCAACTTCGTGTTGAACCGGCCTTCGGGTTTGATGCCTATTTGTTTAACAGACGCCAAACAGCAAGGTCAGATGTTCTTCTTAACTTCGGGTTGAGCCGGACTTCGAGTTCCACACCTTTTTGTTTAACAGATTTTTGACAGCGAGGTCAGATGTTCTTCTCAACTTAAGATTGAGCCGCCCTTCGGGTTCTATGCTTATTTGTTTAACAGATGCCTTACGGTGAGGTCAGATGTTCTTCTCAACTTCGGGTTGAGCCATCCTTCGGGTTCGATTCCTGTTTGTTTAAGTAATGCCTGACAGCGAGGTCAGATGTTCTTCTCAACTTTAGATTGAGTCGGCCATCAAATTCGAGGCCTAATTGTTTAACAGATGCTTGACAGCGAGGCCTGATGTTCGTCTCGACTTCGTGTTGTGTCGGCCTTAGGGTTTGATGTCTGTTTGTTTAAATAATGCCTGATGGGGAGGTCAGATGTTCCTCTCAACTTCAAGTTGAGCCAGCCTTCGGGTTCGATGCCTGTTTGTTTTATAGATTTTTGACGGCGAGGTCATATGTTCCTCTCAACTTCGTGTTGAACCGGCCTTCGGGTTTGATGCCTGTTTGCTTAACAGATGCCAAACAGCAAGGTTAGATGTTCTTCTCAACTTCGGGTTGAGCCAGACTACGGGTTCGATGCCTGTTTGTTTAACAGATGCCTGGCGGCTAGGTTAGATGTTCTTCTCAACTTCGGGTTGAGCCGGCCTTCGGGTTCGATTCCTGTTTGTTTAAGTAATGCATGACAGCAAGGTCAGATGTTCTTCTTAACTTTGGGTTGAGTCGGCCATCAAATTCGATACATGTTTGTTTAACAGATGCCTGACAGCGAGGCCAGATGTTCTTCTCAACTTCGTGTTGTGCTGGCCTTTGGGTTCGATGCCTGTTTGTTAAACTAATGCCTGATGAAGAGGTCAGATGTTTGACGGCGAGGTCAGATGTTCTTCTCAATTAAGGATTGAGACGGCCTTCGGGTTCGATGCCTGTTTGTTTAACAGATGCCTGACTGCGAGGTCAGATGTTCCACTCAACTTCGGGTTGAATGTCCTTCAGGTTCGATGCATGTTTGTTTAACAGATGCCTGACGGCGAGGTTAAATCTTCTTATCAACTTCGGGTTGAGCCGCCCTACGGGTTCGAAGCTTGTTTGTTTAACAGATGCCAGACGGTGAGGTTAGATGTTCTTCTCAACTTCGGGTTAAGCCGGCCTTCGGATTTGATGCCTGTTTGTTTAAAAGATGCTTGACAGTGAAGTCAAATGTTCCTCTCAACTTCAGGTTGAGCCGACATTCGGGTTCGATGTCTGTTTGTTTAACAGATGCCTAACGTCGAGGTCAGATGTTTTCTCAACTTTGTGTTGAGCCGGCCTTCGGGTTCGATGCTTGTTTGTTTAACAGATGCCTGTCAGCGAGGTCTAATGTTCTTATCAACTTCGAGTTGAGCCGCCCTTTGGGTTCGATGCCTGTTTGTTTAACTGATGCTTGATGGTGAGGTCAAATGTTCTTCTCAACTTCGGATTGAGCCGGACTTCGAATTTGATGACTGTTTGTTTAACAGATGCTTGACAGTGAAGTTAAATGTTCCTCTCAACTTCATGTTGAGCCGACCTTCGGGTTCGATGCCTGTTTATTTAACAGATGCCTGACGGTGCGGTCTAATGTTCTTATCAACTTCGGGTTGAGCCGCCCTTCAGGTTCGATGCCTGTTTGTTTAACAGATGCCTGACGGTGAGGTCAAATGTTCTTCTTAACATCAGGTTGGGCCGACTTTCAGATTTGCTACCTGTTTATTTAACAGTTGCTTGACAGTGAGATCAAATGTTCCTCTCAACTTCATGTTGAGCCGACCTTCAGGTTCGATGCCTGTTTGTTTAACAGATGCCTGACAACGAGGTCAGATGTTCCTCTCAACTTCGAGTTGAACCGGCCTTCGGGTTTGATGCCTATTTGTTTAACAGATGCCAAACAGCAAGGTCAGATGTTCTTCTTAACTTCGGGTTGAGCCGGACTTCAAGTTCCACACCTTTTTGTTTAACAGATTCTTGACAGCGAGGTCAGATGTTCTTCTCAACTTCGGATTGAGCCGCCCTACGGGTTCTATGCTTCTTTGTTTAATAGATGCCTGACGGTGAGGTCAGATGTTCTTCTCAACTTCGGGTTGAGCCAGCCTTCGGGTTTGATTCCTGTTTGTTTAAGTAATGCCTGACAGCGAGGTCAGATGTTCTTCTCAACTTTAGGTTGAGTCGGCCATCAAATTCGAGGCCTAAGTGTTTAACAGATGCTTGACAGCGAGGCCAGATGTTCGTCTCGACTTCGTGTTGTGCCGGCCTTAGGGTTCGATGTCTGTTTGTTTAAATAATGCCTGATGGGGAGGTCAGATGTTCCTCTCAACTTCAAGTTGAGCCAGACATCGGGTTCGATGCCTGTTTGTTTTATAGATTTTTGACGGCGAGGTCATATGTTCTTCTCAATTAAGGATTGAGACGGCCTTCGGGTTAGATTCGTGTTTGTTTAACAGATGCTTGACAGCGAGGTCATATGTTCCTCTCAACTTCGTGTTGAACCGGCCTTCGGGTATGATGCTTATTTGCTTAACAGATGCCTGACGGCGAGGTCTAATGTTCTTATCAACTCCGGGTTGAGCCGCCCTTCAGGTTCGATGCCTGTTTGTTTAATAGATGCTTGACGGGGAGGTTAGATGTTCCTCTCAACTTCGTGTTGAGACGGCCTTCGGGTTCGATGCCTCTTTGTTTAAATGATGCCTGACGGCGAGGTCAGATGTTCTTATCAACTTCAGGTTGAGCCGCCCTACGGGTTCTATGCTTGTTTGTTTAACAGATGCCTGACGGTGAGGTCAGATGTTCTTCTCAACTTCGGGTTGAACCGGCCTTCGGATTTGATGCCTGTTTGTTTAACAGATGCTTGACAGTGAAGTCAAATGTTCCTCTCAACTTCATGTTGTGCGGACCTTTGGGTTCGATGCCTGTTTGTTTAATAGATGCTTGACGGCGAGGTCAGATGTTCCTCTCAACTTCGTGTTGAGTCGGCCTTTGGGTTTGATGCCTGTTTGTTTAACAGATGCTTGACGGCGAGGTCAAATGTTCTTATCAACTTCGGGTTGTGCCGCCCATTGGGGTCGATTCCTGTTCTTTAACAAATGACTGACGGTGAGGTCAGATGTTCTTCTCAACTTTGGGTTGAACCAGGCATCGGATTTGATCCCTGTTTGTTTAATAGATGCTTGAGAGTGAAGTTAAATGTTTCTCTCAACTTCATGTTGAGCCGACCTTCAGGTTCGATGCCTGTTTGTTTAACAGATGCCTAACACTGAGGTCAGATTTTCCTCCCAACTTTGCGTTGAGCCGGCCTTTGGCTTCAATGCCTGTTTGTTTAATAGATGCCTGACGGCGACGTCTAATGTTCTTATAAACTTCGGGTTGAGCCGCCCTTCGGGTTTCATGCCTGTTTGTTTAACAGATGCCTGACGGTGAGGTCAGATGTTCTTCTCAACATCGGGTGGAGCCGGCTTTCGGATCTGATGCCTGTTTGTTTAACAGATGCTTGACAGTGAAGTCAAATGTTCCTCTCAACTTCATGTTGTGCCGACCTTCTGAATCGATGACTCTTTATTTAACAGATGCCTGACGGCGAGGTCAAATGTTCCTCTCAACTTCGTGTTGAGTCGGCCTTTGGGTTCGATGCCTGTTTGTTTAACAGATGCTTGACGGCGAGGTCAGATGTTCTTATCAACTTCGGGTTGAGCCGCCCATTGGGGTCGATTCCTGTTTCTTTAACAGATGACTGACGGTGAGGTCAGATGTTCTTCTCAACTTTGGGTTGAGCCGGGCATCGGATTTGATCCCTGTTTGTTTAACAGATGCTTGAGAGTGAAGTTAAATGTTTCTCTCAACTTCATGTTGAGCCGACCTTCAGGTTCGATGCCTGTTTGTTTAACAGATGCCTAACACTGAGGTCAGATTTTCCTCCCAACTTTGTGTTGAGCCGGCCTTCGGCTTCAATGCCTGTTTGTTTAATAGATGCCTGACGGCGACGTCTAATGTTCTTATAAACTTCGGGTTGAGCCGCCCTTCGAGTTTGATGCCTGTTTTTTAACAGATGCCTGACGGTGAGGTCAGATGTTCTTCTCAACATCGGGTGGAGCCAGCTTTTGGATTTGCTTCCTGTTTTTCTAATAGATGCTTAACAGTGAGATCAAATGTTCCTCTCAACTTCATGTTGAGCCGACCTTCGGGTCGATGCCTGTTTGTTTAACAGATGCCTGACGGCGAGGTCAGATGTTCCTCTCAACTTCGTGTTGAGTCGGCCTTCGGGTTTGATGCCTGTTTGTTTAACAGATGCCAAACGGAAAGGTCATATGTTCTTCTCAACTTCGGGTTGAGCCGGTCTTCGGGTTCCAGACCTTTTTGTTTAACAGATGCCTGACGGCGAGGTCAGATGTTCTTCTCAACTTCGGGTTGAGCCGGCCTTTGGGTTCGATGCCTGTTTGTTTAAAAGATGTCAGGAGGCTAGGTCAGATGTTCTTCTCATCTTCGGGTTGAGCCGGCCGTCGGGTTTGATTCCTGTTTGTTTAAGTAATGCCTGATAGCGAGTTCAGATGTTCTTCTCAACTTCGGGTTGAGTCGGCCATCATATTCGATGCCTGTTTGTTTAACAGATGCCTGACAGTGAGGTGAGATTTTCTTCTCAACTTTGTGTTGTGTCGGCCTTCGGGTTCGATGCTTGTTTGTTTAACTAATGCCTGATGGGGTGGTCAGATGTTCCTCTCAACTTCAAGTTGTGCCGGCCTTCGGGTTCGATGCCTGTTTGTTTAACAGATGTTTGACGGCGAGGTCAAATGTTCTTCTCAATTAAGTATTGATACGGCCTTCGGGTTCGATGCCTATTTGTTTAACATATGCCTGATGGCAAGGTCATATGTTCCTCTCAACTTCGTGTTGAGCCGACTTTCGGGTTCGATGCCTAATTGTTTAACAGATGCCTGACGGTGAGGTCAGATGTTCTTCTCAACATCAGGTTGAGCCAGCTTTCGGATTTGCTTCCTGTTTATTTAACAGATGCCTGACATTGATATCAAATGTTCCTCTCAACTTCATGTTGAGCCGACCTTCGGGTTCGATGCCTGTTTGTTTAACAGATGCCTGAGGGCGAGGTCAGATGTTCCTCTCAACTTCGTGTTGAACCGGCCTTCGGGTTTAATGCTTGTTTTGTTTAACAGATGCCAAACAACAAGGTCAGATGTTCTTCTCAACTTCGGGTTGAGCCAGACTTCGGGTTCGATGCCTGTTTATTTAACAGATGCCTGACGGCGAGGTCAGATGTTCTGATCATCTTCGGCTTGAGTCGCCCTTCGGGTTCGATACCTGTTTGTTTGATAGATGTCTGACTGTGAGGTCAGATGTTCTTCTCGACTTCGGGTTGATCTGGCCTTCAGATTTGATGCCTGTTTGTTGAACAGATGCTTGACAGTGAAGTCAAATGTTCCTCTCAACTTCATGTTGAGCCGACCTTCGGGTTCGATGCCTATTTGTTTAACAGATTCCTTACAGCAAGGTCAGATGTTCCTCTCAACTTTGTTTTGAACCGGCCTTTGGGTTCGATGCCTGTTTGTTTAACAAATGCCTGACGGCGAGGTCTAATGTTCTTATCAACTTCTGGTTTAGCCGCCTTTCGGGTTTGATGCCTGTTTGTTTAACAGATGCCTGACGGTGAGGTCAGATGTTCTTCTCAACATCGGGTTGAGCCGACTTTCAGATTTGCTGCCTGTTTTTTTAACAGATGCTTGACAGTGAGATCAAATGTTCCTCTCAACTTCATGTTGAGCCGACCTTCGGGTTCGATGCCCGTTTGTTTAACAGATGCCTGATGATGAGGTCAGATATTCCTCTCAACTTCGTGTTGAGCCGGCCTTCGGGTTTGATGCCTGTTTGTTTAACAGATGCCAAACGGCAAGGTCAGATGTTCTTCTCAACTTCGGGTTGAGCCGGCCTTCGGGTTCCACACCTATTTTTTTTAACAGATGCATGACGGCGAGGTCAAATGTTCTTCTCAACTTCGGGTTGAGCCGACCTTTGGGTTCGATGCCTGTTTGTTTAATAGATGCCTAGAGGCTAGGTCAGATGTTCTTCTCAACTTCGGGTTGAGCCGGCCTTCGGGTTTGATTCCTGTTTGTAGAACTAATGCCTGATAGCGAGTTTGGATGTTCTTCTCAACTTCGGGTTGAGTCGGCCATCAAATTCGATGCATGTTTGTTTAACAGATGCCTGACAGTGAGGTGAGATGTTCTTCTCAACTTCGTGTTGTGCCGGCCTTCGGGTTCGATGCTTGTTTGTTTAACTAATGCCTTATGGGGAGGTCAGATGTTCCTCTCAACTTCAAGTTGAGCTTGCCTTCGGGTTCGATACCTGTTTGTTTAACAGATGTTTGACGGCGAGGTCAGATGTTCTTCTCAATTAAGGATTGATACGGCCTTCAGGTTCCATGCCTGTTTGTTTAACAGATGCCTGACGGCGAGGTCATATGTTCCTCTCAACTTCGTGTTGAGCCGACCTTAGGGTTCGATGCCTGTTTGTTTAACAGATGCCTGACGGCGAGGTCATATGTTCCTCTCAACTTCGTGTTGAGCCGACCTTCTGGTTCGATGCCTGTTTGTTTAACAGATGCCCGACGGTGAGGTCAGATGTTCTTCTCAACATCAGGTTGAGCCGGCTTTCGGATTTGCTACCTGTTTATTTAACAGATGCTTGACATTGATATCAAATGTTCCTCTCAACTTCATGTTCAGCCGGCCTTCGGGTTCGATGCCTGTTTGTTTAACAAATGCCTGAGGGCGAGGTCAGATGTTCCTCTCAACTTCGTGTTGAATCGGCCTTCGGGTTTAATGCCTGTTTGGTTAACAGATGCCAAACATCAAGGTCAGATCTTCTTCTCAACTTCGGGTTGATCCGGACTTCGGGTTCGATGCCTGTTTGTTTTACAGATGCCTGACGGCGAGGTCAGATGTTCTTATCATCTTCGGGTTGAGTCGCCCTTTAGGTTCGATGTCTGTTTGTTGAACAGATGCTTGACAGTGAAGTCAAATGTTCATCTCAACTTCATGTTGAGCCGACCTTCGGGTTTGATGCCTGTTTGTTTAACAGATGCCTGAGGGCGAGGTCAGATGTTCCTCTCAACTTCATGTTGATCCAACCTTCTGGTTCGATGCCTGTTTGTTTAACAGATGCCTTACAGCGAGGTCATATGTTCCTCTCAACTTCGTGTTGAGCCGACCTTCGGGTTCGATGCCTGTTTGTTTAACAGATACCTGACAGCGAGGTCAGATGTTCTTGTCAACTTCATGTTGAGTCTACCTTCGGGTTCGATGCCTGTTTGTTTAACAGATGCCTTACAGCGAGGTCAGATGTTCCTCTCAACTTCGTGTTGAGCCGGCCTTCGGGTTAAATGCCTGTTTGTTTAACAGATGCCAAACAACAAGGACATATGTTCTTCTCAATTTCGGGTTGAGCCGGACTTCGGGTTCGATGCCTGTTTGTTTAACAGATGCCTGACGGCGAGGTCAGATGTTCTTATCATCTTCGGGTTCGATGCCTGTTTGTTTAACAGATGCTTGAGGGCGAGGTCAGATGTTCCTCTCAACTTCATGTTGAGCCGACCTTCGGGTTCAATGCCTGTTTGTTTAACAGATGCTTGAGGGCGAGGTCAGATGTTCTTATCATCTTCGTATTGAGCCGACCTTCGGGTTCAATGCCTGTTTACTTAATAGATGCTTGACATTGATATCAAATGTTCCTCTCAACTTCATGTTGAGCCGACCTTCGAGTTCGATGCCTGTTTGTTTAACAGATGCCTGAGGGCGAGGTCAGATGTTCCTCTGAACTTCATGTTGAGCCGACTTTCGGGTTCGATGCCTGTTTGTTTAACAGATGCCTTACAGCGAGGTCATATGTTCCTCTCAACTTCGTGTTGAGCTGACCTTCGGGTTCGATGCCTGTTTGTTTAACAGATGCCTGACGGCGAGGTCAGATGTTCCTCTCAACTTCATGTTGAGCCGAACTTCGGGTTCGATGCCTGTTTGTTTAACAGATGCCTTACAGCGAGGTCAGATGTTCCTCTCAACTTCGTGTTGATCCGGCCTTCGAGTTCAATGCCTGTTTGTTTAACAGATGCCAAACAGCAAGGTCAGATGTTCTTCTCAACTTCGGGTTGAGCCGGACTTCGGGTTCGATGTCTGTTTGTTTAACAGATGCCTGACAGCGAGTTCAGATGTTCTTATCATCTTCGGGTTGAGTCGCCCTTCGGGTTCGATGCCTGTTTATTGAATAGATGCTTGACAGTGAAGTTAAATGTTCCTCTCAACTTCATGTTGAGCCGACCTTCGGGTTCGATGCCTGTTTGTTTAACAGATGCCTGAGGGCGAGGTCAAATGTTCCTCTGAACTTCATGTTGAGCCGACCTTCGGGTTCGATGCCTGTTTGTTTAACAGATGCCTTACAGCGAGGTCATATGTTCCTCTCAACTTCGTGTTGAGCTGACCTTCGGGTTCGATGCCTGTTTGTTTAACAGATGCCTGATGGCGAGGTCAGATGTTCCTCTCAACTTCGTATTGAACCGGCTTTTTGGTTTAATTCCTGTTTGTTTAACAGATGCCAAACAGCATGGTCAGATGTTTTTCTCAACTTCGGGTTTAGCCGGACTTCGGGTTCGATGCCTGTTTGTTTAACAGATGCCTGACGGCGAGGTCAGATGTTCTTATCATCTTCGGGTTGAGTCGCCGTTCGGGTTCGATGCGTGTTTCTTGAATAGATGCTTGACAGTGAAGTTAAATGTTCCTCTCAACTTCATGTTGAGCCGACCTTCGGGTTCGATGCCTGTTTGTTTAACAGATGCCTGAGGGCGAGGTCAGATGTTCCTCTGAACTTCATGTTGAGCCGACCTTCGGGTTCGATGCCTGTTTGTTTAACAGATGCCTTACAGCGAGGTCATATGTTTCTCTCAACTTCGTGTTTGAGCTGACCTTCGAGTTCGATGCCTGTTTGTTTAACAGATGCCTGACGGCGAGGTCAGATGTTCCTCTCAACTTCGTATTGAACCGGCCTTCGGGTTTAATTCCTGTTTGTTTAACAGATGCCAAACAGCAAGGTCAAATGTTCTTCTCAACTTCGGGTTGAGCCGGACTTCGGGTTCGATGCCTGTTTGTTTAACAGATGCCTGACGGCGATGTCAGATGTTCTTATCATCTTCGGGTTGAGTCGCCCTTCGGGTTCGATGCGTGTTTCTTGAATAGATGCTTGACAGTGAAGTTAAATGTTCCTCTCAACTTCATGTTGAGCCGACCTTCGGGTTCGATGCCTGTTTGTTTAACAGATGCCTGAGGGCGAGGTCAGATGTTCCTCTGAACTTCATGTTGAGCCGACCTTCGGGTTCGATGCCTGTTTGTTTAACAGATGCCTTACAGCGAGGTCATATGTTTCTCTCAACTTCGTGTTTGAGCTGACCTTCGAGTTCCATGCCTGTTTGTTTAACAGATGCCTGACGGCGAGGTCAGATGTTCCTCTCAACTTCATGTTGAGCCGACCTTCGGGTTCGATGCCTGTTTTTTTAACAGATGCCTTACAGCGAGGTCAGATGTTCCTCTCAACTTCGTGTTGATCCGGCCTTCGGGTTCAATGCCTGTTTGTTTAACAGATGCCAAACAGCAAGGTCAGATGTTCTTCTCAACTTCGGGTTGAACCGGACTTCGGGTTCGATGCCTGTTTGTTTAACAGATGCCTGACGGCGAGTTCAGATGTTCTTATCATCTTCGGGTTGAGTCGCCCTTCGAGTTCGATGCCTGTTTGTTGAATAGATGCTTGACAGTGAAGTTAAATGTTCCTCTCAACTTCATGTTGAGCCGACCTTCGGGTTCGATGCCTGTTTGTTTAACAGATGCCTGAGGGCGAGGTCAAATGTTCCTCTGAACTTCATGTTGAGCCGACCTTCGGGTTCGATGCCTGTTTGTTTAACAGATGCCTTACAGCGAGGTCATATGTTCCTCTCAACTTCGTGTTGAGCTGACCTTCGGGTTCGATGCCTGTTTGTTTAACAGATGCCTGACAGCGAGGTCAGATGTTCCTCTCAACTTCGTATTGAACCGGCCTTCGGGTTTAATTCCTGTTTGTTTAACAGATGCCAAACAGCAAGGTCAGATGTTCTTCTCAACTTCGGGTTGAGCCGGACTTCGGGTTCGATGCCTGTTTGTTTAACAGATGCCTGACGGCGAGGTCAGATGTTCTTATCATCTTCGGGTTGAGTCGCCCTTCGGGTTCGATGCCTGTTTGTTGAATAGATGCTTGACAGTGAAGTTAAATGTTCCTCTCAACTTCATGTTGAGCCGACCTTCGGGTTCGATGCCTGTTTGTTTAACAGATGCCTGAGGGCGAGGTCAGATGTTCCTCTGAACTTCATGTTGAGCCGACTTTCAGGTTCGATGCCTGTTTGTTTAATAGATTCCTTACAGCGAGGTCATAGGTTCCTCTCAACTTCGTGTTGAGCTGACCTTCGGGTTCGATGCCTGTTTGTTTAACAGATGCCTGACGGCGAGGTCAAATGTTCCTCTCAACTTCATGTTGAGCCGAACTTCGGGTTCTATGCCTGTTTATTTAACAGATGCCTTACAGCGAGGTCAGATGTTCCTCTCAACTTCGTGTTGATCCGGCCATCGGGTTCAATGCCTGTTTGTTTAACATATGCCAAACATCAAGGTCAGATGTTCTTCTCAACTTAGGGTTGAGCCGGACTTCGGGTTCGATGCCTGTTTGTTTAACAGATGCCTGACGGCGAGTTCAGATGTTCTTATCATCTTCGGGTTGAGTCGCCCTTCGGGTTCGATGCCTGTTTGTTGAATAGATGCTTGACAGTGAAGTTAAATGTTCCTCTCAACTTCATGTTGAGCCGACCTTCGGGTTCGATGCCTGTTTGTTTAACAGAAGCCTGAGGGCGAGGTCAAATGTTCCTCTGAACTTCATGTTGAGCCGACCTTCGGGTTCGATGCCTGTTTGTTTAACAGATGCCTTACAGCGAGGTCATATGTTCCTCTCAACTTCGTGTTGAGCTGACCTTCGGGTTCGATGCCTGTTTGTTTAACAGATGCCTGACGGCGAGGTCAGATGTTCCTCTCAACTTCGTATTGAACTGGCCTTCGGGTTTAATTCCTGTTTGTTTAACAAATGTCAAACAGCAAGGTCAGATATTCTTCTCAACTTCGGGTTGAGCCGGACTTCGGGTTCGATGCCTGTTTGTTTAACAGATGCCTGACGGCGAGGTCAGATGTTCTTATCATCTTCGGGTTGAGTCGCCCTTCGGGTTCGATGCCTGCTTGTTGAATAGATGCTTGACAGTGAAGTTAAATATTCCTCTCAACTTCATGTTGAGCCGACCTTCAAGTTCGATGCCTGTTTGTTTAACAGATGCCTGAGGGCGAGGTCAAATGTTCCTCTCAACTTCGTGTTGAGCTGACCTTTGGGTTCGATGCCTGTTTGTTTAACAGATGCCTGACGGCGAGGTCAGATGTTCCTCTCAACTTCATGTTGAGCCGAACTTCGGGTTCGATGCCTGTTTGTTTAACAGATGCCTTACAGCGAGGTCAGATGTTCCTCTCAACTTCGAATTGATCTGGCCTTCGGGTTCAATGCCTGTTTGTTTAACAGATGCCTGACGGCGAGGTCAGATGTTCTTATCATCTTCGGGTTGAGTCGCCCGTCGGGTTCGATGCCTGTTTGTTGAATAGCTGCTTGACAGTGAAGTTAAATGTTCCTCTCAACTTCATGTTGAGCCGACCTTCGGGTTCGATGCCTGTTTGTTTAACAGATGCCTGAGGGCGAGGTCAGATGTTCCTCTGAACTTCATGTTGAGCCGACCTTCGGGTTCGATGCCTGTTTGTTTAACAGATGCCTTACAGCAAGGTCATATGTTCCTCTCAACTTCGTGTTGAGCTGACCTTCGGGTTCGATGCCTGTTTGTTTAACAGATGCCTGACGGCGAGGTCAGATGTTCCTCTCAACTTCATGTTGAGCCGACCTTCAGGTTCGATGCCTGTTTGTTTAACAGATGCCTTACAGCGAGGTCAGATGTTCCTCTCAACTTCGTGTTGATCCGGCCTTCGGGTTCAATGCTTGTTTGTTTAACAGATGCCAAACAGCAAGGTCAGATGTTTTTCTCAACTTCGGGTTGAGCCGGACTTCGGGTTCGATGCCTGTTTGTTTAACAGATGCCTGACGGCGAGTTCAGATGTTCTTATCATCTTCGGGTTGAGTCGCCCTTCGGGTTCGATGCCTGTTTGTTGAATAGATGCTTGACAGTGAAGTTAAATGTTCCTCTCAACTTCATGTTGAGCCGACCTTCGGGTTCGATGCCTGTTTGTTTAACAGATGCCTGAGGGCGAGGTCAGATGTTCCTCTGAACTTCATGTTGAGCCGACCTTCGGGTTCGATGCCTGTTTGTTTAATAGATGCCTTACAGCGAGGTCATATGTTCCTCTCAACTTCGTGTTTAGCTGACCTTCGGGTTCGATGCCTGTTTGTTTAACAGATGCCTGACGGTGAGGTTAGATGTTCCTCTCAACTTCATGTTGAGCCGACCTTCGGGTTCGATGCCTGTTTGTTTAACAGATGCCTTACAGCGAGGTCTGATGTTCTTCTCAACTTCGGGTTGAGCCGGACTTCGGGTTCGATGCCTGTTTGTTTAACAGATGCCTGACAGCGAGGTCAGATGTTCTTATCATCTTCGGGTTGAGTCGCCCTTCGGGTTCGATGCCTGTTTGTTGAATAGATGCTTGACAGTGAAGTTAAATGTTCCTCTCAACTTCATGTTGAGCCGACCTTCGGGTTCGATGCCTGTTTGTTTAACAGATTCATGAGGGCGAGGTCAGATGTTCCTCTGAACTTCATGTTGAGCCGACCTTCGGGTTCGATGCCTGTTTGTTTAACAGATGCCTTACAGCAAGGTCATATGTTCCTCTCAACTTCGTGTTGAGCTGACCTTCGGGTTCGATGCCTGTTTGTTTAACAGATGCCAGACGGCGAGGTCAGATGTTCCTCTCAACTTCATGTTGAGCCGACCTTCGGGTTCGATGCCTGTTTGTTTAACAGATGCCTTACAGCGAGGTCAGATGTTCCTCTCAACTTCGTGTTGATCTGGCCTTCGGGTTCAATGCCTGTTTGTTTAACAGATGCCAAACAGCAAGGTCAGATGTTTTTCTCAACTTCGGGTTGAGCCGGACTTCGAGTTCGATGCCTGTTTGTTTAACAGATGCCTGACGGCGAGTTCAGATGTTCTTATCATATTCGGGTTGAGTCGCCCTTCGGGTTCGATGCCTGTTTGTTGAATAGATGCTTGACAGTGAAGTTAAATGTTCCTCTCAACTTCATGTTGAGCCGACCTTCGGGTTCGATGCCTGTTTGTTTAACAGATGCCAGAGGGCGAGGTCAGTTGTTCCTCTGAACTTCATGTTGAGACGACCTTCGGGTTCGATGCCTGTTTGTTTAACAGATGCCTTACAGCGAGGTCATATGTTCCTCTCAACTTCATGTTGAGCTGACCTTCGGGTTCGATGCCTGTTTGTTTAACAGATGCCTGACGGCGAGGTCAGATGTTCCTCTCAACTTCGTATTGAACCGGCCTTCGGGTTTAATTTCCTGTTTGTTTAACAGATGCCAAACAGCAAGGTCAGATGTTCTTCTCAACTTCGGGTTGAGCCGGACTTCGGGTTCGATGCCTTTTTGTTTAACAGATGCCTGACGGCGAGGTCAGATGTTCTTATCATCTTCGGGTTGAGTCGCCCTTCGGGTTCGATGCCTGTTTGTTGAATAGATGCTTGACAGTGAAGTTAAATGTTCCTCTCAACTTCATGTTGAGCCGACCTTCAGGTTCGATGCCTGTTTGTTTAACAGATGCCTGAGGGCGAGGTCAGATGTTCCTCTGAACTTCATGTTGAGCCGACCTTCGGGTTCGATGCCTGTTTGTTTAACAGATGCCTTACAGCGAGGTCATATGTTCCTCTCAACTTCGTGTTGAGCTGACCTTCGGGTTCGATGCCTGTTTGTTTAACAGGTGCCTGACGGCGAGGTCAGATGTTCCTCTCAAATTCATGTTGAGCCGACCTTCGGGTTCGATGCCTGTTTGTTTAACAGATGCCTTACAGCGAAGTCAGATGTTCCTGTCAACTTCGTGTTGATCCGGCCTTCGGGTTCAATGCCCGTTTCTTTAACAGATGCCAAATAGCAAGGTCAGATGTTCTTCTCAACTTCGGGTTGAGCCGGCCTTCGGGTTCAATGCCTGTTTCTTTAACAGATGCCAAATAGCAAGGTCAGATGTTCTTCTCAACTTCGGGTTGAGCCGGACTTCGGGTTCGATGCCTGTTTGTTTAACAGATGCCTGAGGGCGAGGTCAGATGTTCCCCTGAACTTCATGTTGAGCCGAATTTCGGGTTCGATGCCTGTTTGTTTAACAGATGCCTTACAGCGAGGTCATATGTTCCTCTCAACTTCATGTTGAGCTGACCTTCGGGTTCGATGCCTGTTTGTTTAACAGATGCCTGACGGCGAGGTCAGATGTTCCTCTCAACTTCGTATTGAACCGGCCTTCGGGTTTAATTTCCTGTTTGTTTAACAGATGCCAAACAACAAGGTCAGATGTTCTTCTCAACTTCGGGTTGAGCCGGACTTCGGGTTCGATGCCTGTTTGTTTAACAGATGCCTGACGGCGAGGTCAGATGTTCTTATCATCTTCGGGTTGAGTCGCCCTTCGGGTTCGATGCCTGTTTGTTGAATAGATGCTTGACAGTGAAGTTAAATGTTCCTCTCAACTTCATGTTGAGCCGACCTTCGGGTTCGATGCCTGTTTGTTTAACAGATGCCTGAGGGCGAGGTCAGATGTTCCTCTGAACTTCATGTTGAGCCGACCTTCGGGTTCGATGCCTGTTTGTTTAACAGATGCCTTACAGCAAGGTCATATGTTCCTCTCAACTTCGTGTTGAGCTGACCTTCGGGTTCGATGCCTGTTTGTTTAACAGATGCCTGACGGCGAGGTCAGATGTTCCTCTCAACTTCATGTTGAGCCGACCTTCGGGTTCGATGCCTGTTTGTTTAACAGATGCCTTACAGCGAGGTCAGATGTTCCTCTCAACTTCGTGTTGATCTGGCCTTCGGGTTCAATGCCTGTTTGTTTAACAGATGCCAAACAGCAAGGTCAGATGTTTTTCTCAACTTCGGGTTGAGCCGGACTTCGGGTTCGATGCCTGTTTGTTTAACAGATGCCTGACGACGAGTTCAGATGTTCTTATCATCTTCGGGTTGAGTCGTCCTTCGGGTTCGATGCCTGTTTGTTGAATAGATGCTTGACAGTGAAGTTAAATGTTCCTCTCAACTTCATGTTGAGCCGACCTTCGGGTTCGATGCCTGTTTGTTTAACAGATGCCAGAGGGCGAGGTCAGATGTTCCTCTGAACTTCATGTTGAGACGACCTTCGGGTTCGATGCCTGTTTGTTTAACAGATGCCTTACAGCGAGGTCATATGTTCCTCTCAACTTCATGTTGAGCTGACCTTCGGGTTCGATGCCTGTTTGTTTAACAGATGCCTGACGGCGAGGTCAGATGTTCCTCTCAACTTCATGTTGAGCCGACCTTCGGGTTCGATGCCTGTTTGTTTAACAGATGCCTTACAGCGAGGTCAGATGTACCTGTCAACTTCGTGTTGATCCGGCCATCGGGTTCAATGCCTGTTTGTTTAACAGATGCCAAATCGCAAGGTCAGATGTTCTTCTCAACTTCGGGTTGAGCCGGACTTCGGGTTCGATGCCTGTTTGTTTAACAGATGCCTGAGGGCGAGGTCAGATGTTCCTCTGAACTTCATGTTGAGCCGACTTTCGGGTTCGATGCCTGTTTGTTTAACAGATGCCTTACAGCGAGGTCATATGTTCCTCTCAACTTCATTTTGAGCTGACCTTCGGGTTCGATGCCTGTTTGTTTAACAGATGCCTGACGGCGAGGTCAGATGTTCTTCTCAACTTCGTATTGAACCGGCCTTCGGGTTTAATTTCCTGTTTGTTTAACAGATGCCAAACAACAAGGTCAGATGTTCTTCTCAACTTCGGGTTGAGCCGGACTTCGGGTTCGATGCCTGTTTGTTTAACAGATGCCTGACGGCGAGGTCAGATGTTCTTATCATCTTCGGGTTGAGTCGCCCTTCGGGTTCGATGCCTGTTTGTTGAATAGATGCTTGACAGTGAAGTTAAATGTTCCTCTCAACTTCATGTTGAGCCGACCTTCATGTTCGATGCCTGTTTGTTTAACAGATGCCTGAGGGCGAGGTCAGATGTTCCTCTGAACTTCATGTTGAGCCGACCTTCGGGTTCGATGCCTGTTTGTTTAACAGATGCCTTACAGCAAGGTCATATGTTCCTCTCAACTTCGTGTTGAGCTGACCTTCGGGTTCGATGCCTGTTTGTTTAACAGATGCCTGACGGCGAGGTCAGATGTTCCTCTCAACTTCATGTTGAGCCGACCTTCAGGTTCGATGCCTGTTTGTTTAACAGATGCCTTACAGCGAGGTCAGATGTTCCTCTCAACTTCGTGTTGATCCGGCCTTCGGGTTCAATGCCTGTTTGTTTAACAGATGCCAAACAGCAAGGTCAGATGTTTTTCTCAACTTCGGGTTGTGCCGGACTTCGGGTTCGATGCCTGTTTGCTTAACAGATGCCTGACGGCGAGTTCAGATGTTCTTATCATCTTCGGGTTGAGTCGCCCTTCGGGTTCGATGCCTGTTTGTTGAATAAATGCTTGACAGTGAAGTTAAATGTTCCTCTCAACTTCATGTTGAGCCGACCTTCGGGTTCGATGCCTGTTTGTTTAACAGATGCCAGAGGGCGAGGTCAGATGTTCCTCTGAACTTCATGTTGAGACGACCTTCGGGTTCGATGCCTGTTTGTTTAACAGATGCCTTACAGCGAGGTCATATGTTCCTCTCAACTTCATGTTGAGCTGACCTTCGGGTTCGATGCCTGTTTGTTTAACAGATGCCTGACGGCGAGGTCAGATGTTCCTCTCAACTTCGTGTTGAGCCGACCTTCGGGTTCGATGCCTGTTTGTTTAACAGATGCCTTACAGCGAGGTCAGATGTTCCTGTCAACTTCGTGTTGATCCGGCCTTCGGGTTCAATGCCTGTTTGTTTAACAGATGCCAAATAGCAAGGTCAGATGTTCTTCTCAACTTCGGGTTGAGCCGGACTTCGGGTTCGATGCCTGTTTGTTTAACAGATGCCTGAGGGCAAGGTCAGATGTTCCTCTGAACTTCATGTTGAGCCGACTTTCGGGTTCGATGCCTGTTTGTTTAACAGATGCCTTACAGCGAGGTCATATGTTCCTCTCAACTTCATGTTGAGCTGACCTTCGGGTTCGATGCCTGTTTGTTTAACAGATGCCTGACGGCGAGGTCAGATGTTCCTCTCAACTTCGTATTGAACCGGCCTTCGGGTTTAATTTCCTGTTTGTTTAACAGATGCCAAACAACAAGGTCAGATGTTCTTCTCAACTTCGGGTTGAGCCGGACTTCGGGTTCGATGCCTGTTTGTTTAACAGATGCCTGACGGCGAGGTCAGATGTTTTTATCATCTTCGGGTTGAGTCGCCCTTCGGGTTCGATGCCTGTTTGTTGAATAGATGCTTGACAGTGAAGTTTAATGTTCCTCTCAACTTCATGTTGAGCCGACCTTCGGGTTCGATGCCTGTTTGTTTAACAGATGTCTGAGGGCGAGGTCAGATGTTCCTCTGAACTTCATGTTGAGCCGACCTTCGGGTTCGATGCCTGTTTGTTTAACAGATGCCTTACAGCAAGGTCATATGTTCCTCTCAACTTCGTGTTGAGCTGACCTTCGGGTTCGATGCCTGTTTGTTTAACAGATGCCTGACGGCGAGGTCAGATGTTCCTCTCAACTTCATGTTGAGCCGACCTTCGGGTTCGATGCCTGTTTGTTTAACAGATGCCTTACAGCGAGGTCAGATGTTCCTCTCAACTTCGTGTTGATCCGGCCTTCGGGTTCAATGCTTGTTTGTTTAACAGATGCGAAACAGCAAGGTCAGATGTTTTTCTCAACTTCGGGTTGAGCCAGACTTCGGGTTCGATGCCTGTTTGTTTAACAGATGCCTGACGGCGAGTTCAGATGTTCTTATCATCTTCGGGTTGAGTCGCCCTTCGGGTTCGATGCCTGTTTGTTGAATAGATGCTTGACAGTGAAGTTAAATGTTCCTCTCAACTTCATGTTGAGCCGACCTTCGGGTTCGATGCCTGTTTGTTTAACAGATGCCAGAGGGCGAGGTCAGATGTTCCTCTGAACTTCATGTTGAGACGACCTTCAGGTTCGATGCCTGTTTGTTTAACAGATGCCTTACAGCGAGGTCATATGTTCCTCTCAACTTCATGTTGAGCTGACCTTCGGGTTCGATGCCTGTTTGTTTAACAGATGCCTGACGGCGAGGTCAGATGTTCCTCTCAACTTCGTATTGAACCGGCCTTCGGGTTTAATTTCCTGTTTGTTTAACAGATGCCAAACAGCAAGGTCAGATGTTCTTCTCAACTTCGGGTTGAGCCGGACTTCGGGTTCGATGCCTGTTTGTTTAACAGATACCTGACGGCGAGGTCGGATGTTCTGATCATCTTCGGGTTGAGTCGCCCTTCGGGTTCGATGCCTGTTTGTTGAATAGATGCTTGACAGTGAAGTTAAATGTTCCTCTCAACTTCATGTTGAGCCGACCTTCGGGTTCGATGCCTGTTTGTTTAACAGATGCCTGAGGGCGAGGTCAGATGTTCCTCTGAACTTCATGTTGAGCCGACCTTCGGGTTCGATGCCAGTTTGTTTAACTGATGCCTTACAGCGAGGTCATATGTTCCTCTCAACTTCGTGTTGAGCTGACCTTCGGGTTCGATGCCTGTTTGTTTAACAGATGCCTGACGGCGAGGTCAGATGTTCCTCTCAACTTCATGTTGAGCCGACCTTCGGGTTCGATGCCTGTTTGTTTAACAGATGCCTTACAGCGAGGTCAGATGTTCCTGTCAACTTCGTGTTGATCCGGCCTTCGGGTTCAATGCCTGTTTGTTTAACAGATGTCAACTTCGGGTTGAGCCGGACTTCGGGTTCGATGCCTGTTTGTTTAACAGATGCCTGACGGCGCGGTCATATGTTCTTATCATCTTCAGGTTGAGTCACCCTTCGGGTTCGATGCCTGTTTGTTGAACAAATGCTTGACAGTGAAGTCAAATGTTCCTCTCAACTTCATGTTGAGCCGACCTTCGGGTTCGATGCCTGTTTATTTAACAGATCCCTGAGGGCGAGGTCAGATGTTCCTCTCAACTTCATCTTGAGCCGACCTTCAGGTTCGATGCCTGTTCGTTTAACAGATGCCTTACAGCGAGGTCAGATGTTCCTCTTAACTTCGTGTCGAGCCGGCCTTCGGGTTCTATGCCTGTTTGTTTAACAGATGCCTGACGGTGAGGTCTAATGTTTTATCAACTTCGGGTTGAGCCGCCCTTCGGGTTCGATGCCTGTTTGTTTAACAGATGCCTGACGGTGAGCTCAGATGTTCTTCTCAACATCGGGTTGAGTCGGCTTTCAGATTTGCTGCCTGTTTTTTTAACACATGCTTGACAGCGAGGTCAGATGTTCCTCTCAACTTCGTGTTGAGCCGGCCTTCGGGTTTGATGCCTGTTTGTTTAAGAGATGCCTGAAGGCGAGGTCAGATATTCCTCTCAACTTCATGTTGAGCCGGCCTTCGGGTTCGATGCCTGTTTGTTTAACAGATGCCTGACGGCGAGTTCTAATGTTCTTATCAACTTCGGGTTGAGCCGCCCTTCAGGTTTGATGCCTGTTTGTTTAACAGATGCCTGACGGTGAGGTCAGATGTTCTTCTCATTATCGGGTTGAGCCGGCTTTCGGATTTGCTGCCTGTTTTTTAACAGATGCTTAACACTGAGATCAAATGTTCCTCTCAACTTCATGTTGAGCCGACCTTCGGGTTCGATGCCTGTTTGTTTAACAGATTCCTGACGACGAGGTCAGATGTTCCTCTCAACTTCGTGTTGTGCCGGCCTTCGGGTTTGATGCATATTTGTTTAACAGATGCCAAACGACAAGGTCAGATGTTCTTCTCAACTTTGGGTTGAGCCGGCCTTCGGGTTCCACACTTTTTTGTTTAACAGATGCCTGAGGGCGAGGTCAGATGTTCTTCTCAACTTCGGGTTGAACCGGCCTTTGGGTTCGATGCCTGTTTGTTTAATAGATGCCTGGCGGCTAGGTCAGATGTTCTTCTCAACTTCGAGTTGAGCCGGCCTTCGGGTTTGATACCTGTTTGTTTAACTAATGCCTGATAGCGAGTTCGGATGTTCTTCTCAACTTCGGGTTGAGTCGGCCATCAAATTCGATGCATGTTTGTTTAACAGATGCCTGACAGTGAGGTGAGATGTTCTTCTCAACTTCGTGTTGTACCGGCCTTCGGGTTCGATGCTTGTTTGTTTAACTAATGCCTTATGGGGAGGTCATATGTTCCTCTCAACTTCAAGTTGAGCCTGCCTTCGGGTTCGATGCCTGTTTGTTTAACAGATGTTTGACGGCGAGGTCAGATGTTCTTCTCAATTAAGGATTGATACGGCCTTCAGGTTCGATGCCTGTTTGGTTAACAGATACCTGACGGCGAGGTCATATGTTCCTCTCAAGTTCGTGTTGAGCCGGCCTTCGGGTTCGATGCCTGTTTGTTTAACAGATGCCTGACGGTGAGGTCAGATGTTCTTCTCAACATCAGGTTGAGCCGGCTTTCGGATTTGCTGCCTATTTATTTAACAGATGCTTGACATTGATATCAAATGTTCCTCTCAACTTCATGTTGAGCTGACCTGCGGGTTCGATGCCTGTTTGTTTAACAGATGCCTGAGGGCGAGATCAGATGTTCCTCTCAACTTCGTATTGAACCGGCCTTCGGGTTTAATTCCTGTTTGTTTAACAGATGCCAAACAGCAAGGTCAGATGTTCTTCTCAACTTCGGGTTGAGCCGGACTTCGGGTTCGATGCCTGTTTGTTTAACAGATGCCTGACGGCGAGGTCAGATGTTCTTATCATCTTCGGGTTGAGTCGCCCTTCGGGTTCGGTGCCTGTTTGTTGAACAAATGCTTGACAGTGAAGTCAAATGTTCCTCTCAACTTCATGTTGAGCCGACCTTCGGGTTCGATGCCTGTTTGTTTAACAGATGCCTGAGGGCGAGGTCAGATGTTCCTCTCAACTTCATGTTGAGCCGACCTTCGGGTTCGATGCCTGTTTGTTTAACAGATGCCTTACAGCAAGGTCACATGTTCCTCTCAACTTCGTGTTGAGCTGACCTTCAGGTTCGATGCCTGTTTTTTTAACAGATGCCTGACGGTGAGGTCAGATGTTCTTCTCAACATCGGGTTGAGCCGGCTTTCAGATTTGCTGCCTATTTTTTTAACAGATGCTTGATAGTAAGATCAAATGTTCCTCTCAACTTCATGTTGAGCCGACCATCGGGTTTGATGCCTGTTTGTTTAACAGATGCCTGAAAGCGAGGTCAGATATTCCTCTCAACTTTGTGTTGGGCCGGCCTTCGGGTTCGATGCCTGTCTGTTTAACATATGCCTGACGGCGAGGTCTAATGTTCTTATCAACTTCGGGTTGAGCCGCCCTTTAGGTTCGATGCCTGTTTGTTTAACAGATGTCTGACGGTGAGGTCAGATGTTCTTCTCAACATCGGGTTGAGCCGACTTTCAGATTTGCTGCCTGTTTTTTTAACACATGCCTGACGGTGAGGTCAGATGTTCCTCTCAACTTCGTGTTGAGCCGGCCTTCGGGTTTGATGCCTGTTTGTTTAACAGATGCCAAACGGCAAGTTCAGATGTTCTTCTCAACTTCGGGTTGAGCCGGCCTTCGGGTTCCACACCTTTTTAATTAACAGATGCCTAACGGCGAGGTCAGATGTTCTTCTTAACTTCGGGTTGAGCCAGTCTTTGGGTTCGATGCCTGTTTATTTAACAAATGCCTGGCGGCTAGGTCAGATGTTCTTCTCATCTTCGGGTTGAGCCGGCCTTCGGGTTCGATTCCTGTTTGTTTAAGTAATGCCTGATAGCGAGTTCGGATGTTCTTCTCAACTTGGGGTTGAGTCGGCCATCAAATTCGATGCCTGTTTGTTTAACAAATGCCTGACAGTGAGGTCAGATGTTCTTCTCAACTTCGTATTGTGCCGGCCTTCAGGTTCGATGACAGTTTGTTTAACTAATGCCTGATGGGGAGGTCAGATGGTCCTCTCAAGTTCAAGTTAAGCCGGAATTCGGGTTCAATGCCTGTTTGTTTAACAGATGTTTGACGGTGAGGTCAGATGTTCTTCTCAATTAAGGATTGAGACGCCCTTCGGGTTTGATGCCTGTTTGTTTAACAGATGCCTGACAGCGAGGTTGTATGTTCCTCTCAACTTCGAGTTGAGCCGGCCTTCGGGTTCGATGCCTGTTTGTTTAACAGATGCCTGACAGCGAGGTCTAATGTTCTTATCAACTTCGGGTTGAGCCGCCCTTCGGGTTTGATGCCTGTTTGTTTAACAGATGCCTGACGGTGAGATCAGATGTTCTTCTCAACTTCGGGTTGAGCCGGTCTTCAGATTTGATTCCTGTTTGTTTATTAGATGCTTGACAGTGAAGTAAAATGTTCCTCTCAACTTCATGTTAATCCGAACTTTGGGTTTGATGCCTATTTGTTTAACAGATGCCTGACGGCAAGGTCATATGTTCCTCTCAACTTCGTGTTGAGCCGGCATTCGGGTTCGATGCCTGTTTGTTTAACAGATGCCTGACAGCGAGGTCAGATGTTCTTATCATCTTCGGGTTGAGCCGCCTTCTAGTTCGATGCCTGTTTGTTTAACAGATGTCTGACGGTGAGGTCAGATGTTCTTCTCGACTTCGGTTTGAGCCGGCCTTCGGATTTGATGCCTGTTTGTTTATCAGATGCTTGACAGTGAAGTCAAATGTTCCTCTCAACTTCATGTTGAGCCGACCTTCGGGTTCGATGCCTGTTTGTTTAACAGATGCCTGACGGCGAGGTCGTATGTTCCTCTCAACTTCGTGTTGAGCCGGCCTTCGGGTTCGATGCCTGTTTGTTTACCAGATGCCTGACGACGAGGTCTAATGTTCTTATCAACTCCGGGTTGAGCCGCCCTTCGGGTTCGATGCCTGTTTGTTTAACAGATGCCTGACGGTGAGGTCAGATGTTCTTCTCAACTTCGGGTTGAGCCGGTCTTCGGATTTGATTCCTGTTTGTTTATCAGATGCTTGACAGTGAAGTCAAATGTTCCTCTCTACTTCATGTTAATCTGAACTTTGGGTTTAATGCCTTTTTGTTTAACAGATGTCTGACAGCGAGGTCAGATGTTCTTATCATCTTCGGGTTGAGCCTCCCTTCGGGTTCGATGCCTGTTTGTTTAACAAATGTCTGACGGTGAGGTAAGATGTTCTTCTCGACTTCGGGTTGAGCCGGCCTTCGGATTTTATGCCTGTTTGTTTAACAGATGCTTGACAGTGAAGTCAAATGTTCCTCTCAACTTCATGTTGAGCCGACCTTCGGGTTCGATGCCTGTTTGTTTAACAGATGCCTGACAGCGACGTCAGATGTTCCGCTCAACTTCGTGTTGAGCCAGCCTTCGGGTTTGATGCCTGTTTGATTAACAGATGCCTGACGGCGAGGTCTAATATTCTTATCTATTTCGAGTTGAGCCGCTCTTCGGGTTCGATGCCTGTTTGTTTAACAAATGCCTGACGATGAGGTCAGATGTTATTCTCAACTTCGGGTTGAGCCGGCCTTCGGATTTGCTGCCTGTTTGTTTAACAGATGCTTGACAGTGAGATCAAATGTTCCTCTCAACTTCATGTTGAGCCGCCCTTCAGGTTCGATGCCTGTTTGTTTAAGAGATGCCTGACGGTGAGGTCAGATGTTCTTCTCAACATCGGGTTGAGCCGGCTTTCAGATTTGCTGCCTGTTTTTTTAATAGATGCTTGACAGTGAGATCAAATGTTCCTCTCAACTTCATGTTGAGCCGACCTTCGGGTTTGATCCCTGTTTGTTTAACAGATGCCTGACAGCGAGGTCAGATATTCCTCTCAACTTCGTGTTGAGCCGGCCTTCGCGTTCGATGCCTGTTTGTTTAACAGATGCCTGACGGCGAGGTCTAATGTTCTTATCAACTTCGGGTTGAGCCGCCCTTCAGGTTCGATGCCTGTTTGTTTAACCGATGCCTGACGGTGAGGTCAGATGTTCTTCTCAACTTCGGGTTGAGCCGACTTTTGGATTTGCTGCTTGTTTTTTTAACAGATGCTTGACAGTGAGATCAAATGTTCCTCTCAACTTCATGTTGAGCCGACCTTCGGGTTCGATGCCTGTTTGTTTAACAGATGCCTGACAGCGAGGTCAGATGTTCCTCTCAACTTTGTGTTGATCCGGCCTTTGGGTTTGATGCATGTTTGATTAACAGATGCCAAACGGTAAGGTCAGACGTTCTTCTCATCTTCGGGTTGAGCCGGCCTTCGGGTTCCACACCTTTTTGTTTAACAGATGCCTGACGGCGAGGTCAGATGTTCTTCTCAACTTCGTGTTGTACCGGCCTTCGGGTTCGATGCTTGTTTGTTTAACTAATGCCTTCAGGTTCGATGCCTGTTTGTTTAATAGATGTTTGACGGCGAGGTCAGATGTTCTTCTCAATTAAGGATTTATACGGCCTTCGGGTTCGATTCCTGTTTGTTTAACAGATGCCTAACGGTGAAGTCGTATGTTCCTCTCAACTTCGTGTTGAGCCGACCTTTGGGTTCGATGTCTGTTTGTTTAACAGATGCCTGACGGTGAGGTCAGATGTTCTTCTCAACATCAGGTTGAGCTGGCTTTCGGATTTGCTGCCTGTTTATTTAACAGATGCTTGACATTGATATCAAATGTTCCTCTCAACTTCATGTTGAGCCGACCTTCGGGTTCGATGCCTGTTTGTTTAACAGATGCCTGAGGGCGAGGTCAGATGTTCCTCTCAACTTCGTGTTGAACCGGCCATCGGGTTTAATGACTGTTTGTTTAACAGATGCCAAACAGCAAGGTCAGATGTTCTTCTCAGCTTCGGGTTGAGCCGGACTTCGGGTTCGATGCCTGTTTGTTTAACAGATTCCTGGCGGCGAGGTCAGATGTTCTTATCATCTTCAGGTTGAGTCGCCCTTCGGGTTCGATGCCTGTTTGTTGAACAGATGCTTGACAGTGAAGTCAAATGTTCCTCTCAACTTCATGTTGAGCCGACCTTCGGGTTCGATGCCTGTTTGTTTAACAGATGCTTGAGGGCGAGGTCAGATGCTCCTCTCAACTTCATGTTGAACCGACCTTTGGGTTCGATGCCTGTTTGTTTAACAGATGCCTTTCAGCGAGGTCAGACGTTCTGCTCAACTTCGTGTGGAGCTTGCCTTTGGTTTCGATGCCCGTTTGTTTAACAGATGCCTGACAGTGAGGTCTAATGTTCTTATCAACTTCGGGTTGAGCCGCCCTTCGGGTTCGATGCCTGTTTGTTTAACAGATGCCTGACGGTGAGGTCATATGTTCTTCTCAACATCGGGTTGAGTCGGCTTTAAGATTTGTTGCCTGTTTTTTTAACACATGCCTGACGGCGAGGTCAGGTGTTCCTCTCAACTTCGTGTTGAGCCGGCCTTCGGGTTTGATGCCTGTTTGTTTAACAGATGCCAAACGGCAAGGTCAGATGTTCTTCTCAACTTCGAGTTGAGCCGGCCTTCGGGTTCCACACCTTTTTGATTAACAGATGCCTGACGGCAAGGTCAGATGTTCTTCTTAACTTCGGGTTGAGCCGGTCTTTGGGTTCAATGCCTGTTTGTTTAATAGATGCCTGGTGGCTAGGTTAGATGTTCTTCTCAACTTCGGGTTGAGCCGGCCTTCGGGTTCGATTCCTGTTTGTTTAAGTAATTCCTGATAGCGAGTTCGGATGTTCTTCTCAACTTGGGGTTGAGTTGGCCATCAAATTCGATGCCTTTTTGTTTAACAAATGCCTGACAGTGAGGTCAGATGTTCTTCTCAACTTCGTATTGTGCCGGCCTTCAGGTTCGATGACAGTTTGTTTAACTAATGCCTGATGGGGAGGTCAGATGGTCCTCTCAAGTTCAAGTTAAGCCGGAATTCGGGTTCAATTCCTGTTTGTTTAACAGATGTTTGACGGTGAGGTCAGATGTTCTTCTCAATTAAGGATTGAGACGCCCTTCGGGTTTGATGCCTGTTTGTTTAACAGATGCCTGACAGCGAGGTTGTATGTTCCTCTCAACTTCGAGTTGAGCCGGCCTTCGGGTTCGATGCCTGTTTGTTTAACAGATGCCTGACAGCGAGGTCTAATGTTCTTATCAACTTCGGGTTGAGCCGCCCTTCGGGTTTGATGCCTGTTTGTTTAACAGATGCCTGACGGTGAGATCAGATGTTCTTCTCAACTTCGGGTTGAGCCGGTCTTCGGATTTGATTCCTGTTTGTTTATTAGATGCTTGACAGTGAAGTAAAATGTTCCTCTCAACTTCATGTTAATCCGAACTTTGGGTTTGATGCCTATTTGTTTAACAGATGCCTGACGGCAAGGTCATATGTTCCTCTCAACTTCGTGTTGAGCCGGCATTCGGGTTCGATGCCTGTTTGTTTAACAGATGCCTGACAGCGAGGTCAGATGTTCTTATCATCTTCGGGTTGAGCCGCCTTCTAGTTCGATGCCTGTTTGTTTAACAGATGTCTGACGGTGAGGTCAGATGTTCTTCTCGACTTCGGTTTGAGCCGGCCTTCGGATTTGATGCCTGTTTGTTTATCAGATGCTTGACAGTGAAGTCAAATGTTCCTCTCAACTTCATGTTGAGCCGACCTTCGGGTTCGATGCCTGTTTGTTTAACAGATGCCTGACGACGAGGTCGTATGTTCCTCTCAACTTCGTGTTGAGCCGGCCTTCGGGTTCGATGCCTATTTGTTTACCAGATGCCTGACGACGAGGTCTAATGTTCTTATCAACTCCGGGTTGAGCCGCCCTTCGGGTTCGATGCCTGTTTGTTTAACAGATGCCTGACGGTGAGGTCAGATGTTCTTCTCAACTTCGGGTTGAGCCGGTCTTCGGATTTGATTCCTGTTTGTTTATCAGATGCTTGACAGTGAAGTCAAATGTTCCTCTCTACTTCATGTTAATCTGAACTTTGGGTTTAATGCCTTTTTGTTTAACAGATGTCTGACAGCGAGGTCAGATGTTCTTATCATCTTCGGGTTGAGCCTCCCTTCGGGTTCGATGCCTGTTTGTTTAACAAATGTCTGACGGTGAGGTAAGATGTTCTTCTCGACTTCGGGTTGAGCCGGCCTTCGGATTTTATGCCTGTTTGTTTAATAGATGCTTGACAGTGAAGTCAAATGTTCCTCTCAACTTCATGTTGAGCCGACCTTCGGGTTCGATGCCTGTTTGTTTAACAGATGCCTGACAGCGACGTCAGATGTTCCGCTCAACTTCGTGTTGAGCCAGCCTTCGGGTTTGATGCCTGTTTGATTAACAGATGCCTGACGGCGAGGTCTAATATTCTTATCTATTTCGAGTTGAGCCGCTCTTCGGGTTCGATGCCTGTTTGTTTAACAAATGCCTGACGATGAGGTCAGATGTTATTCTCAACTTCGGGTTGAGCCGGCCTTCGGATTTGCTGCCTGTTTGTTTAACAGATGCTTGACAGTGAGATCAAATGTTCCTCTCAACTTCATGTTGAGCCGCCCTTCAGGTTCGATGCCTGTTTGTTTAAGAGATGCCTGACGGTGAGGTCAGATGTTCTTCTCAACATCGGGTTGAGCCGGCTTTCAGATTTGTTGCCTGTTTTTTTAATAGATGCTTGACAGTGAGATCAAATGTTCCTCTCAACTTCATGTTGAGCCGACCTTCGGGTTTGATCCCTGTTTGTTTAACAGATGCCTGACAGCGAGGTCAGATATTCCTCTCAACTTCGTGTTGAGCCGGCCTTCGCGTTCGATGCCTGTTTGTTTAACAGATGCCTGACGGCGAGGTCTAATGTTCTTATCAACTTCGGGTTGAGCCGCCCTTCAGGTTCGATGCCTGTTTGTTTAACCGATGCCTGACGGTGAGGTCAGATGTTCTTCTCAACTTCGGGTTGAGCCGACTTTTGGATTTGCTGCTTGTTTTTTTAACAGATGCTTGACAGTGAGATCAAATGTTCCTCTCAACTTCATGTTGAGCCGACCTTCGGGTTCGATGCCTGTTTGTTTAACAGATGCCTGACAGCGAGGTCAGATGTTCCTCTCAACTTTGTGTTGATCCGGCCTTTGGGTTTGATGCATGTTTGATTAACAGATGCCAAACGGTAAGGTCAGACGTTCTTCTCATCTTCGGGTTGAGCCGGCCTTCGGGTTCCACACCTTTTTGTTTAACAGATGCCTGACGGCGAGGTCAGATGTTCTTCTCAACTTCGTGTTGTACCGGCCTTCGGGTTCGATGCTTGTTTGTTTAACTAATGCCTTCAGGTTCGATGCCTGTTTGTTTAATAGATGTTTGACGGCGAGGTCAGATGTTCTTCTCAATTAAGGATTTATACGGCCTTCGGGTTCGATTCCTGTTTGTTTAACAGATGCCTAACGGTGAAGTCGTATGTTCCTCTCAACTTCGTGTTGAGCCGACCTTTGGGTTCGATGTCTGTTTGTTTAACAGATGCCTGACGGTGAGGTCAGATGTTCTTCTCAACATCAGGTTGAGCTGGCTTTCGGATTTGCTGCCTGTTTATTTAACAGATGCTTGACATTGATATCAAATGTTCCTCACAACTTCATGTTGAGCCGACCTTCGGGTTCGATGCCTGTTTGTTTAACAGATGCCTGAGGGCGAGGTCAGATGTTCCTCTCAACTTCGTGTTGAACCGGCCATCGGGTTTAATGACTGTTTGTTTAACAGATGCCAAACAGCAAGGTCAGATGTTCTTCTCAGCTTCGGGTTGAGCCGGACTTCGGGTTCGATGCCTGTTTGTTTAACAGATTCCTGGAGGCGAGGTCAGATGTTCTTATCATCTTCAGGTTGAGTCGCCCTTCGGGTTCGATGCCTGTTTGTTGAACAGATGCTTGACAGTGAAGTCAAATGTTCCTCTCAACTTCATGTTGAGCCGACCTTCGGGTTCGATGCCTGTTTGTTTAACAGATGCTTGAGGGCGAGGTCAGATGCTCCTCTCAACTTCATGTTGAACCGACCTTTGGGTTCGATGCCTGTTTGTTTAACAGATGCCTTTCAGCGAGGTCAGACGTTCTGCTCAACTTCGTGTGGAGCTTGCCTTTGGTTTCGATGCCCGTTTGTTTAACAGATGCCTGACAGTGAGGTCTAATGTTCTTATCAACTTCGGGTTGAGCCGCCCTTCGGGTTCGATGCCTGTTTGTTTAACAGATGCCTGACGGTGAGGTCATATGTTCTTCTCAACATCGGGTTGAGTCGGCTTTAAGATTTGTTGCCTGTTTTTTTAACACATGCCTGACGGCGAGGTCAGGTGTTCCTCTCAACTTCGTGTTGAGCCGGCCTTCGGGTTTGATGCCTGTTTGTTTAACAGATGCCAAACGGCAAGGTCAGATGTTCTTCTCAACTTCGAGTTGAGCGCGCCTTCGGGTTCCACACCTTTTTGATTAACAGATGCCTGACGGCGAGGTCAGATGTTCTTCTTAACTTCGGGTTGAGCCGGTCTTTGGGTTCAATGCCTGTTTGTTTAATAGATGCCTGGTGGCTAGGTTAGATGTTCTTCTCAACTTCGGGTTGAGCCGGCCTTCGGGTTCGATTCCTGTTTGTTTAAGTAATTCCTGATAGCGAGTTCGGATGTTCTTCTCAACTTGGGGTTGAGTCGGCCATCAAATTCGATGCCTGTTTGTTTAACAGATGCCTGACAGTGAAGTCAGATGTTCTTCACAACTTCGTATTGTGCCGGCCTTCGGGTTCGATGACTTTTTGTTTAACTAATGCCTGATGGGGAGGTCAGATGGTCCTCTCAACTTCAAGTTGAGCCGGCCTTCGGGTTCGATGCCTGTTTGTTTAATAGATGTTTGAAGGCGAGGTCAGATGTTCTTCCCAATTAAGGATTGAGACGACCTTCGGGTTCGATGCCTGTTTGTTTAACAGATACCTGACGGCGAGGTCGTATGTTCCTCTCAACTTCGTGTTGAGCCGGCTTTCGGGTTCGATGCCTGTTTGTTTAACAGATGCCTGATGGTGAGGTCTAATGTTCTTATCAACTTCGGGTTGAGCCGCCCTTCGGGTTCGATGCTTGTTTGTTTAACAGATGCCTGACAGTGAGGTCAGATGTTCTCCTCAACTTCGGGTTGAGCCGATCTTCGGATTTGATTCCTGTTTGTTTATCATATGCTTGATAGTGAAGTCAAATGTTCCTCTCAACTTCATGTTAATTCGAACTTTGGGTTTGATGCCTGTTTGTTTAACAGATGCCTGACGGCGAGGTCATATGTGAAGGTGAGAAAATACTTAGAAGGGGGGGGGGGGGGGGGTTGAATAAGTATGACAGAAAATAATCAAAGATAAAAACTCAAGTATTTTTATCCTGGTTCGTTGAACTCAACTACTCCAGTCCACCCTTTTCAAGAGTGATTTGCCTTTCTCAACAAGGACTTAATCCACTATTCAAATCAACTGATTACAAATAGCAACACCTAAGAACAACTGTTCTTAGTCTTCTCAAGAGCTACTGATCTAACCTAGATCCTCTTAAGGAAAACAACACCTAAGAACAACTGTTCTTAGTCTTCTCAAGAGCTACTGATCTAACCTAGATCCTCTTAAGGAAAACTTCCTTTACAAATTAATGTAATACAATGTAAGAGTAATAAAATGCTTCTATGAAAGCTATAAACACAACTGTGTTATTTCTCTAAGTTTAGAACAATGTATGAACAGCAAAGAATATGAGAGCTTGAGAGTTTTTCGCGTGAGAATGTTCTTGCAATGATTTCGTCACTTGAAGAATGAGCTATGATTTCCTTTATATAGCCACTTGAATATTGGAGAGAATATTTTACCGTTGGAGAAGATATTTCCAATATCAAAAAGGTACAGTCCTTTGTACTATTGCAGCAGAGAGACGGCGCACAAATTGTGGGTGTAGCAATTGTCTGCTGAGCTGTGAATTTACCATATATGGAATGTATCAGAGGAATAATCTTCTTGCAGAGATTTATGTCTATCCCAATTAAGGAAAGATTTGTTGGCATATTCCAACGGATATATTAAAATAATCTTCTTCAAATAATTCTTCAGATAGTTCAGATCAACAATCAATATCAGAGTCTTCAGTCTTCAGAATCTTCTGGAAACTTCAGAGCCTAAGATGTTCTTCAGATGTTGCTGAATCAGAGTCTGGTGCAGCTGTGTGCTTGAAGCGTAACATGCTCTTAGATCAGAGTCTTCACTCAGATCAGAGTCTTCTCTCATTCAGAGTCTCTTCACTCAGAGTCTTCTTTCATTCAGAGTCTCTTCACTCAGAGTCTTCTTTCATTCAGATTCTTGATAATATATGCAGCGTGTTGTATCTTCAGAATCTTGATGACTAAGCTCTTATACTTCAGATTCTTCTAATCTTCAGATGCTCTGAGCCATTCAGAATTTATAGTTCACATCAAATTTGCTCTTTAAGATTAAAATCTTTTGTGCCTGTAGAAAACAGTTTAGAACAAATTTAGAGAGTATAATTCTTGTATACAAATTATCATTAATGTTATCATCAAAACATAGAGATATTACTAAGACACAATCTGTGCTCTTACAATCTCCCCCTTTTTGATGATGACAAAACATGAGAAATTTGTTCAATAAAAATATGAATTAAAATTACTCCCCCTGAGATTAACAATCTCCCCCTGAAATGAATACTCTAATGGAATTAGATACTTCCCTTTCTGGTTGAGTACATTTCAGATTCAGAGCCTGATTGAAGCCTGGTTGACATATGTTTGACTTCTAGAGTCAATAGCTTGATGCCATATTAAAGCTTGATGCCAGATGAACAACTTCAGAACACCTGGTTGTTTATCTTGCCATTTCCTGTCTTGAGTTATCTTTTAGATCATAGTACTCAAGGTTAGATATCAGAGTCTGGTCTACTCAGATTTAGCTATTTTTGATCAGGTTCTGAAAAGATAGATCTCAGGAAAAAAACTTCAATGAAATTTGTCAGATTTTTTAATAATATCTGGGACACTTAAATTCAAAGAATGTTAGTAACATGTCTGACTTAGTTCAGATAATTGCTTATAGATTTGAACAATCAGATTCTATTTTGTTTCTCCCCCTTTTTGTCATAATCAAAAAGAATTTTAAAAGACAGTAAAGATGCAGAAGAAACACATATCCAGATAAGCAAAAAGATCATTGTCATTAAGTCAAGAGAACATCCAGATTCAGATAAAAGCAAACAAAACATATCAGAAGAAAATCAAAACAAAGCAAAACATGAAAAACTTGTGCAAAACATCAAGTAGGTTTAGCAGATGAGGCTTGTTGAGAAGCAATGAGTTGCAGCAGTGCTGTAATCCTTTCTGAATTTTCATCTTGCTTAGCCATCCAAGTTTTCATTTCTTCATTTGTTTTCTTTTGATCAACCATAAAATCCTTAAGTTCTTTGACATCCTTCTGAAGATCTGTAGATTCTGAAACAGTAGATTCTGAAACAGGCTGAGTAACATCAGGTGCAGGAATTTCTGGAGGTGGAGGAGCTTCTAGAAGAAGAATAGGAGGAGTGTTTCTCTTAATCCGTTTTTGATAAGCAGCAAACCTTACTTTTGACAATCTAAGACATTGAGTCCTGATTTTCAAAGCCTCCCTATTCAGTCTGTAAAGATATTTCTTCCAAACAGCGTTAGCAGCCTCTTTGTCCATAGTAGTCATGCAAACATCCATAATGTCAGCAAAGTCTGAGACATTATCCTTATCAAAATCTCTTAACAGAGTATAAACACGTGATCCCAATTCTGCTTCATCAGGGATTCTAGGTTTGCTTGGTTGGGTTAGTGGTGTTTGTGGTGTTTGTTCAGAAGGTTGAGGTTGTGAAGATGGATGTTCAGATGTTTGTGGTTCAGAAGGTTGAGGATTGATTTGTGGTTCAGATGTTGGTTGGTTGGTTTGTGGTTCAGATGTTTGTTGGTCAGAATGTTGTGGTTGAGGTATAGAGGGAATTGGTTGGGTTTCTGTTGGGGAATTTTGTGGAGAAGGTGGATGTTCAGAAGTTGGAGATTTAAACAGCTGTTTCCAAACACTCTCAGAACGAGGTTGTTTGAGATCATTCAAGCATTCATTAATGTAACCAGATGATTCATCATCAGATGATGCATCAGAGTGGTTAGATTTTTCAGAAGTTGAAGATAAATTGACAGACTGGTTTAAAGGTGTGACATCTAATATCTCATCAGGATCAATGAGATATTCAGGTTGGTCAGAGTGTTCAGGGTGAACATCCTCTGGAATGGTATATTCTGGGATAGTGTTTTGTGGTTGTGGTGTTGTTTGTTGAGTTTGTTGTGGAATTTCTGTTTGTATGTTTGTTGGGTTTGTTGTGGTTTGTTGCTTGGATTGTGGTGTATGAGGGGGGACAGAAGATGGTTTAGAGATAAAAGTTTTAGAAGGTCTGGATCTTCTAAATCTAAGTGGGGAGTCAGAGGGTGTGGGGGTATCAGAATGATGAACAGGATTAGAATCAGTGTTAAATACCTGTTTCAGAGTATCTCTAATTTCTTCAAAAGTTGCTGCAGGAGGATTTGGTTGAACCTTCTTCAGCTTCTTCCTTTTCTTCTTCTTTTCAGCATTTGAATGCTTCCTTTTCTTCTGATGACCTTCACTATCAACTTTTCTCTTACGTCTTCTTTTCTTTGTCAAATCAGGAAGAACTTGGCCTTCCTTCTGCAAAAGATTGGCAGGAATCTCATCACCATCTCTTAGGCAGCGAGCAACATACTCAGCAATAATTTCTCTAGGTTCATCTGAGGTGAATAAAGGAAAATCCTTAACAGGAATCCTTCTTCCCCTAACTTCTTCAGAGTTAGTTTTCCTTGGTTTCTCAGATAAATCATCAACCAGTTTCATCCTTCTCAAAGTTAAACCGTTTATTTCAGAGCCAATGATATAAGTCAGATCTTCTGTCAACCCAGCCTCTTGCAGATGCGCCACAAGTTGGTTTTCTATCAGAATATCTGAAATCAGCCTTCCCATAGGGATCCATGTTCTGACTTTTCCAGATTTATCTCTGGCTGTTTCCCTTGTTTCCTTGACGTGAGACACCAGATGATTAAACAACAAATATGGAAGATCAATCTGAATGTTTTGGTGTAAACAATACATGAAGTAAAGTTGTTCAGCATTAACATAATCAGAAGAGTTTGAAGAGGGTCTGTGAAAGATGGTGCTCATGAAAATCTTAGCCCATATCTTGTAAGTGGGTTTCAAGAACTTAACCTTCTTACAAGGTTCACCAGTAGTACAGATTTCTTGACATACATCTTTCAGGTCTTCACGCGCAGAAGACAGAGAGGTTACTCCATCAGTTGCCTTAAAACCTATGAGTTTCCTTATCAGGTTTTCAGTGATAACTATCTTTTTTCCCAGCACAGAGGAGTGAATGAACTTTGGAGTAGCATCTGCATGGATCCAGAACTCCTTCACTAACGTTGGATACACAGGACCCATAAGCCTGTCAAAGTAACCGTCCCAGCCTTGTGCTTTGATTGAAGAAATCAGATCAAACCCATTTTCAGCAAGATCTTCTAAGTCCACGAAACTTTCACACAGTACTTCTAGTGAATCAACAGCAGTTAGGAGAGTGCGTACTGGTTCTTTGACAGTGGTAGCATTTTTGGTAGTAACAGCGTTTGAAGTAGATGCCATTGTTGACGATGATGAAGAAGATGAAGGTTTCTGAGTTCTTTTAGGGTTTGCAAAGAGAGAGAACAACAAACAAAAGCGCATATGTGTTTGAGAATGTGAAAAGTGTGAATGTGTTATGAGAGTGGTTTATATAGACAAATAAAGCAAGCATGGGAAACACAACAGACACACATAGGACACATACGCACGTTTGCATTAAATGAAAAGTAATCATTTTTAATTATGATATGACATTTGGGGGAAAATCAAGACAGATTGAGATTTTCAAAGCAATACCTTAAACGTCATAATCAGTAGGTGTACTCCATCTTTTCAGATTCTGAGTGACACGTGTTTGCTTGCATGTGATTCTATAACTCTTAAGAAATGAAACGTTTTCAACTTTCAGATCCTCTGAGATGGTCAGTTCAGAGTTTCACAAAAAAAAATAATTCACAGATAAATTAAACAAGCACGACAGATGAAATACTTCAGAGTGTTAAACACTTAGCATCTGAGAAGTTGACTCTGAGAAATATTACTCTGGACAAAAATCCATACAAATATTTTTCAGAATAAACTTAAACCTATCTTCAGCAAGGGGTTTTGTGAAAATATCTGCCCATTGATGATCTGTATCAACAAAGGCTAAATTTATTACACCCTTCTGAACATAGTCTCTGATGAAATGATGTTTAATCTCTATATGTTTGGCCTTAGAGTGTAAAATTGGATTTTTGGATAAACATATAGCAGAAGTATTATCACAGAAGATAGAAAGATTACTCTCATAGATTTGATAATCTTCTAGTTGACTCTTCATCCAGAGCATCTGAGTGGAATATCCAGCAGCAGCAATGTATTCTGCCTCTGTGGTTGATAGTGCAATTGTTGGTTGCTTCTTGCTGTACCACGAGATCAGATGACTTCCAAGAAACTGACAGCTTCCAGAAGTACTTTTGCGCTCAACTCTATCTCCAGCATAGTCAGCATCACAGAATCCAACTAGTGAATATTCGTCAGATTTTCTGTAACACAAACCAACATTAGCAGTACCTTTCAGATACCTTAGAATCCTCTTAACAGCAGTTAAGTGTGATTCTCTAGGATCTGATTGGAATCTAGCACATAAACAAACACTAAACAGAATGTCTGGTCTAGAAGCAGTCAAATAAAGAAGAGATCCTATCATACCTCTGTAGAGTTTCTGATCTACCTTCTTACTTACCTCTTCCTTACCTAGAGTGCTTGTAGGATGCATTGGAGTCTTTGCCATTTTGCTATCCAGCATGTTAAACTTCTTCAGAAGCTCTTTAACATACTTGGTCTGATGTATGTAGGTGCACTCTGGAGTCTGATTTACTTGGATTCCCAGAAAGAATCTCAGTTCTCCCATCATGCTCATCTCAAATTCTGCCTGCATACATTTAGCAAACTCCTTTCCAAGCATAATATTTGTTGATCCAAAAATAATATCATCTACATAAATTTGACAAATCAACAAATCTTTCTTAATGGTTTTACAAAATAGTGTGGTATCCACTTTTCCTCTGATGAAATTTTTCTTCAGAAGAAAATTACTCAACCTCTCATACCAAGCTCTGGGAGCTTGTTTTAGTCCATAAAGAGATTTTTTCAGTTTGTAAACATGATCTGGAAAATTTTCATTTTCAAAACCAGGAGGTTGGTGGACATACACTTCCTCTTCTATAATTCCATTAAGAAAAGCACTTTTAACATCCATCTGATAAAGAGTGATGTTATGTTGTGCAGCAAATGAAATAAGCAAGCGAATAGACTCTAACCTTGCAACAGGAGCATATGTTTCTGTGTAGTCTATGCCTTCTTGTTGACTGTAGCCTTGAGCAACCAGTCTTGCTTTGTTCCTTTCAACTTCTCCTTTCTCATTAAGTTTATTTCTGAAAACCCATTTTGTTCCAATGACATTGAAACCTTTAGGTCTTGGAACCAGATCCCAGACTTCATTCCTTGTGAATTGATTCAGCTCCTCTTGCATAGCTAAAATCCATTCATTATCTTCCAGAGCCTCATCAACAGATGTTGGTTCTATAATTGACACTAAGCCACAGAAGGAAGATTCAGAAGTTCTGAGAAATGCTCTTGTCCTTATTGGATCATCTTTCTTTCCAATTATCACATCCTCTGGATGAGAAGCTTTCATTCTGGAAGAAGATCCTCTGACTGTTGGTCTTTCAGAAATATGCAGATTGTCAAGTTGGGAAGTTAGAGGCGTAGCATCTGGGTTTGCTTCAGAGTCTTTGTCTTCAGTCTTGTCTGCCTCTGAGCCTTCAGAGTCTGTGAGAATAACTTCTCTATCTGCAGAACTTTCAACTTGCTTTGGCTTTTCAGAGCCAAGCTTATCATCAAATCTAACATGAATAGATTCTTCCACAATCTGTGTTTCAGTATTGAATACTCTGTAGCCTTTAGAGCGTTCAGAATAACCAAGCATGAAACACTTCTGTGCTTTGGAATCAAACTTGTTCAGATGATCTTTAGTGTTAAGCATATAACAAATACATCCAAATGGATGAAAATAAGCAATGTTGGGCTTTCTGTTTCTCCACAATTCATAGGGAGTCTTTTCCAGAAGAGGTCTTACAGACACTCTGTTCTGAATATAACATGCTGTATTTATTGCTTCTGCCCAAAAGTATTTTGCCAGATTTGTCTCGTTGATCATGGTTCTGGCCATTTCTTGCAATGTTCTATTTTTCCTCTCTACAACTCCATTTTGTTGTGGAGTTCTAGGACAGGAGAAATCATGTGCAATTCCTTTTTCAGAAAAATATTTTTCAAAATATTTGTTTTCAAATTCACCACCATGATCACTTCTGACTTTAATAATTTTGCATTCTTTTTCAGTCTGGACTTGATTGCAGAAGTCAATGAACACAGAATGAGACTCATCCTTGTGTTTTAGAAACTTTACCCATGTCCATCTGCTGTAGTCATCTACAATGACTAACCCATACTTCTTGCCTCTGATGGATGCAGTTTTCACTGGTCCAAACAGATCAATATGAAGTAATTCCAATGGTCTAGAAGTGGAAACAACATTTTTTGGTTTAAAATGAGATTTTGAAAATTTACCCTTTTGACATGCGCCACACAGAGCATCTGAATTGAACTTCAGATTAGGGAGTCCTCTGACCAGATTGAGTTTATTAATCTGAGATATACGTCTCATATTAATATGTCCCAATCTTCTATGCCAGACCCATTGCTCATCATTCACAGATAAAAGGCATTTTACATTTTGAACTTTAAGTTCTGAAAGGTTAATTTTGTAAATGTTGTTTTTCCTCTTTCCACTGAATAGGATTGAACCATTCTTTTGACATACAGCTTTGCAACATTTTTGATTAAAGATGATATCATAACCACTGTCACTTAATTGACTTATGGACAATAGATTATGTTTCAATCCTTCAACTAACAGAACATTAGAAATAGAGGGTAGGTTACCATTACCTATTGTACCAGAGCCAATGATCTTGCCCTTCTGGTTCCCTCCAAATTTCACGTCCCCTCCAGATCTAAGTTCCAGGCTTTGGAACATAGACCTTTCGCCCGTCATATGTCGTGAGCATCCAGAGTCCAGGTACCATGATTGGTGTCTGGATTTTGCTGCTAAGAACATCTGCAACAGGTATTATTTTACTTTTAGGTACCCAGATCTTCTTGGGTCCTTTGGGGTTAGATGTTCTGTGGTTTTGCCTAAACTTCTGTTTTTCAACATAGTGTTTATTCTGGCTAGCCCTTGGCTTAAACATATAAGTACTCTTTTCAGAGCTTGTATGTTTAATATCATTCAGATGACCAAACTTAAAATGAGAATACAGAGGAGTCTTCTTGATGAGGAGTTTATCAACAGATTTTGGATTGCTTCCAGAGGAAGATTCACATCCAATGCCTCTTCTGTTGTTCCCACTAACACCATAGATCATAGAAGCCATTTTGCTTCTGTCTATGCTTTTAGTGAGGAATCTTTTAAAACTGGAGTCATATTTTTCTAAAATATTTTCACTTGACTCTGTTTCAGTATCAGATTCTTGTTGAGTTGTTTCTAAATCATTTTTGAGTTTTAAATTTATTTCTTTCTGCTCAACAAGTTCTGTTCTCAGAAGATCAATCTCAGATTCAAGATTGCTTTTCAGCTTCTTGTATTTGAGTTTAATCTTGCTGTAGCTTTCCAACATGTCAGATAAACTTTCAACAAGTTCAGCTCTGGAGAGTTCAGAAAATACCTCTTCAGAGTCAGAGTCTGATTCTGACTCAGATTCAGATGATGACGTTCCTTCATCTTGATCATTTGTGTTGGCCATCAGCGCAACATTTGCACATTCTTCCTCAGATTCAGAAGATGATTCAGATTCATCTGAGTCATCCCATGTAGCCATCAGAACCTTTTTCTTTTTATCAAACTTCCTTTTGGGTTTTTCCTTTTGAAGTTTGGGACATTCACTCTTGTAGTGTCCAGGTTCTTTACATTCATAGCAAGTGCCCTCTTTCTTGCCAGATCTTCTGTGTCCAGAAGATTCTCTCTTTTGATCAGATCTTCTGAAGTTGTTGAACTTCTTCCCTTTGTTCTTCCAGAGTTTGTTGATCCTTCTGGACAACATGGATAGTTCATCTTCTTCTTCAGAAGAAGATTCCTCAGAGCTTTCTTCATTTACCTGCAAAGCTTTAACAGATTTGTTAGATTTAAAAGCTAAGGATTTACCTTTATCTTTCTTCTGGGGTTCATCTTCCTCCAGCTCAATCTCATGACTTCTCAAAGAACTGATGAGTTCTTCTAATGAGATTTTGTTCAGATCCTTGGCCAGCTTCAATGCAGTCACCATAGGTCTCCATCTGGTAGGAAGACTTCTGATGATCTTCTTGACATGATCAGATGTTGAGTAGCCCTTGTCCAGAACTTTCAACCCAGCTGTTAGAATCTGAAATCTGGAAAACATAGTCTCAATGTTCTCAGATTCTTCCATCTTGAACGCTTCATACTTCTGTATCAGCGCCAGAGCCTTTGTTTCTTTCACCTGAGAGTTTCCCTCATGAGTCATTTTGAGAGACTCAAACATATCATGAGCAGTGTCTCTGTTGGTAATCTTCTCATACTCTGTATGAGAGATTGCATTAAGAAGTATGGTTCTGGCTTTGTGATGATTCTTGAATTCTTTCTTCTGCTCCTCAGTCATTGATTTTCTATCAATCTTTTTGCCATCCTTAGTAGGATGTTCATATCCATCAATGACTAAATCCCAGAGATCAGCATCATACCCCAAGAAAAAACTTTCAAGTCTATCTTTCCAATAATCAAATTTTTCTCCATCAAACATTGGAGGTTTGGTGCTGATTCTGTCTCCTTCATATTTGTTGCTTGATGTAGGAATATCACCCATATTAGCAACCAAATAAATAACAGAGTATTCTTCTCACTGGATCTTTATCTGTCACGGTTAAGTGAATGCACACGCAGAACCGGAGCTCTGATGCCAACTGAAGGTGAGAAAATACTTAGAAGGGGGGGGGGGGGGGTTGAATAAGTATGACAGAAAATAATCAAAGATAAAAACTCAAGTATTTTTATCCTGGTTCGTTGAACTCAACTACTCCAGTCCACCCTTTTCAAGAGTGATTTGCCTTTCTCAACAAGGACTTAATCCACTATTCAAATCAACTAATTACAAATAGCAACACCTAAGAACAACTGTTCTTAGTCTTCTCAAGAGCTACTGATCTAACCTAGATCCTCTTAAGGAAAACAACACCTAAGAACAATTGTTCTTAGTCTTCTCAAGAGCTACTGATCTAACCTAGATCCTCTTAAGGAAAACTTCCTTTACAAATTAATGTAATACAATGTAAGAGTAATAAAATGCTTCTATGAAAGCTATAAACACAACTGTGTTATTTCTCTAAGTTTAGAACAATGTATGAACAGCAAAGAATATGAGAGCTTGAGAGTTTTTCGCGTGAGAATGTTCTTGCAATGATTTCGTCACTTGAAGAATGAGCTATGATTTCCTTTATATAGCCACTTGAATATTGGAGAGAATATTTTACCGTTGGAGAAGATATTTCCAATATCAAAAAGGTACAGTCCTTTGTACTATTGCAGCAGAGAGACGGCGCACAAATTGTGGGTGTAGCAATTGTCTGCTGAGCTGTGAATTTACCATATATGGAATGTATCAGAGGAATAATCTTCTTGCAGAGATTTATGTCTATCCCAATTAAGGAAAGATTTGTTGGCATATTCCAACGGATATATTAAAATAATCTTCTTCAAATAATTCTTCAGATAGTTCAGATCAACAATCAATATCAGAGTCTTCAGTCTTCAGAATCTTCTGGAAACTTCAGAGCCTAAGATGTTCTTCAGATGTTGCTGAATCAGAGTCTGGTGCAGCTGTGTGCTTGAAGCGTAACATGCTCTTAGATCAGAGTCTTCACTCAGATCAGAGTCTTCTCTCATTCAGAGTCTCTTCACTCAGAGTCTTCTTTCATTCAGAGTCTCTTCACTCAGAGTCTTCTTTCATTCAGATTCTTGATAATATATGCAGCGTGTTGTATCTTCAGAATCTTGATGACTAAGCTCTTATACTTCAGATTCTTCTAATCTTCAGATGCTCTGAGCCATTCAGAATTTATAGTTCACATCAAATTTGCTCTTTAAGATTAAAATCTTTTGTGCCTGTAGAAAACAGTTTAGAACAAATTTAGAGAGTATAATTCTTGTATACAAATTATCATTAATGTTATCATCAAAACATAGAGATATTACTAAGACACAATCTGTGCTCTTACAATATGTTCCTCTCAAATTCGTGTTGAGCCGGCCTTCGGGTTCGATGCCTGTTTGTTTAACAGATGCCTGACAGCGAGGTCAGATGTTCTTATCATCTTTGGGTTGAGCCGCCCTTTGGGTTCGATGCCTGTTTGTTTAACAGATGTCTGACGGTGAGGTCAGATGTTCTTCTCGACTTCGGTTTGAGCCAGCCTTCAGATTTGATGCCTGTTTGTTTAACAGATGCTTGACAGTGAAGTCAAATGTTCCTCTCAACTTCATGTTGAGCCGACTTTCGGGTTCGATGCCTGTTTGTTTAACAGATGCTTGACAGCGAGGTCAGATGTTCCGCTCAACGTCGTGTTGAGCCAGCCTTCGGGTTCGATGCCTGTTTGTTTAACAGATGCCTGACGGCGAGATCTAATATCCTTATCTATTTCGAGTTGAGCCGCTCTTCGGGTTCGAATCCTGTTTGTTTAACAAATGCCTGACGGTGAGGTCAGATGTTATTCTCAACTTCGGGTTTAGCCAGCCTTCCGATTTGCTGCCTGTTTGTTTAACAGATGCTTGACAGTGAAGTCAAATGTTCCTCTCAACTTCATGTTGAGCCGAACTTTGGGTTTGATGCCTGTTTGTTTAACAGATGCCTGACGGCGAGGTCATATGTTCCTCTCAACATTGTGTTGAGCCGGCCTTCGGGTTCGATGCCTGTTTGTTTAACAGATGCCTGACAGCGAGGTCAGATGTTCTTATCATCTTCTGGTTGAGCCGCCCTTCGGGTTCGATGCCTGTTTGTTTAACAGATGTCTGACGGTGAGGTCAGATGTTCTTCTCGACTTCGGTTTGAGCCAGCCTTCAGATTTGATGCCTGTTTGTTTAACAGATGCTTGACAGTGAAGTCAAATGTTCCTCTCAACTTCATGTTGAGCCGACTTTCGGGTTCGATGCCTGTTTGTTTAACAGATGCCTGACATCGAGGTCAGATGCTCCGCTCAAGGTCGTGTTGAGCCAGCCTTCAGGTTCGATGCCTGTTTGTTTAGCAGATGCCTGACGGCGAGGTCTAATATTCTTATCTATTTCGAGTTGAGCCGCTCTTCGGGTTCGATTCTTGTTTGTTTAACAAATGCCTGACGGTGAGGTCAGATGTTATTCTCACCTTCGGGTTTAGCCAGCCTTCCGATTTGCTGCCTGTTTGTTTAACAGATGCTTGACAGTGAAGTCAAATGTTCCTCTCAACTTCATGTTGAGCCGAACTTCGGGTTTGATGCCTGTTTGTTTAACAGATGCCTGACGGCGATGTCATATGTTCTTCTCAACTTCAGGTTTAGCCGGTTTTCGGATTTGATGACTGTTTGTTTAACAGATGCTTGACAGTAAAGTCAAATGTTCCTTTCAACATCATGTTGAGCCGACCTTCGGGTTCGATGCCTGTTTGTTTAACAGATGCCTGACGGCGAGGTCAAATGTTAGTCTAAACTTCGTGTTGAGCCGGCCTTCGGGTTCGATGCATGTTTGTTCAACAGATGCCTGACGGCGAGGTCAGATGATCTAATCAACTTCGGGTTGGGCCGCACTTCGGGTTCGATGCCTGTTTGATTAACAGATGCCTGACAGTGAGGACAAATTTTCTTCTCAACTTCGGGTTGAGCCGGTCTTCAGATTTGATGACTGTTTGTTTAACAGATGCTTGACAATGAAGTCAAATGTTACTTTCAACTTCATATGGAGCCGACCTTCTGGTTCGATGCCTGTTTGTTTAACAGATGCCTGACGGCGAGGTCATATGTTCCTCTCAACTTCGTGTTGAGCCGGCCTTCGGGTTCGATGCATGTTTGTTTAACAGATGCCTGACGGTGAGTTCAGATGATCTAATCAAGTTTGGGTTGAGCAGCCCATCGGGTTCGATGCATGTTTGTTTAATAGATGAATGACGGTGAGGTCAGATGTTCTTCTCAACTTCGGGTTGACCCGGCCTTCGGGTTCGATGCCTGTTTCTTTAACAGATGCCTGACAGCGAGGTCTAATGTTCTTATCAACTTCGGGTTGAGCCGCCCTTTGGGTTCGATGCCTGTTTGTTTAACAGATGCCTGACAGTGAGGTCAGATGTTCTTCTCAACTTCGGGTTTAGCCGGTCTTCGGATTTGATGACTATTTGTTTAACAGATGCTTGACAGTGAAGTCAAATGTTCCTTTCAACTTCATGTTGAGCCGACCTTCGAGTTCGATGCCTGTTTGTTTAACAGATGCCTGACGGTGAGGTCAGATGTTGCTCTCAACTTCGTGTTGAGCCGGCCTTCAGGTTCGATGCATTTTTTTTAACATATGCCTGACGCTAACTTCAGATGATCTAATCAAGTTTGGGTTGAGCAACCCATCGGGTTCGATGCCTGTTTGTTTAACAAATGCATGATGGTGAGGTCAGATGTTCTTCTCAACTTTGGGTTGATCCGGCCTTCGGGTTCGATGCCTGTTTATTTAACAGATGCCTAACAGCGAGGTCTAATGTTCTTATCAACTTCGGGTTGAGCCGGTCTTCGGATTTGATAACTGTTTGTTTAACAGATGCTTGACAGTGAAGTCAAATGTTCCTTTCAACTTCATGTTAAGCCGACCTTCGGGTTCGATGCCTGTTTGTTTAACAGATGCCTGACGGCGAGGTCAGATGTTGCTCTCAACTTCATGTTTAGCCGGCCTTCTGGTTCGCTGCATGTCTGCTTAACAGATGCCTGACGGTGAGTCAGATTATCTAATCAACTTCGGGTTGAGCCGCCCTTCGGGTTCGATGTCTGTTTGTTTCACAGATGCCTGACGGTGATGTCAGATTTTCTTCTCATCTTCGGGTTGAGTCGGTCTTCGAATTTGATGACTGTTTGTTTAACAGATGCTTGACAGTGAAGTCAAATGTTCCTTTCAACTTCATGTTGAGCCAACCTTCGGGTTCGATGCCTGTTTGTTTAACAGATGCCTGACTTTGAGGTCAGATGTTGCTCTCAACTTCGTGTTGAGCCGGCCTTCGGGTTCGATGCATGTTTGTTTAACAGATGCCTGACGGGGAGTCAGATGATCTAATCTACTTCGGGTTGAGCCGCCCTTCGGGTTCGATGCCTGTTTGTTTAACAGATGCCGGACGGTGAGGTCAAATTTTCTTCTAAACTTCGGGTTGAGTCGGTCTTCGGATTTGATGACTGTTTGTTTAACAGATGCTTGACAGTGAAGTCAAATGTTCCTTTCAACTTCATGTTGAGCCGACCTTCGGGTTCGATGCCTGTTTGTTTAACAGATGCCTGACGGCGAGGTCAGATGTTCCTCTCAACTTCGTGTTGAGCTGGCCTTCGTGTTCGATGCATGTTTGTTCAACAGATGCCTGACAGCGAGGTCAGATGATCTAATTAACTTCGGGTTGGGCCGCACTTCGTGTTCGATGCCTGTTTGTTTAACAGATGATTGACATCAAGGTCTAATGTTCTTATCAACTTCGGGTTGAGCCGCCCTTCGGGTTCGATGCCTGTTTGTTTAACAGATGCCTGACGGTGAGGTCAGATGTTCTTCTCAACTTCGGGTTTAGCCGGTCTTTGGATTTGATAACCGTTTGTTTAACAGATGCTTGACAGTGAAGTCAAATGTTCCTTTTAACTTCATGTTGAGCCGACCTTCGGGTTTGATGCCTGTTTGTTTAACAGATGCCTGACGACGAGGTCAGATGTTCCTCTCAACTTCGTGTTGACCCGACCTTCAGGTTTGATGCATGTTTGTTCAACAGATGCCTGACAGCGAGGTCAGATGATCTAATCAACTTCGGGTTGGGCCACACTTCGCGTTCGATGCCTGTTTGTTTAATAGATGCCTGACAGCGAGGTCTAATGTTCTTATCAACTTCGGGTTGAGCCGCCATTCGGGTTCGATGCCTGTTTGTTTAACAGATGCCTGACGGTGAGGTCAGATGTTCTTATCAACTTCGGGTTTAGACGGTCTTCGGATTTGATGACTGTTTGTTAAACAGATGCTTGACAGTGAATTCAAATGTTCCTTTCAACTTCATGCTGAGCCAACCTTCGGGTTCGATGCCTGTTTGTTTAACAGATGCCTGACGGCGAGGTCAGATGTTGCTCTCAACTTCGTGTTGAGCCGGCATTCGGGTTCGATTCATGTTTGTTTAACAGATGCCAGACGGTGATTCAGATGATCTAATCTACTTCGGGTTCGATGCCTGTTTGTTTAACAGATGCCTGACGGGGAGGTCAGATTTTCTTTTCAATTTCGGGTTGAGCCGGTGTTCGGATTTGATGACTGTTTCTTTAACAGATGCTTGACAGTGAAGTCAAATGTTCCTTTCAACTTCATGTTGAGCCGACCTTCGGGTTCGATGCCTATTTGTTTAACAGATGCCTGACGGCGAGGTCAGATGTTCCTCTCAACTTCGTGTTGAGCCGGCCTTCGGGTTTGATGCATGTTTGTTTAACAGATGCCAGACAGCGAGGCCAGATGTACTTATAAACTTTGGGTTGAGCCACGCATCGGGTTCGATGCCTGTTTGTTTAACAGATGCCTGACGGTGAGGTCAGAAGTTCTTCTCAACTTCGGGTTGAGCCAGCCTTCGGGTTCGATGCTTGTTTGTTTAACAGATGCTTGACAGCGAGGTCTAATGTTGTTATCAACTTCGGGTTGAGCCGACCTTCGGGTTCGATGCCTGTTTGTTTAACAGATGCCTGACGGTGAGGTCAGATGTTCTTCTCAACTTCAGGTTTAGCCGCCCTTCGGGTTCGATGCCTGTTTGTTTAACAGATGTCTGACGGTGAGGTCAGATGTTCTTCTCGACTTCGGTTTGAGCCAGCCTTCAGATTTGATGCCTGTTTGTTTAACAGATGCTTGACAGTGAAGTCAAATGTTCCTCTCAACTTCATGTTGAGCCTACTTTCGGGTTCGATGCCTGTTTGTTTAACAGATGCCTGACATCGAGGTCAGATGCTCCGCTCAAGGTCGTGTTGAGCCAGCCTTCAGGTTCGATGCCTGTTTGTTTAGCAGATGCCTGACGGCGAGGTCTAATATTCTTATCTATTTCGAGTTGAGCCGCTCTTCGGGTTCGATTCTTGTTTGTTTAACAAATGCCTGACGGTGAGGTCAGATGTTATTCTCAACTTCGGGTTTAGCCAGCCTTCCGATTTGCTGCCTGTTTGTTTAACAGATGCTTGACAGTGAAGTCAAATGTTCCTCTCAACTTCATGTTGAGCCGAACTTCGGGTTTGATGCCTGTTTGTTTAACAGATGCCTGACGGCGATGTCATATGTTCTTCTCAACTTCAGGTTTAGCCGGTTTTCGGATTTGATGACTGTTTGTTTAACAGATGCTTGACAGTAAAGTCAAATGTTCCTTTCAACATCATCTTGAGCCGACCTTCGGGTTCGATGCCTGTTTGTTTAACAGATGCCTGACGGCGAGGTCAAATGTTAGTCTAAACTTCGTGTTGAGCCGGCCTTCGGGTTCGATGCATGTTTGTTCAACAGATGCCTGACGGCGAGGTCAGATGATCTAATCAACTTCGGGTTGGGCCGCACTTCGGGTTCGATGCCTGTTTGATTAACAGATGCCTGACAGTGAGGACAAATTTTCTTCTCAACTTCGGGTTGAGCCGGTCTTCAGATTTGATGACTGTTTGTTTAACAGATGCTTGACAATGAAGTCAAATGTTACTTTCAACTTCATATGGAGCCGACCTTCTGGTTCGATGCCTGTTTGTTTAACAGATGCCTGACGGCGAGGTCATATGTTCCTCTCAACTTCGTGTTGAGCCGGCCTTCGGGTTCGATGCATGTTTGTTTAACAGATGCCTGACGGTGAGTTCAGATGATCTAATCAAGTTTGGGTTGAGCAGCCCATCGGGTTCGATGCATGTTTGTTTAATAGATGAATGACGGTGAGGTCAGATGTTCTTCTCAACTTCGGGTTGACCCGGCCTTCGGGTTCGATGCCTGTTTCTTTAACAGATGCCTGACAGCGAGGTCTAATGTTCTTATCAACTTCGGGTTGAGCCGCCCTTTGGGTTCGATGCCTGTTTGTTTAACAGATGCCTGACAGTGAGGTCAGATGTTCTTCTCAACTTCGGGTTTAGCCGGTCTTCGGATTTGATGACTATTTGTTTAACAGATGCTTGACAGTGAAGTCAAATGTTCCTTTCAACTTCATGTTGAGCCGACCTTCGAGTTCGATGCCTGTTTGTTTAACAGATGCCTGACGGTGAGGTCAGATGTTGCTCTCAACTTCGTGTTGAGCCGGCCTTCAGGTTCGATGCATTTTTTTTAACATATGCCTGACGCTAACTTCAGATGATCTAATCAAGTTTGGGTTGAGCAACCCATCGGGTTCGATGCCTGTTTGTTTAACAAATGCATGATGGTGAGGTCAGATGTTCTTCTCAACTTTGGGTTGATCCGGCCTTCGGGTTCGATGCCTGTTTATTTAACAGATGCCTAACAGCGAGGTCTAATGTTCTTATCAACTTCGGGTTGAGCCGGTCTTCGGATTTGATAACTGTTTGTTTAACAGATGCTTGACAGTGAAGTCAAATGTTCCTTTCAACTTCATGTTGAGCCGACCTTCGGGTTCGATGCCTGTTTGTTTAACAGATGCCTGACGGCGAGGTCAGATGTTGCTCTCAACTTCATGTTTAGCCGGCCTTCTGGTTCGCTGCATGTCTGCTTAACAGATGCCTGACGGTGAGTCAGATTATCTAATCAACTTCGGGTTGAGCCGCCCTTCGGGTTCGATGTCTGTTTGTTTCACAGATGCCTGACGGTGATGTCAGATTTTCTTCTCATCTTCGGGTTGAGTCGGTCTTCGAATTTGATGACTGTTTGTTTAACAGATGCTTGACAGTGAAGTCAAATGTTCCTTTCAACTTCATGTTGAGCCAACCTTCGGGTTCGATGCCTGTTTGTTTAACAGATGCCTGACTTTGAGGTCAGATGTTGCTCTCAACTTCGTGTTGAGCCGGCCTTCGGGTTCGATGCATGTTTGTTTAACAGATGCCTGACGGGGAGTCAGATGATCTAATCTACTTCGGGTTGAGCCGCCCTTCGGGTTCGATGCCTGTTTGTTTAACAGATGCCGGACGGTGAGGTCAAATTTTCTTCTAAACTTCGGGTTGAGTCGGTCTTCGGATTTGATGACTGTTTGTTTAACAGATGCTTGACAGTGAAGTCAAATGTTCCTTTCAACTTCATGTTGAGCCGACCTTCGGGTTCGATGCCTGTTTGTTTAACAGATGCCTGACGGCGAGGTCAGATGTTCCTCTCAACTTCGTGTTGAGCTGGCCTTCGTGTTCGATGCATGTTTGTTCAACAGATGCCTGACAGCGAGGTCAGATGATCTAATTAACTTCGGGTTGGGCCGCACTTCGTGTTCGATGCCTGTTTGTTTAACAGATGATTGACATTAAGGTCTAATGTTCTTATCAACTTCGGGTTGAGCCGCCCTTCGGGTTCGATGCCTGTTTGTTTAACAGATGCCTGACGGTGAGGTCAGATGTTCTTCTCAACTTCGGGTTTAGCCGGTCTTTGGATTTGATAACCGTTTGTTTAACAGATGCTTGACAGTGAAGTCAAATGTTCCTTTTAACTTCATGTTGAGCCGACCTTCGGGTTTGATGCCTGTTTGTTTAACAGATGCCTGACGACGAGGTCAGATGTTCCTCTCAACTTCGTGTTGACCCGACCTTCAGGTTTGATGCATGTTTGTTCAACAGATGCCTGACAGCGAGGTCAGATGATCTAATCAACTTCGGGTTGGGCCACACTTCGCGTTCGATGCCTGTTTGTTTAATAGATGCCTGACAGCGAGGTCTAATGTTCTTATCAACTTCGGGTTGAGCCGCCATTCGGGTTCGATGCCTGTTTGTTTAACAGATGCCTGACGGTGAGGTCAGATGTTCTTATCAACTTCGGGTTTAGACGGTCTTCGGATTTGATGACTGTTTGTTAAACAGATGCTTGACAGTGAATTCAAATGTTCCTTTCAACTTCATGCTGAGCCAACCTTCGGGTTCGATGCCTGTTTGTTTAACAGATGCCTGACGGCGAGGTCAGATGTTGCTCTCAACTTCGTGTTGAGCCGGCATTCGGGTTCGATTCATGTTTGTTTAACAGATGCCAGACGGTGATTCAGATGATCTAATCTACTTCGGGTTCGATGCCTGTTTGTTTAACAGATGCCTGACGGGGAGGTCAGATTTTCTTTTCAATTTCGGGTTGAGCCGGTGTTCGGATTTGATGACTGTTTCTTTAACAGATGCTTGACAGTGAAGTCAAATGTTCCTTTCAACTTCATGTTGAGCCGACCTTCGGGTTCGATGCCTATTTGTTTAACAGATGCCTGACGGCGAGGTCAGATGTTCCTCTCAACTTCGTGTTGAGCCGGCCTTCGGGTTTGATGCATGTTTGTTTAACAGATGCCAGACAGCGAGGCCAGATGTACTTATAAACTTTGGGTTGAGCCACGCATCGGGTTCGATGCCTGTTTGTTTAACAGATGCCTGACGGTGAGGTCAGAAGTTCTTCTCAACTTCGGGTTGAGCCAGCCTTCGGGTTCGATGCTTGTTTGTTTAACAGATGCTTGACAGCGAGGTCTAATGTTGTTATCAACTTCGGGTTGAGCCGACCTTCGGGTTCGATGCCTGTTTGTTTAACAGATGCCTGACGGTGAGGTCAGATGTTCTTCTCAACTTCAGGTTTAGCCGGTCTTCGGGTTTGACGACTGTTTGTTTAACAGATGCTTGACAGTGAAGTCAAATGTTCCTTTCAACATCATGTTGAGCCGACCTTCGGGTTCGATGCCTGTTTGTTTAACAGATGCCTGACAGCGAGGTCAGATGTTACTCTCAACTTCGTGTTGAGCCGGCCTTCGGGTTCGATGCATGTTTGTTCAACAGATGCCTGACAGCGAGGTCAGATGATCTAATAAACTTCGGGTTGGGCCGCACTTCGTGTCCGATGCCTGTTTGTTTAACAGATGCCTGACGGTGAGGTCACATAATCTTCACAACTTCGGGTTAAGCCGGTCTTCGGATTTGATGACTGTTTGTTTAACAGATGCTTTACAGTGAAGTCAAATGGTCCTTTCAACTTTAGGTTGAGCCGACCATCGGGTTCGATGCCTGTTTGTTTAACAGATGCCTGACGGCGAGGTCAGATGTTCATCTCAACTTCGTGTTGAGCCGGCTTCGGGTTCGATGCATGTTTGTTTAACAGATGCCTGATGGCGAGTTCAGATGATCTAGTCAAGTTTGGGTTGAGCAGCGCATTGGGTTCGATGCCTGTTTGTTTAACAGATGAATGACGGTGAGGTCAGATGTTCTTCTCAACTTCGGGTTGAGCCGGCCTTCGTGTTCGATGCTTGTTTGTTAAACAGATGCCTGATGGCGATGTCAGATGTTCCTCTCAACTTCGTGTTGAGCTGGCCTTCGGGTTCGATGCATGTTTGTTCAACAGATGCCTGACGGGGAGGTCAGATGATCTAATCAACTTCGGGTTGGCCCGCACTTCGGGTTCGATGCCTGTTTGTTTAACAGATGCCTGACGGTGAGGACAGATTTTCTTCTCAACTTCGGGTTGAGCCGGTCTTCGGATTTGATGACTGTTTGTTTAACAGATGCTTGACAATGAAGTCAAATGTTCCTTTCAACTTCATATGGAGCCGACCTTCGGGTTTGATGCCTGTTTGTTTAACAGATGCCTAACGACGAGGTCAGATGTTCCTTTCAACTTCGTGTTGAGCCGGCCTTCGGGTTTGATGCATGTTTGTTTAACAGATGCCAGACGGCGAGGTCAGATGTACTTGTCAACTTTGGGTTGAGCCGCCCATCAGGTTCGATGCCTGTTTGTTTAACAGATGCCTGACGGTGAGGTCAGATGTTCTTCTCAACTTCGGGTTGAGCCAGCCTTCGGGTTCGATGCGTGTTTGTTTAACAGATGCCTGACAGCGAGGTCTAATGTTCTTATCAACTTCGGGTTGAGCCGCCATTCGGGTTCGATGCCTGTTTGTTTAACAGATGCCTGACGGTGAGGTCAGATGTTCTTCTCAACTTCGGGTTTAGCCGGTCTTCGGATTTGATGACTGTTTGTTTAACAGATGCTTGACAGTGAAGTCAAATGTTCCTTTCAACTTCATGTTGAGCCGACCTTCGTGTTCGATGTCTGTTTGTTTAACAGATGCCTGACGGTGAGTTCAGATGATCTAATCAAGTTTGGGTTGAGCAGCCCATCGCGTTCGATGCCTGTTTGTTTAACAGATGCAAGACGGTGAGGTCAGATGTTCTTCTCAACTTCGGGTTAAGCCGGCTTTCGGGTTCGATGCCTGTTTGTTTAACAGATGCCTGACAGCGAGGTCTAATGTTCTTATCAACTTCGGGTTGAGCCGCCCTTCGGGTTCGATGCCTGTTTGTTTACCAGATGCCTGACGGTGAGGTCAGATGTTCTTCTCAACTTCGGGTTTAGCCGGTCTCCGGATTTGATGACTGTTTGTTTAACAGATGCTTGACAGTGAAGTCAAATGTTCCTTTCAACTTCATGTTGATCCGACCTTCGTGTTCGATGTCTGTTTGTTTAACAGATGCCTGACGGTGAGTTCAGATGATCTAATCAAGTTTGGGTTGAGCAGCCCATCGGGTTCGATGCCTGTTTGTTTAACAGATGCATGACGGTGAGGTCAGATGTTCTTCTCAACTTCGGGTTAAGCCGGCCTTCGGGTTCGATGCCTGTTTGTTTAACAGATGCCTAACAGCGAGGTCTAATGTTCTTATCAACTTCGGGTTGAGCCGGTCTTCGGATTTGATAACTGTTTGTTTAACAGATGCTTGACAGTGAAGTCAAATGTTCCTTTCAACTTCATGTTGAGCCGACCTTTGGGTTCGATGCCTGTTTGTTTAACAGATGCCTGACGGCGAGGTCAGATGTTGCTCTCAACTTCGTGTTGAGCCGGCATTCTGGTTCGATTCATGTTTGTTTAACAGATGCCTGACGGTGAGTCAGATGATCTAATCAACTTCGGGTTGAGCCGCCTTTCGGGTTCGATGCCTCTTTGTTTCACAAAAGCCTGACGGTGAGGTCAGATTTTCTTCTCAACTTCGGGTTGAGCCGGTCTTCGGATTTGATGACTGTTTATTTAACAGATGCTTGACAGTGAAGTCAAATGTTCCTTTCAACTTCCTGTTGAGCCGACCTTCGGGTTCGATGCCTGTTTGTTTAACAGATGCCTGACGGCGAGGTTAGATGTACTTATCAACTTTTTGGTTGAGCCGCCCATCGGGTTCGATGCCTGTTTGTATAACAGATGCCTGACGGTGAGGTCCGATGTTCTTCTCAACTTCGGGTTGAGCCAGCCTTCGGGTTCGATGCCTGTTTGTTTAACAGATGCCTGACAGCGAGGTCTAATGTTCTTATCAACTTCGGGTTTGATGCCTGTTTGTTTAACAGATGCCTGACGGTGAGGTCAGATGTTCTTCTCAACTTCGGGTTTAGCCGGTGTTCGGATTTGATGACTGTTTGTTTAACAGATGCTTGACAGTGAAGTCAAATGTTCCTTTCAACTTCATGTTGAACCGACCTTCGGGTTCGATGCCTGTTTGTTTAACAGATGCCAGACGGCGAGGTCAGATGTTGCTCTCAACATCGTGTTGAGCCGGCCTTCGGGTTCGATGCATGTTTGTTTAACAGATGCCTGACGGTGAGTCAGATGATCTAATCAACTTCGGGTTGAGCCGCCCTTCGGGTTCGATGCTTGTTTGTTTAACAGATGCCTGACCGTGAGGTCAGATTTTCTTCTCAACTTCGGGTTGAGTCGGTCTTCGGATTTAATGACTGTTTGTTTAAAAGATGCTGAACAGTTAAGTCAAATGTTCCTTTCAACTTCATGTTGAGCCGACCTTCGGGTTCGATGCCTGTTTTTTTAACAGATGCCTGACGGTGAGGTCAGATTTTCTTCTCAACTTCGGGTTTAGCCGGTCTTCAGATTTGATGACTGTTTGTTTAACAGATGCTTGACAGTGAAGTCAAATGTTCCTTTCAACTTCATGTTGAGCCGACCTTCGTGTTCGATGTCTGTTTGTTTAACAGATGCCTGACGGTGAGTCAGATGATCTAATCAACTTCAGGTTGAGCCGCCCTTCGGGTTCGATGCCTGTTTGTTTCACAGATGCCTGATGGTGAGGTCAGATTTTCTTCTCAACTACGGGTTGAGCCGGTCTTCGGATTTGATGACTGTTTGTTTAACAGATGCTTGACAGTGAAGTCAAATGTTCCTTTCAACTTCATTTTGAGCCGACCTTCGGGTTCGATGCCTGTTTGTTTAAGAGATGCCTGACAGCGAGGTCAGATGTTCCTCTCAACTTCGTGTTGAGCCGGCCTTCGGGTTTGATGCATGTTTGTTTAACAGATGCCAGAAGGCGAGGTCAGATGTACTTATCAACTTTTTGGTTGAGCCACCCATCGGGCTCGATGCCTGTTTGTTTAACAGATGCCTGACGGTGAGGTCTGATGTTCTTCTCAACTTCGGGTTGAGCCAGCCTTCGGGTTCGATGCCTGTTTGTTTAACAGATGCCTGACAGCGAGGTCTAATGTTCTTATCAACTTCGGGTTTGATGCCTGTTTGTTTAACAGATGCCTGACGGTGAGGTCAGATTTTCTTCTTAACTTCGGGTTTAGCCGGTCTTCAGATTTGATGACTGCTTGTTTAACAGATGCTTGACAGTGAAGTCAAATGTTCCTTTCAACTTCATGTAGAGCCGACCTTCGTGTTCGATGTCTGTTTGTTTAACAGATGCCTGACGGTGAGTTCAGATGATCTAATCAAGTTTGGGTTGAGCAGCCCATCGGGTTCGATGCCTGTTTGTTTAACTGATGCATGACGGTGAGGTCAGATGTTCTTCTCAACTTCGGGTTGAGCCGGCCTTCGGGTTTAATGCATGTTTGTTTAACAGATGCCTAACAGCGAGGTCTAATGTTCTTATCAACTTCGGGTTGAGCCGGTCTTCGGATTTGATAACTGTTTGTTTAACAGATGCTTGACAGTGAAGTCAAATGTTCCTTTCAACTTCATGTTGAGCCGACCTTCGGGTTCGATGCCTGTTTGTTTAACAGATGCCTGACGGAGAGGTTAGATGTTGCTCTCAACTTCGTGTTTAGCCGGCCTTCTGGTTCGATGCATATATGCTTAACAGATGCCTGACGGTGAGTCAGATGATCTAATAAACTTCAGGTTGAGCCGCCCTTCGGGTTCGATGCCTGTTTGTTTCACAGATGCCTGACGGTGAGGTCAGATTTTCTTCTCAACTTCGGGTTGAGCCGGTCTTCAGATTTGATGACTGTTTGTTTAATAGATGCTTGACAGTGAAGTCAAATGTTCCTTTCAACTTCATGTTGAGCCGACCTTCGGGTTCGATGCCTGTTTGTTTAACAGATGCCTGACGGCGAGGTCAGATGTTCCTCTCAACTTCGTGTTGAGCCGACCTTCGGGTTTGATGCTTGTTTGTTTAACAGATGCCAGACGGCGAGGTCAGATGTACTTATAAACTTTTTGGTTGAGCCACCCATCGGGTTCGATGCCTGTTTGTTTAACAGATGCCTGACGGTGAGGTCCGATGTTCTTCTCAACTTCGGGTTGAGCCAGCCTTCGGGTTCGATGCCTGTTTGTTTAACAGATGCCTGACAGCGAGGTCTAATGTTCTTATCAACTTCGGGTTTGATGCCTGTTTGTTTAACAGATGCCTGACGGTGAGGTCAGATTTTCTTCTCAACTTCGGGTTTAGCCGGTCTTCGGATTTGATGACTGTTTGTTTAACAGATGCTTGACAGTGAAGTCAAATGTTCCTTTCAACTTCATGTTGAGCCGACCTTCGTGTTCGATGTCTGTTTGTTTAACAGATGCCTGACGGTGAGTTCAGATGATCTAATCAAGTTTGGGTTGAGCAGCCCATTGGGTTCGATGCCTGTTTTTTTAACAGATGCATGACGGTGAGGTCAGATGTTCTTCTCAACTTCGGGTTGAGCCGGCCTTCGGGTTCGATGCCTGTTTGTTTAACAGATGCCTAACAGCGAGGTCTAATGTTCTTATCAACTTCAGGTTGAGCCGGTCTTTGGATTTGATAACTGTTTGTTTAACAGATGCTTGACAGTGAAGTCAAATGTTCCTTTCAACTTCATGTTGAGCCGACCTTCGGGTTCGATGCCTGTTTGTTTAACAGATGCCTGACGGCTAGGTCAGATGTTGCTCTCAACTTCGTGTTTAGCCGGCCTTCTGGTTCGATGCATGTATGCTTAACAGATGCCTGACGGTGAGTCAGATGATCCAATCAACTTCAGGTTGAGCCGCCCTTCGGGTTCGATGCCTGTTTGTTTCACAGATGCCTGACGGTGAGGTCAGATTTTCTTCTCAACTTCGGGTTGAGCCGGTCTTCGGATTTGATGACTGTTTGTTTAACAGATGCTTGACAGTGAAGTCAAATGTTCCTTTCAACTTCATGTTGAGCCGACCTTCGTGTTCGATGTCTGTTTGTTTAACAGATGCCTGACGGTGAGTCAGATGATCTAATCAACTTCAGGTTGAGCCGCCCTTCGGGTTCGATGCCTGTTTGTTTCACAGATGCCTGACGGTGAGGTCAGATTTTCTTCTAAACTTCGGGTTAAGCCGGTCTTCGGATTTGATGACTGTTTGTTTAAAAGATGCTTGACAGTGAAGTCAAATGTTCCTTTCAACATCATGTTAAGCCGACCTTCGGGTTCGATGCCTGTTTGTTTAACAGATGCCTGACGGCGAGGTCAGATGTTCCTCTCAACTTCGTGTTGAGCCGACCTTCGGGTTTGATGCATGTTTGTTTATTAGATGCCAGACGGCGAGGTCAGATGTACTTAACAACTTTTTGGATGAGCCGCCCATCGGGTTCGATGCCTGTTTGTTTAACAGATGCCTGACGGTGAGGTCCGATGTTCTTCTTAACTTCGGGTTGAGCCAGCCTTTGGGTTCGATGCCTGTTTGTTTAACAGATGCCTGACAGCGAGGTCTAATGTTCTTGTCAACTTCGGGTTTGATGTCTGTTTGTTTAACAGATGCCTGACGGTGAGGTCAGATGTTCTTCTCAACTTCGGGTTTAGCCGGTCTTCGGATTTGATGACTGTTTGTTTAACAGATGCTTGACAGTGAAGTCAAATGTTCCTTTCAACTTCATGTTGAACCGATTTTCGGGTTCGATGCCTGTTTGTTTAACAGATGCCAGACGGCGAGGTCAGATGTTACTCTCAACATCGTGTTGAGTCGGCCTTCGGGTTCGATGCATGTTTGTTTAACAGATGCCTGACGGTGAGTCAGATGATCTAATCAACTTCGGGTTGAGCCGCCCTTCGGGTTCGATGTCTGTTTGTTTAACAGATGCCTGACGGTGAGGTCAGATTTTCTTCTCAACTTCGGGTTAAGCCGGTCTTCGGATTTGATGACTGTTTGTTTAAAAGATGCTTGACAGTGAAGTCAAATGTTCCTTTCAACTTCATGTTGAGCCGACCTTCGTGTTCGATGTCTGTTTGTTTAACAGATGCCTGACGGTGAGTCAGATGATATAATCAACTTCAGGTTGAGCCGCCCTTCGGGTTCGATGCCTGTTTGTTTCACAGATGCCTGACGGTGAGGTCAGATTTTCTTCTAAACTTCGGGTTAAGCCGGTCTTCGGATTTGATGACTGTTTGTTTAAAAGATGCTTGACAGTGAAGTCAAATGTTCCTTTCAACATCATGTTGAGCCGACCTTCGGGTTCGATGCCTGTTTGTTTAACAGATGCCTGACGGCGAGGTCAGATGTTCCTCTCAACTTCGTGTTGAGCCGACCTTCGGGTTTGATGCATGTTTGTTTATTAGATGCCAGACGGCGAGGTCAGATGTACTTAACAACTTTTTGGATGAGCCGCCCATCGGGTTCGATGCCTGTTTGTTTAACAGATGCCTGACGGTGAGGTCCGATGTTCTTCTTAACTTCGGGTTGAGCCAGCCTTTGGGTTCGATGCCTGTTTGTTTAACAGATGCCTGACAGCGAGGTCTAATGTTCTTATCAACTTCGGGTTTGATGTCTGTTTGTTTAACAGATGCCTGACGGTGAGGTCAGATGTTCTTCTCAACTTCGGGTTTAGCCGGTGTTCGGATTTGATGACTGTTTGTTTAACAGATGCTTGACAGTGAAGTCAAATGTTCCTTTCAACTTCATGTTGAACCGATTTTCGGGTTCGATGCCTGTTTGTTTAACAGATGCCAGACGACGAGGTCAGATGTTACTCTCAACATCATGTTGAGTCGGCCTTCGGGTTCGATGCATGTTTGTTTAACAGATGCCTGACGGTGAGTCAGATGATCTAATCAACTTCGGGTTGAGCCGCCCTTCGGGTTCGATGTCTGTTTGTTTAACAGATGCCTGACGGTGAGGTCAGATTTTCTTCTCAACTTCGGGTTAAGCCGGTCTTCGGATTTGATGACTGTTTGTTTAAAAGATGCTTGACAGTGAAGTCAAATGTTCCTTTCAACATCATGTTGAGCCGACCTTCGGGTTCGATGCCTGTTTGTTTAACAGATGCCTGACGGCGAGGTCAGATGTTCCTCTCAACTTCGTGTTGAGCCGACCTTCGTGTTTGATGCATGTTTGTTTATTAGATGCCAGACGGCGAGGTCAGATGTACTTAACAACTTTTTGGATGAGCCGCCCATCGGGTTCGATGCCTGTTTGTTTAACAGATGCCTGACGGTGAGGTCCGATGTTCTTCTTAACTTCGGGTTGAGCCAGCCTTTGGGTTCGATGCCTGTTTGTTTAACAGATGCCTGACAGCGAGGTCTAATGTTCTTATCAACTTCGGGTTTGATGCCTGTTTGTTTAACAGATGCCTGACGGTGAGGTCAGATTTTCTTCTCAACTTCGGGTTTAGCCGGTCTTCGGATTTGATGACTGTTTTTTTAACAGATGCTTGACAGTGAAGTCAAATGTTCCTTTCAACTTCATGTAGAGCCGACCTTCGTGTTCGATGTCTGTTTGTTTAACAGATGCCTGACGGTGAGTTCAGATGATCTAATCAAGTTTGGGTTGAGCAGCCCATCGGGTTCGATGCCTGTTTGTTTAACTGATGCATGACGGTGAGGTCAGATGTTCTTCTCAACTTCGGGTTGAGCCGACCTTCGGGTTTAATGCATGTTTGTTTAACAGATGCCTAACAGCGAGGTCTAATGTTCTTATCAAATTCGGGTTGAGCCGGTCTTCGGATTTGATAACTGTTTGTTTAACAGATGCTTGACAGTGAAGTCAAATGTTCCTTTCAACTTCATGTTGAGCCGACCTTCGGGTTCAATGCCTGTTTGTTTAACAGATGCCTGACGGCGAGGTTAGATGTTGCTCTCAACTTCGTGTTTAGCCGGCCTTCTGGTTCGATGCATATATGCTTAACAGATGCCTGACGGTGAGTCAGATGATCTAACCAACTTCAGGTTGAGCCGCCCTTCGGGTTCGATGCCTGTTTGTTTCACAGATGCCTGACGATGAGGTCAGATTTTCTTCTCAACTTCGGGTTGAGCCGGTCTTCGGATTTGATGACTGTTTGTTTAACAGATGCTTGACAGTGAAGTCAAATGTTCCTTTCAACTTCATGTTGAGCCGACCTTCGGGTTCGATGCCTGTTTGTTTAACAGATGTCTGACGGCGAGGTCAGATGTTCCTCTCAACTTCGTGTTGAGCCGGCCTTCGGGTTTGATGCATGTTTGTTTAACAGATGCCAGACGGCGAGGTCAGATTTACTTATCAACTTTTTGGTTGAGCCACCCATCGGGTTCGATGCCTGTTTGTTTAACAGATGCCTGACGATGAGGTCCGATGTTCTTCTCAACTTCGGGTTGAGCCAGCCTTCGGGTTCGATGCCTGTTTGTTTAACAGATGCCTGACAGCGAGGTCTAATGTTCTTATCAACTTCGGGTTTGATGCCTGTTTGTTTAACAGATGCCTGACGGTGAGGTCAGATTTTCTTCTCAACTTCGGGTTTAGCCGGTCTTCGGATTTGATGACTGTTTGTTTAACAGATGCTTGACAGTGAAGTCAAATGTTCCTTTTAACTTCATGTTGAGCCGACCTTCGTGTTCGATGTCTGTTTGTTTAACAGATGCCTGACGGTGAGTTCAGATGATCTAATCAAGTTAGGGTTGAGCAGCCCATCAGGTTCGATGCCTGTTTGTTTAACAGATGCATGACGGTGAGGTCAGATGTTCTTCTCAACTTCGGGTTGAGCCGGCCTTCGGGTTCGATGCATGTTTGTTTAACAGATGCCTAACAGCGAGGTCTAATGTTCTTATCAACTTCGGGTTGAGCCGGTCTTCGGATTTGATAACTGTTTGTTTAACAGATGCTTGACAGTGAAGTCAAATGTTCCTTTCAACTTCATGTTGAGCCGACCTTCGGGTTCGATGCCTGTTTGTTTAACAGATGCCTGACGGCGAGGTTAGATGTTGCTCTCAACTTCGTGTTTAGCCGGCCTTCTGGTTCGATGCATATATGCTTAACAGATGCCTGACGGTGAGTCAGATGATCTAATCAACTTCAGGTTGAGCCGCCCTTCGGGTTCGATGCCTGTTTGTTTCACAGATGCCTGACGGTGAGGTCAGATTTTCTTCTCAACTTCGGGTTGAGCCGGTCTTCGGATTTGATGACTGTTTGTTTAACAGATGGTTGACAGTGAAGTCAAATGTTCCTTTCAACTTCATGTTGAGCCGACCTTCGGGTTCGATGCCTGTTTGTTTAACAGATGCCTGACAGCGAGGTCAGATGTTCCTCTCAACTTCGTGTTGAGCCGGCCTTCGGGTTTGATGCATGTTTGTTTAACAAATGCCAGACGGCGAGGTCAGATGTACTTATCAACTTTTTGGTTGAGCCACCCATCGGGTTTGATGCCTGTTTGTTTAACAGATGCCTGACGGTGAGGTCCGATGTTCTTCTCAACTTCGGGTTGAGCCAGCCTTCGGGTTCGATGCCTGTTTGTTTAACAGATGCCTGACAGCGAGGTCTAATGTTCTTATCAACTTCGGGTTTGATGCCTGTTTGTTTAACAGATGCCTGACGTAGAGGTCAGATGTTCTTCTCAACTTCAGGTTTAGCCGGTCTTCGGATTTGATGACTGTTTGTTTAACAGATGCTTGACAGTGAAGTCAAATATTCCTTTCAACTTCATGTTGAACCGACCTTCGGGTTCGATGCCTGTTTTTTTAACAGATGCCTGACGGCAAGGTCAGATGTGTTAGACTATGGCACGGATCTAGAAGGGGGGGTTGAATAGATCCCCGATTAAAATTTGAGTCGGCGCTACCAATTTAAAAATTGGTTTTGGAAATGTTTTAAGTGCGGAAGCGGCCGAGGAAAAATGTAGTCTAAAAACGAACGGTTATTGGAAAACCGGATATACGTAAGCCTATGGATTTATGACAATTCGAAAAAAATAAAATCACAACACAAACTATGCTTATCAATTGTTTACTTCAATTTGCGAGGTTACCTAGTTCCAATGAAAAATAGGGCATACAAAAACTAGAAGCAAAATAAGACAATTTTAGTTCAGGACTTTTGTCGAACAGTTTGTGTGCACAAATATCACAAAGGATATTTATGTTGAGTAAGAGATTGGAAATGCCTTAGTACAATATTCTTATTGTACTTAGTAGTTAAAACAGAGTTTCAACACCTTACTCAATATGTATCACAGTTTGACAATAATCACTTAAGCTAGAATCACTTATTTTATAAGCTGAATTGAAAATGACAGAAAATGAAGAACACACGATTTGATGAGGCAGTTCCCCCGTCGTCCTCGCTTCGGGGTACGTCTGCCCTCAATTCTAAAATTAGAATTGAGATTATATTGAATATATATCACCTGTTGGAATGAACAGTTTACACAAGAGTTGATAGACAATGATACAAACAATCTCATATGTTGTTGATGCTTGCTATCTCTTCTTGCACCTTGATTCAAGATGAATCAAGCCCTTCAATTTGTTGTGAATGACCTCCGGTTCCAGCCACCTTAATGAAAAACCTTCCGTTGTTCAAACCTTCGGCTCGGCTGATCTTAGACACCAACAAATCAAACCCGGAAAGTCTTCAACACTTCAACGCCCTCACTACTAAATTGATGAACCTTCCGTTGATCAATTACCTTCGCACCTGCTTGAATGTTGAACGAACTATTCCGTGACAAAAGCCCTTCAAAACCTTCTAGTCTTGATGGGTAAAACCCTCAAGGTTTTCTGCAAGAAACACCTGCCCCAATTTCCACTCGAACTGGATCTTCAATCAACGCGTTCGAACCTTATCACCCTTTGAACAAGACACTAATCTCAACAAAAATGATTGTGTATATTTGTGGATTTGTGTGTTGTGTGAGGGATGAAGATGAAGAAATTTGTTGCACCTATTTCACGTTTCTTGCCCTGACAATTTACTCAAGATTTTCAATTGTTAGTTGTTAAAAATGAACAAAACTCTATTTATAGTAATACCAAAACAACCAACAAAACAGATTTTTAAACACAGCAAGAAAAACAGCACAGCGTGCGAACGGTCGACCATAGGGTCGGCGTGCGCTGACCCGTGGGAAATCCTCAGCACCATGCGCTGAGTGGCACGGTCGACGCATGTCTTTATGCGCTGAACCATGGAAAATCAAAACACTCATGCGCCGACTGTACGGTCGACGCATAGCTTCCATGCGCTGAGCCGTGAGAAATGCCAGGCTTCATGCGCCGACTGTATGGTCGACTCACTGCTTAGAAACCTGCAAAATTAACAACTTTTTCATTTTGCATATCCTGCTACATTCAGTAATGACACATATTAGGGTATAACGATTTAACACCGAAACAAGAGGTATAGCAATGAAAACAGAGATATAGCATGATGCTTCTAATTTGTTTTGTCATCATCGAAAAACTCGGAGGCCTGTATTGTGAGACAGCTTGCCCTCACAAGATGTTGCTCTCAACATCGTGTTGAGCCGGCCTTCGGGTTCGATGCATGTTTGTTTAACAGATGCCTGACGGTGAGTCAGATGATCTAATCAACTTCGGGTTGAGCCGCCCTTCGGGTTCGATGCCTGTTTGTTTAACAGATGCTTGACGGTGAGGTCAGATTTTCTTCTCAACTTCGGGTTAAGCCGGTCTTCGGATTTGATGACTGTTTGTTTAAAAGATGCTTGACAGTGAAGTCAAATGTTCCTTTCAACATCATGTTGAGCCGACCTTCGGGTTCGATGCCTGTTTGTTTAACAGATGCCTGACGGCGAGGTCAGATGTTCCTCTCAACTTCGTGTTGAGCCGACCTTCGGGTTTGATGCATGTTTGTTTATTAGATGCCAGACGGCGAGGTCAGATGTACTTAACAACTTTTTGGATGAGCCGCCCATCGGGTTCGATGCCTGTTTGTTTAACAGATGCCTGACGGTGAGGTCCGATGTTCTTCTTAACTTCGGGTTGAGCCAGCCTTTGGGTTCGATGCCTGTTTGTTTAACAGATGCCTGATAGCGAGGTCTAATGTTCTTATCAACTTCGGGTTTGATGTCTGTTTGTTTAACAGATGCCTGACGGTGAGGTCAGATGTTCTTCTCAACTTCGGGTTTAGCCGGTCTTCAGATTTGATGACTGTTTGTTTAACAGATGCTTGACAGTGAAGTCAAATGTTCCTTTCAACTTCATGTTGAACCGATTTTCGGGTTCGATGCCTGTTTGTTTAACAGATGCCAGACGGCGAGGTCAGATGTTACTCTCAACATCGTGTTGAGTCGGCCTTCGGGTTCGATGCATGTTTGTTTAACAGATGCCTGACGGTGAGTCAGATGATCTAATCAACTTCGGGTTGAGCCGCCCTTCGGGTTCGATGCCTGTTTGTTTAACAGATGTCTGACGGTGAGGTCAGATTTTCTTCTCAACTTCGGGTTGAGCCGGTCTTCGGATTTGATGACTGTTTATTTAAAAGATGCTTGACAGTGAAGTCAAATGTTCCTTTCAACTTCATGTTGAGCCGACCTTCGGGTTCGATGCCTGTTTGTTTAACAGATGCCTGACGGTGAGGTCAGATTTTCTTCTCAACTTCGGGTTGAGCCGGTATTCGGATTTGATGACTGTTTGTTTAACAGATGCTTGACAGTGAAGTCAAATGTTCCTTTCAACTTCATGTTGAGCCGACCTTCGGGTTCGATGCCTGTTTGTTTAACATATTCCTGACAGCGAGGTCAGATGTTCCTCTCAACTTCGTGTTGAGCCGGCCTTCGGGTTCGATGCATGTTTGTTTAACAGATGCTTGACGGTAATGTCAGATGTTCTTATCAACTTTGGGTTGAGCCTCCCATCGGTTTCGATGCCTCTTTTTTTAACAGATGCCTGACGGTGAGGTCAGATGTTCTTCTCAACTTCGGGTTGAGGCGGCCTTCAGATTTGATGCCTGTTTGTTTAACAGATGCTTGACACCGAAGTCAATTGTTCCTCTCAACTTCATGTTGAGCCGACCTTCGGGTTCGATGCTCGTTTGTTTAACAGATGCCTGACAGCGAGGTCAAATGTTCTTCTCAACTTCCGGTTGAGCCTGCCTTCGGGTTCGATTCCTGTTTGACAACGAGTTCGGATGTTCTTCTCAACTTCAGCTTGAGTCATCCATCAAATCCGATGCCTGTTTGTTTAACAGATGCCTGACAGCAAGGTCAGATGTTCTTCTCAACTTCGTCTTGTGTCGGCCTTCGGGTTCGATTCCTGTTTGTTTAACTAATGCCTGATGGGGAGGTCAGATGTTCCTCTCAAATTCAAGTTGAGCCGGCCTTCGGGTTCGATGCCTGTTTGTTTAACAGATGTTTGACAGCGAAGTCAGATGTTCTTCTCAATTAAGGATTGAGACGGCCTTCCGGTTCGATGCCTGTTTGTTTAACAGATGCCTGACGGCGAGGTCAAATGTTCTTCTCAACTTCGGGATGAGTCGGCCTTCGGGTTCAATGCCTGTTTATTTAATAGATGCCTGACGGTGAGGTCTAATGTTCTTATCAACTTCGGGTGGAGCCGCCATTCAGGTTTGATGCCTGTTTGTTTAACAGATGCTTGACGGCGAGGTAGAATGCTCCTCTCAACTTTGGTTTGAGCCGCCTATCTGGTTAGATGCTTGTTTGTTTAACAGATGCCTGACGGTGAGGTTAGATGTTCTTCTCAACTTCGAGTTGAGTTGGCCTTCAGATTTGATGCCTGTTTTTTTAACAGATGCTTGACAGTGAAGTGAATTATTCCTCTCAACTTCATGTTGAGCTGACCATCGGGTTCGATGCCCGTTTGTTTAACAGATTCCTGACGGCGAGATCAAATGTTCTTCTCAACTTCCGGTAGAGCCGGCCTTCGGGTTCGATTCCTGTTTGTTTAACTAATGCTTGACAGCGAGGTCAGATGTTCTTCTCAACTTCGGCTTGAATCATCCATCAAATCCGATGCCTATTTGTTTAACAGATGCCTGATAGCCAGGTCAGATGTTCTTCTCAAATTCGTGTTGTACCGGCCTTCGGGTTCGATGCCTATTTGTTTAACTAATGCCTAATGGGGAGGTCAGATGTTCCTCTAAACTTCAAGTTGAGTCGGCCTTCGGGTTCGATGCCTGTTTGTTTAACAGATGTTTGACAGTGAGGTCAGACGTTCTTCTCAATTAAGGATTGAGACGGCCTTTGGGTTCGATGCCTGTTTGTTTAACAGATGCCTGACAGCGAGGTCAAATGTTCTTCTTAACTTCGGGATGGGTCGGCCTTCGGGTTCGATGCCTGTTTGTTTAATAGATGCCATACGATGAGGTCTAATGTTCTTATCAATTTCAGGTTGAGCCGCCATTCGGGTTTGATGCCTGTTTGTTTAACAGATGCCTGACGGCGTGTTCAGATGTTCCTCTCATCTTCGTGTTGAGCCGGCCTTCGGGTTCGATGCATGTTTGTTTAACAGATGCCTGACGGTGAGGTCAGATGTTCTTCTCAACTTCGAGTTGAGCCGGCCTTCAGATTTGATGCCTGTTTGTTTAATAGATGCTTGACAGTGAAGTCAATTGTTCCTCTCAACTTCATGTTAAGCCGGTCTTCGGGTTCGATGCCTGTTTGTTTAACAGATGCATGACGGAGAGGTCAAATGTTCTTCTCAACTTCGGGTTGATCTGGCCTTCGGGTTCGATTCCTGTTTGTTTAACATATGCCTGACGGTGAGGTCAGATGTTCTTCTCAACATCGGGTTGAGCCGACTTTCGGATTTGCTGCCTGTTTGTTTAACAGATGCTTGACAGTGATATCAAATGTTCCTCTCAACGTCATGTTGAGCCGACATTCAGGTTCGATGTCTGTTTGTTTAACAGATGCCTGACGGAGAGGTCAGATGTTCCTCTCAACTTCGTGTTGATCCGGCCTTCGGATTTGATGCCTGTTTGTTTAACAGATGTCAAACAGCGAGGTCAGATGTTCTTTTGAACTTCGGGGTGAGCTGGCCTTTGGGTTCATTGCCTGTTTGTTTAACAGATGCCTGAAGGCTAGGTCAGATGTTCTTCTCAAATTCGGGTTGAGCCGGCCTTCGGTTTCGATTCCTGTTTGTTTAACTTATGCCTGACAGCGAGGTCAGATGTTCTTCTCAACTTCGGCTTGAGTCGGCCATCAAATTCGATGCTTGTTTGTTTAACAGATGCGTGACAGCGAGGTCAGATGTTCTTCTCAACTTCATGTTGTACCGACCTTCAGTTTTGATGCCTATTTGTTTAACTAATGCCTGATGGGAAGGTGAGATGTTCCTTTCAACTTCATGTTGAGCCGCCCTTCGGGTTCGATGCCGTTTTGTTTAACAGATGTTTGACGGCGAGGTCAAATATTCTTATCAACTTCGGGTTTAGCCGCCCTTCGGGTTCGATGCCTGTTTGTTTAACAGATGCCTGACGGTGAGGTCAGATGTTCTTCTCAACTACGGGTTGAGCCGGTCTTCGGATTTGATGACTGTTTGTTTAACAGATGCTTGACAGTGAAGTCAAATGTTCCTCTCAACTTCATGTTGAGCCGACCTTCGGGTTCGATGCCTATTTGTTTAATATATGCCTGACGGCGAGGTCAAATGTTCCTCTCAACTTCGTGTTGAGCCGGCCTTCGGGTTTGATGCCTAACAGCGAGGTCAGATGTTCTTATCAACTTTGGGTTGAGCCGCCCATCAGGTTCGATGCCTGTTTGTTTAACAGATGCCTGACACTGAGGTCAGATGTTCTTGTCAACTTCTGGTTTAGCAGGCCTTTGGATTTGATGCATGTTTGTTTAACAGATGCTTGACAGTGAAGTTAAATGTTCCTCTCAACTTCATGTTGAGCCGACCTTCGGGTTCGATGCCTGTTTGTTTAATAGATGCCTGACGGCGAGGTCAGATGTTCCTCTTAACTTCCTGTTGAGCCGGTCTTCGGGTTCGATACCTGTTTGTTTAACAGATGCCTGACGGCAAGGTCAGATGTTCCTCTCAACTTCGGGTTGAGCCGGCCTTCGGGTTCCACACCTTTTTGTTTAACAGATGCCTAATGGCGAGGTCAGATGTTCTTCTCAACTTCTGGTTCAGCCGGCCTTCAGATTTGATGTCTGTTTGTTTATCAGATGCTTGACAGTGAAGTTAATTGTTCCTCTCAACTTCATGTTGAGCCGACCTTCGTATTCGATGCTTGTTTGGTTAACAGATGCCTGACGGCAAGGTCAAATGTTCCTCTCATCTTCGGGTTGAGCTGCCCTTTGGGTTCAATACATGTTTGTTTAACAGATGCCTGACAGCAAGGTCTAATGTTCTTATTAACTTCGGGTTGAGCCGCCCTTCGGGTTCGATGCCTGTTTGTTTAACAAATGCCTGACGATGAGGTCAGATGTTCTTCTCAACATCGGATTGAGACGACTTTCGGATTTGCTGCCTGTTTGTTTAACAGATGCTTGACAGTGAAATCAAATGTTCCTCTCAACTTCATGTTGAGCCGACCATCGGGTTCGATGCCTGACGGCGAGGTCAGATGATCCTCTCAACTTCGTGTTGAGCCGGCCTTCGGGTTTGATGTCTGTTTGTTTAACAGACGCCAAACGAGAAGTTCAGATGTTCTTCTCAACATCGGGTTGAGCCGACCTCTGGGTTCGATTCCTGTTTGTTTAACAGATGCCTGGCAGCTAGGTCAGATGTTCTTTTCAAATTCGGGTTGAGCCAGCCTTCGGGTTCGATTCCCGTTTGTTTAACTAATACTTGATAGCGAGGTCAGATGTTCTTCTCAACTTCGGATTGAGTCATCCATCAAATTCGATGCCTGTTTGTTTAACAGATGCCTGACAACAAGTACAAATGTTCTTCTCAACATCGTGTTGTGCCGGCCTTCGGGTTCGATGCCTGTTTGTTTAACTAATGCCTTATGGGGAGGTCAGATGTTCCTCTCAACTTCAAGTTGAGTCGGCCTTCGGGTTCGATTCCTCTTTGTTTAAGAGATGTTTGACGGCGAGGTCAGATATTCTTCTCAATTAAGGATTGAGACGGTCTTCGGGTTCGATGCTTGTTTGTTTAACAGATGCCTGACGGAGAGGTCAAATGTTCTTCTCAACTTCGGGATGAGCTGGCCTTCGGGTTCGATGCCGGTTTGTTTAACAGATGCCTGAGGGCGAGGTCTAATGTTCTTATCAACTTCGTGTTGAGCCGCCCTTCGGGTTCGATTCCTGTTTGTTTAACAGATGCCTGACAGTGAGGTCAGATGTTCTTCTCAACTTCGGGTTGAGCCGATCTTCGGATTTGATGACTGTTTGTTTAACAGATGCTTGACAGTGAAGTCAAATGTTCCTCTCAACTTCATGTTGAGCCGACCTTCGGGTTCAATGCCTGTTTGTTTAACAGATGCCTGACGGCGAGGTCAGATGTTCTTCTCAACTTCTGGTTGAGCCGGCCTTTGGGTTCGATGCCTGTTTGTTTAACAGATGCCTGGAGGCTAGGTCATATATTCTTCTCAAATTCGGGTTGAGCCGGCCTTCAGTTTCGATTGCTGTTTGTTTAACTAATGCCTGACAGCAAGGTCGGATGTTCTTCTCAACTTCGGTTTGAGTCGGCCATCAAATTCGATTGCTGTTTGTTTAACAAATGCTTGACAGCGAGGTCAGATATTCTTTTCAACTTCGCGTTGTGCCGGCCTTCGGTTTCAATGCCTGTTTGTTTAACTAATGCCTGATGGAGAAGTCAGATGTTCCTCTCAACTTCATGTTGAGTCGGCCTTCGGGTTCGATGCCTGTTTGTTTAACAGATGTTTGACGGCGAGGTCAAACGTTCTTCTCAATTAAGGATTGAGACGGCCTTTGTAACACCCCACTTCCCAAATTAAATAAAATATAAACATTATAAATAAACATCAGAGTTTTCCCCAAAATAGTGGGATATCACATCACCAAATTTTTATAAAAATACTTTATTAATTATTCTCAAAAATAATACAGCGGAAAACATTATTCCAACATTCTCGGCCATCCGCCAAATTTCGTAAAATCTTTATTATTATAATTCACAAAAAAAAGTGATACGTCACAGGATTACAACAAGTTTGACATAAAACAATTAAAACACCCATATCCCGTGTTACGTATCAGAGCATCCTAGACTCGACTGGCACACCACCATCCAAGCTATCTAAGTACCTGGATTATCTGTACTTCCGGAGAAGCACAGACACAACAACAACCAAGGGGTGAGAAAACATGATCAAAAATATATTGGTAATGTAATACATGTAAACAAGGTAGTAAAACACACCAACACACCAATATTCACCCCAACAACTCCATATAACGAACCTACTGTTCAAATTACAATATAACATATTATAATGCAAATATGCAACTCAACACCATGCATGCGGTACCGACTCATTGGTTCATTCAATCGAACCTGGATAGATCACTTACGCTCCTCCTGAGACATGATCTATCCCCCACCATTCTCCACCAAGGAGTACGGATGAATCACTTACGCTCCTCCTGAGACATGATTCATCCCACCAAAACACCATGATATGCACACACCAATGCATAACTATCATATTTAGGCACACTAAGTGCACACGATCCTCCTGATCATATCATCATACATCAATGCATATATGTATAGATATATTACACCAACACCATATAAATCAATCAGATAGTAAATAAATTCATACTATAACACCATATATAACCACATCCCAACACCCGGGAACACACGATCCTACTGATCACTACATACATATACGTTAACCAATTGTTCACCAACAATATCAAGGAAAACGAGTACCATCACCAAGTAAACAAGTTCATACTTTATCACCAAGATATAAACACGTCCCACCACTCGGGAATACACGATCCTACTGATCACTACACCATGCTCCGCATGATTCATACACCAACTAATTATCCATTTAAATAATTAGTAATGGAAATCACATACTATCACCGAGTACTCACTCTATAACACTCAATCATCTCCCCTATAATCAACAAAGTCCAAGGGCACTACACTCTTAGCGCACACAGTATAACAGCATAGAAAAAAAACCCCATTCTGCTACGCTCGCTACACCCTCGCTAGGCGAGCTCCCAGCGAATGCTCGCTACCTGTTCGCTTAGCGAACCTCCTCGCAAAGGCAAACAGAACCTACTAGACTCACTCGCTACCTCACTCGCTAGGCGAGCACCTAGCGAACGCTCACTGCCTTCTCGCTAAGCGAAGTGCTAGCGAGTTGCCTGCGACTTCTCAAGTTCTCACAGTTCAGAATTCTCACTCTTCTCTGATTCAAGCCTATTCTATAACATCCACTTCCTATACTATCCGTATTACGACCAATGCATATTAGGCTTATCAATCTTCCTATAATTCTACTCCAGATCAACATTACGGCACACTACCGACACTTTAGAGTTACTCTGAACCTTACTCAAACCAAACCAACACCAACAGTCAATCAACAATGGCAACATCAAACATTCGTACATCATCATATACATATTGTCGCTTGCGCGAAAATAAGGTGCCGGCATGACAGAAGAGTCGCCACCTTTCGTTATTTATCCCTCAGAGCGGGAAAGGAAACGATCGGAAAAACCTGACGAATAAGGGTAAGACAAGGTCATCGCAACCATTGTCTGGGTTCGGGAGTCGGTTACGCAAGGGGAAGGTATTAGCACCCCTCACGTCCGTCGTACTCGACGGGATCCTCGCTTGTTTGTTTACTTGGACGGGTTGGTTATAATCTATCTACCTATCAAGGCTGGCTGAAAAAGAAAAGAAAAATGACTCGGCAAAGCGTCGCACTTTATGCCTACGTATTCTCATCAGAGAATGAGAAATCAGAGTCAACGTAGTTCGGCTAACTACGGGTTATGGGGGGAAGGTTGCTCGCTAGGATATCGCATCCTATGCCTACGTACTTTCATCTGGTATGAAAGATCAGAGCAAACGTAGTTCGGGAAACTACTGAAAATATGGCTCAACTAGGAGGGAGACTATCAAGTCCTACTATTATCATGCCATGGATTCATCCTATGGTTGAGGTTTGAACAGGGAACTCCTAGATGTTGTCATGCATAGGTTTCAACCTAAAAGTCTATCATCAAATCCTCATCAGAGGAAATGAGAGTCCTAAGGGATCATGTCAATGATACACCAAAACAGACAAAAGCATCAGCTTTAACAGTAAAATGCATGCAATGCAAGTGAGGGAGGAAATGTGTGTGGGGCTTCAGCCTCCACAAGCTCGTCTCAACCTCAAGCCAGTCATGAAATAACAGTAATCATACTGAAAATCAACAACATGCTATCAAGCAAAACAGTAAACTGCAATCATACAGATAAAGGAAATGAAGTACCATCAGGCAAACAAAACTCACATGAGAAAGAATCATCTATTCTCTAACCCTAACCCTACTCACCGGATCTAAACAAACCTAAGCAAAACTCTCAAGCAGAACCCTAGGCAGGAGAAATCATTCCCAGTCTTCAAGCTTCAGAATAAGCTTACCAAAGAAAGGGAGCTAAGCAAGCAAGCTCATAGTGTCTTCCTCAGGAGAACACTAAGAGGTGTATACTCAGGAGTCATACCCTATGTGGCTCAACCACTGTGATCAGTTTACATCCCTCCTCAGGAGAGATTAAACTCACAAGCAGGCTCCAACATCACTGGATATTTAGGAAATCCTATCTGAACTAGTGGAACTAAGTGAATAGACTCATAGGACCTTCCTCAGGAAAGTACTAGGAGGCTTCCACTTAGGAGTTGTATCCCATGTGGCTCAACAACATGTGATCAGTTTACATTCCTCCTCAGGAGAAATTAAACTCACAAGTTGGCTCCAACATCATTGGATACTTAAGAAATCCTAGATCAACTAGTGGAACTAAGTGAATAGACCCATAGGACCTTCCTCAGGAAAGTACTAGGAGGCTTCCACTTAGGAGTTGTATCCCATGTGGCTCAACAACAAGTGATCAGTTTACATTCCTCCTCAGGAGAAATTAAACTCACAAGTTGGCTCCAACATCATTGGATACTTAAGAAATCCTAGATCAACTAGTGGAACTAAGTGAATAGACCCATAGGACCTTCCTCAGGAAAGTACTAGGAGGCTTCCACTTAGGAGTTGTATCCCATGTGGCTCAACAACAAGTGATCAGTTTACATTCCTCCTCAGGAGAAATTAAACTCACAAGTTGGCTCCAACATCATTGGATACTTAAGAAATCCTAGATCAACTAGTGGAACTAAGTGAATAGACCCATAGGACCTTCCTCAGGAAAGTACTAGGAGGCTTCCACTTAGGAGTTGTATCCCATGTGGCTCAACAACAAGTGATCAGTTTACATTCCTCCTCAGGAGAAATTAAACTCACAAGTTGGCTCCAACATCATTGGATACTTAAGAAGGAGGTGAGAAGAAAGAATGAAAGTTATTCATAGTGCCTTCCTCAGGAAAGTACCATGAACTTCCTCCAAACTTCAGGATCTCAAACCTCACAGACAGGGCAACAGCCAAGCTCTGGGTCTCTGAACATTGATCTCCAATCTTCTCTCCATGATGCTCTCCATCAATATCTTCAAGACAACACAAACCCCATAGCAACTTCCCCACAACAAACCCCAGAGATGAACAAATAACCCCAGGACAGACAAAATCAATAGGCAACTTCAGAAAATACCTAAAAATACTAAACCAATGGGGAAAAATCTAACAATTATTCATAAGGGTCCTCAACACCTACTCATAACATCTACAAAGGTTTCTACCTAAAAATCAAGATAAAACTCAATCAAAGAAAGGAATCATCACCTATGCACAATTCTAAACCCTAATTAGACTATCCTAAGTCAACCCTAATCAAACTAATCAAGATTAATTCTAAAAAATCTAGAAAAAAACCTATGGGGAAGTATGACTAATCATCTAATTGCACAAAAAAGAATGGGTAAAAAAGATTAATGGAAAGTACTAAAACAATTCCTACAAAATCAAGTACCAAAATGAAACAATTAAAAAGCTATTTAATTGGGAAATCTACTAAAATTATTAAACCTAAAAATAAAATCTCAATTTTATTTTTATAATTTTCTACTCACTTTAATCTACTCATAGAAAAAAGAAGAAATTAAAAATCATTTTTTATCTATTTTATATGAATTATTCAAAAACAGAAAATATTAAAAGGAAATTAAAAAGAAATAAAAGAATTAAAGGGGTGGGGGGTGTATTAAGTAAAGCGCGCTAGTTAAAAATATTGGGCCAGAAATAAAGGGGGGTGGGAATAGAAGACTGGGCCCAGCACCCTCTAAATGAAACGCAGCGTTTGGATTAAAATTCAAATCTTCCCTCCAGTCTTCAGACGCGATCTCAGCCATTAGATTGGGATAAAATGTCAAACATTGGACTTAATCCAACGGCGCTCCCTCATCGTCTTCATTAAACTAGGGTTTTGCAGAACCCTCACGCCATGCGCACAAACTCGAGCTCCTCTAGCTCCCTCTACAGGCCACGGCTCCACACGACTCCAACATGGAAAATCATCTACGTCTCAAGCCCTACACAACCCTACGTTCACTTTCTCTTAACTCCTCGTGGATAATCCAAACAGAAGCCTTGAAGATCATGGTACAAACACGGTTATGAATTTCAACTGATATCAACCTAGATTAAACTTCAGCATAATGATCCACAGATGTTCTTGATGTTATCCTGATGATTCTAAACCAATTCATACTGCCTAAAACTCTTTAAACAGATAGTTCTTGAAACTTAAAGAATCATGCACCTGTTACAAACCATCATGGATCGTGCCCTAGCTTTCTAGAATTAATCCTCTACCCTAATACATCAATTATACACCTAGAATCTAAACCATCTATGCATAATTATGGTGAAAAAGAGAGGAGAAAGAACCTGTCAAGGAACTATGGTGTATGATGCTTGAGCACGATTCCAAGCTTGCAAATCCTTCAGGATGATCCTTTGATGATGGTTAACCTTCTGTTTGCACAATTCTTGAAGGAGAAGACTTGTAATGGAAGAATTCTTGAGTTGCTTCAAGTTGAAGGAATGGCTTCAATGGCTATCTCTCCTTCTCTCTCCTCTGACTTGATTCCAGCTTTCACCAACCTCTAACACTCCTTGATGCCCTCTTTAAATATTAATCATTGGATGCTTCTAGAATCATCTAGAATGGTGTGGAAGTTTCTTGAAAGTTCCATGATATTCCAAAGTGGTTATCTCATCTCATATGCCATGCCTTGTTATTTTGGTCTCAAATTCTCCTTACATGAGTTATTGAATGAGGATAAGTGAAAACAAGTGCATTTGTTGCTTATGTAGGGTTTTTTTAACATTGCCTCTTTTTTCAAGTAACTAATTTCCAAAGGAACCACATTTTTTAAGCCTCAAATGAAAATTCTACTTAAACCAATCTTCTCAAAATGGTTTTTCCAATCAAAATGATATATTGGATGACCTATTTTGGATTTGTAGATCTTCCAAAACACTTTTCAATTTCAACTTTTCAAAGTTATAAGTCATTTTTAGTTCATTTTTGACCAATCATGGAATCTTGTGCTATGAGCCTTTTCAACAATTTGTGACCTTCTTTCTAGACTTAAAATCACATTTTGAGCAACTTTCATGTTTTGAGTTTTTTCATTTGAGGCTTGGAAATGGGAGTTTTAGGCATTGGCTAAAATGACCTATAACTGACAAATGACCAAAATACCCCTGCCTTGTTCAAACCATAACTTGAGTTCCACAAATCCAATCAAGGACTTCTACCACTCAAATTAAAGCTAAGAAGATCCTCTTCAACATTCATGTTGACCAAGAAACCATAGGAATCAACCTACTAGGGCAAAAGTTGTCTGGAAGTTGGGTGACTTTCAAGGACCCAGATTCACACACCTCTGCTGACCTGTAATTTGTCAAAACCATAACTTGAGCTCTGTAACTCCTATCAAGGACTTCCACCACTCAAATTAAAGCTTAGAACAAGCTCTACAACATTCATGTTGTGGGGAAAATGAGATATCAATCACATCTAGTGCTAAAACTGCCTGGAAGATAGGGATCAAATTAGGGTTTTTCCACTGACAATCCTCAGAAACCCTAACCCAAAACTTCTCAAACTCCTCAATCATGATGAGTTGGTCTAGGAATCATCTTTATATAATCTCTATGCATCATTCCATGATCTCATGGCCCTTGGATTAAGTCTCAACCTTCTCCAAATCTTCAGCTGGTCTAGGGTTGACCCAGTCAAAACCCTAATTCTACCATTCATGGTTGAATCTTCTGAATTCTTACATAATGACTTCTCTGGGCTTTATGAAGGCTATCAAGGCATCTCATAAGCTTTCTCAAAACATCAAGTTCATTCTCAAAGCCTCAGAATCATCTGAGGGGTACTCACAACTCTCAAACTGTGAAGCACACAACCCTGGTTTCAACCCACTTCCTCTGAGGATCTCTTGAACTTTCTGATGAAGGTATCAACTTTCAAATACTCCATGAATGAATAAATGTTGGTCAAATTTTGGGGTGCAACAGCTGCCCCTATTCAAACGGCTTGAACCTGACTGGGTGAGAAGCGAACGGCTCTCAACCAATCAAGGTGCGAGACGGTTGAATACCGGTAAACCCGAAAATTTGCCAACTGCACAAGCACACGGTACTCTGCGGGGAACAAATCTTTGAATACTGCAACACTAGCCGCTCAACAACTAGCTGGAGAAATACTGATCTGACATCGCCGCCGGAAACAAACATAATCTGAGAGACACTCGACATCGCCGTCGTTCAAACATCATCTCTGTTGGGGATTTAAAGGAGTCTGATATTGCCGTCAAACAAACATCCAACCTTGCTGCCGGAAACAAACATAATCTGACCTCGCCGTCGGATCTAAACAAAATACCCCGCGTTGCCGCTGGAGAAAATACAACACTGAACAACTCTGACCTGGGGTTCATCCCTGGAACAAAAGGTATACTTGCGTATTTGAAGCTACTCTGCTGGGAATGAGAGACTTAACCGATCACACTTTGATCTGGGGTTCACCCTCAGAACCATAACGAACATCGGAATACTGCTGCACACTGCCTGCCGTAGAACTTCAACATTAAAGACATATGAAACCCTGGCCCCTGGCCACTTCCAACTTCAGCTAGAAAAGATCTTCAAGCACTTATGAAGATAGATGAAACCCTGGCCCCTGGCCGCTTCCAGCTTCAGCTAGCAAAGATCTTCAAGTACTTCTGAAGATAAGCATCCTTGGCCTCCAAGGATGGCAACTCTGCAGGAGGTATCTTCGACTTCAGTCTGAAGAAATGGTCCTTGGCCTTCAAGGATACATGGATATGCCTTCAGGCAACTCCACCTCTGCTATAGAGCATCCGAGACTTCAGTCAGGGATATACTTCGGCCTTCAGCCCGAATATTGAATCCTAGGTCCTTCACGACCTTGGGGGATAACCTTGCCCTTAGGCACCTTCGCTTCAGCTTAAGAAATCTGTGACTTTAGTCAGAGAAATGGTATCCTGAGCCATTCATGACTCCACGGGGATTCAAACACTTTGCCTATAGGCAAAACTCCGCTTCAGCTGGAGCAACATCTTCGACTTCAATCAATCATCACCTCAGGACAACTGACGTGGTCTTCAGACTCACACGAATCACTCTGTTGTATCTACAACCCTGGAACCTTGTCTTCAGCTACCTGTTGATTCTTCAACACGGAAATCTGGACTCACCGGATCCTTCCGATATCGCCTTCGGGCGCTTACGAAATCCATCCTCAGATTAGACATCGTTATTGGAGCAGACATATCATGCTGCTACTCACTTGACATCCTGTCAAATCGTTGCTAATTAAAAGCAAACATGTCGGGTCACCGGACATAATCATCACGTTAACAACTCTGTTGAGGAGAGAGGAATGAGGGTTCACCCAAATAATCCTGACGACTCACTGGGGAAAAGGAAGAAGGGTTCACCCGAACAACCTTGTAGACTCTGCTGCAGAAAGACGAGAGAGTTCACCCAAACGACTTCAACAACTGCTGGAGAAAAACGAAAGAGCACACTCAGACGATTCCTACCAACTTTACTGAGGGAGAGCTAGTACTTCTGCACGGGGAAAGCGACAGATGCTCTGAACGGCTTTCTGGGGGAACGACCCTTCTAGGGAACATAGCCTTCGGGCTACAAGACACTCATGTCATTCAATCCTCAAACTCACGGGGATAAACAAACTTCAGCTTGCTGGACCATCCTTCGGGATCCGCCTGGGGAAACATTCCATCTGCCAATCATGACTGTGCTTGGCTGGGGATATCAATCTACCTGCCTGCTGCTGGGGAAATGCCAACCACCTGCTGGGGAAAAGACCTCCACTCCGTCGGGGGTTCCAGAAATCTTCCTGGGCAACTCTTGCTGCGGACGCTACTGGGGAGCCCAAGAATCATCTTAAGCAAACAGCTCGGGAAACTGTACTGAGGTCTTAAGAGTCATCTTAAGCAAACGGCTCTGCTGAGGGATTTGAGAATCATCTCGAACTGAAGGCTCCGCTGGGGGTCTCAAAAATCATCTTGAGTGAGCGACTGTGGGGATCACACCGGGGTCTTTTAGAATCATCTTAAGAGAGCGACCTTGTTGGAGAGAATATCAGGAATCGTCCTGGGCAACCGGTCTTTCGGTAGTACACCTGTACAATAAGGATGATAATGACCTAGATCATGCTTATGATGCGTATGCTTCTGCTATGCAATCACGCTCAATGCCATGCACTCATGCTTAATGCTATGCAATCGTGCTCAATGACGTGCAATCATGCACAATAATGCGATCCCGTCAGCAAAATAAATGCCGAAGGGGGAATCCTCCTGTCCAGGAGAAAGAGTCGCTCAGATGGAGGAATCGTCCTGCTGAGGAGAATGTGAACACGCCAATATCAATTAGGCTCTGTCTGGGGAATCAATCTTCCGCGAACTGCTGCAGGGGAACAACTTCAGCTGACTGCTGCAGGGGACGAAGCTCTACGAGAACTTGGATCTGCTGATATCAATCGCGCGAATGAATTGCGCGGCCATCTCGGCCACTCTTCTGGGGATAACCATTCCGTGGGGAACCAACTTCAGCTGCTCAACACTCCACCGGGGAGAAACCAATCATGATCCGATCAACTTCCAAGGACTCGGCTCTCTTGGGCATCTGCAAACTCGGCTGAGGAAGGAGAAATCGTTCTGCTTCGCTGGATAGAAAACGACTCTGGGGAAACGCAGCATTAGCTGCCCTACGCTCTGCTGGGGAAATTTGATCATGATCTGATCAACTTCCACGGATTCGGCTTTTCTGCGGACTCAGCCGGGGAGATAGAAATCATTCTACTTCACTGAAGAGTACGACTCTGATGGGGAATTTCAATTCTGCTGGGGAGGAAAGGATCACCTGACTTCGGGGGAGAGTACAACTCTGCCGGGGAATACAACATTAGCTATTCCAACACTCTACTGGGGAAGAAGGAATCGTCCGTCTTCAGGAGAGAGCCTGATTCTGGTGAGGAATCTCAATTCCACTGGAGACTTCAGTCTGGCACTATCAGTTACTGCATACTTCGGTATACGACTAGCTTCCTGCGAAACCTGCACTTGTGACCCGGTGCGGGGGAAAATCCTGCTTCAGCGACTTTACTGGGGAAACACGAGCTTCAGCTCCCGAACACTTCTATGAACTCTGCACTTGTGACCCGGTGCTGGGGAAAGACGAGCTACGGTACTCAATCATTCTTCGGCGCTTAACTCAGCTGATGAGGTGACGTTCCTTCAGGATGCGTCTGCTTGGGGGAAGAGAATCATCTCTACCTGGGGAAGACATATCAATGCTCACTATCTGATTCTGATTCCGCGGAGGAGAGATCACTGAACTCTGCTGAAGAAGGAGGACTCATCCTGCTTCGGGGATACGCACGACACATCTTCTGACGGGTGCTATGCCTGCAACGACACAAACAAACAGACAAGATACCCTCCTCAAAGGGGCCTATCAGGGTTATTATCTCGCGACAACGTTCAATTAATTAATTGTTTCGACAATCAATAGGCTTAGGCCCGCAGGTTTATGTATGCGCATTTTATCAAAAAACACATTGGCGTTATCATTCGCAAACAAAACAGATAAATGCAAAACAGACAAGTGGAATTGCTGAATAATGTGCATTTTATTGATGGTGAACCCCTGAATGGGCAAAAATGTTTTACAACAGAGGCAAGCTCCTGAAATGAGGAAGCCGCGCAAAAAAGAAAACATAAATATACATCAGTATATACAAATGTCGGCAATCGAGGCGTAGACGAACACCATGAGTTGATCCCTCTAAGACCCACTCGACTTCGATACTTCTCCGACGCTTCAGCTTTGGAAGAGATTGATTCAGATAAACGGCCCTCAGGTCTTCCGAACCACTAAACAATGAAAGTCCATACGCGGAACGCAGTCATTTGCTTATTTAAATCCCTAACTTTTGCGTGAGCCGCCCTTTCGGGTTTTCAGTTCACCGGGATACCCTTTTTTGCCGAAGCCGCCCAGTGTAGGTTTTCGACTTCGCGGGTGTACATTTTTCGATATATCCCTAATTTTTGCCCGAACCTTTTATTCTGTTTTTGGTTCGCCGGGATGCCCCTTTTTTGCCTGGACTCTTTCTTTTTTTGTCCAGCGGGTCGCTTTCAAGCAAAGTATTTTTTAACTGCGTCCGCGTTCACCGGGGATGCAAAATCTTCACCATCCATCGTGGATAACAACAAAGCTCCTCCCGAGAAGACCTTGCTGACGACATACGGCCCTTCGTAATTCGGAGTCCACTTGCCCCGGTGATCGGAGTGTGGTGGAAGAATCTTCTTCAGGACGAGATCACCCGTCTGAAAGCTTCGAGGACGCACCTTCTTATCATAAGCTTTCTTCATTCGGCTTTGGTACAGGCGACCAAATGCAATCGATGCTAGCCTCTTCTCGTCCATCAGACTGAGCTGGTTCAGGCGATTCGTCACCCATTCTGCCTCATCAAGCTTCACATCAACCAAAACTCGCAAAGAGGGAATCTCCACTTCTAGCGGTAGGACAGCTTCCATACCGTACACCAAGGAGAAAGGAGTTGCCCCGGTCGACGTACGCACCGTGGTACGATAACCGTGCAAGGCAAACGGCAGCATCTCGTGCCAATCTTTATACGTCACAACCATCTTCTGAACAATCTTCTTGATGTTCTTGTTAGCCGCTTCAACAGCGCCATTCATCTTCGGCCGATAAGGAGATGAGTTGTGGTGTTCAATCTTGAAGCTCTGGCACAGCTCCTTCATCATCTTGTTATTCAAATTCGAACCATTATCAGTAATGATCCGCTCGGGAATTCCATAGCGACAGATGATGTCCCTCTTAATGAATTTAGCAACCACCTGCTTGGTCACATTAGCGTACGAGGCTGCCTCCACCCACTTGGTGAAGTAGTCGATAGCTACCAGAATAAAACGATGACCATTGGATGCGGTGGGCTCGATCTTGCCTATCATGTCAATGCCCCACATGGAGAACGGCCAAGGGGAGGACATGACATTCAAGGGGCACGGCGGCACATGAACTCTATCAGCATAAATCTGGCATTTATGACATTTCTTCGCGAATCTGAAGCAATCTGACTCCATAGTCAACCAGTAATATCCTGCTCTCAGGATCTTCCTCGTCATGGCATGCCCGCCGGCGTGCGTACCAAATGTGCCCTCATGGATTTCCTCCATGAGCATACTTGCTTCTTTCTCATCTACACATCTGAGTAGCACGAGATCGTGGTTTCTCTTATACAGCACTCCATCAGGATTGAGGTAAAAGTTTCCAGATAGCCTCCTCAGAGTCTTCTTATCCTGGGTTGACGCACCCGTGGGATACTCCTTAGTCATAAGGAAGGTCTGAATATCGTGGAACCATGGCTTGCCGTCAGTGGCATCCTCGATTGCGAACACATATGCTGGTCTGTCAAGACGCGAAAGAACAATGCTTGGAGCTTCATTCCAAAGATTGACCTTATACATTGAAGCCAACGTGGCTAAAGCATCAGCCATTTGATTTTCAGCCCGGGGTACATGATGAAGTTCTACTCGGTCGAAGAACGGAAGCAGCCTCCTGGCATAATTCATGTACGGCACTAGATTCGGTTGACGAGTTTCCCACTCCCCTTTGATCTGATTGATTACAAGCGCTGAGTCACCATATATGTCTAGATTCTTGATTCTCAAATCAATTGCCTCTTCTAGACCCATAATACACGCTTCATACTCGGCTTCGTTGTTGGTAACTGGAAACGTCAGTCTCGCAGTAAACGGGATGTGGGATCCGTGAGGAGTCGTGATGATAGCCCCGATACCACTTCCATAGGAATTAACCGCTCCGTCGAATATCAACTTCCACTGAGACTTCCTATCCGGCCCCTCGTCGGGCAATGGCTCTTCGCAATCCTTCGCCTTAAGAAACATAATGTCCTCATCAGGGAACTCGAACTTCATCGGCTGATAGTCTTCGATTGGCTGTTCGGCAAGGTAATCAGACAATACGCTTCCCTTGATGGCTTTCTGGGAGACGTACTGAATATCATATTCTGTTAACACCATCTGCCATCTGGCAATCCTGCCCGAAAGAGCCTGCTTCTCGAAGACGTACTTGATCGGATCCATCTTCGAAATCAGCATAGTGGTGTGATTGAGCATATACTGTCGTAGACGTTTGGCAGCCCAAGCTAGTGCACAACACGTCTTCTCCAGCATCGAGTATCGAGATTCACACTCAGTGAACTTTTTACTCAAGTAATAAATGGCATGCTCCTTTCTGCCCGTCTCGTCGTGCTGACCGAGAACACACCCCATACTATTCTCAAGAACTGTCAAGTACATGATTAATGGCCGTCCAGCCACTGGGGGTATCAAGATCGGAGGTTCTTGAAGATACTGCTTTATCTTATCGAATGCCTTCTGGCAGTCTTCATTCCAAGTAATCGCCTGATTTTTCTTTAACAACTTGAACATCGGTTCACAAGTGGCCGTGAGCTGGGAGATAAACCTCGCAATGTAGTTTATTCGGCCTAAGAAACCACGAACTTCTTTTTCTGTTCTCGGCGCTGGCATTTCTTGGATAGCTTTTATTTTTGCAGGATCAACTTCAATACCTCGTTCACTAACGATAAACCCCAATAACTTTCCGGACCGCACTCCGAAAGTGCACTTGTTAGGATTCAGCCTCAGCCTGAACTTCCTAAGCCTTTCAAACAGCTTCAGCAAATTGACCAGATGCTCCTCCTCCGTTTGGGACTTGGCAATCATGTCATCAACATAGACTTCAATCTCGTGATGAATCATATCATGAAACAAAGTTACCATTGCTCGCTGGTAAGTGGCCCCTGCGTTCTTCAGACCGAAGGGCATTACCTTATAGCAGAATGTGCCCCAGGGGGTAATAAACGTTGTTTTCTCCATGTCCTCCGGTGCCATCTTAATCTGATTGTAACCGGAGAAGCCATCCATGAACGAAAACACGGAAAACTGGGCTGTATTGTCGACCAACACATCGATATGAGGCAACGGGAAATCATCCTTAGGGCTCGCCCTATTCAAATCCCGATAATCGACGCACATGCGTACCTTACCGTCCTTCTTCGGTACAGGCACTATGTTGGCGACCCACGGAGGGTAAGTGGTAACGGCTAGAAATCCTGCGTCCAACTGCTTCTGGACCTCTTCTTTGATTTTCACAGCCATGTCTGGTCTCGTCCTCCTGAGCTTCTGCTTGACTGGAGGGCAATCTTCTCGCAACGGCAAGCGATGAACCACGATATCGGTGTCAAGTCCAGGCATATCCTCATATGACCAAGCAAAGACGTCACTATACTCTCGAAGCATCTCGACCAGTCTATGCTTGACATCGCTCTGCAGCGCAGCCCCGACTCTGACATTCCTGATAAGCTCCTCAGAACCCAGATTTATGATCTCAATCTCCTCTTCATGAGGCAGAATAACCTTCTCCTCTTGTTTCAACAAGCGGGCCAATTCCTCCGGAAGGTCTTCGTCTTCATCAATCTCATCCTCGGCTTGATAGATCGGGCAATCAAAGTCGTAGTGAGCCGTAGAGGGTCCAGAGTCGATGTCGTCTGTTACGTGGATCCTGCAATAACAAGGGTTAAGTTTAAAGCAGGAATATGCAGGTTAGCACGAACCTCGTTGCCATTTTGCTGTTTTTCAAAACAAGCATAAAATATGAATAACAGAGAACACAATATTTGATTACGAAGAAAACGCCTTTTTATTTATTGATAAAATGTATACACATAATCCAACAAGGCCCTGACAGTAAAACCACTATGCCCCGGGCAGGACATAGGGTTGTACAAAAGATTGTAAAAAGCAAATCATTACTCTTCACTTGTCAGCTCGATAATCTCCTTGATGGTCCAGTTGTGAAGGCGCTCGCCTGGCTTGCTCGGTTGAATCCAAGCATCGAGATCACAGTCACTGTCCCCGCTGTCCTCCGACGCTGCGTTGACACTTTCGAATATCACTCCTCCTTTGGTGAATAGGATCGGCCCCTTTCCACAAGATGAGCTACCAGAAGAAGCTGAAGCTTCAGCTTCCGGAGAATATCCCAATCCAAACTTATCCTGTTTGAACGGTATATCCAAGACGTGCCCCCAGCCTGGGGTAGAACCAGCTTCGACAACGGCTCTAGCTTCCTTAAACGAAGAGAGGTTCACCTCTTGCTTCTCTGCAACAATGGGAGCTACTTCCTTCACCTTGACGGTCTCAAACGCCTGGCAAAGAGTCTCATGGATCTCGCCATCCATTTCGACATACTTGAAGGACGACAGGTGGCTTACCATGATGTCCTCCTCTCCGCAAACTGTCACTATGCTGCCCCCAACAGCATATTTAAGTTTCTGATGCAACGTAGACGTTACGGCACCAGCAGAATGAATCCACGGCCGACCTAAGAGGCAACTGTAGGCGGGCATGATATCCATAATATAGAACACTGCATTAAACGTCTCTGGACCGACTTGAATTGGCAGGGTCAATTCTCCAAAGACGTGGCGTTTGGTTCCGTCAAAAGCCTTTACGACCAGATCACTGGGCGTGCACAGCAGTCCCCGGGTATCCAACTTCATTAGTGCTTTCTTCGGAAGCACATTCAGCGAGGAGCCCGTATCTACTAGGACATGTGACATAATGGTGCCTCTGCACTCGATCGAGACGTGCAAGGCATGGTTGTGGTCTCTTCCCTTGGGCGTCAGCTCCAAATCTGTAAAACCCAGCCCATTACCAGCGTTGACATGGGCTACTACTTCCTCAAGTTGATTAACGGATATCTCCTGCGGCACGTATGCAGCATTCAATACTTTCAGCAATGCGTTGCGGTGTGCTTCAGAACACAGCAACAGGTTGAGAATTGAGATCTTTGACGGAGTCTGGTGAAGATGATCTACAATCTTGTAGTCACTTTTCCTGATCAGTCGCATGAACTCTTCTGCGTCTTTAACCAACAAGTCTTTTTCTGCCCCTGCAGGAACCTCCTCAACAGCTTTACCTTTGCCCTTATCAGCAGCATCAGCCCTGACTACCTTCTCTGCCGCACCCTCTGCCGGCGCGAACACTCTGCCACTTCTGGTGATACCACTGGCCTCAGCAAGATTCTGCGCAGTCGATCTGGGCGGCTCAATCTCTACCTTCTGGCCATTACAATACACTTCAGCGCCGTAATGCCATGGCACGGCATTGGTACTCTCGAAAGGGATTGGTCCAGCCCTGGTGATGGTAATAGTAGGAGGACGAGGTGCAGAAATGGTGATAGGGTGGCGAGGAATGGTGATAGTAGCAACTTCGTCCGCCTGCTTCAGCACGACTTCCCCTGACGCATTCTCAATGCTTCGACTAAACTGTAAAATACCCTCGGTCATCAGACTCTGGATACCTTCACTCAACTGCTCACACCCGTCAGGAAGCGTAGCACATGCCATACAAAATTCCCCACACCCGGGAAAGAAGCCTTTCTTCAGCAGTTTAGCTTTAACAAAACTCAGTGGCGTTTTCAAATCTCTGACATCAGTCAGCAAGTCTGAATTCTCTTCAGTGATGACAGCATTTACTCCGCCCCCCCTATGATGAGGCATCGGATTCTTGGTGACGTTGGGCACGTTGTCAGAAAAATTTATTATCTTGGCGTCAATCATGTCCTGGACCTTATGCTTAAAAGCTTTGCAGTTCTCAACTGTATGGCCAGGTGCCCCAGAATGAAATTCACATGTAGCATTAGCATCGTACCCGGGTGGTGGTGCCCCTGTCAAGGGAGCTAGCGTCCTTTTCTGAACCAGTTGGAGCTGAAGCAACGTCTGCAGAAGCTGGGCATACGACATAGGAGGAGTTTCCAAATGACGGTTTGCGAGGGGACCCCGATGCTGATATTTCTTATATCCCGGATTATTCTGTTGCTGAGGCTGCTGCTGCGGCTGCGGGGGAGCAGCTGGGATGTTTATGCTAGCGATCTGAGACTGGGGGCCCTTGCCCTTTCTCCTAGCATTAGAGACAGCACTGGCATCGCCCTCTCGGCGTTTGCCAGTATAAGGTTTCTTGGTAGCTCCTCCAGACGAGGACGATTCGCCTTGAATCTTGCCGATCTTTATACCATTTTCAACATGCTCGCCCAAAGTGATGAGGGCCGAGAATGTCCCGGACATGCCACTAACCAACTTCTCATAATAGACTCCGGGAAGAGTAGCCACGAACATCTGTACCAACTCACGCTCAACCATCGGCGGTTGAACCCGAGCAGCCAATTCACGCCACCGCTGGGCGTACTCTTTGAAGCTTTCATTGCTTCGCTGCGAGAGATTCTGAAGCTGAACTCGGTTGGGAGCCAAGTCGCTATTATACTGATAGTGGAGAACAAATGCTTCAGCGAGATCTTTCCACGTTCGCACAGCAGCAGGTTCCAAACCCATATACCATTCAAGCGATGGGCCAGAAAGGCTATCCTGAAAGAAGTGCATCAGCAACTTCTCATCATCAGAGTAAGCGGACATCTTTCTGTAATACGATCGGAGATGAACACGGGGACAAGTAGTGCCTCTATACTTCTCAAAGATAGGCACCTTAAACTTGTGAGGTACTTTAAAGTCAGCAATCAGCCCAAGTTTGGACATGTCAACGCCCAATGTGTTCTGATTTTCTATATCTCTCATTTTATCTTCCAGTGCCTTGAACCTGAGTCTTGCTTCAGCAGTCAACTCAGCCTCTGCACCTCTCTGAGAGAAAATGTCGTCCTGATGGTCCTCCAGCCACGGTTGAGGCACCACCATATTTCCTGCACCAACATTAACATTGGCTCCCAAACCACCATTGACGGCGCCCGCCGCGTTAAGTCCGAGATTATTCATAAGATTGCCGTTAGCACTACCGTTGCCCCCGGCAGCAGGAACAACGTTCTGAGGAGTATCCACTTGAGGAGGAGGAGTGGGTACGGCCCCGCCGTGAAGAATTCCATTGCTGTCAACCCTGGAGATGAGAGGTTGAACTAAAGTACGAAGTTGCTCTTGCCCGCTCGCAACTACTTGCATCAACTCCATAAAACGATCCATCCTTTCACGAAGCTCCTGAACATCTGATTGTACCTGGTCCATGATTCTCGTTTGATTGGCGCGAGTCGAGTAACGGTGGATGAATCTTTGATCAATCCTGAAAGCAGCTCGGAACCTGAGTACCTGAAAAACCTGTCAAGATTAAAGGTTAGGAAAAGCAACAGAATGTATGTCATGCAAGAATGCTTCATGCAAATGCATGCGTGTGTCTGTGTGCTTGAGAGATTTCCCCGGTCCTGGCATCTGCTGATAATAATAAGGGGAAGAATCTAGGCCCAATCATGGAGACAGTAACCTCACAGACACACGCTAATGGAATGATTATGCAAGCTAATGCAAAATGCAGGCATGCATCAATATATCCAAGGCTGCTGTGGAGATTCGATGTCAACAGTCACTGCTGAGAAGGAAACCCCGGTGTAAACCCACTGATCTGATCTGTTGTGAATAACCATCTGGTAGGATCGAGATCAAGATTCTGCTCTGACAAGAACGAAGGCCTGATAATGAAAAACCCTGGATGCAAGATCAAGGAATATCTGTTGGAGAAGTCTTCAGACCCCAAATCACAAATCTGCCCTCTCAAGAACAAATACACGGCTACTGATGAGATCTTCAAACCTCACTCAAAACCTGCCCTATCAAGAACAAAATAACAACTGCTGACGAGATCCTCAGACCTCACTCAAAAATCTGCTCCATCCAGAACAAACCTCTGATAACAATACTCTGATCGGAACCTGCTCTATCAAGAACAAACAAACACCCGACGATAAGATCCTCTGATCAAACCCTTGCTCTATCAAGAACATATCTGCAACTGAGGACCCAACATAACTGATTCGCTGTCAAGAAAACCAGGTGGTCTGGAGGTCAAAGTTTCCTGCAATATCCCAACCCCACTCACAGGTATGATGGACCTAATCCACGGACAAAGGTACGGCATCCTATGCGGTCGTCAGCGTCACAGACATTCATGAGTGACAATACGATTCCCAGAAGGAGTGGCATCGTCAAGTCATGAAGAGGCCTCTCTTAGCTGACTTCCAAATGATCGGTCCCCAGAGTCGACAATCCTCACGTCTGGACTCCCCTCAGATCCTCAGGACCGGAAAGGAGCACCTCTGCAAGAATCTCGTCTGAGCGCAGATTTTCGTAGGGAACTGTGCCTGTTCAACAGACAGGTTCGTCTACTACTTCTCCACAACTATACCTAGGTGTACACTCAAGCCCAGGGCCGGCTTCTCACTCATAGTAACATCCCTCTCCCACAGCAGCACAGATAATCATATCAAACTGGAAATAACATGCGGGAAATAAAGTGCGGGAAGTAAAAATGCGATAAATAAACGCAACCCAACAAGCAAACACACAAACGATAGGATTGACTCTCATAGGGAACCGGAGAACCAGAGATTCTGGGTTCGGTCCCCAGCAGAGTCGCCAGCTGTCGCTTGCGCGAAAATAAGGTGCCGGCATGACAGAAGAGTCGCCACCTTTCGTTATTTATCCCTCAGAGCGGGAAAGGAAACGATCGGAAAAACCTGACGAATAAGGGTAAGACAAGGTCATCGCAACCATTGTCTGGGTTCGGGAGTCGGTTACGCAAGGGGAAGGTATTAGCACCCCTCACGTCCGTCGTACTCGACGGGATCCTCGCTTGTTTGTTTACTTGGACGGGTTGGTTATAATCTATCTACCTATCAAGGCTGGCTGAAAAAGAAAAGAAAAATGACTCGGCAAAGCGTCGCACTTTATGCCTACGTATTCTCATCAGAGAATGAGAAATCAGAGTCAACGTAGTTCGGCTAACTACGGGTTATGGGGGGAAGGTTGCTCGCTAGGATATCGCATCCTATGCCTACGTACTTTCATCTGGTATGAAAGATCAGAGCAAACGTAGTTCGGGAAACTACTGAAAATATGGCTCAACTAGGAGGGAGACTATCAAGTCCTACTATTATCATGCCATGGATTCATCCTATGGTTGAGGTTTGAACAGGGAACTCCTAGATGTTGTCATGCATAGGTTTCAACCTAAAAGTCTATCATCAAATCCTCATCAGAGGAAATGAGAGTCCTAAGGGATCATGTCAATGATACACCAAAACAGACAAAAGCATCAGCTTTAACAGTAAAATGCATGCAATGCAAGTGAGGGAGGAAATGTGTGTGGGGCTTCAGCCTCCACAAGCTCGTCTCAACCTCAAGCCAGTCATGAAATAACAGTAATCATACTGAAAATCAACAACATGCTATCAAGCAAAACAGTAAACTGCAATCATACAGATAAAGGAAATGAAGTACCATCAGGCAAACAAAACTCACATGAGAAAGAATCATCTATTCTCTAACCCTAACCCTACTCACCGGATCTAAACAAACCTAAGCAAAACTCTCAAGCAGAACCCTAGGCAGGAGAAATCATTCCCAGTCTTCAAGCTTCAGAATAAGCTTACCAAAGAAAGGGAGCTAAGCAAGCAAGCTCATAGTGTCTTCCTCAGGAGAACACTAAGAGGTGTATACTCAGGAGTCATACCCTATGTGGCTCAACCACTGTGATCAGTTTACATCCCTCCTCAGGAGAGATTAAACTCACAAGCAGGCTCCAACATCACTGGATATTTAGGAAATCCTATCTGAACTAGTGGAACTAAGTGAATAGACTCATAGGACCTTCCTCAGGAAAGTACTAGGAGGCTTCCACTTAGGAGTTGTATCCCATGTGGCTCAACAACATGTGATCAGTTTACATTCCTCCTCAGGAGAAATTAAACTCACAAGTTGGCTCCAACATCATTGGATACTTAAGAAATCCTAGATCAACTAGTGGAACTAAGTGAATAGACCCATAGGACCTTCCTCAGGAAAGTACTAGGAGGCTTCCACTTAGGAGTTGTATCCCATGTGGCTCAACAACAAGTGATCAGTTTACATTCCTCCTCAGGAGAAATTAAACTCACAAGTTGGCTCCAACATCATTGGATACTTAAGAAATCCTAGATCAACTAGTGGAACTAAGTGAATAGACCCATAGGACCTTCCTCAGGAAAGTACTAGGAGGCTTCCACTTAGGAGTTGTATCCCATGTGGCTCAACAACAAGTGATCAGTTTACATTCCTCCTCAGGAGAAATTAAACTCACAAGTTGGCTCCAACATCATTGGATACTTAAGAAATCCTAGATCAACTAGTGGAACTAAGTGAATAGACCCATAGGACCTTCCTCAGGAAAGTACTAGGAGGCTTCCACTTAGGAGTTGTATCCCATGTGGCTCAACAACAAGTGATCAGTTTACATTCCTCCTCAGGAGAAATTAAACTCACAAGTTGGCTCCAACATCATTGGATACTTAAGAAGGAGGTGAGAAGAAAGAATGAAAGTTATTCATAGTGCCTTCCTCAGGAAAGTACCATGAACTTCCTCCAAACTTCAGGATCTCAAACCTCACAGACAGGGCAACAGCCAAGCTCTGGGTCTCTGAACATTGATCTCCAATCTTCTCTCCATGATGCTCTCCATCAATATCTTCAAGACAACACAAACCCCATAGCAACTTCCCCACAACAAACCCCAGAGATGAACAAATAACCCCAGGACAGACAAAATCAATAGGCAACTTCAGAAAATACCTAAAAATACTAAACCAATGGGGAAAAATCTAACAATTATTCATAAGGGTCCTCAACACCTACTCATAACATCTACAAAGGTTTCTACCTAAAAATCAAGATAAAACTCAATCAAAGAAAGGAATCATCACCTATGCACAATTCTAAACCCTAATTAGACTATCCTAAGTCAACCCTAATCAAACTAATCAAGATTAATTCTAAAAAATCTAGAAAAAAACCTATGGGGAAGTATGACTAATCATCTAATTGCACAAAAAAGAATGGGTAAAAAAGATTAATGGAAAGTACTAAAACAATTCCTACAAAATCAAGTACCAAAATGAAACAATTAAAAAGCTATTTAATTGGGAAATCTACTAAAATTATTAAACCTAAAAATAAAATCTCAATTTTATTTTTATAATTTTCTACTCACTTTAATCTACTCATAGAAAAAAGAAGAAATTAAAAATCATTTTTTATCTATTTTATATGAATTATTCAAAAACAGAAAATATTAAAAGGAAATTAAAAAGAAGTAAAAGAATTAAAGGGGTGGGGGGTGTATTAAGTAAAGCGCGCTAGTTAAAAATATTGGGCCAGAAATAAAGGGGGGTGGGAATAGAAGACTGGGCCCAGCACCCTCTAAATGAAACGCAGCGTTTGGATTAAAATTCAAATCTTCCCTCCAGTCTTCAGACGCGATCTCAGCCATTAGATTGGGATAAAATGTCAAACATTGGACTTAATCCAACGGCGCTCCCTCATCGTCTTCATTAAACTAGGGTTTTGCAGAACCCTCACGCCATGCGCACAAACTCGAGCTCCTCTAGCTCCCTCTACAGGCCACGGCTCCACACGACTCCAACATGGAAAATCATCTACGTCTCAAGCCCTACACAACCCTACGTTCACTTTCTCTTAACTCCTCGTGGATAATCCAAACAGAAGCCTTGAAGATCATGGTACAAACACGGTTATGAATTTCAACTGATATCAACCTAGATTAAACTTCAGCATAATGATCCACAGATGTTCTTGATGTTATCCTGATGATTCTAAACCAATTCATACTGCCTAAAACTCTTTAAACAGATAGTTCTTGAAACTTAAAGAATCATGCACCTGTTACAAACCATCATGGATCGTGCCCTAGCTTTCTAGAATTAATCCTCTACCCTAATACATCAATTATACACCTAGAATCTAAACCATCTATGCATAATTATGGTGAAAAAGAGAGGAGAAAGAACCTGTCAAGGAACTATGGTGTATGATGCTTGAGCACGATTCCAAGCTTGCAAATCCTTCAGGATGATCCTTTGATGATGGTTAACCTTCTGTTTGCACAATTCTTGAAGGAGAAGACTTGTAATGGAAGAATTCTTGAGTTGCTTCAAGTTGAAGGAATGGCTTCAATGGCTATCTCTCCTTCTCTCTCCTCTGACTTGATTCCAGCTTTCACCAACCTCTAACACTCCTTGATGCCCTCTTTAAATATTAATCATTGGATGCTTCTAGAATCATCTAGAATGGTGTGGAAGTTTCTTGAAAGTTCCATGATATTCCAAAGTGGTTATCTCATCTCATATGCCATGCCTTGTTATTTTGGTCTCAAATTCTCCTTACATGAGTTATTGAATGAGGATAAGTGAAAACAAGTGCATTTGTTGCTTATGTAGGGTTTTTTTAACATTGCCTCTTTTTTCAAGTAACTAATTTCCAAAGGAACCACATTTTTTAAGCCTCAAATGAAAATTCTACTTAAACCAATCTTCTCAAAATGGTTTTTCCAATCAAAATGATATATTGGATGACCTATTTTGGATTTGTAGATCTTCCAAAACACTTTTCAATTTCAACTTTTCAAAGTTATAAGTCATTTTTAGTTCATTTTTGACCAATCATGGAATCTTGTGCTATGAGCCTTTTCAACAATTTGTGACCTTCTTTCTAGACTTAAAATCACATTTTGAGCAACTTTCATGTTTTGAGTTTTTTCATTTGAGGCTTGGAAATGGGAGTTTTAGGCATTGGCTAAAATGACCTATAACTGACAAATGACCAAAATACCCCTGCCTTGTTCAAACCATAACTTGAGTTCCACAAATCCAATCAAGGACTTCTACCACTCAAATTAAAGCTAAGAAGATCCTCTTCAACATTCATGTTGACCAAGAAACCATAGGAATCAACCTACTAGGGCAAAAGTTGTCTGGAAGTTGGGTGACTTTCAAGGACCCAGATTCACACACCTCTGCTGACCTGTAATTTGTCAAAACCATAACTTGAGCTCTGTAACTCCTATCAAGGACTTCCACCACTCAAATTAAAGCTTAGAACAAGCTCTACAACATTCATGTTGTGGGGAAAATGAGATATCAATCACATCTAGTGCTAAAACTGCCTGGAAGATAGGGATCAAATTAGGGTTTTTCCACTGACAATCCTCAGAAACCCTAACCCAAAACTTCTCAAACTCCTCAATCATGATGAGTTGGTCTAGGAATCATCTTTATATAATCTCTATGCATCATTCCATGATCTCATGGCCCTTGGATTAAGTCTCAACCTTCTCCAAATCTTCAGCTGGTCTAGGGTTGACCCAGTCAAAACCCTAATTCTACCATTCATGGTTGAATCTTCTGAATTCTTACATAATGACTTCTCTGGGCTTTATGAAGGCTATCAAGGCATCTCATAAGCTTTCTCAAAACATCAAGTTCATTCTCAAAGCCTCAGAATCATCTGAGGGGTACTCACAACTCTCAAACTGTGAAGCACACAACCCTGGTTTCAACCCACTTCCTCTGAGGATCTCTTGAACTTTCTGATGAAGGTATCAACTTTCAAATACTCCATGAATGAATAAATGTTGGTCAAATTTTGGGGTGCAACACATATTATTCCAAAGTCATCACTTAAACAATCTATCGACACATCAAAAAGGTCACACAGAACTTCCCTAAAACCGTAAACCCAACCTATACGCCAAATTAACCAAAAACAACAATTCACCAACACTCAACATATTTCAATCCATCAACATCAACATAACTCAACAATCAATAGCATGTCAATATAAAACTTCATCAACGATACATTCCTACGGGGTTAAGGAATCCCCACTACCCTATACATGTATATACCATTCCCAATCAAGTTTCTCCCCCCTTACCTTGTTAATCGGTTGATCGATGAAATTCTTCCTGGATTTGGTCTCTTGGCCTCCTCTTTTCTTTCCGTTCTTCGTTCCCTTTTTCCTTCGTTCTTCTCACTTCTCTCGTTCTTTCCTCTTCTCTCTTTCTATCGCTCTTTCTCTCTTCCATCTTTCTATCGTGTTATTTTCTCTAATACTTCCCCCATCCCTTCATATTCTATTTTCCTTTTTATTTCCTATCCCAATAATAATAATAACTAATAAAAATAATATAATAATAATAATAATAATAACTAATAAAAATAACATAATAATAATAATAATAATAATAATAATAATAATAATAATAATAATAATAATAATAATAATAATATTATTATTATTATTATTATTATTATTATTATCACACCAATTTCCCACGATCTATGGTAATCCCTTTTCTCTCTATTCCAACTTTTCTAATATCTCCTTGCTACCCCTTCATATTTCCTTCCTCACGGTTTCTATCATGACTTTTCATATTTCCATTCTAACTTCCCAATAACCCTTCCACCTCTTATTTTACTTATTTCAACCACTAATATTCCCAATAATAATTCTAATATAATAATTATAATAATCATTATAATAATAATAATAATAATATAATATAATACTATTATAATATTATAGTAATATTCAACATAATAATAATAATAGTAATACACCCAACAATAATTATAATTATAATAATAATAATACTAATGATAATAATAACAATTATATTAATACTAATAATAAAATAATATGAATAATAATAATCTTAATATTAATAATACTAATATAATATTACTAATATTAATAATACTAATCATAATAATACTATTAATAATAATAATAATAATAATATTATTATTATTATCTCACCAAAATAATAATAATAATAATAATAATAGTAATAATATTATTATCTCACCAAAATAATAATAATATTAATAATACTAATAAATATAATAATATATAATAATAATACCCCACCAATATTATTATTATTCATTATATTATCATATTCACACCAAAAATCATAATAATATAATAACTATATTAATAATAATATTATATTCTCCATATTAATAATATTACTACAAATATTAATAATAATCATAAATATAATAATAATAATAATAATAATAATAATAATAATATTAATACCACCACCAATATTACTATTATTTCTTATATTATTATAAACTCACCAAATTACCACCAATGATCTCCCATCTCAGGGACACCCACCAAACATCATCAAATACACCCTACCAAAGGGCACATCAACATATAATATTTAAAATAATAATAAAATGACTAAATAATTAAAATGGGTGTTACAACTCTCCCCCACTTTAATTATTTTCGTCCTCGAAAATTATCTGATGGAAATAATTCCGGATACGCTCCCCGCATCTTTTATTCCAATTCTCAGGTCACACTGCCTTCTGCAGCACCTCCCCATACTACTTTCACCAAAGATATCTCCTCCCTTCGGAGTTGTTCCTCGCTCGCCAAAACGAACTAGCAATGCCTCAACAATCGGAATATTTTTCACTTGTACATCATCCACCTGGTTCAATGTACTTTCTCGACTAAGACACATGAAACATATCATGCCAATTCACAGCGACAACAGAAAAACAGTCTAACATGTTACTCCTCCCATGCCTCCGCTGCGCCACTCTGATACAACTACAGAACACGTGCGAACTTCTGAGATTTCGAAGCTCGACCAACACCAGTCACCGGCGTGACCCTCAAAATACATATTGCCTCGGATCCTCTCGATCTTCTCAGCCATCTCAAGCATAATCTTCAAGTCTGAGTACAACACTCTCACTCGATTTATTTCAACACAGGAGAGTCCTACACTCCCTATCTCACCAAGCCACATATAGTGTCATTCCGACACTAGGATGGTAACCGTTATTATAGGTAACTCAATCAACGATAATTAATCATCCCACGCTCCACCTTGATCCGACACCCAAGCTCTCACCAATTCTCTACAGACTCAATAGTCCTCTCTGACTGACCATCAGTTTGCGGATGATAGGTCGAACTCAGCTTCAACTTAGTACCCGAAGCTTCCTGTAAGCCCCTCCAAAATCTCAATATAAACCTCAAATTTCCATCTGACACAATATTCGTCAGTATCTCATCCAACTTCACCACTTTCTCAATATGCATCTCGTATATCCTCAACACGGAATAGTTAATCCACTCCTAACAATTCAAATTAAAATTATGTCTTTACAAATTCTTTGGAAATCTCAACACCAATTTCGTGAAAATACTACCTGATTTCCACTCTAGAATATTTAACGACTACATCAGACTCAACAGTCTCTGATGTTCACTCTTCGAATTCCGACAATTCTAACTAGCATATTCCACCTCTCCTTATCCATGGTCTCAAAAACAATCTACTCAAGTTCGGTTACTTCTTCATAGCACCGAGATGGATACTCCATCTACCTCAATGTATTTCTTCACGAGTACTCCTACTCCCTTCAACAACATCTGATATACATACTCTATCATAACACCTCGTGGTATTATTTCCACAAACCCGACAATCCACTCTTCGACTCTAATTTATCAATTTCAACTAATTCACTATTCAACCCGGATTTCTGACTTTCTCGATTCTTCTCAAGGATATCACTAGTCAGATCTTAATAATAAAAGCTTAACTCCATAAGAAGTATCCTTACTCACAAAACGCATATTATGAAATTTCTCAATCAGTTCTAACTCTTTTCACCATCATCTTCGGTATATGCAAATATTTCTAACTCACTGCATCATCTACCATGTCCGCTTTACTCGAATGGTAATTCAACTCGAAGTCGTACTCTTTTCGAAGTCCCAATTATTTCTTATGCCTCATATTTGTCTTATTCAAATTAAACAAACACCTTAAACTCTTAAGATCACCAAACATCTCCGATCTCAGTCTGAACTTTTGAAGACTCCGACTCCAGTACAATCACAATAGTAACCAACTCTAAATCACTGGTCGGATGATTTCTCTTATACACTTCAAGTTGCCTTTTGCATAATTGAAACTCGCTGAAGTTGTCTTTAGCAAATCCCCTAATTATATCAACAAGCATCACAAACACCACAATTAGTTCTATCGGATTCGGCAGAACTTTCCTTACGGAAGTATATCACCGCTCTTTTTCCAACACTGATAACTCCAGTTCCTTATGCTCAACATAATCCTCTATACGCTTCGAATACCTTAAAATATCATTTATTAACACAACCATTGCCTTATATAAATAATTAAAGAAGATCCCATGCCAAGTGGACAAACAAGTTGTGAGTTATAGCGGGAACACATACCGTACCGCCCGTCCTTACCACAAAATTCAAACACACTTCATCAATAAATAGCTTAAATCTATGTCAATACTTCACCATCTCATAGATAATTTGAATAGCTTTCCAACGCTTCGAACCGCGCGTCATTCCGAGTTACGGTTCTCCCGTTACGGCAAAAACACCAGAATAACATTTTCTGCCCAGGACCCCTTCGCCAGGCGAACACCGCAGCGAATATGGACGTTCGCCAGTATGCTCGCCAGGCGAACATGACAGTCCCAAAATCCTCTTTTCGACCGTTACCCGACTTTCGAGTGTCCGATTTCGATTCCGTAAAAAGCTGCGATCTCGGAATTTAACGTACAACAACAATTTTATACTTAGGAAGCCATCCAACACATTTTAAATCCATGAATAATTTAAAACTCAATTACTTCCAATCTCAACAGCAGATCTTTGAGCCTCCTAATACGATAGAACTTTTGACCTTCGTCCCATCCACCACAAGAACTCTACTCGAGATCACATGACCAAGGGACTCACATCCCTCGATCAATTGTTCCATCAAATCATTAACTCTTGGAAGCGAACACCTATCCTTGATAGTCACCCTGTTCACTTATCTATAGTTCACCCAAAGCTTCACAAAACCTTCTATCTGTCTAACCAACAAAATTGGTGCACATTACGGTAGCACACTCAAACAAAAGAACCTCTCTCCTAGAAGGTCTTCAAGTTGACTCTTCAACTTCTCCAATCCCAACGAAAACACACCATATGGAGTCACTAATATCGGACTCGTTCCAACAACAAAGTCAACGTGTGAGCTTTACTTCACACTCCGATAGTAAATCACCTACCTCATCCGGAAACCTCCGGCAATCGCAATTAATTGACAAATCCCAATTTTTCTCACTTTCCTTCTCATTCCAAGTTTCAGTCAAAATAGACACTTCAACACCGTCTTACGCCAAATTCCTCAAAATAATCCCTTAAGCACTTAGCTTAACTCAAGACTATACACTGCTCACGCCACCCAAGCTTGCAAGATACGTCTATCCCATCCAACACAATCCCGTCCACTATTAACAAGAGATTAAGGGTGATCAGTTCCTCAATTTGTTAATAGACAGCCGAAATCATGATGGGGTACAAACCATCTTTACCAAACTATAATATCACTCCTCAACACACTAAGCCACCACACTGTAGCTTTTCGGAGAAATACAACTTCTCCCCCACTGGAATCATTCCACTTCTACCAATGAAGTTAACCAACAACATGTACCGACAGTGTTTTTACACACATGTCGCATACCAGGAAACAATAACACTAGACAACATTGGCCGGACGGACCGACCTGCTCTGATACCAATTGTAACACCCCACTTCCCAAATTAAATAAAATATAAACATTATAAATAAACATCAGAGTTTTCCCCAAAATAGTGGGATATCACATCACCAAATTTTTATAAAAATACTTTATTAATTATTCTCAAAAATAATACAGCGGAAAACATTATTCCAACATTCTCGGCCATCCGCCAAATTTCGTAAAATCTTTATTATTATAATTCACAAAAAAAGTGATACGTCACAGGATTACAACAAGTTTGACATAAAACAATTAAAACACCCATATCCCGTGTTACGTATCAGAGCATCCTAGACTCGACTGGCACACCACCATCCAAGCTATCTAAGTACCTGGATTATCTGTACTTCCGGAGAAGCACAGACACAACAACAACCAAGGGGTGAGAAAACATGATCAAAAATATATTGGTAATGTAATACATGTAAACAAGGTAGTAAAACACACCAACACACCAATATTCACCCCAACAACTCCATATAACGAACCTACTGTTCAAATTACAATATAACATATTATAATGCAAATATGCAACTCAACACCATGCATGCGGTACCGACTCATTGGTTCATTCAATCGAACCTGGATAGATCACTTACGCTCCTCCTGAGACATGATCTATCCCCCACCATTCTCCACCAAGGAGTACGGATGAATCACTTACGCTCCTCCTGAGACATGATTCATCCCACCAAAACACCATGATATGCACACACCAATGCATAACTATCATATTTAGGCACACTAAGTGCACACGATCCTCCTGATCATATCATCATACATCAATGCATATATGTGTAGATATATTACACCAACACCATATAAATCAATCAGATAGTAAATAAATTCATACTATAACACCATATATAACCACATCCCAACACCCGGGAACACACGATCCTACTGATCACTACATACATATACGTTAACCAATTGTTCACCAACAATATCAAGGAAAACGAGTACCATCACCAAGTAAACAAGTTCATACTTTATCACCAAGATATAAACACGTCCCACCACTCGGGAATACACGATCCTACTGATCACTACACCATGCTCCGCATGATTCATACACCAACTAATTATCCATTTAAATAATTAGTAATGGAAATCACATACTATCACCGAGTACTCACTCTATAACACTCAATCATCTCCCCTATAATCAACAAAGTCCAAGGGCACTACACTCTTAGCGCACACAGTATAACAGCATAGAAAAAAAACCCCATTCTGCTACGCTCGCTACACCCTCGCTAGGCGAGCTCCCAGCGAATGCTCGCTACTTGTTCGCTTAGCGAACCTCCTCGCGAAGGCAAACAGAACCTACTAGACTCACTCGCTACCTCACTCGCTAGGCGAGCACCTAGCGAACGCTCACTGCCTTCTCGCTAAGCGAAGTGCTAGCGAGTTGCCTGCGACTTCTCAAGTTCTCACAGTTCAGAATTCTCACTCTTCTCTGATTCAAGCCTATTCTATAACATCCACTTCCTATACTATCCGTATTACGACCAATGCATATTAGGCTTATCAATCTTCCTATAATTCTACTCCAGATCAACATTACGGCACACTACCGACACTTTAGAGTTACTCTGAACCTTACTCAAACCAAACCAACACCAACAGTCAATCAACAATGGCAACATCAAACATTCGTACATCATCATATACATATTATTCCAAAGTCATCACTTAAACAATCTATCGACACATCAAAAAGGTCACACAGAACTTCCCTAAAACCGTAAACCCAACCTATACGCCAAATTAACCAAAAACAACAATTCATCAACACTCAACATATTTCAATCCATCAACATCAACATAACTCAACAATCAATAGCATGTCAATATAAAACTTCATCAACGATACATTCCTACGGGGTTAAGGAATCCCCACTACCCTATACATGTATATACCATTCCCAATCAAGTTTCTCCCCCCTTACCTTGTTAATCGGTTGATCGATGAAATTCTTCCTGGATTTGGTCTCTTGGCCTCCTCTTTTCTTTCCGTTCTTCGTTCCCTTTTTCCTTCGTTCTTCTCACTTCTCTCGTTCTTTCCTCTTCTCTCTTTCTATCGCTCTTTCTCTCTTCCATCTTTCTATCGTGTTATTTTCTCTAAACTTCCCCCATCCCTTCATATTCTATTTTCCTTTTTATTTCCTATCCCAATAATAATAATAACTAATAAAAATAATATAATAATAATAATAATAATAACTAATAAAAATAACATAATAATAATAATAATAATAATAATAATAATAATAATAATAATAATATTATTATTATTATTATTATTATTATTATTATTATTATTATTATCACACCAATTTCCCACGATCTATGGTAATCCCTTTTCTCTCTATTCCAACTTTTCTAATATCTCCTTGCTACCCCTTCATATTTCCTTCCTCACGGTTTCTATCATGACTTTTCATATTTCCATTCTAACTTCCCAATAACCCTTCCACCTCTTATTTTACTTATTTCAACCACTAATATTCCCAATAATAATTTTAATATAATAATTATAATAATCATTATAATAATAATAATAATAATATAATATAATACTATTATAATATTATAGTAATATTCAACATAATAATAATAATAGTAATACACCCAACAATAATTATAATTATAATAATAATAATACTAATGATAATAATAACAATTATATTAATACTAATAATAAAATAATATGAATAATAATAATCTTAATATTAATAATACTAATATAATATTACTAATATTAATAATACTAATCATAATAATACTATTAATAATAATAATAATAATAATAATATTATTATTATTATCTCACCAAAATAATAATAATAATAATAATAATAATAATAGTAATAATATTATTATCTCACCAAAATAATAATAATATTAATAATACTAATAAATATAATAATATATAATAATAATACCCCACCAATATTATTATTATTCATTATATTATCATATTCACACCAAAAATCATAATAATATAATAACTATATTAATAATAATATTATATTCTCCATATTAATAATATTACTACAAATATTAATAATAATCATAAATATAATAATAATAATAATAATAATAATAATAATATTAATACCACCACCAATATTACTATTATTTCTTATATTATTATAAACTCACCAAATTACCACCAATGATCTCCCATCTCAGGGACACCCACCAAACATCATCAAATACACCCTACCAAAGGGCACATCAACATATAATATTTAAAATAATAATAAAATGACTAAATAATTAAAATGGGTGTTACAGCCTTCGGGTTCGATGCCTGTTTGTTTAACAGATTCCTGACGGCGAGGTAAGATGTTCTTCTCAACTTCGGGTTGGCCGGTCTTCGGATTTGATGACTGTTTGTTTAACAGGTGCTTGACAGTGAAGTCAAATGTTCCTCTCAACTTCATGTTGAGCCGACCTTCAGGTTCGATGCCTGTTTGTTTAATAGATGCCTGACGGCGAGGTCAGATGTTCTTCTCAACTTCGGGTTGAGCCGGCCTTTGGGTTCGATGCCTGTTTGTTTAACAGATGCCTGGCGGCTAGGTCATATGTTCTTCTCAAATTGTGATTGAGCCGGATTTCGGGTTCGATTCCTGTTTATTTAACTAATGCCTGACAGCGAGGTCGGATGTTCTTCTCAACTTCGGCTTGAGTAGGCCATCAAATTTGATGCCTGTTTGTTTAACAGATGCCTGACAGCGAGGTAAGATGTTCCTCTAAACTTCGTGTTGAGTCTGCCTTCGAGTTCGATGCCTATTTGTTTAACTAATGCCAGACGGCAAGGTCTAATGTTCTTATCAACTTCGAGTTGAGCCGCCCATCGAGTTCGATTCCTGTTTGTTTAACAGATGCCTGACGGTGAGATCAGATGTTCTTCTCAACTTCGGGTTGAGCCACCATTCGGGTTTGATGCCTGTTTGTTTAACAGATGCCTGACAGCAAGGTCTAATGTTCTTATCAACTTCGGGTTGAGCCGCCCTTTGGGTTCGATGCCTGTTTGTTTAACAGATGCCTGGCGGCTAGGTCAGATGTTCTTCTCAACTTCAGGTTGAGCCAGCCTTTGGGTTTGATGCCTGTTTGTTTAACAGATGCCTGGCGGCTAGGTCAGATGTTCTTATCAAATTCGGGTGGAGCCGGCCTTCGAGTTCGATTCCTGTTTCTTTAACTAATGCCTGACAGCGAGGTCGGATGTTCTTCTCAACTTCAGCTTGAGTAGGCCATCAAATTCGATGCCTGTTTGTTTAACAGATGCCTGACAGCAAGGTCAGATGTTCTTCTGAACTTCGTGTTGTGCCGGCCTTTGATTTCGATGCCTGTTTGTTTAACTAATGTCTGATGGGGAGGTCATATGTTCTCCTCAACTTCATGTTGAGCCGTCCTTCGGGTTCGATGCCTATTTGTTTAACAGATGTTTGACGGCGAGGTTAAATGTTCTTCTCAATTAAGGATTGAGACGGCCTTCGGGTTCGATGCCTGTTACTTTAACAGATGCCTGACAGCAAGGTCAAATGTTCCTCTCAACTTCGGGTTCAGCCGCCATTCGGGTTCGATGCTTGTTTGTTTAACAGATGCCTGACGGCGAGGTCTAATGTTCTTATCAACTTCGGGTTGAGCCGCCCTTTGGGTTCGATGCCTGTTTGTTTAATAGATGCCTGACGGTGAGGTCAGATGTTCTTCTCAACTTCGGGTTGAGCCAGTCTTCGGATTTGATGACTGTTTGTTTAACAGATGCTTGTCAGTGAAGTCAAATGTTCCTCTCAACTTCATGTTGAGCCGACCTTCGGGTTCGATGCCTGTTTGTTTAACAGATGCCTGACGGCGAGGTCAGATGTTCTTCTCAACTTCGGGTTAAGCCGGCCTTTGGATTTGATGTCTGTTTGTTTAACAGATGCCTGGCGGCTAGGTCAGATGTTCTTCTCAAATTCGGGTTAAGCCGACCTTCGGGTTCGATTCCTGTTTGTTTAACTAATGCCTGACAGCGAGGTCGGATGTTCTTCTCAACTTCGGCTTGAGTAGGCCATCAAATTCGATGCCTATTTGTTTAACAGATGCCTGACAGCGAGGTCAGATATTCTTCTCAACTTCGGGTTGAGTCGCCCATCAAATTCGATGCCTGTTTGTTTAACTAATTCTTGATGGGGAGGTCAGATGTTCCTCTGAACTTCATGTTGAGCCGGCCTTCGGGTTCGATGCTTGTTTGTTTAACAAATGTTTGACGGCGAGGTGAAATGTTCTTCTCAATTAAGGATTGAGACGACATTCGGGTTCGATGCCAGTTTGTTTAACAGATGCCTAACGGCGAGGTCAAATGTTCTTCTCAACTTCGGGTTGAGCCGCCATTCGGGTTCGATGCCTGTTTGTTTAACAGATGTCTGACAGCAAGGTCTAATGTTCTTATCAACTTCGGGTTGAGCCGCCCTTTGGGTTCGATGCCTATTTGTTTAACAGATGCCTGGCGGCTAGGTCAGATGTTCTTCTCAAATTCGGGTTGAGCCGGCCTTCGGATTTGATGACTGTTTGTTTAACAGATGCTTGAGAGTGAAGTCAAATGTTCCTCTCAACTTCATTTTGAGCCGACCTTCGGGTTCGATGCCTGTTTGTTTAACAGATGCCTGACAGCGAGGTCAGATGTTCCTCTCAACTTCTTGTTGAGCCGACCTTTGGGTTCGATGCCTGTTTGTTTAACAGATGCCTGGCGGCTAGGTCAGATGTTCTTCTCAAATTCGGGTTGAGCCGGTCTTCGGGTTCGATTCCTGTTTATTTAACTAATGCCTGACACCGAGGTCGGATGTTCTTCTCAACTTCGGGTTTATCCGGCCTTTGGATTTGATGCCTGTTTGTTAAACAGATGCTTGACACTGAAGTCAAATGTTCCTCTCAACTTCATGTTGAGCCGACCTTCGATTTCGATACCTGTTTGTTTAACAGATGCCTGACGGCGAGTTCAGATTTCGATACCTGTTCGATTTCGATACCTGACAGCGAGTTCAGATGTTCCTCTCAACTTTGTGTTGAGCCGGTCTTCGGAATCGATACCTGTTTGTTTAACAGATGCCTGACGGCGAGGTCTAATGTTCTTATCATCTTCTGGTTGAGCCGCCCTTCGGGTTCGATGCCTGTTTGTTTAACAGAGGCTTGACGGTGAGTTCAGATGTTCTTCTCAACTTCGGGTTGAGTCGCCCATCAAATTCAGTGCCTGTTTGTTTAACTAATGCTTGATGGGGAGGTCAAATGTTCCTATGAACTTCATGTTGAGCTGGCCTTCGGGTTCAATGCTTGTTTGTTTATCAAATGTTTGACGGCGAGGTCAAATGTTCTTCTCAATTAAGGATTGAGACGGCCTTCGGGTTCGATGCCAGTTTGTTTAACAGATGCCTGACAGCGAGGTCTAATGTTCTTATCAACTTCGGGTTAAGCCGCCCTTTGGGTTTGATGCCTATTTGTTTAACAGATGCCTGGCGGCTAGGTCAGATGTTCTTCTCAAATTCGGGTTGAGCCGGCCTTCGGATTTGATGACTGTTTGTTTAACAGATGCTTGACAGTGAAGTCAAATGTTCCTCTCAAATTCATGTTGAGCCGACCTTCAGGTTCGATGCCTGTTTGTTTAACAGATGCCTGACAGCGAGGTCAGATGTTCCTCTCAACTTTGTGTTGAGCCGGCCTTTGGGTTCGATGCCTGTTTGTTTAACAGATGCCTGGCGGCTAGGTCAAATGTTCTTCTCAACTTCGGGTTGAGCCGCCATTCGGGTTCGATGCCTGTTTGTTTAACAGATGCCTGACAGCGAGGTCTAATGTTCTTATCAACTTCGGGTTGACCCGGCCTTCGGGTTCGTTTCCTGTTTATTTAACTAATGCCTGACAGCGAGGTCGGATGTTCTTGTCAACTTCGGCTTGAGTAGGCCATAAAATTCGATGCCTGTTTGTTTAACAGATGCCTGACAGCGAGGTTAGATATTCTTCTCATCTTCGGGTTGAGTTGACCATCAAATTCGAAGCCTGTTTGTTTAACTAATGCTTGATGGGAAGGTCAGATGTTCCTCAGAACTTCATGTTGAGCCGACCATCGGGTTCGATGCTTGTTTGTTTAACAAATGTTTGACGGCGAGTTCAAATGTTCTTCTCAATTAAGGATTGAGACGGCCTTCGGGTTCGATGCCAGTTTGTTTAACAGATGCCTGACGGCAATGTCAAATGTTCTTCTCAACTTCGGGTTGAGCCGCCATTCGGGTTCGATGCCTGTTTGTTTAACAGATGCCTGACAGCGAGGTCTAATGTTCTTATCAACTTCGGGTTGAGTCGCCCTTTGGTTCGATGCCTATTCGTTTAACAGATGCCTAGCGGCTAGGTCAGATGTTCTTCTCAAATTCGGGTTGAGCAGGCCTTCGGATTTGATGACTGTTTGTTTAACAGATGCTTGACAGTGAAGTCAAATGTTCCTCTCAACTTCATGTTGAGCCGACCTTCGGGTTCGATGCCTGTTTGTTTAACAGATGCTTGAGAGCGAGGTCAGATGTTCCTCTCAACTTCGTGTTGAGCCGGCCTTCGGGTTCGATGCCTGTTTGTTTAACAAATGCCTAACGGCGAGGTCAGATGTTCTTATCAACTTTGGTTTGAGCCGCCCATCGGGTTCGATGCCTGTTTGTTTAACAGATGTCTGACGGTGAGGTCAGATGTTCTTCTCAACTTCGGGTTTATCTGGCCTTTGGATTTGATGCCTGTTTGTTAAACAGATGCTTGAAAGTGAAGTCAAATGTTCCTCTCAACTTCATGTTGAGCCGACCTTCGGGTTCGATCCCTGTTTGTTTAACAGATGCCTGACGGCGAGTTCAGATGTTCCTCTCAACTTTGTGTTGAGCCGGTCTTCGGGTTCGATACCTGTTTGTTTAACAGATGCCTGACGTCGAGGTCTAATGTTCTTATCATCTTCCGGTTGAGCCACCCTTCGGGTTCGATGCCTGTTTGTTTAACAGAGGCCTGACGGTGAGGTCAGATGTTCTTCTCAACATCGGGTTGAGCCGTGTTGCGGTGAAAATTGGATATCAAGCTATTAAATTAACTTGAATCTTAATTTTTTTTACAACCGAACTTTATTTTATCCAAAGGAAAGTTCTAAAGAAAGAAAAACCTTTTTTCGCGATGTAACGACAATGCTTAAGAGATTCGGGGATCGGGGGTTGGTTATACCTAGGGAAGGTGTTAGCATGCTAAGCATCTGTAGTACTCTACAGGAACCTTTTGTTTGATTGCTTGCTAAGTTTATGAAAATGTATTATGGATTGGGAAAAGATAAGAGTTGAAACCTAAAGTTATATATACTAAGTTTTCTCGCAAAGACGTCGCATCTTCTGCCTACGTATCCTAACTAGGATAGAATTAGAGCAATCGTAGTTCGCCTTACAAGGGAAGAAGAACACTTGATTATGATCAAGGTTCAAGGGGGGAACAAACATGACAATTTTTGTGTGGAGTTTAACAAAACTCCCTAATCTAAGTTGTCGAAAAGGGGAAAGTAAGATATCATGACAATGATTCTTACACAGAGTTGACTAACTCTTTTCCTAGGGTTCTAGTTGAAGTACACTCCTAGTACAAGTGGGTTTCTTAGACTTGAAGCAAAGTCTAATGGCTTCTACTCTAGGGTTAAAGTGTCTTAAAAAAGATTCAAGAGAGGGATGAGGGATGTATCCATAACATGAGGGTCAAATGGACAGACTTTTCCTTTTGAAGTAGACAGGAGAGGCAACTGGATGGGAGCTAACAAGCTTCATCACTTGGGTAAAGGAAACAACAAGAAAATTAACAACATAATAAAGATGCATTCATGGTGACAACCATTAAATGAGTATATAAGATTGATAAGGATGAAAAATGCATTGATGACAATCAAAGCAGGTAAGCAGAACAAGAACTGTGACGACAGATCAAGTTCAGGTGAAATTAACAGATGAAGTAATATGAACATGGTATCAATCAAAGATGAAGTTTTAACATATTGGCTAACATTTAAGGGTATGAATGAAAACAAGTATCACAAATAATCACAATTACATCAAGAGAAAATTCATCTGCATCTGTCAAAACGATCACAGAAAGTACACAACTTGCACATAGTCAAAAGAGATGAAAAATTATGCAAACATGAAAATAAAAAATATGACATGAAATTAGACATCAAGATGAACACAATGCAAAAATAATGGGTGGAAAATTATTAAAATTAAGAGAGATATGAATTTTCAAAGATTGGATGAAAATGACAAAATTTAATAAAAGAGTTGCCCTCCCCAGGGGTCGAACTCAGGCTTGCAAGGTGATAGGCGTGTTTTGGCATATGGTCTTACCACTGGGGTGGCTATACATTCGTTTGTAAATGCCACCCCATTAAATTTATAAGGGTGAAAATCATGTCATCTTGGGCAAAACAAGAACAAAAACAAGGATTTACTTTTTCGATTGTAACTTTCTCAATTCTCAACCTTTTGAGATGAAACTTATATGTAACTTGACCAGAAAAACATGAGGAACATGATGGTGCAATTAGTTTTCTCAGAATATGCCTACATTTAAAAATTCGAATGCACATGCTCTTTGATATTTGAAATGCACTTTGAGGTATGGATCATGCACCAGTTAGTTTTTAATCATTGTAAATATGTACACTCAATGCAAACATGATAGTGAATGGATTCAGACCATCATTTTGGCTCAAAACAGTCTGTAGTGAGAAATGAGGTGTGAGTTGCCAAGATGTGTAATGAAATGCATTATGTTGTGCAGTTTTAATTCTAAACATCTCCAAGTTAATTTGATCAGATTCACACCACATACATATGGTATTATATGAATTCAAATATATTTTGGAACCAAAATCAGACTGTTGCAAAAAAATGAGGTCTGAGTTGCCAATTTGATGTTTTTGATGAAATGCACAATATTACTCAAACCAGTTCCATGCACACATAGATCAAATACATCATGCACACAAGTCATATACATCTTGATGGATGAGTCCAAGCATCAAATTGAATTTAAAAACAGGTAGTCATGTAAATGATGTTTATGCTGAAAATGGTTTTTTGATGAAATGCAAAGGGAGCTGTCAAGACATACCTAAGCACTCTCAAGACAAATTATTACCTCAAGCAAATCACAAAACATGTATACAAACCTCTAATCATATATGCTACCTCAAATCGAATGGTAATGGAAAAAGTTCTTTATGGTACAAAATGAGATGTAGGCTGTAATATTGCACATGAATTTTGTGAGGCCAAGAAAAATGCAGTTTGAATGTTAAAACCCAACTCAGTCAAGACCACATCACTTCAAGAGTATGTACAAGCTTTAAAATCAGTGACTCAAGGATTGTGTTTTAGTGAAAATCTCAAATCTGTTATGAATTAGGAGATGACCACCATGTTGCAAAAATGTGAAAGAAATCTGCACTTAGAGATTGGTGATCAAGTCAGGCGTGTCATAGTCAGAATCATGATTTAAGTGTCATCCAAATATCATGTATGTGGTGTTCAAACATTTAAAATACTTGCTTATGCTGTCAAATAACAACTGTGACAAGGAAAAATTAAGACAACCTTAAAACATATTTTTGAAGCTAGTGTTTGAAATGAATGCCTACATGCCTAAATGGTAGTCTGAGCACCTTATGCATGAGATACTTGATGAATTTTTACAGCCAGCTTAAACACAATAATCTGAGAGCAGAAAAATCATATGTGGTGTGCAAGTGTGTTTTGAAAATGCATAATGATATGAAACTCCTAATCCAAACAATTCTGAACCAAAGTAATCATGTATGCAGAACATATAAGCATTAATGAGTGGATCTAAATCAATTTTATGGATGAAATTAAACTGTGGTGAAGACTAAGTTGTCATGCTGCAAAATTGTGAATAAAATGCATAATGATGAGCAATTTCAGTTCCAGGCATGTTTAGATCAAGCTAGCCACACATACACAACACAGACATGATATTGAGTGGCACAAAACACATTTTGAAGTTAAACACAAGCTGTCATGGAAAATGGTACTCAATGTGCAATTGTGTGTGTGAAGTGCAACAGAATTGAGCAGTTCATGTTTTGAGACATAATCCATCAAATTAATCATACATACACACTTCACATATAAAAATAGGTGTGTTCCTGCTCAAGAGCCAATTTAAAATAGTCTGTTTTGAATAATAGCATGCAAGTTGTGGTATTGTGTTTTATGCATACATGAAAAACTCAAATCAGATTCCAAGCATGTTTGGACCAAACTACATGCACACATCAGTCATATACATGTAGGTAAGTGTATTCAAGCAACAAAAATGAAGCAAAACAATCTGTTATGATAAAATGATATGCAAGCTGTGGTGTTATGCCTTGTACATTCATGGAAATATTCAAACCATCCTCTGATCATGTTTAAACCAAAACAGTTGTACACACAAGTCATATATGCACAAATAGATGATTCTAAACTCAAACTTAAACCAACTTTATCCTTTTAACCAAAGATGACATATCTATGGCCCTAAAATGCAAAGTGCGGCACTTTAAGAATGATGAAGCAAAACAGATGCAGTTAGTTCCAAACAAACATACACACATATCATGACTATGATTTCAGATATGATTCAAATCAACAAAGGGTTGTTCTTCAGTCATGACAGAATTTTGGCATGAAAAATACACATGACATAATTTTCACATAATGAACTCAAAATGCAAAATCATAAAATTATGATGTAAAGAAAAAATGAAGTGTTTACATACCTCTAGTAGACTGTATTGAGTAGATTAGGACACCAAGAAACCCAGAGGAACTTCCAAATAACACTAGCTTTGAAACTTTCTTCTTTTTGAAACAAGAATCCAATCCTTGTGATAGTTGGAGAAATAAACTTCACCAATGATCTTTAACACTTTAGACAGTTGAGGAATGGTATATGAGAGGTGTTAGGATGATTAGAACACCAAGGAAATGTATGGAACAAGATGTGGTTGATTTTATGGCTTTTGGTCAAAGTAACTTGGTGTGGAAGTTGACTTTTTGAATGATGAGGTTTTTGAGTGGTATAAGGTATTGGACACCTTCTATATCATATTTAGAGATTGTGTGGATGATTGTTAGGGTGTTTGAATGGGGAGAAATTAATTTGGTAGCCTTGGTAGCAAGACAGATTTTTGGTGTTTTAGTGGAAAAAGTGACTTTGTGATTTTTGAAGCAAGGAGTGGAAATAGTGAAAGCTTTCAATTTCTCTGGTTTTTAGAATTGATATTGTATGGGAAATGAAGTGGTTAGGGTTCTATTTATAGGCAAGGAAGTGGCTTGGGGCAGATTTGGAGATTTCTTCACTTTGAAGAAAGGTTTTGGATTTTTTGATTAAACCTCCACAAGAGGGTTTTCTTGGCTGATAGGCAAGCCTTAATAGTCAATAAAAATGATGAATTAGTGTGGCTAAATGCAGGCTAGAGATGTAGCTTGAGGGCTGTGGCAGAATTGCTTTACACCTCATGCTTACTTTTTCACTTTTGAATGCAAGTTGCAAACCAACTTGCAAGGCAACTTGCAAAGCTTGGCCTTTTGAGCACTTCTGCATAATTCCTTGGTTATTCATACTACAAAATCCTCACATATCAGATACAACATGGTTCACCAGCTGAGTTTGGTCAATTTTGATGAAAGAATGAATTCTTGAATTTTGACAATGTGGGACTAAAGTATAAAAACCTCAACTTGCCATAACCATAACTTTCAGCTCACAAATCCTTTTGAGATGTGCTAGTACTTTTTAGAAAGCCCTCAAATAGCTCTAAAATATTCATGTGTTCATGAGTTTAAATTTCCCAAAGGAATTTGGCCAAAAAGTCTCCCAAAGTTGCTAAAAAATGAACTTAAAAGTGAAATTTCTCAGTCTTTTTCCCTTCTAGAAATGAATTTGATCATAACTCCAAATCTATGTATTTTCTGATCATGGACTATTTAGGGACTTTTGTAGGACTTGTCAATAGCTTCCAAATGAGCTTTGAACCAACTCAATTGGATGTGTGGTTAAGGAGTTATGGTTTAGCCCCTTTCAAAACCCTAATTTCCTGATTTTTCGATTACTCCTTCATCCTTGATCCAATGGTCATGAAAATTGATATGCAAGTCTAATATGACATAAGGAACAATTTTGTTTCACAACTTGAAGTCCAATTCCTAAAATTTGAAGAGTTGACTTTTCGGTCAACCTTACGACTGATCGGTGACTACCGAGTCGCCTGTTGACATTCTAGACCTCCTGAGACTTTGAAACTTCTTGAATGAACTTTATTAAGCTATATGAACTTCATGGATCATAATCTCACCATTAAAACACCTTCCAACATCAAAGTCAAACTACAGTTGACTTTTACTAGTCAAAAACCCTAATCGGGTGCCCTGAAATACACTGCTCTGGATTCTGGGGTAACAACCTCAAATTGGATTCTCAATTGTCATTATATGATACCCTTGATCTTGTTTCATGATTGAATTAGCCTAAAATTTTGATTGATCACAAACCCTGAAGCTTTGATTTGACTGTACAAACCCTGATTCATCTGTAATTTGACAAAGACAAAATTGCACTGGGTTAAGGTTAGATAATTCATGAGTATGCTCCTAAAATGATAATGAGAATCTAAGGGGCCAAAATTTGGGGTGCAACAATTGCCCCTATTTAAATATCTTCACTAGATGGAACTGAGAGATGATGATCCTCGTAGAATCACAGTGAAAGGTATTTAAATATAGAAAACCGAAAATTTTGTCCCTTAGATCCGATGATATACAAAAGGACGGGTCATGATATGCCATGAATTCTAAATGATGCTTCATGATGCTTGGATGCAAGACATATGCAGAAGACATACTCGCGGGGACCTGGCATTGTGGATCCGACACTGGGGAAACTGCGATATAACAATCAATAGTTCAAACATGACTGGTGGTAACTGAGAGGAAAACTTCACATGAGGATGCGCAAAGTCTAATGAAGATGACAATCTTACTAGGGAAAAGAAAACACTTCACCGAGGAAAGAGGTAGATTTCCACTGGGGATAAGAGCGACTTTTTACTGGGGAAATTAAAACACGAACCTCACTGGGGATGATCAAATGAGGAGCTTCCTATAGTGAAGAGTTTAAACGGGATCTTCAGGAATGGACTAGAAACCAAGACAAAACATATTGGGGATACTAGTGACGACTAGATCTCCGAGACTTGTCTGGAAAAAGGTCTCGCTGGAGATAATGATGTCACCCAGTTTTAACAGGTGGCTCAAACAGTGCTAGTAACCACTAGACTTTCCGTAGGTAATGGTGACGACCAACTGGGGGTAATAACAAATGAGATTTCTCAAATCCAGCCGATAACACGTAAGATTTCGACTGGGGAAATTGGTGATGACCAAATTTCAAGCAGTGCCAATAACTACTGGACTTTAAAGGGATTAATAACGACCAAGTCCGGGTACCAATGACGATTGGGTTTCAAGTGATGCTAGTTACGACTGGACTTTGAAAGAAAACACGGTGACGACCAAATCAGGGTATACCAACACATGTGGTTACGAGAATGTTAGCAAGCTACTAGGCATTAGATGGGGAGGTTGGTAACGACCAAACCAAAAGATACCAATAACGATTGGATTTCAAATGACGCCAGTTACGATTGGACTTCCATGGGGACAGTTGGTAACGTCCAACAAGACACCAAGGACAATTGGATTTCGAACATCTTCCAGTTACGACTGGGTTTAAACGGAAAATCGACTAGTAACGACCAGACTTCACAGGGGATTTGCTAGTGACGACTAGACTTCAAAGGGAAAAGGTTGGTAACAACTGAACCAAAAGGTAATAACGAGTGGAGTTAAGACAAGGCCAGTTACGACTGGACCTCAAAGGAAAGTATGGTGACGACCAAAAGAAAACCAAAAAATATTGGATTTCGAACTCTACCAGTTACGACCGGGGAATTGGTGAAAGTGGTGACGAATGAATCAAAAGATACCAACGAGTGGATTTTAAGGAAATGCCATTTACGACTGGTCTTAACAAGAAATATGGTGACGACCAAAGAACTACCAATAACGATTGGCTTCTAAAACAATTCCGGTTACGACTGGACTTTTAGGCGGAAGTTCACTAGCAGTGATCAGTCATTCACGGGGAATTGACAGATAGCACACCGAACTCGACAGGCAAAAGGAATCACACTGAATCCTGGCTGAAAAGGTGTATGTAGTCTTGAAAAATAGATCCATTCTCAATAGGGGAACGGAGCTTTAAACAAGCTATTCAGAAATGTGAAAGTAAAATCAGACAAATGCTCAGACATCTTTTACTGGGGTGAGTCCTCACATCATCATAAGAAGTTCCTTGAGAAAACAGTCTTCAAGGTTTGATACCCGCACATGATCGAAGGAAAATCAGCAGTTCGACTTGCTTACACTTCATTTGGGAATGTAATTGGATTGCATATCAAACCTTCCTCTACCCTGAGGTTTCAGGGAAGTATGATTTTCCTCGACCTTTTCCCTGAGTTGAAGTTTTTACGTTTGTTAATCTTTCCAAGTTTTATTCAAATAATTTGACCCTAATGCTTTCAAAACTATCGTTGATCAACGAACAACATTTTGCATAACAAAGAAAATAAAGTAAATGATAAAGTTGCAAAGGAAAGAATGGCTCAAAACTGATTTTATTCAAGGATGAAATCTTGCAAATGACAAAATTCCATAGAAATTTTACAAGTGAAAAATGGCAAAGTCGACAAGGTTACATTGAATCCCATGACCAAACTATCCCTAAAGACTAAAACTCCCCCAAAATCCTTGCTTCTGACGAGAGCGGTTGGAGTGAATTCTTGTAGGATCTTCTATGTTAGTGACAACTCATCTGATGCAGTGAAATGCCTTTGTCCCTAACTTTTGCCTGGACCGCCCTTTCGGGTTTTCAGTCCACCGGGACGCTCATTTTTGCCTAAGCCGCCCTTTCGGGTTTTCAACTTAGCGAGTTCTTATTTTTATTTTTCTCCTTTTTTCTCTTTTCTTTTCTTTTCTTCAACCCTAACTTTTGCATAAGCCGCTCTTTTGAGTTTTCAATTTATCGGGTTCTTTTTAGGCGTAATATTTTTGTACTGCATCAGAATTTACTGGATGAGTAAGTTGCTCCCCATCCATGGTAGTGAGAATCAATGAGCCTCCTGAGAAGACTGTTTTCACAACAAACGGGTCGTCATAGTTAGGCATCCACTTTCCCCGTGCGTCTTTATGAGCTGGTAAAATCTTTTTGAGTACAAGTTCCCCTTCGCGGAATTCTCGGACACAAACTTTCTTGTCAAAAGCTCTCTTGATCCTCTTCTGATATAACTGACCATAACACATTGCAGACATGCACTTTTCTTCGATAAGATTCAACTGATCAAACCTTTCTCTCACCCATTCTGCTTCTTCAAGCTTGGTTTCCATTATGACTCTCACAGAAGGTATCTCGACCTCAATAGGAAGTACCGCATCCATTCCATATACCAAAGAAAAAGGGGTTTCCCCTGTTGAAGTGAGAACGGACGTTCTGTACCCATGCAAGGCAAATGGTAGCATCTCATGCCAATCTTTGTAAGTTTTTACCATCTTTTGCAAAATATTTTTGATGTTTTTATTTGCAGCTTCTACAGCCCCATTCATCTTGGGACGATAAGGAGAAGAATTGTGATGTTCAATTTTGAAATCATCGCACAACTCCTTCATGATTTTGTTGTTCAAATTGGTACCATTGTCCGTTATGATCCGGCTCGGAATTCCGAAACGACAGATAATCTCCTTTTTCATAAAACGGGCCACCACTTGTCGAGTAACATTAGTGTAGGATGCGGCTTCAACCCACTTTGTGAAATAATAAATTGTAACCAGAATAAATCGGTGTCTGTTAGAAGCTTTTGGTTCAATTTCCCCAATCATATTGATGCCCCACATAGAGAAAGGCCATGGTGATGACAACACATTTAGCAATGTCGGTGGTACGTGCATCTTATCCGCATAAATCTGACATTTGTGACATTTCCTGGCATATTGAATACAGTCAGTTTCCAGGGTCAACCAGTAATAACCAGCCCTCAAGATCTTTTTAGACATATCATATCCATTGGCATGAGTACCGAACATTCCTTCGTGAACATCTTGCGTTAACAATTCTGCTTCTCGTTTGTCGACACATCTAAGCAGGACCATATCATGATTCCTTTTGTAGAGCACATCATTACTGAGGAAGAACTTGGATGCTAATCGTCTCAGAGTTTTCTTGTCAAGTGATGTAGCATCTGCTGGATACTCTTGTTTTAACAGGTAATTCTTTATGTCATAGAACCATGGCTTATCATCAGTTTCTTCTTCGACCATCTGACAGTAGGCGGGCTCGGTCTTGCGTTCGATTCGAATGAGAGTGGCATCATTGACATCCTTGACTTTCCACATTGAGGCTAACATGGCTAAGGCATCAGCGATGTAATTCTCGGATCTCAGAACATGTTTGAAAGTGATTTCATCGAAATATTCCATCATCTTGACGATGTAGGCTCTATAAGGGATCAAATTCTCATGTCTAGTTTCCCATTCTCCAGTAACCTGATAGATAACCAAAGTTGAATCCCCACTGACTTAAAGAAATTTGATTTTGAGGTCGACAGCTGCCTCGAGGCCGAGAATGCATGCTTCATATTCGGCGATATTGTTTGTGCAGTCAAAATCTAACCTGGCTGTGAATGGAGTGTAACCACCCTCCGGATTCATCAAAACGGCACCTACACCATGCCCACTGTAGTTGGAGGAACCATCAAACATCATTTTCCACCAAAGACCTTCCTGCGGACCTTCATCAAGACCTGGCTCTTCACATTCTTTTACCAACATGATGTCTTCATCTGGGAAATCAAATTTGAGAGACTCATAATCTTCCACTGGTTGATCTGCAAGATATTCTGACAACACACTACCCTTGATAGACTTCTGAGCTACGTACTGGATGTCGTATTCTGATAATAACATATGCCAACCGGCGAGCCTTCCAGTCTGAGCAGGTTTCTCAAAAATATACTTTATCAGATCCATTTTTGAAATCAACAAAGTGGTGTGACAAATCATGTACTGCCTCAAGCGTCTGGCAGCCCATGCCAAAGCATAACAAGTTTTCTCTAGAAGCGAATATCGGCTTTCACAATCAGTAAACTTCTTACTCAAATAATAGATAGCATGTTCCTTTCGTCCGGACTCGTCCTACTGACCTAACACACAACCCATTGAATTCTCAAGCACTGTCAAATACATGAAGAGAGGTCTTCCCAGAACCGGAGGTATCAAGATCGGAGGTTCTTGTAGGTAACACTTGATCTTATCAAATGCTTGCTGACAATCTGAATTCCAAACAACCGTCTGGTCCTTGCGTAAAAATTTGAAGATGGGCTCGCAAGTAGGAGTCATATTGGAAATAAATTTGGATATGTAGTTCAGTCTTCCAAGAAAACCTCTGACTTGCTTTTCCGTTTGGGGAGCTGGCATGTCTTGAATGGCTCGGACTTTGTCTGGATCCACCTCAATCCCTCGGTGACTGACAATGAAACCGAGTAACTTCCCAGATCTTACTCCGATGGTACACTTGGCTGGATTCAGTCTCAACTGATATTTTCTGAGTCTCTTAAATAGTTTCACAAGATGTTCCAAATGGTCCTCTTCGCTTTGATATTTGGCTATCATGTCATCAACATATACCTCTATCTCCTTGTGCATCATATCATGAAATAAAGTTACCATGGCCCTTTGATAAGTAGCACCCGCGTTCTTCAGACTGAAAGGCATAACTTTGTAACAGTAAGTCCCCCACGGAGTAATGAAAGTATTTTTTTTCCATGTCATCGGGATCCATCTTAATCTGATTGTAACCGGAGAACCCATCCATAAATGAGAAAACTGCAAAATGAGCCGTATTATCCACTAACGTATCGATATGTGGCAAAGGGAAATCATCCTTCGGGATGGCCTTGTTTAGATCCCTGTAATCCACACACATTCTGACTTTCACATCCTTTTTCGGCACAGGTACAATATTGGCTACCCATTCGGGGTATTTGGACACTGCTAAGAACCCGGCGTCAATCTATTTCTTCACCTCATCTCGAATCTTGAGAGCCATGTTAGGTCTTCTTCTTCGGAGCTTTTGCTTAACCGGTGAGCATTCTGGTCGAAGCGGTAACTTGTGAACCACTATGTCAGTGTCTAGACCCGGCATATCCTGGCACGACCAAGCAAATACATTCACATACTCTTTCAAAAGTTCTTCTAGTTGCTGCTTGACTTCTGCCCCTAGAGCTGCCCCAATCTTGACTTCTTTCTTGTCTTCTTCGGTGCCAAGATTTATGACTTCTATCTGTTCTTTGTAGGGTTGAAGCTCTGCATACTCATGGTGTGCCAACTTTACCAATTCATCAGGTACTTCAAAATCTTCGTCTTTATCTTCAGCTTGGCATATTGGTGAATCAAAGTCAGGAGGGAATGCAAAGTCATGGGATTCAATGGGTTTTAGGACATCACTGCACGTTGGAATGGCTTAATTTATTAAAACACACAAAGACAAATGCAGCACACAAAAGAGAAATTTGTTTTGGTTTTTCAAGATTGCCATTTTTCGTTTAAAATGAAAGCAAAAGCAGTAAAGGAAATAACACAAGGAAATTAACAAAATAGTTCATTTTTCATTGATTTTCTTGAAAGCTCGGGGCCCTTACAAAACATTCCTATAGCCTTGGGCATGGCTATGGAGGTTCAAAACAACAACAAGAAAAGAAAGACAAACAAATTACTTTGACTCAGGAAAAACCAAAGGAATCTCAATAGCTTCCCAGTTGCTCAAGGCAGTGTTGCAATGATACACTAACTGTTGAAGGGCTTCATCTTCAGAATCTTCTTCCACATCACTGATTTGGAAACCTCCACTGATGAATACTTCTTGTATAGTCTTCGGGCGTCCTTTGTAATGTGTCGGTGCTTCATCATGAGTTGGTTTGTAACCCAACCCTTGGCGATCCATCTTTGGCTTTACTTCGATAATCTCTTCCCAACCTGCAGGAGTGTCTTCTTCCAGTGTAGACTTGATGCTCCGAGCGGATGCAAAAGACGGACCACTGTTAGCCACTGTTTCTTCCAACATCACTGCATTTGCTATGTCGAGTGCCTGAAAGGAAGTTTCTAACGCGCCCTCATCTGCTTCGATATACTTGAACGATGACAGATTGCTCACCATTAGGTCTTCTTCACCGTGTACAATCACTAATTTATCATTCACAACAAATTTCATTCTCTGATGTAAGGTGGAAGTCACTGCCCCAGCGGCGTGAATCCATGGTCGTCCCAACAAACAACTATAAGCTGGGTTAATATCCATGACTTGGAATGTAATATTGAACACATGAGGTCCGATCATGATTGGTAATTCTACCTCTCCAACAACTGTTCTTCTTGAACCATCAAAAGCTTTTACAATCAAAGATGTTGGTTTCATTTCTGCCCCTGCATATGCTAACCTTACGAGCGATCTGGCGGGCAATACATTCAATGAGGATTCAGTATCGACTAAAACTCGTGCCATTGTGTCTTCCTGGCACCTGACAGATATGTGCAATGCACTGTTGTGATTGCGTCTTTCGTTCGGTAATTCTGCATCACTAAAGCTCAGGGTGTTACAGGTTGTAATGTTGGCTATTACTGAATCAAATTGTCTGAGAGTTATGTCTTTTGTCACATGTTCCTGCTTCAATACTTTCTGCAGAGCCTCTCTGTGAGCTGGAGAGTTCATCAAGAGAGACAAGACCGATATCTTTGATGGGGTTTGGTGAAGCTGATCAATGATCTTGTAATCACTTTTCCGAATAATCCTTACGAATTCTTCGTCGTCTCGTTCTGTTCCTGGTACCTCTTGTTCTTTTGTCGCAGCAGGGGTAACCTCTTTTGGAGCGGCTACTGTTATTTTTGGTTGATAGATGCAACCACTACAGGTCATTTTGCTTGTACCTGCAATGTTTGTCACGTCCACTTGGTCGTCTCTTACTGTCTCTTTCTGACTAACCTTCCATGATCCTCGGTCTATCACAGTCATGTCATACTTCCATGGAACGGCCTTTTTGCTTTCAAAAGGAAATGGTCTCGGTTTCTGAATGATAACCGGTCGGGGTTGATCGATAGCTGACTTGTTGAAAACAGGCTTCATACCTTTGTTGGTCATTTGAACACCGGAACTTTCTCACTTTTCTTTGGTAAATTAAAAACAGACTCAATTACTGAAACTTCTTCTTTCCTTGCCTTACTACACACTTGTAATACTCCTTCATCGATCAATATTTGTATATCTCTTCGTACCTTATCACACCCTCTAGAATCACTAGAACATTTTTCACAATCATTATGGGTATCTTCTATCAATCCTGTTTTCAGTAGCTTCTCGTGAAGTAGCCTCAACAGGGTTTTGATCTCTGACACACCTCGGACCATCCTTTCATCTGAAACTTCTTCTACTGCATTGACCCCTCAATGGTTCGGCAATGGATTACTTTTAACATTTGGGGGTACATCATCAAAAGACAAGATCTTCTTTTCCATCAACTCCCTGACAAGATGTTTTAAAGCAAGACAACCTTCTAAATCATGACCGGCAGCACCTTCGTGAAAGGCACAATGAGCATTTGGATTATAGTGAGGATATGTAGTGTCTGGATTTAATGGTCGTGTTGTTACCAACCCCTGTTGTACTAAGGAGGGGTACAACTCTGTGTAAGTCATCGGTATCTGAGGAAGTGGAGGTTTTGTTGTCGGTCTACGATTCTGGTAGTTTTGTCTGGGTGCCTGAGCTCTAGGCTGATGATGTTGTTGATAGGGTGGAGCGTTAGGAGCTTGTTGATACCCTTGTTGTATTGGCTGATATACATGTGATGGCTGCACTGTCTGATAACTGGGAACAGGATGACTGAAAGCCGGAGTTATAGCTGTCACATAAGGTTGTTGGGCATACTGCAACGGATACATTGGTCGTTGTTGCTGGGATTGCTGAACATAACTTGCTTGAGGTTGTTGAACATAACTCTGCTGATACTGTTGGTAAGGTGGTCTCCAGGTGCGACTCTTTCTTCCCACAGTTACTGCATTTGTCTCCCCTTCCTTCTTTCTATGAAAATTATTGCTGAGCTTTTTGACATTGTTGTTACCGGAACTGCTGGAACTGCTAGCCACCTTCCCATTCTTCATTCCTAACTCCACTCTCACCCCCACTGCTACTATATCAGAAAAACTTGCGGTTACACTACTGATCATCTTCTCATAAAACTCTGGTCTTACTGTATCGACGAACCAATCTGTTAACTCTTTTTCACTCAAAGGAGGTTCTACCTGAGAGGCAGTTTCCCTCCACCTTTGTGCATACTCTTTGAAAGATTCCGAACTCTTCTGTGACATACTCAGTAATTGTCTTCTATCAGGGGCTAAATCCATGTTGTACTTGTAATGTTTCACAAAAGCATCAGCCAAGTCTTGGAAACTATGAATACGAGACTGATCCAAGCCCAAATACCATTTAGCAGGAGCTCCTTTCAGACTATCTTGGAAACAAAGAATCATTAACTTGTCATCTTCCACGTGAGCGGCCATTCTTCGGTAATACATAATCAGATGCGTTCGAGGACAAGTAGCCCCAGAATACTGATCAAAATTGGGAACCTTGAATTTTGGCGGAATTACCAATCCAGACACTAAGCACATATCTCTGGCATCAGTACCAAAGATGTCATTTCCTTCCATTGCTCTGACTTTCCTGCCGATAGTTTCTACACTTTCTTTCAACTTATCATGTCGTCCGCTCTCTTCTTCATACCCATCAAAACCTTCGTACACTGGTGGAAGATTATGTAAGTAGGAATAGCTTGAGGAACTTCTGGCCCTAAAGGAACTGTTTGTTGATTGACTACTGGTGGAGGTACAAAACCCGACGATAACCCCTATGGTGGTACATTTGCAACAGTGACTACCGTTGGGATCGGCTCTACAGCTATGCCAGTGATTTCAGAAACAACAGTGGCTTGAGTGTCCAATTTGCACGAATGACTTGTAGGGCTTCCATGATCTGCCCCATGCCTCCTCATAGCTCTCCAAGTTCATTATCAATCCTGTCCACATCCAAATTCTGTCATTCCATTCTTAGGCGAGCTTGGGCTCGGGTGTTGTATCGGTGTTGAGAATTCAGTGTGATTCCTCTGGAGACAAGACAGCGAGATGAGACACAACACAAGAACATGCACATGTGATGCTTATGAATGCAAAATGCAACAAATGCAAAATTAATCATTCAAGGAATCCAAAGAAATATTTGCAAAAATTTTAACAATGAGGAAATAATCAAAAAGTCCTCATAGATTAATAATTGAGAGTTTTATAACAACGATTCTGAAACTGAAATACAAGTCTTCAATACAAAACACATGATGAAATAAAACAGAAAACAAAAGGATTTTAAATCTTCTGGTTGGATGGCCCTTCGTCTTCTAGCTGACTTCTCTTTCCACCTTGACAGATCAATTCTTGAAGTTCTTCCTTCTCTTGCATGGCCTTGAAATACTAATCTCTCCAAGTCTTTCCTTCTTTTTCAGCTTTTGCCAAAGCAGCTTTCAATTCTTCTATGAGAGTAGGTTTGGGTGAGTCAGGCTCAAAGCGAGTATAGAACATCTTCAATGAGAGTAGGTTTGGGTGAGTCATCCAAGTTAGGACTTTTGTAAGTGTACTTCATATTTTTCTTTTTTTCATTATCCATGATGATCCTAATGTTTACAAACAAGAGATCTGAGTTTCATGAAACTTTTATGACATGATGTTCATGAATGCATGAATGCACAAACACATGTAAGCACGGATTCACATATACATGGGTAAACAGATAAAGGTTTTGGTTTGGAGAACATGAGTATGGAGTCAAGGTCTACCCACCCCAAAGGTATGTACTAAGGTTTTCAAAACTGCAGAACAAGGTTCTAAAAGAGTTCCCAAAGTCCTCGACCCATCTTTCGGATATTATCAATTTCCCAAATACTTTGTGGTCAATAATATTCTCAAGAGAGTCTCGTCCAAGTGTAGTATCGCGTATCAACTACTTTGGAATTACTTCCTTATAGTCATCGCACTACATCCTAATAAAGCCATAGTGGGGAAAAGGTAATCTAAAGGTCCTCAGTATCACGGGCTCCCATGTAGAAAGTAGCATTTTTTTCATGAATACTCGATTAACAATACTAACTCTCAGAAGGGCCTCTACTGAGCGGAGGTTTTCTCAAGTCAACTTGGTCGGGAATCAACTCCCTATAAGTTTCCTTGAACATACCACCATCCTATCATAAGTACGCTCAAACACGGGTATAGTGTTGTCTCACCATTCAAAGTTCCCAGGATCCAACAGGGCACATATATACATTTTTATAAGTATTTACAAATATAGCAAGTAATCAAACAAGATAGGCTAAACCCTCAAAACAAAATAAGCACATCCCCAGTGAAGTCGCCATTACTGTTGCGGTGAAAATTGGATATCAAGCTATTAAATTAACTTGAATCTTAATTTTTTTTTACAACCGAACTTTATTTTATCCAAAGGAAAGGTCTAAAGAAAGAAAACCTTTTTTCACGATGTAACGACAACGCTTAAGATATTCTGGGATCGGGGGTTGGTTATACCTAGGGAAGGTGTTAGCACCCTAAGCATCTGTAGTACTCTACAGGAACCTTTTGTTTGATTGCTTGCTAAGTTTGTGAAAATGTATTATGGATTGGGAAAAGATATGAGTTGAAACATAAAGTTATATACACTAAGTTTGCTCGCAAAGACGTCGCGTCTTCTGCCTACGTATCCTAACTAGGATAGAATCAGAGCAATCGTAGTTCACTTCACAAGGGAAGAAGAACACTTGATTATGATCAAGGTTCAAGGGGGGAACAAACATGACAATATTTGTGTGGAGTTTAACAAAACTCCCTAATCTAAGTTGTAAAAAAGGGGAAAGTAAGATATCATGACAATGATTCTTACACAGAGTTGACTAACTCTTTTCCTAGGGTTCTAGTTGAAGAACACTCCTAGTACAGGTGGGTTTCTTAGACTTGAAGAGAAGTCTAATGGCTTCTACTCTAGGGTTCAAGTGTCTTAAAAAAGAGTCAAGAGAGGGATGAGGGATGTATCTATGACATGAGGGTCAAATGGACAAACTTTTCCTTTGGAAGTAGACAGGAGAGGCAACTGGATGAGACCTAACAAGCTTCATCACTTGGGGAAAGGAAACAACAAGAAAATTAACAACATAATAAAGATGCATTTATGGTGACAACCATTAAATGAGTATATAAGATTGATAAGGATGAAAAATGCATTGATGACAATCAAAGCAGGTAAGCAGAACAGGAACTGTGACGACAGATCAAGTTCAGGTGAAATTAACAGATGAAGTAATATGAACATGGTATCAATCAAAGATGAAGTTTTAACATGTTGGCTAACATTTAAGGGTATGAATGCAAACAAGTATCACAAATAATCACAAGTACATCAAGAGAAAATTCATCTGCATCTGTCAAAACGATCACAGAAAGTACACAACTTGCACATAGTCAAAAGAGATGAAACATTATGCAAACATGAAAATAAAAAATATGACATGAAATTAGACATCAAGATGAACACTATGCAAAAAGAATGGGTGGAAAATGATTAAAATTGAGAGAGATATGAATTTTCAAAGATTGGATGAAAATGACAAAATTTAATAAAAGAGTTGCCCTCCTCAGGGGTCGAACTCAGGCTTGCAAGGTGATAGGCGTGTTTTGGAATATGGTCTTACCACTGGGGTGGCTATACATCCTTTTGTAAATGCCACCCCATTAAATTATAAGGGTGAAAATCATGTCATCTTGGGCAAACTAAGAACAAAAACAAGGATTTACGTTTTCGATTGTAACTTTCTCAATTCTCAACCTTTTGAGATGAAATTTATATGTAACTTGACCAGAAAAACATGAGGAACATGATGGTGCAATTAGTTTTCTCAGAATATGCCTACATTTAAAAATTCGAATGCACATGCTCTTTGATATTTGAAATGCACTTTGAGGTATGGATCATGCACCAGTTAGTTTTTAATCATTGTAAATATGTACACTCAATGCAAACATGATAGTGAATGGATTCAGACCATTATTTTGGCTCAAAACAGTATGTAGTGAGAAATGAGGTGTGAGTTGCAAAGATGTGCAATGAAATGCATTATGTTGTGCGGTTTTAATTCTAAACATCTCCAAGTTAATTTGATCAGATTCACACCACATACATATGGTATTAGATGAATTGAAATATATTTTGGAACCAAAATCATACTGTTGCAAAAAAATGAGGTATGAGTTGCCAATTTGATGTTTTTGATGAAATGCACAATGTTGCTCAAACCAGTTCCATGCACACATAGATCAAATACATCATGCACACAAGTCGTATACATCTTGATGGATGAGTCCAAGCATCAAATTGAGTTTAAAAATAGGTAGTCATGAAAATGATGTTTATGCTGAAAATGGTTTTTTGATGAAATGCAAAGGGAGCTGTCAAGACATACCTAAGCACTCTCAAGACAAATTATTACCTCAATAAAATCACAAAACATGTATACAAACCTCTAATCATATATGCTACCTCAAATCAAATGGTAATGGAAAAAGTTCTTTATGGTACAAAATGAGATGTAGGCTGTAATATTGCACATGAATTTTGTGAGGCCAAGAAAAATGCAGTTTGAATGTTAAAACCCAACTCAGTCAAGACCACATCACTTCAAGAGTATGTACAAGCTTTTAAATCAGTGACTCAAGGATTGTGTTTTAGTGAAAATCTCAAATCTGTTATGAATTAGGAGATGACCACCATGTTGCAAAAATTTGAAAGAAAACTGCACTTAGAGATTGGTGATCAAGTCAGGCATGTCATAGTCAGAATCATGATTTATGTGTCATCCAAATATCATGTATGTGGTGTTCAAACATTTAAAATACTTGCTTATGCTGTCAAATAACAACTGTGACAAGGAAAAATTAAGACAACCTTAAAACATATTTTTGAAGCTAGTGTTTGAAATGAATGCCTACATGCCTAAATGGTAGTCTGAGCACCTTATGCATGAGATACTTGATGAATTTTTACAGCCAGCTTAAACACAACAGTCTGAGAGCAAAAAAATCATATGTGGTGTGCAAGTCTGTTTTGAAAATGCATAATGATGTGAAACTCCTAATCCAAACAATTCTGAACCAAAGTAATCATGTATGCACAACATATAAGCATTAATGAGTGGATCTAAATCAGTTTTATGGATGAAATTAAACTGTGGTGAAGACTAAGTTGTCATGCTGTAAAATTGTGAATAAAATGCATAATGATGAGCAATTTCAGTTCCAGGCATGTTTAGATCAAGCTAGCCACACATACACAACACAGACATGATATTGAGTGGCACAAAACACATTTTGAAGTTAAACACAAGCTGTCATGGAAAATGGTACTCAATGTGCAATTGTGTGTGTGAAGTGCAACAGAATTGAGCAGTTCATGTTTTGAGACATAATCCATCAAATTAATCATACATACACACTTCACATATAAAAATAGGTGCGTTCCTGCTCAAGAGCCAATTTAAAACAGTCTGTTTTGAATAATTGCAAGTTGTGGTATTGTGTTTTATGCATACATGAAAAACTCAAATCAGATTCCAAGCATGTTTGGACCAAACTACATGCACACATCAGTCATATACATGTAGGTAAGTGTATTCAAGCAACAAAAATGAAGCAAAACAATCTGTTATGATAAAATGATATGCAAGCTGTGGTGTTATGCCTTGTACATTCATGGAAATATTCAAAACATCCTCTGATCATGTTTAAACCAAAACAGTTGTACACACAAGTCATATATGCACAAATATATGATTTTAAACTCAAACTTAAACCAACTTTATCCTTTTAACCAAAGATGACATATCTATGGCACTAAAATGCAAAGTGTGACACTTTATGAATGATGAAGCAAAACAGATGCAGTTAGTTCCAAACAAACATACACGCATATCATGATTATGATTTCAGATATGATTCAAATCAACAAATGGCTGTTCTTCAGTCATGACAGAATTTTGGCATGAAACATACACATGACATAGTTTTCACATAATGAACTCAAAATGCAAAATCATAAAACTATGATGTAAAGCAAAAATGAAGTGTTTACATACCTCTAGTAGACTGTATTGAGTAGATTAGGACACCAAGAAACCCAGAGGAACTTCCAAATAACACTAGCTTTGAAACTTTCTTCTTTTTGAAGCAAGAATCCAATCCTTGTGACAGTTAGAGAAATAAACTTCACCAATGATCTTTAACACTTTACACATTTGAGGAATGGTATATGAGAGGTGTTAGGATGATTAGAACACCAAGGAAATGTATGGACAAGATGTGGCTGATTTCATGGCTTTTGGTCAAAGTAACTTGGTGTGGAAGTTGACTTTTTGAATGATGAGGTTTTTGAGTGGTCTAAGGTCTTGGACACCTTCTATATCATATTTAGAGATTGTGTGGATGATTGTTGGGGTGTTTGAATTGGCAGCCTTGGTAGCAAGACAGATTTTTGGTGTTTTAGGGGAAAAAGTGACTTTGTGATTTTTGAAGCAAGGAGTGGAAATAGTGAAAGCTTTCAATTTCTCTGGTTTTTAGAATTGATATTGTATGGGAAATGAAGTGGTGAGGATTCTATTTATAGGCAAGGAAGTGGCTTGGGGCAGATTTGGAGATTTCTTCACTTTAAAGAAAGGTTTTGGGTTTTTTTATTAAACCTCCACAAGAGGGTTTTCTTGGCTGATTGGCAAGCCTTAATAGTCAAGAAAAATGATGAATTAGTGTGGCTAACTGCAGGCTAGAGATGTAGCTTGAGTGCTGTGGCAAAATTGTTTTACACCTCATGTTTACTTTTTCACTTTTGAATGCAAGTTGCAAACCAACTTACAAGGCAACTTGCAAAGCTTGGCCTGAAAATTTTGATTGATTGATCACAAACCCTGAAGAATTGATTTGACTGTACAAACCCTGATTCATCTGTAATTTGACAAAGACAAAATTGCACTGGGTTAGGGTTAGATAATTCATGAGTATGCTCCTAAAATGATAATAAGAATCTAAGGGGCCGAAATTTAGGGTGCAACAAGTCGGCTTTCAAATTTGTTGCCTATTTTTTTAACAGATGCTTGATAGTGAGATCAAATGTTCCTCTCAACTTCATGTTCAGCCGACCTTCAGGTTCAATGCATGTTTGTTTAACAGATGCCTCACAGAGAGGTCAGATGTGCCTCTTAACTTTGTGTTGAGCCGGCCTTCGGGTTTGATGCCTGTTTGTTTAACAGATGCCAAACGGCAAGGTCAGATGTTCTTCTCAACTTCGGGTTGAGCCGGCCTTCGGGTTCCACACCTTTTTGTTGAACAGGTGCCTGACGGCGAGGTCAGATGTTCTTCTCAACTTCGGGTTGAGCCGTTCTTTGGGTTCGATGCCTGTTTGTTTAACAGATGTCTGGCGACTAGGACAAATGTTCTTCTCAACTTCGGGGTGAGCCATCCTTCAGGTTCGATTCTTGTTTGTTTAAGTAATGCCTGACAGCGAGGTCAGATGTTTTTCTCAACTTCGGGTTCAGTCGGCCATCAAATTTGATGCCTGTTTGTTTAACAGATGCGTGACAGCGATGTCAGATGTTCTTCTCAGCTTCGTGTTGTGCCCGCCTTCGGGTTCGATACCTGTTTGTTTAACTAATGCCTTAAGGGGAGGTCAGATGTTCCTCTCAACTTCAAGTTGAGCCGGCCTTCGGGTTCGATGCCTGTTTGTTTAACAGATGTTTGATGGCGAGGTCAGATGTTCTTCCCAATTAAGGATTTAGACGACTTTCGGGTTTGATGCCTGTTTGTTTAATAGATGCCTGACATCAAGTACAGATGTTCTTCTCAACTTCGTGTTGTGCCGGACTTCGGGTTCGATGTCTGTTTATTTAACTAATGCCTGATGGGAAGGTAAGATGTTCCTCTCAACTTCAAGTTGAGCCGGCCTTCGGGTTCGATGCCTGTTTGTTTAACAGATGTTTGACAGCGAGGTCAGATGTTCTTCTCAATTAAGGATTGAGACGGCCTTCGGGTTCGATGCCTGTTTGTTTAACAGATGCCTAACGGCGAGGTCAAATGTTCTTCTCAACTTCGGGTTGAGCCGGCCTTCGGGTTCGATGCCTGTTTGTTTAACAGATGCCTGGCGGCGAGGTCTAATGTTCTTATCAACTTCGAGTTGAGCCGCCCTTCGGGTTCGATGCCTATTTGTTTAACAGATGCCTGACGGCGAGGTCAGAGGTTCTTCTCAACTTCGGGTTGAGCCGGTCTTTAGATTTGATGACTGTTTGTTTAATAAATGCTTGACAGTAAAGTCAAATGTTCCTCTCAACTTCATGTTGAGCCGACCTTCGGGTTTGATGCCTGTTTGTTTAAAAGATGCCTGACGGCGAGGTCAGATGTTCTTCTCAACTTCTGGTTGAGCCGGCCTTTGGGTTCGATGCCTGTTTGTTTAACAGATGCCTGGCGGCTAGGTCAGATATTCTTCTCAAATTCGCGTTGAGCCGGCCTTCGGGTTCGATCCTGCTTGTTTAACTAATGCCTGGCAGCGAGGTCGGATGTTCTTCTCAACTTCGGCTTGAGTCGGCCATCAAATTCGATGCCTGTTTGTTTAACAGATGTATGACAGCAAGGTCAGATGTTCTTCTCAACTTCGTGTTGTGCTGGCCTTCGGTTTCGATGCCTGTTTGTTTAACTAATGCTTGATGGGGAGGTCAGATGTTCCTCTCAACTTCATGTTGAGCCGGCTGTTGCACCCTAATTTTTTACCTTAAGATTCCACCTCTTTGTGCGCTCTTTCCTACTTGTTTTATTTTTACTTTTGTGTATATTTATTACGACTAACCAGTATGCGCACTTGCAATATTTTCAATTATGAAGTCTCACAGTCAAGCATTGTGGGGCGTGGCCAGTGGTTCTAATTAATTTGGTTTTAAGGATTGGGCCGTCACTTGAATTTCTTTTGGTTATAGGAGAAAGAATTCATTTTTTTCTTCCATCCTCAGTAAGTTATGATCAATGTGTTCTGAAAATTCAAGGAAGCTTTTGTGATGGAGGTTAAGTTATTAGTAAAGGATACAAGAACGTTCAGACTATTGCAAAGTGCGAGTATCCAAATTTCATTCAGACTATTGAAACATTTAATCGCACTAGAACCTCCTCCGGGCTTCCTATCAAAGTTTTCCCTATGCTTGCCTTTATCAGCAGGCGTCACCTAAGGTCCACTCCTCACCGGTAGCTTCCCTCTCTTCTCATTCAAACTCTTATAGTGAGTGGAACGAGCTTTACTATCTTCTTCAAAAATTCTACAGCATTCGGTCAAGTCCAAAAATCTCCTAATCCTCTGATAACCCACCGCTTGCTTGATCTCAGGGCGCAAGCCGTTCTCATACTTAACACATTTGGAAAATTCCGCCGTCACCGCATCATAGCGAGGATGAAACTTCACTAACTCTGTGAACTTGGTCGTATAGTCTATCACAGACATATTGCCTTTTTTCAATTCCAGGAACTCCATCTCCTTCTTTCCCTTCACACTCTCCGGATAATACTTTCTCAAAAATTCGGTGCGAAATAGATCCCAAGTGATTTCCTCAGCGTCTACTTTAAGAACTTGTCTCATACCGACCCACCAGTCATCGGCTTCCTCTCTCAGCATGTGAGTCATAAGTCTCACCTTGTTGCCTTCAGCACAATTCATGACTCTAAAGATCCTCTCGATCTCCTTTAACCAAATCTGAGCACCGTCCGGATCAAACCTCCCTTTGAATACCGGTGGTTGGTTCTTTCTAAACTCATCGTTCGCATTCACATTCGGTGCGCCTTGCACCGCCCTAGCCATAACCTCCAACGCTGCAGCCATAGCATTGTCATTACGACCAGCCATATTCTGAGGATTCCCAAAAATAACAAGGTTAAACAACCGTTCAACCAACACAACAATAAGACAGACACAACTGACTCAACGCTGGCTCTGATACCACTTTATGTAACACCCCCTTTCTGTACCCCCAAATAACACAATTAAATCATTTAGGCACTTGATAAAAGTTTCATCAGAGTTTAATTAATTCATTCTATAAAAGAGGTGTGTCACATTATCATGAAATTAAATACATACAACATCTGCTCAAATAGATATGCAACAATGGTCAATTCACATTCTGAAGAACATAGTTCTAAAACCCACATCTCAATATTTAGAATAAAGCGGAAACATCTAAACATTGAATCAATACATTCATATAAACATATGTACATCATTCAGTTAATTCATATGCACAAACATCCATCATCAGATACATACGCAGATGTATCCCAAAAGAAATCAAAACAAATGTATCTCCAAAAAGAGCCAAAGGCTTCCTAACTACCCAGATGTTACATATCAGAGCCATCGACCAAAAATAATGAAGACCTGCTTCACAAAAAGGACCTCCAGCAATCCTACTCTGCAATGCCTCATAGAGCATTATAAAACAACAGAAGGGTGAGAAACGATATCATAACAGTCAATACATATACTTATATATCTATATACATACATGGGATTTATACAATTCAAATTCTCACCGCATCTTATCACAATTCATCATATACATCACAATGCATATTCACACAATCAAGCATATTCACAAATCATGCTTCTATGCGTACTCATCATTTTCCACATAAACATCTAGAATCATGTACAATTCTCTCCATGCATCATATAAAGATGACCAATGCAACTCATAGAGACTGAATCACGACTCTATGCAGATGCAAATGCGGTACCGACTCAATTCAGCAGATTCTCCAAGGAATCAAGTATTCAGCAGATTCTCCAAGGAATCAAATATTCATCAGATTCTCCGAGGAATCAAATATTCAACAGATTTTCCGAGGAATCAAATACTCAGCAGATTCTCCGAGGAATCAAATGTTCAGCAGATTCTCTAAGGAATCAACATGTTAGAATGTACATCATGATGCCTTTTATGCAAAATGACTCACAACATTTCTCTACATGCATACATATTCGCAAATATATCACTATGCATATTCATTCCATACAAGCACATACAATCTATGTACATTCACAATATACTTATACTCCATTATATATATATATATATATATATATATATATATATATATATATATATATATATATATATATATATATATATATATATATATATATATATATATATATATATATATATATATATATATATATATATATATATATATATTCTTCATTTCAACACATACCATTACATATAAGGCATATACTTTCACGATCAAAATTCCACACTCCAGGATTCAAGCCTTGCGGCTAACCACAACCCAACGTACCACACGACACACAAAACTATTCAATTCAATAAGGATTAAACATAACCGAACAAAGAAATCTGCATGGAAAGGAAAAACACAGAGAATAGGAAAATGTTGTCGCATTCGCCAACCTTCGCCTGGCGAAGCCCCTGGCGAACCTTCGCTACCTAATTCGACTGGCGAACTTGCCAGCGTAGACCACTGGGAGTTATTATGGAATTACTCGCTAGCACACTTGCCTGGCGAACCTTCGCCACTTTTATTCGCCTGGCGAACTTGCCAGCAAAGACAGGGTGTACTTCTGACTTGGTTCGCTACTGCTCGCTGGGCTTCGCCTGACGAACCTGCGAACTCAGAACTCCCATGGCTGTCCAAAAGCCAAACCTCGCAAACTGACCGATTCTAAAACCAAACCACCCCAGTAAGTTCAACCCAATAACACCCGACTATCCTACTCCATCCATTCCTCGATTCTAACCGGTTAAAACCACATTCTACCGATTAAATCCTAATATTTCCCTAAGATGAAAATGAGTCGAAACCCTTCTCAATCTAACATAAAATAACCAAAAGCATACATAATCATACACATTAACAGTATAGTAGAGTTTCACAATCTTACCCGATAGATTGAAAGCTTGGATGTTGATCCTTGATGAAATTCTAGGTTTTCCTCTTCTTTCTCCTCTTTCTCTTCTCTCTTCATTCTTTCCCTTGTTTTTCCACTAATGTTTCTATCTATCTCCTTTTCTTTCTTATCTCATATTTCTATTTTATTTCCTCTTCATTTCCTTCCAAACACTTACCAATTAATTCTCACACAATAAATCACTTAACACTTAATACTAAATGTCTAAAATACCCTTTACTCTATTTCCCCCCAAAACTCTTTGAATCGGTAAAATAGCACAATATTGAAATTAAACATATCAACACATAAATTCCACAATTAAAATAATAATTATCCAAATAAATTAAAAAGGACTCAATAAAAATGGGAAATTCAGAATCGGGGCGTTACACTTCTCAACTTCGTGTTGTGTCGGCCTTCGGGTTCGATGCCTGTTTGTTTAACTAATGCCTGATGGAGAGGTCAGATGTTCCTCTCAACTTCAAGTTGAGCTGGCCTTCGGGTTCGATGCTTGTTTGTTTAACAGATGTTTGATGGCAAGGTCAGATGTTCTTCTCAATTAAGGCTTGAGGCGGCCTTCGGGTTCGATGCCTGTATGTTTAACAGATGCGTGACGACGAGGTCAGATGTTCCTCTCAACTTCGTGTTGAGTCGGCCTTCAGGTTAGATGCATGTTTGTTTAACAGATGCCTGACGGCGAGGTCTAATGTTCTTATCAACTTTGGGTTGAGCCGCCCTTCGGGTTCGATGCCTGTTTGTTTAACAGATGCCTGACGGTGAGGTCAGATGTTCTTCTCAACTTCGGGTTGAGCCGATCTTCGGATTTGATGCCTGTTTGTTTAACAGATGCTTGACAGTGAAGTCAAATGTTCCTCTCAACTTCATGTTGAGCCGACCTTCGGGTTTGATGCATGTTTGTTTAACAGATGCCTTACAGCGAGGTCAGATGTTCCTCTCAACTTCGTGTTGAGCCGGCTTTCGGGTTCGATGCCTGTTTGTTTAACAGATGCCTGACGGCGAGTTCAGATGTTCTTATCATCTTCGGGTTGAGCCGCCCTTCGAGTTTGATGATTGTTTGTTTAACAGATGTCTGACAGTGAGGTCAGATGTTCTTCTAAACTTCAGGTTGAGCCGGCCTTCGGATTTGATGCCTGTTTGTTTAACAGATGCTTGACAGTGAAATCAAATGTTCCTCTCAACTTCATGTTGCGCCGACTATCGGGTTCGATGCCTGTTTGTTTAATGGATGCCTGACGGCGAGGTCAGATGTTCCTCTCAACTTCGTGTTGAGCCGGCCTTCGGGTTTGATGCCTGTTTGTTTAACAAATTCCTGACGGAGAGGTCTAATGTTCTTTTCAACTTCGAGTTGAGCCGCCTTTCGGGTTCGATGCTTGTTTGTTTAACAGATTCCTGATGGTGAGGTCAGATGTTCTTCTCAACTTCTGGTTGAGCCGGCCTTCGGATTTGCTGCCTGTTTGATTAACAGATGCTTGACAATGAGATCAAATATTCCTTTCAACTTCATGTTGAGCCAACCTTCGGGTTTGATGCCTGTTTGTTTAACAGATGCCTGACGGCGAGGTCAGATGTTCCCCTCAACTTCGTGTTGAGACGGCCTTCGGGTTTGATGCCTGTTTGTTTAACAGATGCTTGACGGCGAGGTCAGATGTTCTTCTCAACTTCGGGTTGAGCCGGCCTTCGGGTTCCGCACCTTTTTGTTTAACAGATGCCTGACGGCGAGGTCAGATGTTCTTCCCAACTTCGAATTGAGTCGGCCTTTAGGTTCAATGCCTGTTTGTTTAAAAGATCCC